>OX276380.1:1316232-1968098 GCA_946251855.1 Alsophila aescularia | reverse complement strand
TTCAACAATTCCGGAACATCTCTATCGAACTGAAAACTACGGGGGTTTTTAATTTAGGCGGCAATTTGAGATTGGTGAACATGTTTTGTAATATTATTAAACCAATAACTATTTAGGTACATAGTTATTAATAATTTAAATGTGATAATTGGTCAGACAAACATTTATATTTGCCTTAGTTACACTAGGCATAATAACTTCTAAAACAGTATTTAAACACAATCAAAATGATGATAATCCCGTTAACTATAATTTTATAGATCACTTCATCACCCCACAATGAAGTGATGTAACAAATACACAGTATAATTACATAGTTACAAATAAGCAGCATAACAGTGTGAAAGAAAATCACTTAACTTGCCAAGGTCCTCTCGGTGCGGCGGCCACAAGAACATTAAACATTGTTTTTTTTTTTTTTTTAGTAATGACTACTGCTGTTGGCCTTATCGGCCTCTACAGCTTGAACCGGACTTGGGGGCGGGCGCTTACAAGCACTCCGCCGCAATGCGTGACGCAGAAGCCGCACGCCAAAGTTAAAATTTAGACGACCCGCACGAGGTTACCCAGGGGGTACGGCCCTCGGCTTGGACGGCCGTCTGATTACGGGGGTAACGAACTAAACACCCCTGGATCGCTACCGTTAAGTAGAGATCGAGGGGGGCCTGAACAATGCCTAGGTGCCCTTTGATTGTTTTTTATAACTGACCGCCGATTCGTAATACACCTTCGAGAAGAATCTGCAAAAAAACTCGAAGGCGAATAATATCTGACTATGTGTTATGGGACCTTCGACCTCGCCGGCGAGGTCGGTGTCTGTGTCTAAGTGTGTTGATACCCCCTGGCGGGTTGCCAGAGGTGGTCGGATTGGATTAAACATTGTCAAGTCGAGAGAGCCTTTATATAACATTCTCGAACATCCGACGCTGTCAGAAGTCATCCGAGACGAAGACTACCGACATCGTCCGAGCTATTTGAGTCGTTTGAAAACAGATCAACGAATATCTACCATTTACTCTATTAATTACATTAGTCATGTCTGATAGTTGTATTGGAATACATTATAATAATTATGGCATAATAATACAGATATTTCATAGTGATGGATGACATACATCGTAAGTTTACACGTGGTACTTTACATTTCTTTTTATTTCTTCGCTTCAGAACGAATACTTCGTTCTGAAAGCTGGATACATAACATTTACATGTACCAAGTATTACTTTTATACATTTCCATAATTACAATAAGTAGTAATCTAACACGTGCATTAGGAGAAGCCTACGTCCAGCAGTGGACAGATATAGGCTGATGATGATGATGATGAAGCTTCAGCGGATGTATAATTCTGTCCTCCTCTCTGGGAGAACTCCAAAGGCATGGTACAAGAGTGTGGTCGTCCTGTTATTCTAAAAGTCAAAAATTGTCTTGCGCGGAGATTCGACGAATTCCAGCCAACCGAGCAGGCCGGGTTTCGTGGAGGATACGGCACCATAGTAGACCACATCCATACAGCGCGGTAGATTATACAGAAGACAGATGAGCATAATCAGCCCCTGTGCCTAGCGTTTGTGGACTATGAGAAAGCCTTTGACTCTATCGAGACTTGGTCTGTTTTGGAGTCCCTGCAGCGATGTCAAGTCGACTGGCGGTATACTTATCCAAGTGTTAAGATGTCTGTATGACGCCGCAACAATGACCGTCCAAGTACAGAACCAGCAGACTAAGCATATTATCCCCCTGCATTGAGGTGTGAGACAAGGGGACGTTATTTCTCCGAAATTGTTCTCAAATGCATTGGAGGATATGTTTAAGACTTTGGGACTAGAAAGGATGTGGCATTAACGGTGAGTACATCTCACACTTGAGATTCGCGGATGACATCGTCATTGTGGCAGAAACGTTGCAGGACTTGCAACAGATGTCGGTCAGCCTAGCTGATTCGTCTCAACGCATTGGTCTCCGGATGAACTTGAACAAAACCAAAGTTGTTTTATTTTTATTTATTTATGGCTTATCAACAACTATTACACTAATACATTTACAAAATATTAGAGAATAAGGTTAAGTTTTATCACTAACAGTTTTTTGTATGCAAACACATCATACATAATATAAACATATAAGAGGACAAACGTAAAGGAGGAGTCTTAAACACAATCTAACGTGGAGAAGACGTACTTCTTTTAAGTAATTGCATTAATATTTTAATCCGACGACTTCCAGCGAAACCCGCCCAGTGAGTCCATAAAAATTACAGTTACACTACCACATTCATTCAAAAGCTTACCAAATCTTGGAACCACTGAGTTCTTACCCAGGGCAGTTCTTATAAAATCGATTCAGCTAATTTGGGCAGTCTATTTCTAAGGAGTTTATTGGAAAAAATTACATCTAAAAAAAACTCTATGTTTGTTTGTTTTCGTATGAGGTAGTGCTGGCCTCTGGTGTCAGAGTTCGTCAGGCCGCCCGAGGGCCTCTGACATAGCTTAACGACTGCTATTAAATCAATAAAAGCCGGGATGGACTGCTTATGTGCCCTCCGAAGCACGGAGCAATGGAAAACCGCACATAACTTAGAAAAGTCTTTTTCATTTTTTTTATTACGTACTAGGCAAATGTTTGACCACGATCTCACCTGATGGAAAGCGATGATGTGGTCGAAGGTGTAGCACGCTTGCCTAGTAGATACCTATACACTCTTGACTTGAACACACCGGGGTTATAATTTACCGGAAACACTGACGACCGACTGGGCAGTGCATTCCACTCCTTTGCAGTTCTTATAATAAATGAAGAAGCGTAACGCTTCGTTCTTGCGCGAGGTATTTCAACCATGATAGAGTGGCGCTTTGCTGATCGTCTAGTCGTACGGTGATGGAAAGGTGATGGGGGAATCAGGTTGTGCAGCTCTTGTGCACACTCTCCATAGTGCAATCTGTAGAATACCGCCAGGCTTGCTACCTCACGTCGATGCGCCAGACTTTGAAGCTTACTCTTTACCATAGTGTCATCCCCAATGAGCCTGATAGCACGTCTCTCAATTGAATCCAAAGACTCGAGCTGATACTTGGCAGAACCGTCCCAGAATTGGCAGCAGTACTCCATACAAGATCGGACCCGTGCTTGATAAAGATTCAAAAGCTGCCCTGGTGTGAAGTACCGCCTAACCTTAGACAAAATACCAAGTTTTTTTGCAGCTACCTTGGCTTTGGATTCAATATAAGACCCAAAATTCAGGTTTGATGTGAGTTCGCTAGGCTATCATCGCTATAAAAAAACTTCTATTATGTTCAACAAACCGTATAATGGCAACAACACTACCAGCCACACTGTGAAGTATCTATACCACTCAATAGAGTTTGTATAAATACTGCGCCTAAGTCTATGGTTGGTTGCTACGCGATATGAAGTTTATAATAAGTATGTTGTGTGTGTGAGAAACATATATTTTAAAAATAGTACTTGTATTTTCTACTACATTAAATTAAAACAGCTTTACTAGTTCACGCACACGATTTCACTCGTAATCTCATTAATATTTCTTTAGACGCACTACCAGTAGTGTCTTTGCCAATACGAATGTATAACGACACTACCAAGCCCATTTCGGATAAAATTGTACAGACAACACACAAAACTACAAAACTATTATTATTATAAACTATTTAAAAAATTAAATCATCATTTTTAAATAATTTTGGAACATTACTGTTTCATGTCTATAGTGAAAGATGTCAAAGTGGCAGGTGTCAAAGTGATAGGTGTAAAAGTGACAGGTGTAATAAGTGACAGGTGTCAGTGACACATGTCGTCAAAGTGACAGGTGTCAAAGTGACAGTAGTCAAACTTAAAACAGCTATTACTCGGAAACTGTTGTTCGTTGACCAGTAGTTTCTTTACAGAAGTGATAGATCTCATCGATATCTTCGTTTTGGATGACAGTTGTCAAATTTAAACGGGTTATAACTCTGTAACTGTTGATCTTTACAGAAAAGATAGATCTCATCGGTATCTTCGTAGTAAGACATTTTAAAGTGACAGATGTCAAAGTGACATGTCAAACTTCAAAGTCATACGTCAACACCAGGGGTGCGTTTAAGTAAGTCGGCGAAATTTTCACCCGATAAAAATTAACTAGCGAGGGTTCGCTGAACGGAGTCATAGGTTTATCTTGGGTTTATCTGTCAAATTCAACTGTCGACTTGTCAAATTTATGTTCAGTAGCCTATTTTATGCCCCCTAAATGATTTTTATATTATATTCGTTGCACAGAATTTATGTTACTGCATTATTATAAATATATAAAGTATTTACGAATAAAACAATCAACCAATTGAATCTAACCACGAATCGAATGACACACAGCTGTCATTCTGACAGCAGACTAAAATTTAGCGACCTCAAAAGCTCGCTAAAATTTATCCTAGCCAGGCGAAAACTTATACCAGCGGGCGCCCGTGAACGGGGCAGATTAAATTTTATTCGGGTTAATTTTTCGCCTCGCGGTGTGCTTGAACGGGGTGTTTGACTTTTAGTCAGTTTAAATTTTATACTGGATAATTGACTTAAACGCACCCCTGACAAGATTTAATCGATATCATCGTTTTGGATGACAGCTGTCAAACTTAAAATGGCTATAACTTTGAAACTAACGATCCTGGACTAGTAGTTTCTTTACAGAAGTGATAGTAGAAACTTCTAGTCGAGGATCAATAGTTTCAGAGTTGTAGTCCTTAATGTGCATATTAATCGCTATACATTAAGATGAAAAGCTATACCTTCAGAGCTTATGTTGTCTCCTACCAGTATGTCATGGCTGGTCTATAATTAAAGGACATCAAATGAACAAAATGTCGAAAATAAAACGATAAACTTCATCACATCTGAGGCTTCTTTTTATTGCCCATTTTGCTCAACTGCCTACAAATCTTCTTCTTCAACTCTTTCTGTCTTTTCAACTTCTTCCACTCCTCTGCTTCTTGCTGTTGCTTATGTTTCTTCAATCTTTCCGCAGTGGCTTCCTTCTGAGTGTCCTTCTTCTTCTCGAAATTGGTCTTCAACATTTTCATGACATTGCTCACCTTTTGTTCATATGGACTCTTGATGACAGCTATCCTGTCTTTGAATTTGTCATTCTTAGCTTTACCGGATGGTGTCGTGATCCTTTCTTTAGGCTTGAACCTGTACGGAAGACCTTTCTGCAGCTGCTTGGGAATAACCAAGGGTTTGAATACCTTGATTCCTCGGTTTACTTCGGTGTACATGGAATCCCTGTTAGCATCGCTCTTGATATTGCGCTCTCGTTTCAACTGGCCTTTAGTCTTCATTCCTTGCCACGCGTTCTTCGCTTCCGGAGGTAGTAAGAGATTGACTACAGGAGCGTAATACTTCGTGACGTCCACTTTGAACCAAGTCCGACAGAATATAATATCGCTCATCAGAATCTTATCCTCGAATGTCGCTCGGAAGGCTCCTTCTGGCTTATTCAGCGCTTTCTTAATCTGGCCTCGGATTCCCGAAACGGTTTTTAATCTGGCGCCTTCAAATTTGGCAACTTCTAGCGTTGTAGTGAACATGTCTTTGATAAAAGCAGTCTTCTTGTAGATTTTCAAAGGAGCCCCGACAAGTTTCAGCTTTTTGACTATCTGAGTAGACTTGTTAATTTCGTTAACACTACCGGTTGCAGCTATTCGAAACCCGACTTGTTTGACTTCGTTTGGATTATTGTTGACAGTCTGCAGAGCTAGAAATCCTGTGTTTTGAGGTGTAACAGGACCATAAAAGTGCATGTTGCAGGTGACATGCTGAGGTGTGTATTTGAGGTAGCGACATTTCAAGTCATCTTCTATTTTAGAATAGATTGGAAGAGTCTGGAATCTTCTCCAACCTAAAGAGATGATTAACGGATCATTGGTTTTTAAAATCTTTTTGTACCACCTGTGGTTTTTGACTTTACACGACACAAAGCCTATGTTCTGTTCGGCCATATTAAGAGCTCCTATGAGGAGTGGATAGCTAGAATCAAAGTTGGTGACAAACTCTGAAGCCATATTTTTGAATAACATTCTAACATATAATCCTGGCCTAAAACCTTCTACTTCAACTCTCAAACCTTGATCTAAGTTTTCAAATACCGATTTATTTAACTCTGACTGTTTCAAAGCTTCAGCTTTGAGATTTTCATAATACGAATGATCTCCTTTTATTCTATGATCATCTGGATTATCATATTCGGAATCAAACTTGGCTTTTAATTTCATTTTCTTGTCTAGGATCTCTGCTTTAGTTAGTTCACCTTTTCGTTTCGTCCCTGCTGTATTCTGTTCTTGTTCGTCTTCTGCTTTATGCTTTTCTCCTGTTTCCAAGTCTTCAAAGTCCCCATACAATTCCTCATCATCACCATCACTAGCATCATCTAATTTAAGGAGTTCTGAAGCATCTTCATCGGCTGATCGTTTGCCGGTAACAAAACTGTTGATCAAGTACTGCTTGTTGCTGTCATTTGTCCAATCTCGAATATTGGGTTTGTCAAGAGAATAGAAGAACGAGCATTCCTCAAGATCTAGTTTTTCCTTTTCCGTGTGCTTTTTCTTTTGTGTGTCAGTTACTTTCTTGAACAGTCCTCCGATTTCTTCATCACTCTCATCTTCAGATTCCTCTTTCTTGCCTTTAGTTTTATTACCAATTTCAAACTCTCCATATACTAGTTTCATAATATTTTTGGACGTCCTCTGCCTTTCAAAATAAGCTTCAGTTGCCTTTTCTCCAAGCTTTTCTTTCCATTTAGAGCTGAAATCTTCTTCATTGATAGATTCTTCATCAGATCCTGATTCATCTCCATCATTTTCTGTTGTATTCTCAACGCCGCTAGTATTACCCTCTGTATCATCTTCCAAGTCAGAATTGTTATCCCATGGCAGTTTTTCTTTCTTGTCTTTTTCATTGCCATCAATACCACTGTCATTTTCAGACTCACTTTCCTCTCCACCTGATACGGAATCAGAACTATCATCATTGTTTTTACTTTGCTGAAGATATTCATCATCTTTAACCATGTCTGGGTAAATGACTGCACCGCCACTGAACAACTTTAACCCTGACTCTTTCATCTGCTCATCAACAGTTTCCGTGGTTTCAACAACATTTTTAAGAAGTGCTTTCTTTTCATTGGTTTCCTCGTCTTCTTTCTTGTGTGAGTGAGATCCATGTAGATCTATGTATACAGCATCTTTATCGTACACAATGCCTCCAACTCCAGAGAATGGCGCATAGATTTGTCTTTCTCTTTCCATGAGGTGTCTCTTCTTTTCTCTGCTTGGTAACGGGCAAGGGTCAGGTAAGTATGACAGTTCACTGATCTTCATGTCACCAATACCTGGAAAAGGAAATTGATTTTTGTGTAAGATTATCTGTGATATGATTGTATCAAAAATAAGAAAAGACACTTTTCAGAAAATTCAATTATGCTTATATATTGTAGTGTAACTTCACAGCAGGGAAGCAGCTGCGACCAGAAAAGTATAAGAAACTTTTGTGATGTAACTTATGGGTTTGGAAAACCTCGCAGACCAAAATAGGTAGGTATAAAGAATTAAGCATGGTCTCTTTCAACCAACTCTTTATCAAAATTTGTATAACTTTTATAGTCAAAGTCAAAATATGTGCACACAAGTGTGTGTGAGGCACATAAAACATCTGTGTGTCTAAAGGTTGACTGTAATACTCCAGCAAACTGCACTCTCTGCATAGGCAGCCACCTCTAACTACAGAGTTTGTGAAGTCTATCAAGAAATTCGAAATCGTAAAAATCCACAACAAGTGCCAGTTACATTTGGTCTGCAACCAAATATGCCAAGTAATAGTGGTGAAATACAAAATTACCCACAACTGCAAGAGGCGCTGCCACCAGCATCAACAAACAACAAGCAGATGCCACAAAAGGAACCTAAGCAGCAACTGCCCCGAAAGCCTGAATAATTACTATCCACAGGACACCTAACTGACCGGCAAACTACTCAACAGCATAACCAAACCACTACTATCTGACTATTGCTGACATCGCTAAAACTTCTCAACCGCATAACCAAACCACTACTATCTGACTATTGCTGACATCGCTAAAACTACTCAACAGCATAACCAAACCACTACTATCTGACTATTGCTGACATCGCTAAAACTACTCAACAGCATAACCAAACCACTAATATCTGACTATTGCTGACATCGCTAAAACTACTCAACAGCATAACCAAACCACTACTATCTGACTATTGCTGACATCGCTAAAACTTCTCAACCGCATAACCAAACCACTACTATCTGACTATTGCTGACATCGCTAAAACTACTCAACAGCATAACCAAACCACTGCTATCTGACTATTGCTGACATCGCTAAAACTACTCAACAGCATAACCAAACCACTACTATCTGACTATTGCTGACATCGCTAAAACTACTCAACAGCATAACCAAACCACTACTATCTGACTATTGCTGACATCGCTAAAACTACTCAACAGCATAACCAAACCACTACTATCTGACTATTGCTGACATCGCTAAAACTACTCAACAACATAACCAAACCACTACTATCTGACTATTGCTGACATCGCTAAAACTACTCAACAGCATAACCAAACCACTACTATCTGACTATTGCTGACATCGCTAAAACTACTCAACAGCATAACCAAACCACTACTATCTGACTATTGCTGACATCGCTAAAACTACTCAACAGCATAACCAAACCACTACTATCTGACTATTGCGGACATCGCTAAAACTATCACTGTCTGTCCTGGGGGGTGTAACGAGGTCAAACCTCTTTGGTAATAATACTCATTTGATCTCTTAATTCTTTCATAATCCATTTCATTCCATTTGATAGTTTGTCATTATTAATTCTAAATTCAAATAACCTGTCATTGGGACATTGATTTTAGCAAAACCGAATTGCACAAAATAATATGTTATAAAATACTTATTTAAGTTTATTAAAACTGGAGACTTGTAAATAATATATAATAATTCCGTCGTTAGTGTTTGTTTTGTTTGAAGCCGCTGTTTGTGGAAATCACCAAATGCTCCAATAGCTGACCCTTTTATGTTGTCCACTGAGGCTTGGTCCCGGGGCTGGTGGAGCAAGCTCAAACCCTGGACCGCCTCGTGACAGGGGAAGATAGGAAATAATTACAACCCATGCTCACAGATACGCAGATGTCATCAAATCAAGCACACCTTGAAGTACTGAGCCAACGCAGATCCTTGAAGACATCCTGATATAACAATCAGAAAAAACTCTTTAAACAAATAAACTCACTAATGAGTCTTATAGCAATCTCAAAGAAAAATCTCTAAAGTAAAAACTCTTAAGCTAGCGACCTGGAACATCGTGGCTTCACACCCACATGACGTAGAAATAAATGTTCTTGCAACTTCACAATCTAGATATCAGAAACAAAGTTAACCAATAGACAGATAAAGCCACCACCAGCCAGCAGGACCAGCTGTTATTATCAAATCTTCTTTCAAACACCATTTCCTTGGGGAGTTTAGAGCAGATGAAATACAAGTCAAAATAACGGTGGAAAACATAGCTTTAAAATATGAGCAGTTTATTGTCCTCCAAGACACAAATTTTCATCAATATATAATAAAATGGCCCCAGGATTTGCCCTAATAACCAAAGAACTGTTACAAGAACTTCCAAAAAAAGGAGTCCTGTTTCTGACAATTTTATTTAATAGTACAACACTACCCATCTCTGCGGAAAGTCTCGCAAATAATAATGATCCACAAGGAGGGCAAACCAGGAAATGCAGTCACTTCGTACAGACCAATCAGCCTACTGCCTATCTATATTATCTAAACTCTTTGAAAGAGTACTCCTAAAGAGAATGACTTCAACGTTAGCAAATGGAAAAGTAATTCCAGAGCATCAGTATGGACTTCGTCAAAGACATGGTACTACAGAGCATTGCAGTAGCGTCGTGTGGAGGTATATTTTCAAAATACCCCTTCGAAATCTTGAATTCGAAAGTATACCCTATCTCAGCTCGTCCAGTGACTCGCGTTGCTCGCCCTCACCCACGGCTGTGACAGTTCTGGGGATTGTAAATTATAAATGATAATTTATTTCTTTTTTAAACATACACTTCAGGTAAAACTAACAAAGTAAATTGACAGAATTATTTCGTTTTTGAGTTTTTTCTAAATTATCCGAATTGGAATTATTGTGACTTATTTTGTAGCAACGATTTGACGGTTTACTTGAGGAAATGACAGGAGCCTTAAAAATATCAAGGGAAATGTAAAAATAATGCATAAAATATGTAAATGCTTAAAAATATGGAACCAAACATTTTAAGATGTGCATGGTTTCTATCCACGCACGTCTGGGTTGGAAGGTTGACATGCTGCCCCTGAGCCACACAGCATCGTGGCAGTAAGGTCGAAATTATGATACCTTTTTAATGTATTATTTTTATTACATTCAAATTAACATAACTTTGATCCCACAGGAACCCTTTATTTTTTTGGGATAAAAAGAATCCGTAGTTTAAATACATAATATGCACTTTGACTATGCTAAGTTACATCAAACTCCGTCCAGTAGTTTCAGCATGATATGTGTTCTTTTAAATAACTTTCAACCCCTATCCTGCACCTCATGTTTTTTTCGGGATAAAAAGTATTAAGTCAATAACATAAGCTATGATTGTGCCAAGTTGTATCAAAATCCGTCTGGTAGTTTCAGCGTGATGCGTGTTCAAAGAGACAGACAGACAGACGAAAAGACAAAAAATAAAAAAAAACATCCTTTATGCACTCTATATCAATTTTGAATTTTAACTCAATAACAATTTCTAAAAAATATTTAATGTACAGATTTATTATAGTATAGATTTTAGTAGTAGTATGTAGGTACTCTTCCTACCTTTATTTATTAGCATGCAGTGTTTGTTACTTTTCATTTTTATTATGCCTAATTTTATCATACTTGTTTGTATTGTAAATCCAGTTTCGTGAAACAAAAAAATAATATTAAGTGCCTGGAAATCAATTCATATCACCATAACATTAAAAAAAGAAGATTGTCCACCAGTTAGGCTTGGAAATCAGACTTTACCTCATAGAGACTTCGTTAAATATTTGGGCTTGCAGCTTTATCGACGCCTTTCATGGAGAAAGCACCTCTAAATGAAAAGGGAGCAACTAACCCTGAGATACAAAGGCCTGCACTGGCTTCTGGACCGATTCGGCACTAGGTAACAAGCTACTCATCTACAAGATTGTACTAAAGCCAATATGGGCTTATGGCATCGAGTTGTGGGGCTCTGCATGCACCTCAAACATAAATATAATACAGCGCTTCCAAAATAGTCTGTAAACAACCACCTCTAATGTACCATGGTTCATCCGAAACAGTGAACTGTATGAAATCCTAAACATGAACATTGTAGGTATTCGAGGAAATTTAAAACACTGCCACAGAATAAATAATAGTACAAGTACAGAAGGCTAACTGAGTAAAGTCATTTAAATAAATAGCAACTCTCGCTACAACGCTATAAAGTGCAATTTAACTCGCACGGCGCTGCGAGCTTTCAATTATATTTACCTAGAAGGCGCTCGCCCACCGCGTGCAGGCTAGAATGCACCGTATCACAACGCGCGAGAACTTCCATTGCTCTAACCGTTTCAGAATCGCTGTCCCTTTTTCGCTCGGTAGGGTTGTATTAAGATATGACTATGTACTTGTACTACTAATTATTCTGTGATATGTTATGACTTAGATATTGTAACAGAATAAATAAGTAATAATGTATTATGTTATTACTTATTGTTATAAATTAAAATAGTTCTATTACATACACTGACATTCTTATCAGAATAGACCTAATACCTCATTTTTACTACCTACCTGTGTCGTTGGTTGATTATGATTATATCCTATAGGTATTACACTTTGATGAAAAAGATGCCTGTCTGAATTCCATGCTTTTTAATGAGTGAAAAATCAATTGCTACCTACGTAATAAAAGGTATTAAAAGTAGGTAGGTATTATATGAGACATATATTATATAAATTCCTAATTAGATGTAGGCTACTTACTAAGTCAGCACAGTAATTCATTTTCCGATCAACAATACCTACTATAATCAATTATAAAATTACGTTGATCGATTTAATAAACGACTTTATTTCTGCGCGGAAAAACCTTAAATATGCGTAGCTTCGGTATGGAACACAAATGAAATAACATAAAACTATAGGAACCTACGTAATAAAAAAATATCTAACTACAGAACTAGGACACCAATACTAGGACTAGGACTAGATTGCCTTTCAATATCCTTTGGAAACGTAAAGAATGACAATTCGTCATTTCTATCACTATTCAAACAGCCGAATGCTATGCAGTACTTTCTAGCTTTCTTCTTGGTACTCATAATTAAAACACGAATAAAGTTTGTCAATAACTTTACGTAAGTAGGTGCTCTATCCCTAGACGCGCGACTCATCGAGCGCACGCTTGACACTCGACTGAACGGACCCGAATATTGGGTCCTTGAATTTATTTGTACTTGTTGCGGAGTGCGACCGCCCTGACACTGCCAAGAAATAGAAACAAAAGCTGGAGAGGCACCGAAACACTTAAGCTACTCCTAAATTAAAGAGAAACCAAGTCTTGAACAGTGCAAAATGAGTAAAGTTCTCAGGCTTCCGGTCTGTTAGGATTAGGACCGATTTTTATATTGTACTCACCTCATATTGAAGAAATCTTAAAATCAACTTTTCCCAAAATGACTATTTACTAAATAACTTTATGTCTGACAGGAAAGGTACATTCAGGAAAGCAATATTAATGATAATAAATAATTATTATGCAACCTCCATTGATGTACTCTAGGAGATTGAACACACAGTCATAAGCCGAACAAACCAACCCTGATGTGATTTTTGTACAAACTGAAGAAAGAGGCGGAATATCAGGAAACTCAAATTAAAAATTCTTTGTTTAGCGGTGCTACTAGACAACAATGAGACATTTTCGACAATTGCTATAAAAAACAGCCGAATTAGTTACAAGCTGGCGAAATAACAAAATATCACAACTATCAAAAAAGACTATACTATATATATTGGCTATACTATACTTTTTAACCCCAAAAAAATAAAGGGTTCCTGCGGGATAGGGGTCCAAAGTTATGTTAATTTGAAAGTAATAAAAATAATACATCCGTTTATAAAACTGTACCTAATTTATAACCTTCCCCCACCTTGTTAAGTTGAAATTGATAATTTAAAACATGTGCTCAACGATGCCAATATTTTATAAAATTATCCAAATCGTTACAACAAAATAGGTCACAATAATTCCAGATCGGATTCTTTAGAAAAAATACTCATAAACAGAAAACAATTCTATATATATATATATTTTACCTTATGTGCACGTTTTAAAAGAAATAAATTATCATTTATCATTAACAATCCATCATAAAAAAGCGCCCTCTTGCGGCTGTTTGTATTGGTAACCAAACTGCTTACTGTTTTACATTTTCTACTAACAGAACTGTTACCAAGGGGCAACCAAGGAGTTCTTCCGTGATGCCTGTAAAGTGAGGGCAGACATGTCGTTGCGTATTTCGAAAATATACATCTATACAACGCTCATGACACCAGAGACTAGAGATGCGCCGAATATTCGTTAATTATTCGTATTCGGCATATTCGGCGTGGTTATATATGTAGGTTCGGTATTCGGCCGAATATTCGGTTGATGTGCCGAATCATCATCATCATCAGGCCGTGTCAGTTCACAGCTGGACATAGCCTACACTAAGTTCGAGTCGCGGTCTCCACTAAAGAACACGTCTACCCCAACGGTTATCAGTCCTTCGACAGATATGACCAGCCCACTGCCACTTCAGCTTACTAATCCTGAGGGCTATGTCGATAACTTTGGTTTTCTGCCGGATCACCTCATTCCGGATACGATCCCTCAGAGAAACTACAAGCATACCCCGTTCCATAGCCAGCTGAGCGACATTAAATTGGTGGACTAGTCGTACCGTGAGTGTCCACCACTCGGTTCCGTATGTCATAACAGGTAAGACACACTGGTTGAAGACTTTTGTCTTCAAACTTTGCGGTATTGGCGACGAGAAGAATCGACGGAGTTTCGCAGCTGTATTCTTCTGCGGGGTCTCTCTCTCTCGAAATTGTTTTTACCTAATTGCAAAGTTTGTCCCAGATAAACATACTCCTGAACAACTTCGAGAGCAGTTCTGTTACCGGCAGGGCCGTCTTTAACCTATTGGAGGCCCTGGGCACATTAGGATAATGGGCCCTATGATCTTGACACTATTTTGTTAGAATATACAAAGAAAGTAGATAAACAAAGTTCTAGATTTATTTTTACCCCACTGAGGAGGGTTATGAGTTTGGGTTGTATACAAATGTTTGTTTGTACGTTTCTTATGGCTGTAGGATGCGCCTACAGCCTAAACGGCTTGATAAATGAGGTATCATTATATTCGTCTTATTCACGAGACTGCTATAAGATATGTGAAATGTCAAGAAAACGAATATGGCGGCTCACAGCTGCCATATTGTATTTCCGACGGAACGAAATATTGCCAAAACCTATCGATTGAGGTAAGTACTAAAATGAAGGTATTTAAAAGAACACTTAAAAAAAAATGAAGCTATAGCAATTGTCTTTCAAGTTTCTTTATTCCACCATAATTCAAAATGCCAAAATTAAATTATGCATATTTTTTTATATATTTTTTATATTTATGGGTTATCGTCAGAATACTTACTACTTTACATCATCCCCATCTATGAGAGAAATAGGCAATTAGTTTTTTGAAAAGTTCCTTTTTATCAGGGCAGTCGAGTATTAAAAATATTTAACAAACTTTTTATTTTATTTACAAAGAAAGGACAATATATAATTAAGTATAGTTTCATTAGAGATTGCACTAATTCTGTTATTAAAAATTGGTGTAGTAAACAATACTAATTTCATAAATTTCCCATGGATAAGTGTGTGCACAATAACATTTCTAATGATATATATTTTTTGTTTTCCTAATTAAATTTTGCACTTGTTTTAAAGGTTTTTTATACGTAAAACAAGCAAATAATTGATGAAATGCAAAATTTTAAACATAACTTATATAACATTTGAATCAATTTAATGTGTACTTTCTCACTTAAAATACCTACTTCAAACTTGACGCTTCACGCTTCGCTTCTTTCGCTAAACTCAAATTTGGTGCGAGTCTCAACCGTAACTCTTGATGAAAGACACAAAAAAACGATGAAATTCTAGTTCACTGATAATGTTTCTTTAAAACAGTGTTCTTAGTATACCATTAAATTGTATTTTTATATATTTAAATTTATCCAAACATGCTGATATCGGAAATCCTGATTTTCGGGCGAGAGAAGAGTTGTTTCGCGCATTCAAAATCTAATAAGCAAGTACGTATTGTAGTCAGTCATTATCGTTTGTTTTTCGTAATAAAAAGTAAATCGTCAAAGTATGAGACAATACACGACTGCCCTGATAAAAAGGAACTTTTCATAAAACTAATTGCCTATTTCTCTCATAGATGGGGATGATGTAAGTATTCTAACAATACCCCATAAATATCAATATCAGTTCAGGCATTTAAAAGTTATGGTGGAATAAAGAAACTCACATACATTCATGCACCCTTAAAACATTACACTTATTTTTTGGGCAGTAATGTTTTTCGGTAATATATATCGGTTATAATTTGGTGATCTGGCAGAAACTAGGGGGCCCCTAACGATCGCGGGGCCCTGGGCAAGTGCCCAGAGTGCCCCGTGGGTAAGAGGGGCCTGGTTAACGGCATTTGATTACGATATAACATGTTCGTTGAACATAACCTTGGTTTTGTCCAAGTTCATCCTGAGACCAATGAGTTGAGACGAATCAGCTAGGCTGTCCAACATCTGTTGCAAGTCCTGCAACGTTTCTGCCACAATGACGATGTCATCCGCGAATCTCAAGTGCGAGATGTACTCACTGTTAATGTTAATGCCACATCCTTTCCAGTCCAGTGTCTTAAACATATCCTCCAATGCATTTGTGAACAGTTTCGGAGAAATAACGTCCCCTTGTCTCACACCTCGATGCAGAGGGATATACTTAGTCTGCTGGTTCTGTACGTGGACGGTCATTGTTGCGGCGTCATACAGACATCCCAACACTTGGATATACCGCCAGTCGACTTGGCATTGTTGCAGGGACTCCAAAACAGACCAAGTTTCGATGGAGTCAAAGGCTTTCTCATATTCCACAAACGCCACGCACAGGGGCTGATTATTCTCTTCTGTCTTCTGTATAATCTGCCGAACTGTATGAATGTGGTCCATGGTGCCGTATCGCATGGTGGCTGGAATTCGTCAAATCTCCGCGCAAGACGATTCGTGATGACTCTCGAAAACAGCTTGTAGACATGGCTCAGGTGGGAAATGGGCCGATAGTTTTTCAAAAGAGTCTTGTCACTCTTTTTGAAAAACAGGACGACCACACTCTTGTTCCATGCCTTTGGAGTTCTCCCAGAGAAGAGGACAGAATTAAACATACGCTGAAGTTCTTTAAGAGTGGGAGTACCTCCTGCCTACAGGAGCTCCGTTGTAATTCCGTCCGCGCCCGGGGCTTTTCCATTTTTGAGCTGTTTGAGAGCCATCTCGATTTCGTCAAGGCTGACTTCTGGCAGCTCTTCGGTATAGTGGCGGTTCAGAATGGCCCTGGAATCCTCCATATCGGGTTCGGGTTGCGACGCATGTGACACGTACAGTTGGCCATAAAAATCTTCCGCGAGAATCTCCGCCTTAAAAATGACATCTTTCCCGCTTGATGTGGTCAACTTCGTCAGATAGCTTCGACCAAGCTGTTGTAAGACTTTTGACTCCCAGTTTCGCTCAATTGTTTAATCTGATGTGCCGAATATTAAACTTATGTAATTTTATGACATACCCACAGCTTGTATTGACTTAAATAATAAAATAATAATAATTTAATCATAATCAGTATTTATTATAGTTTAAAATATTTTGCATAAAATCATATCAAATATTAACCAAATAATTAATACGAGCCGAAATTATTCAAGTTAGTCATTTTTATTTAGAAAATAAAACCAACTAAGAATATCAGACAAACGACATATTTAACATTGATGTTATGGAGACAATTATAACAATTAGAATAATAGTGAATGAGTATGTATTCATTCAATCTCAGATATGTAATCTATAAATGACAATCAAATCATAATTAATTAAGCAAAATTAATGATTCTTGCTCCACCCCTGTAGTCTTTTGTTTTTGGTAAGGTTGCAAAAGAGCCCTACTCGGATCCCAGATTTCGAAGTTTTGGGCTTAGTTTCGATTCAGGAACAAACGGCAAAGCGCAATCGGAACCGAATAGTTCGGCCGTAGTTCGGTTCGGTAATAGCTGAACCGAATAATGTTCGTTATTCGGTTCGGTTTAAAAGTCCATGTTCAGCGCATCTCTATGAGAGACCGTGTAGACGTCGGGTATGTTTCAAAATCCAGAAAGCGAAAATGTATAAGCTATAAGGCCGCCCATTGTACCTTTCATTTCATGACTTTATCCTATTTATGACCTTCTTCTTGGTGTGCAATAAAGTGTTGTTGTAGTGTATTGTATGTTTTCTTCGAAAGTATACCTTTACCTAACATTTATGACGTCACTACCTGAGCTGAAATTGAGTATACCTCTACTCAAAAGATTTCAAATATAAGATTTCAGCGGCATATTTTTTAAATATACCTCCACACATCGCTACTGCAACACAGACAGATGTCAATCAACAACCTTCAGTGACGACCCAACATGGGCGTGATAGGTTAGAAGATGAAGGCGGGAGCGAAGCGTAACACAGATAAGTTCTCAAGGCATCACTCATAAAGGGCCTAACATATACCCTTTTTAGGCCCTTTATGCGTGATGTCGTGAGAATGTATCTGTGTTAACAACCTACAGTGATGACCCAACATGGCCATGATAGGTTAGAAGATGAAGGCGGGGGGAGCTCCCGCCTTCATCTTCTAACCTATCACGCCCATGTTCAATAAGATATATATAAGAGAGATATATATTCCTTATAAGATATGTTTAAGAAGCTGGATTGGAATGGAGTGGGCAATATTATCAATGGTGAGAACATCTCACGCTTACGATTTGCCGATGATATTGTCCTAATGGCGGAGTCATTGCAAGACTTGCAAAGTATGCTGATCAATCTAGATGATGCTTCTCGACGCATCGGTCAAAGTCAATGTATTTTATTGTAAATAGGCAAAAATAATAGCACTTTTACAAGTCAAAATTAACATCTCCTGAACAAGGAGGATACATAAAATATTATAAAAAGATCAAATCAATCCAAATTTAGATAAACTAAGTATTCTTCGAGTTTGAAAAGGAAATTTCCCTTTCATGTGCCAACAGAGTTAAATCTCACACTGGAAAAGGAAATACCCTTCTGACTCTACCGGTGCTTCGGAAATACGCCCAAATACGTTCTCGGAATGAATATAGATAATACCATAATGTTGACCCGGAACCGAATGCAGTCAATGGATTCCTCTTGAAGTTGTCCAGCAATATGTTTACCTTGTGCAAATATTGCAATTATGTAAGAACAACTTTGAGAAGAATACCAACAGAAGAATTCAGCTCGGTTGGGCAACATTTGGCAAGCTTTGTCAAGTCTTCTCGTCGTCCATACCACAGTGCCTGAAGACAAAAATCTTCAATCAGTGCCAGTAGGGAATGTAATACCGGGATCCCGAAATACTGGGATCCCGCATACATTTTGCGGGGCTAATCTTGGCTGAAATTTTTGCAGGATCCTGCTGGACAGGCGGGATTACTGAGTACATTCCATCTAACGTGGACGTTGAGCTAGATTTTTCAGCCGTTGGCTACCTTGTGTGCAATATCAAGAGCCGTTTAGCAGACGACACAATTAACACTTTAAGTTTTTCACAAAGTTATTTCCAATATAATGTTTCATTTTCTTAAGATGTTTACGAGAATTAAAGGAATGTGCCATGTGTCTATACGTGTTTTTTGTGTGTACATGATTATTTTAATGTTGGTTATATTGACATGAGTCGTGTGACTCATCCTTGACGCGTGACTATGTTTTTTTTTGTGATATTTCCATACTACACTGGCCACTTGACTATGTCAATTTATGTTTCTGATGTTCAGAGATGTTCAAGATACCCTATACAAAGTATCTGGAATACAAAATACTATTAAAATAAGTATTTCAGATACCAAATACAAGATACCTTATGGAATGGTATCTGAAATCCTAGATACAAGATACGTATCTTCTAAATACTTTTTAAGATAAAATAATTTTTGAGAGAAAACACAATTTTATGGAGTTTAAGTTTATTATATGAATTATGAAACATTAGTCTGGGCACAGAATAAATAATAGTACTATACGTACGGAACACTCACTCCCCTATAAAATGTACTGGCACTGCAAGCGGTATAGCTGCCGGAGGGTGCGAGTGAAATTGGCCCCAAACTAAAGTTTCATCAAATGTCAATAGATTGCTTTTTGCATTTGCATAGGCAATTCATAGGTAATTATTTTTAAAAGTGTTTTAGCAAACATAGTTTTTACGAGATACCAAACGAATGATATCTAAATACAAGATACAAAATGCATTTAAAAAAAGTATTTTAGATATAAGATGGAAATATGTATTTTGTATCTTGTATCTGTATTTCAGATACTTGTATCTTAGATAAGTCACAACTCTGCTGATGTTTATGTTATTATGTCAATTTATGACTTGCGTCTTACTTACTTATCTTATTCTATGTCAATTTATGCCTTAATATTTATGTGTAAAAGTATTAATAAACCATCTAAAATGTACCAAAACAGCTTCTTTAATTTGGTTTAAAATTAAAACCATGAAAACATGGTCTATTAGGTCTTTATTACGATTGATTTCAAAGGTCGTATTTGCAGGATCCACTCTGCTGGATCCTGCAAATACTGGGATGCAGCGGGACTAAGATGGTTCAATCTCACAAATACCTGGATTGAAATTATCTTGAGTGATTGCATTCCCTAAGTACCAGTACCAGTCATGACCTACGGAGCCGAAAGCTGGACACTCACAGTCAAACTAGTCCACAAATTTAAGGATGCTCAGCGAGCAATGGCGAGAGCTATGCTTTGAGTTTTTCTGAAGGACAAGATTTGTAATGAAGATATTCAACATGGAACCAAGGTAACTGACATAGCTCAAAGGATAAGCAAGCTAAAGTGGCAGTGGGCTGGTCAGATTTCCCAAAGAACCAATAACCGTTGGGGAAGACGAGTTCACGAGTGGAGATCACATTTAGGCAAACATAGTGTAGGATAGCCTGTGGCCAGGCGGAGTGACAACCTGCAGAAAGCAGTCAGAAGAAAATGGATGAGGAGAGCTGAAGACTGAGCTCAGTGGTGTGCATTAGGAGAGGACTACGTCCATCAGTGGACAGATATAGGCTGATGATGATGACAAAAATCTACTTAAAGTGAAGGCACTGATCTTAGATAAAATCATAATAAAAAAAACATTTGAAGCTTACCTGCTATATGGACTGCAGAATCTTTCATCAACGGAACTCCCCTGACATAGCCATAAAGCACCACATCTCTGTTCACCTTTGCATCTTTACGTATCAACTCTTGGTTAGTAATATCTTCCAACCTGTCCGCTAATATGTATGCGTGGGTCATCCTCCAACTCAGTGGCCTAAACTTCATCACAGATATAAACCTAGAGAGGTTCTTGATCTCATTTCTTAAATATTCACCGTGCACTATACCTGATAGATAAAATAACTTAGCTCCAGAGTATACTTCAGTCCAAAATCTGTGTTTCAATGTCTTCTTGGTTGTTTTCAATGTCTTCGCATTCTTTATCATGTCTAAATGTGTCAACACACCCATGATTTTGGGCATGCCGTGCACTTGGCAAATGTTCAGAAACTCAAATATCTCCATTTCAAAGCCAAAGCTGGCATCGCAGAGAAGCAGCACGAGATCGGCGCATTTTGCGATGTCTATCATGGAGTTGACATCGTTGTTGCATTCTATCAAAGTGATACGCCGTTTTTTAGATGTGACGATTGTAATAGGGCCGTTGGTGTTCGACACGTTAGTTTTGATGAAGCTTCTGATGAGATTGTTGATGAGAGTAGTTTTTCCGACCTGAGGAGGGCCCACTATTGCAACCACTATAGGCGGCGGCTCTAAAGGGGTTTTATCCACTTGAGGGATGTGCTGCTTCTTTGAAATGACATCCTCGCGCCTTCGGAACTGTCTCTCAGCTCGAACGGCCGATTGGATAGCAAAAGCCTTAGGATTTCTCTGCCGAGCACTTAGGTTAGACTGGTCAACTTGATTCTTCTTTTTCTTTTTCTCTGCTTTCCTCCCGGCTTGTTTAGCACGGTGAGCTTTTTTCTTATCGAAGGCAGATTCATCCGCCATAACTATAGTTTCAGTTAACGATTATTTACAATATTTTATTTTATTTTCAACAAAATAAAACTCACGTGTACCATATGTACATGACATTATTGAATGAAATGAAATGAATGAATGAAATGAAATGAAATGAATACATATTTTTCTATAGAAGAACCAACGACAGTAAGAAATGTCTGGGGCCCGACCACAGAACTTGACTTCAATCAGATTGTCACTTTTTTCAATTTCGACTCTATCGCAATGCTTTAATGAATTTGACACATTGAAACCGATATGATCAACATCCCGTAATAGCACTACGCTCAGTGCCCCCGCCACAGAATAATAAAAAAAAAAAACAATATTGTAAATACATTCCGACCACGTGACCATGACATCACTGTGGCAATACGGCAAAATGGCGCGAAAATATTGTTGCCGAGTAAAACTTATTTTCCGTTCCTTCCTCAATGGTTTGGCGGATCCATACAAACTCGGCCTGTGATTGGCTGAATATATGTAGCCACTGACGAACCTAAACAAAGTGTTATGAAATTAGCCGCTCGGTTGTCCACGCGCTGAAGACCGCAGGACCAAACTGATAACCCAAAAAAAATATGGCCGACGGGACACATCTAACCTCAAACTGGTAATTGATTGTATATGCGTTGAGACTACAGGTACTTGATGGTCAACCCACAAAAAAAAGAAGGTCGACGCGACAAATCTGGCCGCAAAGTGGGGATTTATTGGGTACGTGCCGAGATCACAGGTATCTGATTGTCAACCCACAAAAAAAAGAAGGTCTACGCGACACATCTGGCCACGCCGACTTTGCGTAAACAAACAGTTTTTATGACCACTTCATTGAGCGCTTAGATAAACGTTACGTTGACGTGATGTGACTGTAGCGCATAGAATAAACGAACTGGTGATTTATGGAGCTAAATAGGTACGGCACATATTTCAAGTGTTTATGTTGTGGGTTTCGAAGCAAAATAATTATATAAACACGATTAGATTTGAATGATTATTGAGGTCAATAATGTTTAATATCGAGTGGCAAAATTTACGTCGCTATCGAGTGGTCCAATGATCGCTGAAAACAAAAAATGTGACTGTAGCGTTAGTTGCGATGATCAATGAAAACAAAAAAGTGACTGTAGCGCATAGAATCAATCAAGCGGTCATAGAATCAATTAAGCCAAAAATGGGAGTAGTTTCAGAAAAAAAAAAACGTATTTTGGAAACGAAAGCAATGACATGCTGTTTTTTTGTTTTATTTAAATACTAGATGAATCTACCTATCCGTTAACATTAAAACATCAACACAGTTTAGTACAAATAGTGCCCAGAATATGTTTGTGAAAACCAACAAAATTTACAAATTTAAGGCCAGAAAGGACGTGGTTTTATTTAAAAAAATATATATATTTATTTGGTGTTTTTACGTATAATAAATGTATCCCTTTGAAGAGAGAAACACACAGATTCGATAGTAAATGCTAGATTACATTTAAATCGATTTAAATCGGTCAAACGAATACGATTTAATTTTCGATTAAAGTTAACTTCCATTTTTTTGTTTGGTTGCTGTAGCGACGCGGTTCGCCGTCGTGGAATTTGGTCGCTACAGCACCAAAGGGGATTCAGCGGTGAAATTATAACTATTTTGCTCTGTCTACGATGCTTACGTAGTATTTTTATACTCCTTGGAAGAATGATGAATTAATAAATTATGCTACGTTCGGATTGGCATGAGGGCGTAGTTTCGAAATGTACATTTCTTTATGATAAAATTAAATAGGTAGGTGTTCGTGAACTTATTTGAAGTTATTGAAAACCGATAATATAGATATCTAAAAAATATATATTATAATATTGTTATATAACGTACATTTGAATCATAGAATTTGAATACAGGAAGCAAATTTTAAAATTAAAAGTGACGCAGTTAGTTTAACGAGTGGAATAAACCAATAACTCCAAAATAAAATACGATTATAATTCTGTGAATTTATTTAGAATGAAATAAAATACAAAGTGACAAAAAAAAACAAAAGAATAGTACGGCCTATCAAAGACTTCAAAAGTATCTATGGAGAAGTAAAACTGTTTGGTTCATTTTAAATAGTTTCAAAACTTCCCTTACTTCTAGATAGACAAAAGGCCAGTATAAATTTAAACTAAACATATATATTTTTATAACCACAGATGTCTTTGCTTTGGTAAAAACTTGGTAAAGATATCTGTATCTCATTTGTGGGAACATAATTAATACAAATTGAACCACTATCCACAAGCTCTCTTAAAAAGTAATGTCTCATATCAATATGTTTTCTACGTGAATGGTGAACGTTGTTTTTAGTAAGCATTTGAGCTCCCTGAATATCACTGTTGATACTGATACGAGAGAAAGCGAGTAAAACCATGGATATGTGGTTTTAATACGATACAATTTGTAGTACATTACAAAGAGTATATAAATACTACGGTACATTATACATTACGACAGTTGTCATTTAGAACAAACAACACAGGCCTAAACACGAAAGAGTATTGATTATATAAGAAAGAGTATTGTAGCAACACCACATTCACCCTCCCATAGTCAGAGTACATAATCCTGAAGACGGACTGGAACTTTTCTTTCTCTAGTGGAGCACCGAGGTAATGTAGAATCTGGCGCAACATTATCAGCTGATAAATTTTGAACCTGAACAGCAGGTATTTCTGCATCAAGCTCGGCATCTTCAAAGTGATCTGCGGATTCAGATTGATCGCTTTCTAGTAGTGGAAGTGGAGCTAGTCGTCTATTTGATATGGTAGTTTCGCGGCCGTTGATGTAGGTTTTATAGTATATAGAGTACCTCCTTGTGTATAGCTCCATGGTTTATATTTTATGCTCTTGTCAATTGTCATGTCATGTCATGTGGAATAAACCCTTGATTCTACGAACAGGACTTTTCAATTTACTAAAATTTATTCCACATGAAAACTAAATAAATCAAGCTGAAATATCATGGAAAAATATCTTCGTCTCGAACGATTGGGCGGCCCTCATTAGGGCAACAACAAGAAATATCGTCTCAGTGGCTACATTGGAAAAAAAACTTGAAATTTTTCTCTTGTCGTGTGAAAAACCCCCTTCAGATGCCTCTAAACTACAACAGTTGATAAATTATATATCTCTCGGTACATTCAGGTACATAGAACGCTGCGAAAAATACACAGATGTCATAGAGGTACTTGAGACAGTGTATGTGAAACCAAAAAGTGAAATCTTCGCTATATATACGTTGTCATCCAGAAAATAACAACCAAGCGAAACCATTGACCAGTATATCCAAGTTTTACATCTGCTGAACAAAGACTGCCAATTTAAGGATATCAATATAGCAGAGAATGAGAAAGAGTTCATCAGATACGCATTCATTGCCGGTATAACATCTTCTAATATACGACAAAGACTGCTAGAAAATAAAACACTAAGTTTGGATGAAGAATACACTCAAGCTAGAGCTTTAGAGTTATCAAAAATACAGACTGAAGGTTATTCATCATTAGAGACACCGTTTGCCGCTGCAAGTAGCTTGAATCGTATCATCAATGTCCCATAAACAAAATGAATAAACCTATGACAGCATTCGAAGCACCAGGAAACTTATACCAATTCTGTCGTATACCTTTTGGAGTTACAAATGGAGTTGCTTGTTTTCAAAGAATCATTGATTCAATCTTGCGGGAGTCAAATCTTGACGGCGTGTACTCTTATTTGGATGATATTACCGTCTGTGGATTACATCAGGAAGACCATGACCAGAAGTTGGCCAAATTCATGGAAGTAGCTGAGAAATATAACCTTACCATCAACAAGGATAAATACGATCGTGGAGTCCCTCCGCGCGGAAGAAGTGAAACTTCGTAATGTGGAAATGAAAATAGGAAGATCTCCAAGGTAGCGTTAAACGTTTAACGCATCCTTGTTGGAAGTCGCATAAGAATTTTCACTTCAAACGTGAATTTTCAGTTAGGAACTAAACATACTGGGATAAAACATTAATGATGGTGTGGTTAAACCTGACAAAAACCGTTTAGCACCACTTCTAGAGATGCCTGTGCCCCAAGATTCAGCTTCACTCAGACGTACTATTAGCCTTTTCTCACATTATTCTAAATGGATACCTGATTTTTCGAATAAACTACAACCGCTTATCAATGTAGAAGAGTATCCACTAAACACTAATCAGATTGCTGCGTTCCAGAATATGAAAAAAATAATATCCAAAGCTTCACTTTCTGCTATTGATCCTAAAGTAGTAAGTATAAGTAGTCCATTCATAGTCGAAACAGATGCTACAGAACACTCTATAGCAGCATTATTGACTTAAAATGGAAGACCTGTTACATTTTTCTCACAAACACGACATGCACCGTAGTGTGCGTCAGCATACCTACTCAGTTTATGTGTACTTGTTTTCTGAAAACTGAGTTTGTAGTGTATTGTTCCTTTTAAATGTCTTAGAATACTTTTAGCTGCATTCCATTGCTTTTTTCTAAAGTTATTATTAAACTGACTCGATACACTAACAAACAGCATGTGAAATGACTGGTCTACATAATAATAATAATAATAAACACTTTATTACAAACAAATACAATAACTTATTTTTTTTAATACGGCACAATGGGCCGACTGACAGGTACATAAAAGAACCAATTAACCTCTGATAAGGCAAATGTTCGGCTTCTTCTTTCTCTTCAATAATGGGATTTACTAATTTTAGGCTCGCATCACCAGGAGTACTAGCAGGTTTTGCGTAAGACATATCACTTTTTTTTATGTACTCTTCTTGATCAACAATTACGCCATTATCTTCTTTTGCTATCATCATGCCTAAGAAGTGTTTTCCCAAAATCCTTGAATTTGAAGAATTTGTCGAAGTTTATTTTAATCTTTTCCTTCATTCCAGCATTATTGCTGAGAATGCATATATCATCAATAAAGATTTCGACAGTTAAAATGCAAGTTCCGTCAATTTTATAATATAGGCAGTGATCATGTTTCGTTCTCTTAATATTTAGTTGCATCATTGCATTGTTAATTTTCAGATTCCACTGTCTTGGCGCTTGCTTAAGACCACAAAGTGCTTTCTTTAACTGGCATACCTTCTCCTTATTGCATTCTTTGGTAAAACGTTCAGGTTGTTCCATGAATATTTCTTCATTAATATCGCCATTAAAGAAGGCTGTTTCTACATTTATTTGATCCATGGTAATGCGCTGCTAAAACTAATAGTATTCTGACAGTTGACAGGCGGGTAACAGGAGCAAAAGTTTCATCATAATCTATGCCGTGAGTTTGTGTGAATCCTTTTGCTACTAATCTTGCCTTGTAGCGTACGATTTCTCCGTTTACATCTTCCTTTATCTTGCATACCCACTTGCTGCTAATTATTTTTCTATCATTGGGTTTATCCACAAGAGTCCAAGTTTCATGATTAACAAGTGAATTGTATTCATTTTGTAGAGATTCAAGCCATGGGGTTCTTTCTCCTCTCAATATTTTCTTGAGACTGTACTTGATTGCCAGAAGGATCCTCTATAATCTCTCATTTTTCTGAATTTCAGTTTGAGGTAAAGTGATTTCATTTACCTGTATAACAGGTTCTGGTATACTGATATCACTTTCGTGAATAACTGGTTCATGTGGTATACTGATTTCATTATCCTGACTGACAGTTTCTGGTGGAGTCATGTTAACTTCCCCTTCTGATGATATAACTTCAAAATGTTCTTGAATTGTAATAGGGATAGGATCAGATTTTAGAGTTCCGAACTCATAATACCACATTCAATTGACATTGGTTTGTTTAGAAAATCATTTTCGAAAAAAATACATCTCTAATCTTTATGATGTATTTTGGATTTTCAGGATATATTACTTTATAGCCTTTCGTTTCGGTACAGTAACTGACGAATATGCATACTCGTAGTTTAGCTTTAAAATCGAATTTCTTTCGAAGGTTTTTTGGTATCTCTGCATCCAAAAACACGCAGATGTGACAGATTTACTTTTCTTTTTGTCCAAGCTTCCTCCGGTGTTTTTCCTCTTACGACTTTAGTCGGTGAATGATTTTTTAAATATGTTAAGTAAATCTGAAGTAGACCGGATTCAGAAAACATAGAACTTGCCTTTTCAACAAGAGTTCTATTAACTCTTTTAGCTATACCATTTTGTTCAGGGTTATACAGTTCAGTTGTCTCATGTTATGTAGTATCCCCATTTGTTTTAAAATCTCTTTTAATTTAGTATTTATATATTCCCTGCCATTAACAGAACGTAAAATATTAAAAAAAAAAACTATTTGATTTTCGATTAAGTTCTTAAATTCGCAAAACCTTTCGACTGTCTGGTTTTTGTTGTATAAGGTAGCTTACTTATAGGTGCACAAATGTCAATGTGAATAAATTAATTCTAAAATATTTGTTTTCCTTGAGTCTGATGATTTAAAAGATTGTTTCGAAAGTTTGTCTTCAACGCAAGCAATACAATTATATTTAGTTGAACATACAGGTTTTGAAAAATCACACCAAGAGGTAAGTGTAGGTGGAGTAATTCCATAAATCTGAAGTTAAGATGACCTAGGCGTTTAAGCTATAAATTCGCGGAGTTATCTGTTGATTCTGTTAACTTCACATAATAGGCAATAGGTAAATCAAGTTTGTACATACCGTTGACATTTGAGGCTGTACTTAAAACTTTTCCATAAACCTTACAAGTTTCAGCATCCAAATTTTTTCTTCCAGACGCTGAGAATAATACAATGTTTCCATCCTTTAGCAACGAGTTTACTGACAGCAGGTTCGTTGACATGTCTGGAATATGTAGAACATCTGTGATTTTAGAACTATTCGGAGAAGTATTTAGATTTATATTGCCAATAATAGCATCTGAAATAATTATTTCATCATTAGCTACTCTTACTGCTTGTGCACGGGTTCGAATCCTGCAAGGTGCAATCATTTGTGTGATGAGCAGAAATGTTTGTTTCCGAGTCATGGATGTTATAATATTCTTATCAATGTATGTTTATGCTTTATCTAGTACCCATAGTAGAGGGTATCCTAGTTTATTTATTTACTTGTTTTTTAATAGGTTTAGTATTGTTACGAGCTGGGGTTCGGATAAAATTAATGTACGCTAATTACTCCAAAAATTAACACCTTTATTCGAAAAAACACAAACAGGTATTAAACCGACAAATAACTCAACACTCTTTAACTCGACTGTACTCTCTAATCAATTATCACTGAATACTCGCTTCGAATCACTTTGATCGTTTCATTCCGAAAGCCAAGTGAATACTGTCCCAGGCAGTCGATGCGCGCCCTATTTATACCGCGACGGACGTTTCCAGAAGGTAATCGTATGTACTAGCGGTAGTCGGTAGGTATTTGAACTTTCAAGGTCGGTGGCGCCTTTGAAGTTGCCGCACTCCGCCACGCCTGTAGGTACCTAAGGCTGGCGGTGCCTTTGATGTCGTGCCGCCCCTGTAGGTACCTAAGGCTGGTGGCGCTTTTGATCTCGTGCCGCCCCTGTAGGTACCTAAGGTCAGCGATGCCTTTGATATTGCCGCGCCCGTAGGTATATACCTACCGCGCGCTCTGGAAACTTCTGTAGGTACCTACGCTCCACTGGTTTGTTCGAGAAGGTGTATTGCGTCATCCAACCGCGGCTCCTGTTTTTCTAGGAATCGACCGGCGTATCACTGCCCCCTTCTCAGACATGCTCGTCCCGAGCAGTGTTAGTCCCGTATTATTGGGCCAGTCGATCAACATGAACAATTTTAGGAGCACTTCTCTGGCCCTTTCGAATCCGGTACGTGACGTTTTTGATTTTGGTCGCAACGTGGTAAGGTCCGTTCCATTTTGCTTGCAATTTCGGAGAATTTCCTTTGCTGCGTACTGGATTATGTAACCAAACAAGTGAACCTTCTTCAAATCCCAGATTATTCAATTTCCGGTCATGTCGGGTCTTCATTCTTTCAGACATTTGTTGTCCCGATTCTCTGACTTGTTGGTAAACTTCATCCATCTTACAGTGCAAGTCATTTGCGTAATCTGTAACGCTGCGAGGAGAATCCGGTGGAATACCGGTTATCAGATCTGCAGGCAACCGTAATTCTCTTCCGAAATTCGCGAAGGCAGGAGTGACTGTTTCACTGCACTTCGGTATGACAAAATAAACGGCTGGATGTGCTTGTCCCAATCCCTTTGCCTGGTTTCCACCACTTTTGCCAGATATATTTCCAAGGCCTGGTTGAATCGTTCTACCATTCCATCAGATTGTGGGTGATAGGAAGTTGTTCTGGTTTTATGAGCACCCATTACTCGGCAAGTCTCTTGGAACACTTGAGACTCGAAATTCCGCCCTTGGTCGCTGTGAATTTCAAGGGGTACTCCATAACGACAGAAGACTTCGTAAACCAGCTTATCTGCCACTGTAGTAGCTTCTTGGTTCGGAATGGTGAATACTTGATTCCGCTGTCACTCACATGGAATGGTCCCGCAATCTCAAGCGCTATTCGTTCACATGGAGCGCCAACGTTATACAGCTTTAATGCTCCTCTGCTGCATGTGTGACGTCCTTTTACAGCTGCACAAGTGCATAGGCACCAATTTTCCACATCATCTCGATAATGGATCCCGTAGAATCGCTCGCGTATTTTTAACAAGGTTATTTTTACATCCATATGACCTCCTGAACATCCATCATGGTAAAGCTGTAGATCAGGTACCTTGGCTTTAGGAACAACCATTTGTAAATGACAGTGGTCTCCTCTAGCATTTTCCCATTTGCGGCACAGTACCACATCTTGGATATCCAAACTGTCTCACTGTGCTTATCTTGTGCCGAACTAATCCCGTCTTCCAAATGTCAGCATAATTTGAAGAGAAGATGTCCACGTACCAAAGTAACATTTCATCAGCCTTCGCAACTTCCTCTTTGGAAAGATCATTTTGGCAATCTTCTAATAGTTTCGACACATTAAATCCGCCATTATGTGTAACGAAAGAACGACGAAGAATCATCCAGTGGGATGATTCTTGGCACTGTCGCATCTAATCTACTCCCATCAACGTCCCTTTGCTAATGAGATGTTCTTCATTGGTGGGGTTCAATACGCGCACTGCTGAAGTGTTGGTGGCTCACCAATGTCCATTCCACCAAGGTTGATCTTTTTCCGATATTTCTAATAGTAAGCAACGATTTTTTTGCGTAGCATCCCGTGGCAGACTCACTGACACGATGGTTTCAGACCTGGGAGCAAGGACTATTTTCTTAAGGCAGTAAATTTTTCCCGATGTTCCTCCTTCCATGAAGATTTCCTCGCTGCCGCATTTCAAAATTCCACGTTGATTTTACAATGATGTTCTCTCATGAAATCCAAGCCAAGAATGCAATCATCGACTATGTCGGCCACGATGACTTTATGTCGGAAAGTCCTTTCACCGAGTTTCAACTCGACCTGCTTTTTGCCTTGTACGGGTATGTGCTGACCAGTAGCTGTTAGAAGTCTAATTGGCTTGCAGTTCCCAAAAAAGTCTCCAAGAATACTATTTCTAAGCTTGGAACTGATCATGGTTCGAGAAGCACCCGAGTCTAAAGTCAGTTTACATGGTATCTCGTTGACTTCACCCTTGATGATCAGGCTGTTCCCGTCGTGAGCTTGCGAGATTGAAATTCTGGGGGCTTTTTCAATACCAGCCAGCACCTGCCCGCGGTCCTGGCGTTTACTCGTTTACTCGTTTCCCTAGGTCAGTTCGGTGGCGTTGCTGACCACCCGCACTTGCTGAAGCTGAGCTTCCCTGCCAACAACTCGTCTCGGGCAGCTGGATCTCAGGAGGCCCTTCTCTCCACACTCGTAGCATCTGGGACTTAACTTAGGACGAGTGCCACGTGGAGTTGCCACAACTTCCCTGATGCGGTGAGCTCTATGATCGTGTTGTAGGCCTCCACCTCCAAAGGAATTGTGATGCCCAAGTCTCACAGTAGCTCTCACTTCCAGGTCGCGAATCCCATAGATAAATGCTTGGATCAAGATCCCGTCTATGAGTGCTGGTGAAGACTGGTACTCTTTCCGAACCAGTTTTTCGATTTCGAGAGCCCACTGCTGTAGGTTCTCGTTATTGCGCTGAGCCCGGTCTTTTAATTGAGCCCGAAAGACGTGCTCTAGGTGTATGTCACCGTATCGAGATTCCAACGCTTCGAGCTGTTCGTAACTGATATTCTTTCCAAGGGCCTCCAGAATACTTACAGCCTGGTCACGAAGGCCCACTTTGAGAGCAGTCATAGCCTGAGCTTTGCTCCATCCATTTGTCTCAACAACAGCCTCAAACTGAATCTTATTGGCCGACCACGAAGAGCTTCCATCAAACGGTGGTACTTTGAAACCACGTACCAAAGACGCAGTAACAACAGGAACTGCAATTCCGCTTCCAGATTTCAAGACACCCAAAGCTTTCTTCATGTCTGCAATCTTGGTTTCAGTTTCAGAGATACGGCTTTCAGTTCCGGAGATGCAGCTTTCAGTTTCGGAGCAGCGTTTGTTAGTTTCGGAAAAGCGTTTCCCATGAAGATGTACCTGCTCTTTTACATCTTTGAGTTCCTGACCAAAAGTTGCATGCAGGTATTTTATGAGGAGAGTCTGTTCTTCTTGCCGACGAGCCTGCTCTTCCTGTTTACGAGCCTGCTCCTGGAGCAATGCAATTAAGCCCAAAAGGTCAAATAAAGACGGGGCTACAGAAGACGGAGAATGTGTAGATGGACCGGTGGATGGTCCGGCGACCGCGGTGGCGTCCAACTCCGTAGTTGGTTGATTGTCACCACCACCAGGCACTCGTAATGGCGAACCAAACCGTCTTTCGTCCACCTCCTTCACTCGTTGGCTTCTCGTTCTCATGCGGTCTGTCTCCGGCTTTGGTGTAGCCGGCATTATTTTATCCTCGCTTCTGACACCAAATTGTTATGAGCTGGGGTTTGGATAAAATTAATGTACGCTAATTACACCAATAATTAACACCTTTATTCGTAAAACCACAAAAAGAAATTAAACCGACAAATAACGCTCAAACACTCTTTAACGCGACTGTACTCTCTTATCAATTATCACTGAATACTCGCTTCGAATCACTTTGATCGTTTCGTTCCAAAAGCCAAGTCAATACTGTCCCAGGCAGTCGATGCGTGCCCTATTTATACCGCGACGGACATTTCCAGAAGATACTCGTATGTACTAGCGGTAGTCGGTAGGTATTTGAACTTTGAAGGTTGGCTGCGCCTTTGAAGTTTCCGCGCCGCACCGTGCCTGTAGGTACATAAGGCTGGCGGTGCCTTTGATGTCGTACCGCCTCTGTAGGTACCTAAGGCCGGCGGCGCCTTTGATCTCGTGCCGCCACTGGTGTGTTCGAGAAGGTGTATTGCGTCATCCTACCGCGGCTCCAATTGTTTATCTAAGAATCGAACGGCTTAACAATATTTTCTAGCCATTCACGTCTATTTGTCATATGACTTGTAGCACCAGAAATGATATACCAGTCATTACTTTATACAAGAAGCGAATTATCAACATTTGGTTTACAAATAGAAGAGTTACAATTAGGTTTACAATACACCAAACAATCCACTACAGAATTTATTTAACTACTTACAGGTTGAGGGTTGACCATTAGTGTCACCTCACAGACATCAACTTTTCCCTATTGGTTTTAGCTTTAATAATCCTGCAGTTTGTTAAAGTGTGACCTGATTTACGACAATAATTGTAAAATATTTTCTTAGAGTCTCTACGAAAACTTTTATTTGACGACACTAATGCAGAAACTTCAGATGTGCTGCTCCTGCTGACTAAGTCACGGTTATCCTGCTTCAATAGTGCAGTTACCACATTATCAGAAGTGAGGTCGGCCCCCGATTCAGAACCTTTCGATAACTCATTTGTCAATCGATTAAGTATTATTTAATCTGTGGATTCGGTTTGAAATCGTTCAAATCAATACATTTTTCATTTACAATATCGAATTGAATCGATTCGGTTCGTTATCGAAAGGTTCTTGGGGGCAGGTCCGATCTTGTATGGAGTACTGCTGCTACCTCTGGGACGGTTCTGCCAAGTATCAGCTCGAGGCTTTGGATTCAATTGAGAGACGTGCTATAAGGCTCATTGGAGATGACACTCTGGTAAAGAGTAAGCTTCAAAGTCTGGCGCATCGACGTGAGGTCGCAAGCCTGTTGGTATTTCTACAGATTGCACTATGGAGAGTGTGCACAAGAACTGCATTATCTGATTCCCCCATCACATTTCCATTACCGTACGACTAGACGATCGGCAAAGGGGCATCTTTTTATGGTTGAAATACCTCGCACAAGAATGAAGCGCTACGCTTCTTCATTTATTATAAGAACTTCTAAGGAGTGGAATGCCCTGCCCTCGTCAGTGTTTCCGGTAAAATATAATGCTGGTGTTTTCAAGTCAAGAGTGAATAGGTATCTACTAAGAAAGCGTGCTACACCTTCGACCACATCATCGCTTTCCATCAGGTGAGAACGTGGTCAAACGATTGCCTAGAAAGTAATAAAAAAAAGAACAACGCCATCTGTTACAATCTTTTGTTAATGTATTTTTTTGAGCTGTCATCAAATCCCCCATTGCGCGAAGTTATGGTGGGACACGAATCGGACGAAGTTACTGAATCGTTATTTTTTCTGTGATCGAAAACCCAAACGGAATAAATTCACCTTTGTCAAATTTAACTGTCATGTCATCTAAACAAACAAAACGAATGGTGATCGAAAACATTTCAGATTGCTAATTTCGTCCACAAAGTCCAAAGCGAACGCCAAGGGGCCGTTCGTTGTATAGCAAATAAATGTTAATAAATCTGCAGCCCGATTAAAGAACTTGGTTACAATCGGATTATCACTTTTTTCATAGCACTTTCGACTCTATCGCAAGGCATTAGTGATATCGATACTGACAATCAGATTGAAGCTAAGTTATGTGGTCGGGCCCATGATCACATTTGGCGTTCGCTTTTGACATCAAGGGGCCATTTGTTTTGTAGTAAATGCCAAAATTAACTGTTAAAAACGCTAAATATGATCACATTTGCCATTCCCTTTGGACATTTGTGGGCGAAATTAGCGTTCTGAACTGTTTTCGATCACCGTTCCTTTTGCATGTTTAGATGACATGTTGTCATAAAATTGACTTTATTATGTCTGCCATAGGGTCGTTTTTCATTCGGTTTGGAAAGGATCGGTATTGTCAGAAGTTGCAAAAAGGCCAAAAGTGTTGAAAATGTTCAAAAAGAACGGCTTATTAAAAATGACCATTTCGAAACTGCCCACAACGCCATCTCATCATCTCGTACGCAGGGTATGTGGGCGAAATTAGAGCTCTGAACAGTTTTTGATCACTGTTCGTTTTGAATGTTTAGATTACATATTAACATTGAAAAATCGACTTTATTCCATGGGTCGTTTTTCATTCGGTTTGGAATGGATCGGTAGTGTCAAAAGTAGCAAAAAGGGCAAAAGTATTGAAAATGCTCAAAGAGACCGGCTTGATAAAAATGTACATTTCAAAAATGCCCACAACGCCATCCAATCATCTCAAACGTAGGGCAAATGTGATCATATTATTTAGCGTTTTTATCTGATACCATTTGCTTCAAAGCGAACGGCCTATTAAGACGTCAGCTAGTCTGGTTTGGCTGTCACTGTCACTATTAATATAAGTAAAATGGAATCTGTGGTTACCGTCATCGAACGAAATTCATAATCATAGATGGACGGATCAATTTAGTTGCGTGTTTCATAACAAAAAAGACCATTACTTGGATGATGAAAGCAAAAAACGTAGCTGCTAATGGTAGCTCGCGAGTGGAAGAACCAAAGTGAACTAAAAAATAGTGTAAAAATGACTTCTTCAGAGCTGGACAGTCGCAACATTGCGTTATCGATGTGAGTAACTTTGACGCATTTCTCCTAATTATAGAAAGAAAACGTATTGTGTTAGTTGCTGGATGTTGCGACAAACAAGTCAAGCGACTTGTTTGTTTTGTGCTGCCTGCAGCCGCGTTCTAACGCAAACGTAAACAGCGACAGAACTGGTTCTTGGTGAAAGGTCATTGATCGCTATATCACTGGATTCTGTACTGCAGAATGGTTCTCTTGATATTTTCCTACTTCTAACTACTTCGCTTATGTATTTACTTTTGACTCCATGTAGATCCTACATTGCATAAAGCTTTACTATACATAAATTAGTCAAACAAATCCTTCTAATGCCATTTTATTGACTGACACAAAGAGTCTGCCTATAACATATTTTCCTTGTCTCATTAATTCGTTATAAAACTAATTGGAGTAGTTATTACAAATTTCTAGGTAATGAGTAAATCTCTCATTATTTATGGGGGAATCAGGCACAACATGAACCATGGTTCTTGTTCTTGTCATGACACAGGTTGCCCATTGCAAATGTCGGGTCAACTGTCCAAGCTTTACCGTTGATTTTTCGGGGGTAAAGGACAAGGGAAAAGAACCCCCCTGAGATTGGGAGATTAATGTTTACCTCATTTGTAAAATCTTATAAGAATTGTTTCCACATACCACTCCTTTGTTAACACCCTTCAGTGGCAATCCGACTTGGCCATGATTGGTTATAAGGAAAATGTGGGAGGGCAGCATAGTGATCTCCCTCCCTGGTTTACTTTTTTTAGCATTGAAATCTATCTGTTATGACACTTGTTGGGCACCCCCGGTAAGTTAGGATGCAGGTTAGACTAGTTAGGTGGCCCAAGGGCATTGAATATGTCCGAAAAAGAAGCAAATAATATATTGAAATGGGAGGGGGGGATATAGCCAACCCCCACCTTTTCAGGGGGCTTCTACTAAACCGCCCAATACCCTTCCTCCCCTCTTAAAACCAAAGCCCAAAATGGCCCCGCTTATGTCAATATTTTGACAAGGGGATGCTCAAAAAAACCTTGTTTATTATGATATAAGAAGCCCGACTTAAATGGATGCAATGAAAAAAAACTTTGTTAGTATTAGCAACCAGAATGTTAGTATTGACAACCGGTTGGTCTAGTGGCTAGAGACGATACGAAATTGAGCAGTTGCGGGTTCAAATCCTGCAAGGTGCAATCATTTGTGTGATGAGCAGAAATGTTTGTTTACGAGTCATGGATGTAATATTCTTATCTATGTATGTTTATCCGTTATCTAGTGCCCATATTACAGGGTATCCTAGTTTGGGGCTAGGTAATTGGTGTGGAATTGTCCCGAATATATATTTACATACACAATCACACACACAAAGATATTATTAAACTCAACAAAGTAAACTAAACACTGTTACAAAATCAAATGGGGGGAATTTTAAGGAACTCAAGAAATATTCAGGAGCGTCCAGTGGCGCCCTGCTCTCGCTGCCTCGCCGACGAAAAGGTCTGCCCGGCCGGAACTAGTTTCAGCAAGTCTTGCGCAAACAAGTCATCAGCTGATGCTACGCCTCGCCTCCTGCCTGTTTTTCTCCTTATACGGCCTCACCTGACCGATACTGATTTTTCTTGGATGGGCAGCACTTCGGATCTTCGGGAACTTCGCAATCTGAAACATGCCATTGTTGTACTTTCTGTAACATTTTTGCAGCGTAAAGTGTTCATTTTCAACAACAATTAACTGTTTCGCATCACAACTGTAAGTGTGCACTCAAACAGTTGTGAATGTCACTTTGAAATTTTTATAAAAAGTTCAAAATGAGATGACAAAAATAACATTCTTGCAAATCGAAATAGCTCATGAAATCTCAATACTTGTTAACTTAAAATAATGAGATACTAAAATACACAAATGACATAACTACATATCTCCGTCATACGTGTCGCATCACAAAAGCATTTTATTTTGAAATGCGGTTGTCACGTCATAGACTCCAAATAGAGCTATGTTCGATGCTTTCATGTTACAGATAGACGCATCAAGTAAGCATGTCGAAGCCGAGTTACGCTTGATGCTTACACGTTACAGTCAGTCACCAAGTTAGCATATAAAAGCAGAGCTTGGCTCGATGCTTTCAAGTCACAGACAGAGGCGCACAGTTAGCTTGTCTCAGCAGGGATGTAGAAGAGTCAAAGAAGAGTCACAGACAGAGGCACACGGCCCAACAAGTCCTGAAGCTTGGCTACCAAAATCGCCATGGTGCCACCATGATTGAAGAACGCTGCGCACTTGTCCGACGTCCATACTCCATGCCACCAAACCATGTGATCCACCGCCACTTGGGTCCACCGCCAATGGAACCCACAAGTAGGCACAACCCACAATGCTGATGTGGGAGCCGCTGAACAAACTTGTATGGACTTGTTGTGTCGTAATCCAGTCCACCGGAACTCTGTGAAAACTTTCCAACAAACAAAGTCGCCCAGTGCATAAGCAGTGGTTGCTTCCTTGTCTTAAACACAGTATGGTCTTATTGCACTTTGTTTGCCTCGATTAGTTCTGAAGCCCATTGTCGCTTTAGAGTTACCATCACCTCGCGACTTGGATAAGAGTTTCATAAGTATTTGTATAACGAGTAACCTCAACATAGGCCCTTGGGCAGCCTGACAAACTCTGACACCCTTATGATTTGCCTTGATAGATAGCATGTTAAGTTCAGAGCGGCAGTATCGCTCATACTGGTTTGCTTGATGCAAGCAGTAGATAGATAGATCCGTACTGCACTAAAAACGGAAATTACAGCATCAAAACATTGACCTTATGAATAGTACAGTTGGCGACCTAGCAGTAGCAATGTACCACCTAAAATTTCACACTAGACCTAAACTTGCTTGCTGTTCGGTGATTTACTAAAGCTTCTACTTTTAGACTTGGCCTCACCTGATCCAGACTTATGAGCTTGACCGGACACTCAACTTGTCTTTTAGAAAAGTGCACTTTTTCAGATCCATCAAAAACCCTGCCACGGTTTTCATAAAGATTAATTACCTGTCGCAACACCATTTAGTTGCAACACATCCAGCATTGATAGTGGATATCACAGTACCAGTAAACAATGTCAACCAATAGCGGAAAACTTGCTAAACAATGACACTAAACGGTCCCTCTCGCCTACTAACGGCGCAACTATGATGTCGGTGTCTAAAGGACGTAATCCATAAGCTAGGCACCTGCGGCAAACTTTCAACCCTAGAAAACTACGCATAAGTTATCATTTGAAGGCTCCAAACATCCACCTCTAGCACGGAACAAGTCAGGCGCAATTAGGGTCTCTGAGGCAGAAGAAATAGATCAACCTCTAATGGTATCACAGAAAACAACCCAACCTAGTGATCGGTCCCACCAACGTGCCCCAACTAGCTTCCAACGTTTTGGTCAGATCTAACCTTACCGAACATAACCTGTTGTGCCATGTTTGCTCCATTTCAACTGGAATTTAATGATTGTTGTTATTACGGGTATTGAACACACTTTGTACCATTATTATGTAAAAACGTTGTGTTGACAACGAGTTCAAAACTAGACAAAGCCTTCTCTGGAACACAGACAAACCGTTGACAAAAGCACCAATATGCATTGATGAGATTAAGAATCGATTTTAAAGTAGTCAAATGTACTAGTTTTTATTAATAATTTACTAAATTTGTTAACGTAACATTTATAATTAATGATGCTTATTATTAATAGATTACTAACATTCTTATTTATAATTAATAAAGCTTACAGTATTACGAAAATAAGTTTTAGCTTATGTAAACAGATTCAAGTCACGGTCTCGAACGACCTTCGCGCTCTTAATATTTTTACTTGTATTGATCTTACTTGAATCGAAGACGACAATCTTCCGAACACGTGCGTGCCACGTGTTGGCTGCGCGCCAACATGCTGCGCATCGCGCTGCACTGCTGCGGTGATTGCGCATCACGTCACGTTGCCTGATGGCGGCAGCGGCTCGACGCGGTTTGTCGTGGGAGCATCCTCCATGTCAGCAAGACATGGAGAATGCTCCCACGACAAACCGCGCGTTCGCCAACCTCGTGAGCGTCCGCTGCGCGAAGTCACCTCCATGGATTACGTGGATGCTGCACACGCAGGCGTTACTCGTACTCTTAAATCAGAATTAAAACGTGGTGCGTATACACGCAACAAAGATTAAACACAAAACAGTACACAAAAGTGAGGTTAGGAGCACGTGCTTTAAAACAGTTGTGTGTGACTGTGTCGTGTGCACGATCTGATATTCTTTTACCAGTTCAAATAAGCAAAAACAGTGGGCAAGTGAGGTAAAATCACGTTAGTTCGAATCCCACTTCTGATATTAGCAACCAGAAGTGGGTTTATTAAAAAAATATACACGATCACACACACAAAGGTATTATTAAACTCAACAAAGTAAACTAAACACTGTTACAAAATTAAATGGGGGGAATTTTAAGAAACTCAAGAAATATTCAGGAGCGCCAACTGCTTCGACTGCCGACTGGAAAGTGGCGCGCTGCTCTCGCTGCCTCGCCGAGGAAAAGGTCTGCCAGGCCGGAACTAGTTTCAGCAAGTCGTGCTCAAACAAGTCATCAGCTGATGCTAGGCCCCGCCTCTAGGCTCCGCCTACTGCCCGTTTTTCTCCTTACATTAGATAGATTTATAAAAACCAATAGGTAGTTAAATTGATGATTCAACTGGCCATTGAATCTAAAATCATTCATGTCAATCTAATTAACTTCTGCTTTTTATGGGTGCTATTTTTTGCATCTCCTTTTGTGTACTTTGACCCTATATTCAGTAGAATCAGAAGTAATCAATCAGCAGTGGACAATATAACAGCTGCACACAATAATACAGATCAACAATAAACATGTTTTGTTTCGATCAATACCATCATTGGCAATCCACCCACAGTAGAGCAATGCCAGTCATGAGGTCCAAAACAACAGAAATGCAACAAAAAAGAAAGAAAAAATACTCAAATTTTCTCGTGATGTCCAGAATCCAAATAACTATCTATAACAAAATATTGTATGTAAGAAAAGCTGTGGAGGGTCTCGGAGCTGTGGAGGGTCTCGGCTTAGAATAAGACCCCTCCCAATCCTCCTGTGGATGTCGTAAGAGGCGACTAAAGGAATATACACCGGAAGATGGGCAGCAGCGTCCTCCGAGTACATATTTGTTACACTGCGGTCACCAATCCGCCTGCCAAGCGTGGTGATTATGGCAAACCCCCCTCCGATATGATAGACACACTGCAAAGACGGCCCCCCAGTCCCCGGCAGCTCCGTTATTCCTGGCACCGGTAGTAGCCATGGTAACGGCAGAGCAGGGGGTGCTAAGAATCCCCGGCAGAGACCCAGCTACCAACCCCCACAATCTCTGGACCTGGCAACATATATCGCACACACCTTGAGGAACGATGAGAATTTAATATAGCTGGAAGAAGTAGTAAGTAAGTTGCGCTGGGATATTATAGGGTTATCAGAAGTCCGAAGAGAGGGAGAGGATACAATTACCCTGAATTCCGGCAACTTACTTTATTACCGGGAGGGCGACCAGCAGTCCCAACATGGTGTCGAGTTTAATTCGGGAATTACCAAATGGTATTTGTTGTAGGTCATACAGGTCTACACCCCACACTTGAAACGCCCGGACGATGAAGTGGAGGCTATGTATGCCGACATTCTAATGCCATACATTCCCCGAAAACACACTTCACAGTGGTGATGGGACTTCAACGCACGGCTGGGCATGAGGAATAGCGATGAACTGAGAGTGGGGCAGTTTGGATTTGGACAGCGGAACCAAAGGGGTCAGCAATTGGCCAACTACATAGAGAAGGAGGGACTCTTTATGATGAACTCCTTTTTCAAGTAGTGCCCCTCCAGGAAATGGATGTGGCTGCACACCAGCGGTCATAAGCACGTGATAGATTTCATTTTGATGACCAATCAGCATATATTCAATTATGTCTCTGTGATCGACAGGGTTAAGACCGGCACTGATCACTGCATGGTAAGAGGCTCTTTGAATATCAGTGTAAAGCTGAAGCTATTACGTATTGGTTATTTACGCTAAGCAGGCGTTAACTGCTATAAAAACATAAAAATATGGAGAGGTCTCGTTTGATGAGATCTACTCTTCGCCCAAGTCCTGCCCAACTCCAAAACCTCGAGAGCTTTCAGTTGGAGCTCTATAACCGCTTCCTAATTCTTACCGAATGTGATACAGTGGACAAACTAAACAACGGGCTGGTGGAAATTGTTCACGCGGTCGGGTCGGAGTTCTTTAAGACCTACCGCAAAAATAGAACACAGAAACTCTCTGAGCATACACTCAAACTAATGGCAGAACGAGGCGAGATGAGGCTGCAGTCTTTAGTGGATATGACATGTTACAGCTTGCTTAATAAACAGATCTCCAAGTCAATGTGACATAATTTGCGTTCCTATAATACTACTTGTATTAAGAACGCAATAGAGCGGAACAAGGGCTCCAAAGTGTTCGCAAGAGATCTGTCTATTGGGTAAAGCCTGTTGACGAAGCTGAAAACCGATAGTGGCAGCATCGTTTCGTTGAAGCCGGAGATTTTGAGTGAACTCGAGAAGTTGTATGGACAATTATACACCTCATCGCGTAGAGCTCCTAGCACGAGTAGTGATGCAAGAGCCCGTTTGACCCGACATTTTACCGAAGATATCCCGGACAGATAGCCATTCTGATCTCGTATAGGCTGACATACGAGATCAGAATGGCTCTCAAACAGCTTAAGAGCAACAAGGCACCAGGGGAGGACGGAATAACGACAGAGCTACTGAAAGCGGGTGGAACACCGGTACTTCAAGTCCTGCAGATGCTGTTCAACTCCGTCATCCTCGAGGGTACTACGCCGGAGGCGTGGCACAGGAGCGTAGTGGTGTTGTTCTTTAAGAAAGGTGATAACACCCTCTTGAAGAATTATAGGCCCATTTCGCTGCTGAGTCACGTCTATAAGCTGTTTTCGAGAGTAGTTACAAACCGTCTCGCTCGTAGGTGTGACGACTTTCAGCCTCCCGAACAAACTGGATTCCGGAAAGGCTTTAGCACCGTAGACCACATCCATACGCTCCGGCAGATTATGCAGAAGACCGAAGAGTATAATCGGCCACTATGTCTAGCGTTTGTGGACTACGTGAAAGCCTTTGATTCAGTCGAGACCTTGGCAGTGACTGTCCGTCTCCAAGATCAGAGCACGAATTCTATCGACTTGCAAAAAGGGGTGAGACAGGGAGACGTTATTTCACCGAAACTGTTCACCTCTGCACTGGAAGATATATTCAAGCTTCTAAACTGGAATGGGTATGGTATAGGTGAATACGGGAACACTTAATTGGGATATCGGGCGCACAAAGAAACTCAGCAAAGCAATATAAAAATAATATGTAATAATAAATCACTTTGCTGGCTAGCAGCAAAGTGATTTATTATTATCGGCGGTACACCTACATTTCTTTTCTGTATGTTACCCTCATAATATAACAATTCACAAATACCACAATCCTTCATCCTTAAATTCTAAATACAAAAAAAAACATTTAACTATATTTAGACAAAATTAACTTCATATTTCAAAATTAACTTCATAGGCATAGGCCTTTGTCTTAACAATTCCCATTTGGGCTCCGTGCAACTCCCGCAAAATCCACGGTCTACACGACTCCGGAACCACTAGCCGGTGGCCCCACATGACACACCCGACTTCTATATATAGTTCGTTCTTTCTAGCTACATATGGTTCAAGTTACTTTATGTCAACTTGTCCGGGCCAACCGTTCTCAACATATCCGTATACGCGGCTAAGTAAAGGATCGCGCGCCGTTTCTTTTTTTATTTTATCATTATCTAGTAACATAGCGTCCGTCGCAAAATGTAGGTATGTCTGCTCGGGTGGCTCGTATCCGCTCTTCTCGACAACCGGCAATCGGGACAAAATATCTGCGCCGTGACTACTCGTACTTACATATACGATTTCGAAATCATAAGCTGAAAGGATAAGGGCCCACCTCTGCATTCGACTCGCGGCCATCGTGGGAATACCTTTTTGTGATCCAAAAATACTGACTAGAGGTTTATGATCGGTTTTGAGTTTAAACTTCCCACCGTATAGGTATTGATGGAACTTTTTGACGCAATAAACGATTGCGAGGGCCTCCCTATGTATCTGCGCGTACGCTTGTTCAGCCTTGGTGAGTTTCCTCGATACATATGCGACCGCTCGCTCCTCGCCGCGCGGCCCACGCTGCGACAGCACACCGCCGACGCAGACGGCGCTGGCGTCACACGTGAGTACCAGATCGAGCGCCGGATTGTAGTATGCAAGCACGCGGCTGCTCACCAACAATTCCTTCACGCGGTCGAATGTCCTCGCATGCCTCGCCGTCCACTCCCATCGCACATCATTCCGCAACCATGCGCATAAAAGTTTACCATACCTAAGAACGATTTGAGTTCCGATACGTTATGTGGACTAGGCATACTCTTTATTGCGCGAAATTTTCCCGAGTCCGGTCTGATGCCAGATGCGTCTACGATGAAACCTAAATATTTCATCTCCTTCTCTAAAAATGAGCATTTACTTCGCTTAATTTTCAAGCCCGCTGCCTCTAATTTTTGGAATAGAATTTCTAAGGACTGCAAATGGGTGGTCCTATTATTGGCAGTCAAAATTATGTCATCAGCGAAACATTGCACCCCAGGCACGTCTTTGACTACGTTATGATTCGCTGGAAAATACCGCTACTGGACGCAAGCCCATACACTAACCGATTGTATTTAAATAGACCGCGGAGCGTATTGATAACGGTGAAATTTTTAGAGTCCTCAGAGAGACATATTTGTACATAGGCCTGTGATAAATCAATTTTTGTAAATTCTTCCCCACCCGCGAGGTTCGCAAGCAACTCGTCTACCCTCGGCAGCGGATATCTATCGACCAGAAGTACAGGATTGAGGGCTATCTTGAAGTCAGCGCATATGCCCAGCGCGCCGTCACTTTTGGGTACCAACACGAGCGGCGTAGCCCAGTCCGAGCACTCGACGGGCTCGATGATGCGGTCCCGCAGCATGGCGTCGAGCTCGGCGTCAACGCGCTCCCGCAGCGCGAACGGCACGGTCCGCGCGCGGTGAAACACCGGCGCGGCGCCCTCACGCACCCGCAGCGTGGCATTTCCCCCCGTGTACCGTCCCAGGCCACCGCTTAATACATCTTTATGTCTGTCGAGAATAACACGGAGTTTGTCATTAATAGGGTCAATTTTAAAATTATTATCGACATCTGAAGAGTATTTCAAAACAGGAATATGTACTTGTAATTCGGCGAGCCATTGCCGACCTTTCAATGACGTCACCCCAGTATCGATTACAAAAAGATCTAGTTCTTTTCTAACACTTTTATATTGTACGTTGACCTTAATACATCCAAACGGTTTCACTTTAGATTTTCCATCATAAAAAAGAAATACATATTTGGATGTTTCTAACTTCACATCACTGAACAAATTTTGATACGTAGCCTTGCTAATACATGAACACGGAGTTCCCGTGTCTATCTCCATCTTTAACCTGGACCCATTTACAGTTACATCGAGACTCACCGGTGTGTAGTCACCTAGCCCCATTTGAAAAAGTGGTTCAATATCCTCTTCTTCTGATGATTTTCCGCCTGCGTCTGCCGCCGCCGTCACTGGCTGCACATAATGCGCGTTGTGATCGCGCGCTCTGCCGCTGCCACCGCGCCACGACCCCACCTCCCGCCTCGCTCCACCTGAGCCCTTGTGCGGGCACACCCTCCTTAGATGCCCTTTTTTCCTACAGTTGCTACAGACGAAGTTCGTGTATCTGCAGCCGTCTGTGTAATGCTGCCCGCCACATGCTCCACATTTAGAGCCTTGTTTCCTTTCCGCCGTCGTAGCTGGTGCGCCACGCCACGCATGGTGCGCGTGGCCACGCGATGACGTCACACGGAACACATGCACCGCGCTCGTGACAGCCGCCGGCTCGCTGCTCAACGCTGCCGATGAGTTCACGGCTGCCGCGTCCTTTTCCGCAGCCTCCAGGGCTGTAGCTAGCGATATTGCCCTCGCGTACGTTAGCCTTGACTCGGTAAAAAGTCTCTGGCGTGTTAATTCGCTGCTCACCCCGCACACGAACTGATCGCGCAAATTTTCGTCAAGAGCACTCGCGAATTCACAATCTTTTGCCATTTTCTTCAATGCCGCCAAATACTGCACAATACTTTCGCCGGATTCCTGTCGCCTTTGTTGAAATTTGTACCGCTTCGCCATGACAGACAGTTTTGGTTGCAAATGTTCAATCAAAATCGCGAATCAATTTGGTTAATTCTTCGTAGGTCTGATCAGTAAGCTTCTTGGGACTGGAGAGGTTCACCATCAGTTCATACACTTCATCACCAACTAGTGATATAAGCGTTGGTAACTTTAGTTCGTCCTTTACCTCGTTGGCTCGGAAGTACATATCCAGCCGGTCACAATACAAAGTCCAGTTCCCGGTACTCATATCAAAATCCTTTAATTTTGCCGAGCGGCATTGTTATTATTTTAACACTTGTGTCACTGGAATCACTATTAACGCGTTCATTAACAGTTTTTTAGCTCGTCGCCATTGGTGAATACGGGAATACTTAATTGGGATATCGGGCGCAGAAAGAAACTCAATGGCTAGCAGCAAAGTGATTTGTTATTATCGGCGGTACACCTACATTTCTTTTCTGTATGTTACCCCCCATAATATAACAATTCACAAATACCACAGTATTAACATCAATGGCGAATGCATCACTCACCTTCGATTTGCCGATGATATAGTCATCATGGCAGAAACCCTGGAAAACCTAAGCACAATGCTCAGTGACCCCAAAATTGTTTCCCAACAGGTGGGTCTTAAAATTAACATGGGTAAGACAAACATCATGTCAAATGCCCATGTCGCACCCATGCCGGTACATGTCGGGAACAATATTATCGAAGCTGTTGATCACTATGTCTACTTGGGTCAGAGATCCAACTGAGAAGATCCAACTTCGACAAAGAGGTCAACCGACGAATCCAACTCGGATGGGCAGCGTTCGGGAAATTGCGCCTTATCTTCTCGTCGCAGATACCGCAGAGCCTCAAGACGAAAGTTTATAATCAGTGCGTGTTGCCAGTGATGACATACGGCACTGAGACGTGGTCGCTAACTAGTGGTCTCATACACAAGCTCAAAGTCGCTCAGCGTGCAATGGAGAGAGCTATGTTCGGTATTTGACAATGTGATAAAATCCGAAACGTGAAAATTCGTAGAAGAACCAAGGTAACCAACATAGCTCTCAGAGTTTGCAAGTAGAAGTGGCAATGGGCAGGCCATATAGTTTGCAGAACCGACAACCGCTGGGGAATAAAGGTTCTGGGATGGTGACCACGAACAAGCAAGCGAAGTGTAGGGAGGACCCCCCACACGATGGACCGACGACATAGTAGCCATCACAGGAAGTCGATGGATGGAGGTGGCACAAGATCGTTCGTCATGGCGCTCTTTGGGAGAGGCCTATGTTCAGCAGTGGACTTCTAAAGGCTGACATGATAAACAAAATATAGTCTGTAACTACTGACCTTTCTAATTTGTTTGAATAAAATGCTTTAAATCTACAGACATAATGATGTACTTTACAACTGGGTGAAGGCCAAATGAATGATTTGCTTATCACAATGCCTATTGTGTGAGTCACACTTTCTAACTGGCGTCATATAAATACACAGTGCTCATAGACATTTAGAAAAGTAGAAGGGTTGAACACAACTATTATCAATGATTATGATTTCCATCTACCTCAAAATGTAATGTGATCAAGCAAAATATCTACTAGTATTGTGGTGCTAGTACAAAGGAATGTTGTGCTCTCACACTAGCGGGAGCAGTAATATCTACTAGTATTGTGGTGCTAGTACAAAGGAATGTTGTGCTCTCACACTAGCGGGAGCAGTAATATCTACTAGTATTGTGGTGCTAGTACAAAGGAATGTTGTGCTCTCACACTAGCGGGAGCAGTAATATCTACTAGTATTGTGGTGCTAGTACAAAGGAATGTTGTGCTCTCACACTAGCGGGAGCAGTAATATCTACTAGTATTGTGGTGCTAGTACAAAGGAATGTTGTGCTCTCACACTAGCGGGAGCAGTAATATCTACTAGTATTGTGGTGCTAGTACAAAGGAATGTTGTGCTCTCACACTAGCGGGAGCAGTAATATCTACTAGTATTGTGGTGCTAGTACAAAGGAATGTTGTGCTCTCACACTAGCGGGAGCAGTAATATCTACTAGTATTGTGGTGCTAGTACAAAGGAATGTTGTGCTCTCACACTAGCGGGAGCAGTAATATCTACTAGTATTGTGGTGCTAGTACAAAGGAATGTTGTGCTCTCACACTAGCGGGAGCAGTAATATCTACTAGTATTGTGGTGCTAGTACAAAGGAATGTTGTGCTCTCACACTAGCGGGAGCAGTAATATCTACTAGTATTGTGGTGCTAGTACAAAGGAATGTTGTGCTCTCACACTAGCGGGAGCAGTAATATCTACTAGTATTGTGGTGCTAGTACAAAGGAATGTTGTGCTCTCACACTAGCGGGAGCAGTAATATCTACTAGTATTGTGGTGCTAGTACAAAGGAATGTTGTGCTCTCACACTAGCGGGAGCAGTAATATCTACTAGTATTGTGGTGCTAGTACAAAGGAATGTTGTGCTCTCACACTAGCGGGAGCAGTAATATCTACTAGTATTGTGGTGCTAGTACAAAGGAATGTTGTGCTCTCACACTAGCGGGAGCAGTCATTTGACTGTAATTTCAATATCAGTTTTGAATAATTCATTAAATGTGTGACTTACCTTACTGAGGGAGGCTTATACTTATACTTGTGATTTTAATTACCCGAATACGGCAAAGCAAGGGAAGGGTAATGAGATTAAAAGTCTATGAATGTATGTGGATGTTCCACCATATTGCCGCCCATATTGGGCCGATTCTGACAAGCAAGGTATCAATCGATTCGTCTTCAGGTATAGACTATATATTTTTACCCGACTATGGCGAAGCAAAGGAAAGGTTATGTGTTCAAACTAAAAACTTGGACTGATTTTGACAAGCGAGGTATCAATGTATTCGACTTCATCGTAAGAGTGTCATGTCATAGGCTACTTTTTAACCGACCGTAGTCGGGTTTTTTCCGACTGCATGGAAAATTATGTTTTTGGGTTTAATGTATGTTTGTTTGTACGTTTCTTAAGCACATCCTTCAGCCTAAACGGCTTGATGGATTTTGATAAATGAGGTATAATTGAATTCGTCATGATCACGAGAGTGCTATAGGATATATGAAGTGTCAAGAAAACTAATGTTACGAGTTAGAGTTCGATCGTTTCGTTCCGAATGCCAAGACAAGACTGTTCCAGGCAGCCAATGCGCGCCCTATTTGAGACTTATGTGTTTTCACAAAAACCCACCCCCATTATTTTAAAATACGAAATGAGGTTTTTAAAAGACAAAAAAGGTCGAGAAGTAATTATACCAACCTCCATGCTATAAGAACATTTACAAAAAAAGGGTACAATATGTGTATCCTAATTTATAATAAGCTACCGGAGGATCTAAAGCTCTTACAGGGCAATGTATTTAAAATGAAGTTGATGAAATGGTTAGTGGACAATAATTTTTACAGTGTCAAAGAGTTTGTGGAACCATGACAACTGTAAAATGTATTATGTTAATGACATTATTTTTATTTTATATTAATGACTACATTTTGACATGTTTTCATTTTTCTTTTTATTTCTTTTTTTTCTCTCGTTGGTATGTTTTTATGTGAATGACTTTATTGTATTGTAATATTTTTAATGATGTTTTGTGTGGTTAATTTAATAATTTATTTTAAATATTTGCACGCTAGCTCGTAGGATTACAATGCTATTTAAATTAAATAAGATCTGAATTATAATAGGATATATTCTTGCAAATAAATGTTTGATTTGATTTGCGACGGAGGTTTCTAGAAGGTACTGTTATGTACCCCCAACTCCCCTTTATAGCTAAGAAGTATCTCATTCACATCAGATTTCAAACATAAAAAACAGCTACAAAATCGGTTAATTCGTATGTGGTTTGGAAGCAACAATCCCGCCCTCCCCCCCCTACCCTCAACATAGCTAATAACCATCGCGATTAAAAAACCGCATCTATATAGGTCCATTCGTTTTGAAGCTAAGATTCTCACTGGAAGCTGTGATTTGAATACCCACTGTTTATTGGTAATTTTATGTTAGCGCTCACCTGATGACACAAGTCTCATAAGAGTCAGGTACCAGGACAGAAGCTGTGTGTGTGTTTGTGTGAGTGCGTTAGAACTTAGAAGATGTGGGTGAATGTAAGTTTTGTGTGTGTACAATACAAGTTCAAATTTTAGTAATATTATCAATGTCATCGTTAAGTACCTTAAGTACTTCACGCCTAAAACTTTCTTTACCTTGTTGGAAAATATCAGTCCCATTAAATTGCTTATTATATTTCCTATGTAACCGCCTGACGAGCTAGTTCCTGGCATATTTCGTACCTGAGCGTGAAACGGCAAATAGATTTGTATGTCTTGTTCGAGTGTCAGGAACACAGAAACGTAATATTCTTGATGACAATTGTGAGCAGTCTACATAACCGTTGCACAAACCATGCAAAAACACATGTCAGCCAAATTTCGCCTACTTTCAAGAGGCATTAGATGGTGGTGAAGGCACGATTCCTGATAGTCCTTAAAACTACGATAGGAACGAAAGTTTAGGTGCTATACTTTCCAATTTCTGAGTATAAGTAACATACTGTGGGCACCAAGTGGTACTGCAATACTCAATAATACTTCTTACGTAGGAATAATATAAAAAGTTTAAGCAACCCACATCAGAGAATGTACGACTAACCCGCAAAACAAAACCAAGACTTTTGTAGGCTTTATTGACCACCGCCTCTATATCACAGTCTATATAAATACATATGATCAGAAAATAATAATTTTGAATCTATTTGAACACCGAGATCTATTTGACAGAGGTTACTTTACTTAATTTAACATTATTAATTTGGTATTCAAAGTTCGTGGGAAGTTTTTTCCTGGTAAAGGAAATATAAGCACATTTGCTAACGTTTATACTGACTGATACGATTGTCAGCATAATAGTGCCCTAACCTATCAAGATCTGCCTGCAGGCGCGCACCATCAGTGTTATTCCTTATATTCAGGTAAATTTGAGTGTCATCAGCATACATTAGAAACTGCGCATGTTTGAAACATCTACCTACATCGTATAGGTAATAAGCATACAGTAGTGGTCCAAGGCCCCTGTGGAACTCCTGAAGAAATCTCAATAAAATTTGAACAGAAGCCACCCACAACTACAGCCTGAGAGCGGTTCCGCAAGTACGATTCCATCCATCTCAGTACATTACCATGGATACCAAGTACGTATAGCTTACGCAGAAGTATGATGTAAACCACACGGTCAAATGCTTTTTCAAAATCTGTATAGATCACATCAACCAGAGAGCCACCATCTATACCATTCGTTATATGATCAATGAATACTCCTAAGTTTGTAGATGTGGATCGACCTTTCCTAAAACCGTGCTGTTCCACAGGGATTGAAATAGATAATACAGGATATATGCCAGCATGGACTACTCTCTCAAATAACTTACTAAGTACATTTAGAATTGAAATAGGACGGTAATTTTCAATGGAAGTTTTCAGACCCTTTTTATGTCTAGGTACAATATGGTATTTTTCCAAATATTAGGAAAATAACCATCTTTTAGACATCTATTAAAAATTGAAGCTATTGGCACAGCTAAGGACTCTGCGCACTGTACAAAAAATATTGGCGGAATATTGTCACTGCCAGCGCCCTTTGCTACGTCAATACCTTGGATTAGTTTAAGAATTTCATGAATAGTGCTTGAATGCGAAGCATCATCCCGTATTCAAGGAATAATGATCCATAATGATTCGTTTGGAAGCTATGATTGTCACCCCCTTTTCTCACCGCGCTACGTAACCCAATTTGAACCACGCGTTCTCATTGGTCAACTGTGAATTAGCAACCCTTCATTTATTTCGTGATGTATACTAACTTTTCGGCATATTACAATATGTCAGGATAGCTTCGGCTAGACATACGTTGACTTCGGATCTTTAGTACCGGAGTTCAAATCTCAACAAAAGGAGTGTTTACATTTTGCACATGAAAATAAAAATGTGATGGTTTATAACTTGAATATGGCCTAAGGCATGCAAATCTCTGAGGATTCTAACGATACCGTATACGTCTAAATCTGTTCAGGATTTAAAAGTAATGGTAGAATAAAGAAACTCACATACATACATACATACATGAATACATGAATGCTAAAAACATAACACTGATATTTTTGGGCAGTCATGTAAAAACAAGAGAATTATTTGTTTTTTTTTATATTTGTCTCGTTTTTTTTTTGGGTTTTTCTGTTATTTTTGTCATGTTTTTTTTTGATATTTTTATCAGAAAAATTACAAAATTTTATATATCGTTTTAGATAAGCATTTTGAAAACAAAAAAAAGCGGAACTTAGATAAAAACTATCCGAATCTGAATAATATCATAACACTGTGATAATGTCTACCTCGTCCGTCAAAAAGCCCGGTAAGGATGTTAGCTCTAGACCTTGTACTGCTTGTACATATATCTCATGCAATTTGTGCGGCAAAGTATCCTTATTATTGTACCGAAACTCTTATTGAGTTATAATACTACCTTACAGTTCTAAATTGGTAACAATAATTCAATTAGCAAATGAAAAAACCCAATAACAATCAATTTAAAACTTTACCCTAGTAACACGCAAATCCAAAGAGAATATAATCACTACGTTTGCAAATCTGAGAACGCCTAAATTTTCTTTTCCCGGCTAGAATCATTTGTAGCTGTAGTTCCATTTTTAAATCTTCTTTTTTTTATCGTTAATGGCCTTCACTTTTTCATTTATGTAAATCTAAAAAGTTTGCATACATATTAAAAATAAACATTTTAAAGTAATCCTGAACTTTGATGCAGTTTATGTGTCCGTCATTGTAATTATTTACTAATATTGTACGTAGGTAGAGTAATTTGTCTCTATAAGTATGTACATAGATTTGCCCGTGTTTTAAGCGCTAATAGTCAAGCCTAAAAGCCACATGTATTCGTATAAACAGATCATAGCATGATAAATGGAGTAGAGCTGGTGCTGAAGTTAACTTACTCGTATGGCTGTTAGCCGGCAAATAGACGATTTTTATAAACTGTAAGTTTTTTTTTTTTATAAACTTAAATCTGAAATATCTCATAAACTAATTGTCGCCTGCGGGGGGGGGGGGGGGGGTACCAAGGGTGCAGCCCTCCCCTTCCCCCACCCCGTCCACTCCCCACCCCACCCCCCCTCAAATACTACCCCTCGTTTATATATATATTTCCCCTTGCTTGGGTTAAATGGTTAACAGTGCTGGCCCCGATAGCCTTAATAGAAGCTAGTGATAGAACAGGCAAAAATAAAAATGACAACTTCGAGATTAAAAAATACTTTGGCATCTTAAAATGAACGCATACTACTCAAATGTTGCAGGCGAAAATCTGTGGAGAATCTGGTGATATCATCTCAAGATGCGATCGGGCAGAGCATCAGCCAGGCCCTCACATTCTCCGGAGTCATCACCCACAGCAGCAACCAGATTTTGCAGGAGAACAGGTAAGGACATTTCACTTTCAATTACCTAGTCCCAAATTATTTTTAGGATTTTTAATCTACACTAATATTATAAAGAGGAGAGTTTTTTTTGTATGTTTGTTTGTCTATTCTAATATTGTAAAGAGGAAAGATTTGATTGTTTGTTTGTAATAGATAAAGTCAAAAAATACTAAACCAATTTAAAAAATTCTTTCACATAAAGAAAGCTAAATTATCAGCGAGTAGCAGTATATTATTTTTAAAAATAGAGTTCCCTTCGAAAATTGTAATAATGTAACCCAAGGTATCAAATTTTACAAAAATCTCGATTACATTGTATTTGGCCCGTTGCCATGGAAACAAAATCACAGAACATCTAATAATCATTGACGTAGTAAATGCTCTATGCTAATAATACCTACACGAAATAATGACAAGTCTGTCAAGTACGTGAGTAATAATGCAGTTGTCTACGGGTATAAAAATGCTAAGATTCAGAAAATTGTCGTGTGATACAGATAAACTCAAAAAATAATAACCGATTTTAAAAATTGTAGAAGTAGAGCAGACGTTTCATGACAAACAAATGCCGTGCGCCCTGACACAGCCCCATTCGGTTTTTTAAACCAAAGGAGGTTGAATACGGTTACTGGCGTTAAACCTTATAATGAGAAAATATTTTATTATTGTATGTTTGTGTGTTTGTAGTAACAGCGTAGTATTATTAGGTATTCTGTGGTAACAGGATGCACAGAGCAAAATCAGACAAACTGATGTTTTTGTGATCTTTAATTCGGATAACTCGCGATTTGTACGTGGCGTAGACGTTTCAAGAAAAACAAGCGGCCGTGCGCCTTGACACAGCCCCATCCGGTTTGCAAAGGAGGTTGCATTACGCTTCTTGATACTCTCTCTACGTACTCAAATGCATTAGCGGAAGAAGCCCAAAGTAACTATAGGAGATACGGGATAGCGAGTAATATCACAGAATAAATAATTGGTACATAATAGTAAGGAATTGTTGTTAATTTAAGTTTGTGTAGTTAAAGTATTTAGTGTAAGGGATTGTTGCAAAATATTTGTGCAAATTAAGTATTTAATGTAAGGAATTGTTCTTACTTTATATTTGCGCAAATAAACATTTTATGTAAGAAATTGTTGTTGTTCTATTTGTCCAAATACTAATTTTATCTTTTTATATATCCACTCGTGCGAAGCCGGGGCGGGTCGCTAGTAATGATAAACAATTCTAAAAATTCTTTCACCTATCGAAAGCAACATTATCAGCAAGAGTAACATGGGCTGTATTTTATTTCTCTAAAAATTTGAGATTCCTATTAAACTTGCAATAATGTAACGCAAGGTATTAAACATTTGTGTGCAAAAATGACGATTACTCGCTGTAAGGAAAGGAATGACATGTTTCAGTGGAAACGATATAAAAACAAGTCTGTCAAAAAGCACCACGAGCGTTGCTGCCAAAGATTTTGAATTACTCCGTTTTTTGATCAAATTAGTCAATCACAACACGGATAAAAAATGTTCACAATTATAGAGAAACCTGTAAAAGAAAAGAAAGTTTTTTTTCAAAACACGTTACAAAAACCGATTTCCGCACGAGCGCTCGATCTGAGCATGTAATTATCTGAAAAAATAATGTGACCTGAGTATAACACAACACCAAAGTAACGTAGCTGCTACTGGAATACCGGTTAATACCGCTTTTTATGCTCAAGTGGATAATTGACCTTCTGTGTGTCCATAAAATCACAACGTTATTAGAAAGGCGCGAGCGAAGCGGGCGCGGATAATTTGAGATATTTCTATCAGTGAAACTAATAAACACGATTACATAAGATAATGAAAATGATAAATGGAACTAAAAAACATCTGGTTGAAATAAGCCCAGGGACTGACTGACCCCTCTGTCTCTTTCAGCTTTTCTTTCACGATTTTCTGAACCAAAAAGCTCATAAAAGGTATTACGCTCAATATTATAATATTATTAGTTTTAGATTGATAGATATAGGTATTTAAATTAAATAGTGAAGTTAAGCTGAGCGTGCGGCGCCCTAGGCGGCCGCCCTGTCCTCCACCTTTAAAGGCGGCGTTGCTTAAAAGCATGTTATTTTAGCTTCGTTCTTGATTGCTTGCTTGTCGTATGAGCTTAGGTAGTGCTGGCCTTTGGTGTCAGAGTTTGTCAGGCCGCTCTAGGGCATCTGACATGGCTTATTCTTATTCCAGGACCAGGACTTATTCTTCTGGTTCACGCGGGCCACCTACACTTCGTTCGCGGGCCACAATGTGGCCCACGGGCCTGGGGTTGAGCAGCCTTGTTCTATTACATTCAATGACATCCTTATCAGAATAGACCTAGTAAATCATTTTTACTATCCCGTTTTCAGAACGCCGATAAATTTAGTGAGATACCTACCTACGTATTAAGTATCGTTGATTGATTATGATTATATCCTAAAAGGTACCAATTGAACTTTGATTAATAAAGGTGCCCGTCTGAATTCCATGCTTAATAATGAGTGAAAAAGAAAATACTATCTACGTAATAAAATGTCGGTATGTAAGCATTGAAAGTAGGTAAGTAGGTATTTTACGAGACTTTTCAGACCGAATGCTATGCAGTACCTTCGAGGTCTCTTCTTAAGGGCTTCAATTTGTTATCCTGTATACTCAACTGGCTTGTGACCCTGACTGTTAAGTTTGACGACCGGATGGCCAATTGTCTAGTGACCCTGACTGTCAGCGATCGCAGGTTCCAATCCGGCAAGGTGCAAACATTTGTGTGATGAGCACAAATGTTTGTTTCCATGTCAAGGATGTATATATATTCGCGGCACATGCCTTTACCAATTTGGCCACCTAGACCTATGCGTCGTTATCCATATCTTTCCACTAGCTTCTTTGAACCCGTCTTATGGGGACGGTAACGCTATCTAACGCTAAGCAGGCGTTAACTGCTATAAAAATCATAAAAATATGATTGACTAATATGAACAAAAAATGGAGTAATTCAAAATCTTTGGCAGTAACGTTCGTGGTGCTTTTTGACAGACTTGTTTTTATTTCGTTTCCACGGCAACATGTCATTCCGTTTCAAGTCAGCTCCTCGACAGCTTAGAATCGGTGGCGGGGTGAGGAAGCCCGGATTGGGTGGGGGGCACACAGTATCCGTTCTATACGTAGTATTATTAGGTGTTCTGTGATAGAGATCAGTGAAAATAACTAAAGAGAAGCCACTGAAAACCTCCACAGAAAGTAAATCACATGAGTTTTAACATAGTGACAGCATAGTGATGTTTTGTGCTGTATATAGCCTGAAACTTATTATTATATCCTGTTCCTGTCCTCTCCACACTTACGAAGTTGTAAGACAAAGAGTCTCTGATAAGTAGCGTAAAGAATAGTTGGACATCTACAACGCACGTGTAAAATATACCAGCGCTAAAAAACCGGCGCGACTATAGTCTAACTTGATTAGAAATTTCGTGTAACTAATTTGAACCTTGGACTAAGGCATTACAAGGTCATTAAGATTAGATTTTGTAATAAGTCTGAAAGACTAACTAATTCTGTCCGGTGTTAAGATATTTCGGTTTTAATTCATTTCTGAAGTAATTAAACCTATTATAAATTACCGGCTTTTTTAATAAACGCTTCTAATAAAAGTACAATGAAGCCATCCCTGAACTAAACTGTGACTAGTTTGTACATTAAACAATGAGTATACTCGAAGACTACTTGACGGATTTGGATGTTTCTTTTAAGTTATAATATAGGTTTTAATACAAAAAACTTCATCATACAATGAAGATTTGATGATGTTTCATCGCGGTGATGACCTAACGGTTCTATAGTGCAATTTAGAATCCAACGATACCGGGTTCAAAACCTAGGCTCCGCACCAATGTTTTTTCTAAGTTATGTGCGGTTTTCCATCGCTCCGTGCTTCGGAGGGCACGTTAAGCTGTCGGTCCCGGCTGTTATTGATTAATAGCAGACGTTAGCCATGTCAGAGGTCTTCGGGCGGCCTGACAAACTCTGACACTAGAGGCCAGCGCTACCTCATACGACAAACATCGCGGTGATGTGTTGATGACGTCAAAAATGTCGACTTTCATTGGACTTTTATTTTTTTGAGATCATGGTCACTATTTATCGATTATTTTTTTATTTGAAAAAGCAGATGTCAAATTAGTTCCACTTATCAAAATTGATTCAGTAGTCTTTTAGTGAATCCAGTTGAAAATGAATCGTGCGGCTGAATTCACGCTTCTTTAATTATACTGACATGGTCGTCAGCACAGATGTTATTCATGATAATATGTTATACTCAGTAACTAAACGTAAATATTGTTTACTGTTGAGAGATACTAAAATAAAATAAATAATGAATAGGTAACTCTTGCGTCGCGGTATTATTTGCCAGGAAGCCGTTTATCAAAAATGCTACGATATAGATGTAAGTCATACAAACAGTTTGTGTGCGTCGGCCGGTATCGCACTGTCTTTGAGACTGCCAATTATTATGTACCTACGTGATTACTCGTCTAATTACTGCTCTATCTAACAGTCAAGTCATAAATGTAGTAGTCTTACAGTCTACACTCCAGAGCACTACTGTGTGACAGCGAGCGAGATCACTGGACTAATCAGATTTGTAGTAGTCTTACAGTCTACACTCCAGAGCACTACTGTGTGACAGCGAGCGAGATCACTGGACTAATCAGATTTGTAGTAGTCTTACAGTCTACACTCCAGAGCACTACTGTGTGACAGCGAGCGAGATCACTGGACTAATCAGATTTGTAGTAGTCTTACAGTCTACACTCCAGAGCACTACTGTGTGACAGCGAGCGAGATCACTGGACTAATCAGATTTGTAGTAGTCTTACAGTCTACACTCCAGAGCACTACTGTGTGACAGCGAGCGAGATCACTGGACTAATCAGATTTGTAGTAGTCTTACAGTCTACACTCCAGAGCACTACTGTGTGACAGCGAGCGAGATCACTGGACTAATCAGATTTGAAAACTGATGTCCGCAGGCAGGCAGTATTTACTACTTTGTTTATCCAAATTCTGAGCGATACGTATTTTTTTGGGAGCAAGTGCTAGGCTTACCGTCCATGGATCCCCTGCTCTTTCTTTCACTTAGGTATCACTGTTATAAACTATCATTGTTTGTTTGTCGTATGAGGTAGTGCTGGCCTCTGATGTCAGAGTTTGTCAGGCCGCCCAAAGGGCCTCTGACATAGCTTAACGACTGCTATTAATCAATAATTATTGTAGATCATAAATCAAATAAACTTTATTTGAAGCTTTCGATCTTGAAATCACTTCTTGGAAAGTGAGTAAACTATTTTCTGTGCCGACATTGAGTAAGCTTTCTTATTTTGTTTAATTTCAGGAGTGTTTCCCGTTCGCCCTCTCCATCGCTGCGAGTCCCAGACGCCGGCGCCGAGACCGTAGATATTGACAAGGTAAGCTTTAGCCTTGGCCTCGCACGCGCGTAGAGTATCGCCGCCAGTCGAAGCGGACGTGCGCTGAGATGACTCAAGAACTGCAGGCTCTCACTCAACTATGACAACGAATGACCACATCAACAGACTGTAGTCTCTATACTCTAGTAAGGCCCTTTCAAATTAGTTGTCTGTGGCTCTAGACGTCGCCGCTCACGCGCGCTGTCGTCTGATTACTAAGTTAGAAAGCCAATGTTTTTGAAGACGCGCTCAATTTTTTTTGCATACCTTTATGGTTGGTTGCATTCACGCCAAGGGGCCGGGGCAGGTAGGGGCAGCCGACCCCTACAGTTTTTTTTTTAGCCAGATGCAAAGAAACCAATGTCAAGCAAGTAGTTTGACCGATTATTTTGTATTTCCATTCCAAGTGTGACATCCGCGCTGGTCCAGTCTATTGTCTTCTGGTTCAGTCTTGCAAGTTCGATCCACGCGCACCTAAAACGTGTGAGCTCCACAGGCTAGCGGTAACCTGCAGTTATCCGGGTTGAACCGGGGTCCCATGCTCTATTTACATCTCTTCCTGCAATACGATAATAATGTTGTGAATTTCTGTTCTAGAATGCCATTGTAATGTCTTGAATGCAACAAGTATAGGTGAAAAAATTATATCATATATAATTATTTTATTAATTATAGCTGCTTGATTTGAAAATAAACCTTGAAAAACTTTGCTATTTTTGGAAATACTTTACTTTTATTTAAAAAAAACGATTTTTTTCTATTTTGTTTATATATCCTCGGTTTTTCTATAATATTTCCTTTCTAAAATAAGTAAAAAAGATATAAGCATTAGGGTAATTATAATAATAGAATTCTCACCTACCCAAAAATATGGACCTGCGCTTTTTAATATCTTTCTATATCCTTAGTGAGTTGTATACATATGTTCTGATTTGAAGTGTATTGAATATAATCAACTGTTATTGTTGGGTAGCCAATCTGGCTCTTCCCCATAAACAACTTCATATTACTAGTACTCTAGACAGACTATTGACGAACTTCGCAATTAGCTCATTTGATTATCACTTTGGCGTTGTTGGCGCTGATAGCAGTACTTTGGCAGTCGTGAGCGTCCACGGAACTAATGTATTTACTACGTACGTAAGTAGTTAACGTATTTACTTTTTTTTGTACTATTGTACGCTCCGTGGGGCGCTTTGAATCGACACAAACGAAAGTACGTCAGTGCCTATCCATAGAGATCAGTGCTCTTCCCGTTGTCTTCTGACAACTCGTAGCCACTTATGTTTCCACAGTTCGTATTTTAATAACAACCTATTAATAACAAAATAACATATCAGTGGGTGAAGAGTAGACAAAAGAAACATGTGAAGAAATATCAGGAACATGTTAGAAAGTCTATTATGTTGACGCTTCTAATATAAACAAGGGGCAAATACCTAAAGGTAGGTAGATTAAAATAAAATATGCAATTTATAAGTGAATAAAATCAGTTCTAAAATCTATGTAATTTTTTTTTCCTGTCGGTACAAAGAGATCATAATAAACCTACAATTAATGTCAGTCGAATACGCAAAACCTGCGTTTCATATAACAAAAATGTACGACATTTCTATAGTTTGACTGACAATTGTCGGTTTGATTGACATTTACTATAGTTTTATGAAATAGGGCCTTGATCAAACTTTTATACGCCGTTTGTCTTGTCGCACTCTTACGATTCGTATATTTCCGTCCCTTTCTGCAAATGGCGATTTTCAAACAATATCAATCAGTAGAATTTTAAAGAAAATTATGATTTATAGTACTTAAAAGTAATGCAGTGCAACTTATTTTTGGTTCTCGAGCTATTTGTGCACCTTATAAAAGAACAGAAAGGCATTTTTGCTGCGAATTCCGAATAATATGTGGTAAAGTACACGCACGTGTTACATCAACGCAACTCCGATTACGACTGAGGCCAATTGTGTGGGTTGCACCTAATATACGCGGTCCATGCTGAGTAGTTGGTCCCTAGTCCTCCTTTGTTTAATAGGGTCGATGATGCGCCCGATACATTTTGTCAAAATTTATTGTGCCATATTTGAGAAAGGCCGGATACACGTGGCAACAATTGTGTCATTTTACCGATTTAATGGAATCCCGCGATCCTTACCCAATCTGTGTGTTTTATTCGTTCAAGGGAAATTTTTACTCTATGGTAAAACACCCAACAAGTGGAAATGATCTTTGTAGGAAAAGTAAAAATCAAATAAGTCAGGAACTCTCATTTTGACTTTTGTTTTTTTTTGCACGGGTCATAAAGATATTCTGGTCACTTTTTCTACTAAACTGTGTTGATATTTTAATGTTATTAGATAGATAGATTCATGTTATGTTTAAATAAAACAAAATAACAGGGATTCATTGATTAAATTTCTAAAATACATTTTCCAGAACAACTCCTTACATAACTTTTTGGTTCAATTCGTCTGTGACTACATGTATTCAGCCAATTACAGACCGAGTTTTGTACTATTGCGCCAATCCACTGAGGAAGGAATGGAATTAGAACGCGACGGGACAATAATATTTCGCGGCATTTTGACGCAGTGAGGTCACGGCCGTAGTCGGGTAAAAAAAATAGCGTATGACACTATCAATGAAGACGAATCGGTAGATACCTCGCTTATCAAAATCGTACCAATAGGGGAGACGCTATTGTAGAACATAGATACATACATACATACATAGACAGTTAAACTCCCCCTTCCCTTGCTTCGCCGTAGTCAGGTAAAAAACACCAACTACGTTTAGTTTCAGTTGGGTTTTGGTTCTGCCGGAACTAACAGATACAAATATTTTGTGTAGGGATGACTAATAGTTGAATTACTAAGTTCAGTATTTGATACAGTTTCGCTACAATAACGAGTAGTTTTTTTTTTTTTAATAATGGCCTTCATTGAGTTTTTACTGTTGTTAGACATTTCCTCTTGTCTAGATAATAGAGGTAGGTATCTATTGTTAAAATGCGTCGGTTAACATAAGAATCGTGTGCGACTTATTACATTTTTACTCTAATCTATACTTATAATAAAGCCGTAAGTAACAAAAAGTCTGTACTTGAACATAATAAAAAGAAATAGTCAAGGGGACTTTAAATAAGTTACTGAACAAGAATATAACTATTTTTTTAAATGGGTCTGTCTGGTTTGTTTGCGTGTCACGTAAGAACTACTGAACCGATTTCGATGCGAATTTCACAGTTGGATAGTTTAGAGTTTGACTTAAAAAATGGTGTACATGGTATCTCGATCCAATGAGTAGAAATCTAGCGATCGATAAACAAGAGCTGTACAAAATACCATCGTACAAAAATCGACTTCAAACGGATTAACAGCTAATAACTAAAAAAAATACTACTAAACCAATTTTGATGAAGTTTACATGGGACTACACTGAAAGTAAAACTTTTGAATAAAACATCAACCATCCAAATCGGTTTAGAAATCTTAGAGATTTGAAGCAATATAAACACAAAATCAAACGGATTTACTTAAAAATAGCGTATGACACTCTTGCGATGAAGACGAATCGATTGATACCTCGCTTGTCAAAATCGAAAATCCACATAACCGCATACATAGACTGTTAAACTCATTACCCTTCCCTTGCTTTGCTGTAGGCGGGTGAAAACTACTGTAATAAATAATACTAATTTATTCTCGAAAAACTACAGAACCAAATTTGATACATTTTATATGGGACCACCTGGAGAGTACAATCTTTCAAACAAAAAATAAACTAATTCGGTCTGCAATCTACGGAGAAATTGGTGTAAATAAATAAGATAAAACATACGTACAGGCGAACATATAACCGTCTCCTTTTGTGAAGTCGATTAGAAACTATTTGACGGCCGAACGAAATTTGGTATTTTGTACTTTACAGGTACTTTTGGTCCTGGAATAACAAATAGATAACTTTAACCTAGAGAAATGAGCACGGGGCACAGATAGTTAAAAATAAAAACATGTACAGTATTTTCATCTTTCATCACCACTTCCAGCCACTGCCACAGCTGGATATAGACCTCCTTTGTTAACCTCGTCCATGGCTTTCCCTCCACCCGGACGAGATCATCGCCGCAGCGCGCCGCTGGACGTCCAGCCTTCCTCTTGCCAGTCCTTGGTTGCCACTCGGTCCAAGACTAGCTCCACTTGCCATCACTTCGTCTAGTGACGTAGTGACCTGAGACACTCTTCCTAATGTCTCGAACTTTCGTCCTGCGTCGGATTTCGACATTCCATGTAGCGAGAAAAAACACATCATGTGGTTAGCCTAGTACAATAAATTCAGTGTCTTGCAATATTTGTATGAACGAATGTATGCATGTCATTTATTTTCTGTAACTATGTGTACAGGATAACGGTGGTAAGTGCAGTATGCAGTAGAGTCTCAACATATTTTACCATTGCTGGTGTGCGAATATTGCTACAACAAGCACAAATAAAAAAATTACATATCCCCTTCCCACCCCCCCATTATAGCTAAGAAGCATCTCGATCACTTCGGCTTTGAAACATGAAATCCATAGCTAAATTGGTCCATTCGTTTGGAAAATACGATTTCCCCCCCCCTTTTTTTCTCAACTCCCCCCCCCCCCTATTTCTGAGAACCATCTCGATCACATCAGTTTTCAAACATAAAAAATCGCATCAAAATCTGTTTATTCCTTTGTGAGCTGCGATCCTCACCCACATTCTCCCCCCCCCCCCCCTACGCTCCCTTCCCCATTTCGCAACTAAATCGGTTCATTCGTTCGAAGGCTACGATTCGCACCGCTCCACTGAACTGGAACGGATATGGTGTTAACATCAATGGCGAATACATCTTTCACCTTCGATTTGCTGATGATATAGTAATCATGGCAGAAACCCTGGAAGACCTAAGCACAATGCTCAGTGACCTCAATATTGTTTCTCAACAGGTGAGTCTTAAAATGAACATGGGCAAGACGAACATCATGTCAAATGGCCATGTCGTACCCATGCCGGTTTATGTTGGGAACGATATTATCGAAGCTGTTGATCACTATGACTACTTAGGTCAGACGATCCAACTGGGTAGATCCAACTTCGACAAAGAGGTCAACCGACGGATCCAACTCGGATGGGCAGCGTTCGGGAAATTACGACATATCTTCTCGTCGCAGATACCGCAGAGCCTCAAGACGAAAGTTTATAATCAGTGCGTGTTGCCAGTGATGACATACGGCACTGAGACGTGGTCGCTAACTATTGGCCTCATACACAAGCTCAGAGTTGCGCAGCGTGCAATGGAGAGAGCTATGCTTGGTGTTTCGCTACGTGATAGAATCAGAAATGAGGAAATCCGTAGAAGAACGAAGGTTACCGACATAGCTCTCAGAGTTTGCAAGTTGAAGTGCCAATGGGCAGCCCATATAGTTCGCAGAACCGACAACTGTTGGGGAAAAGGTTCTCGAATGGCGACCACGAACAAGCAAGCGAAGTATGGGGAGACCCCCCATACGATGGACGGACGACATTGTAGCCATCGCAGGAAGTCGGTGGATGGAGGTGGCACAAGATTGCTCGTAATGGCGCTCTTTGGCCTTTGTTCAGCAGTGGACTTCTAAAGGCTGACATGATGATGATGATGAGATAACTCATTAACTGAATAGAAATTGTACGATAATAACATCTATGTTTTTTTTTAATTGTTCAAAGGTAAATCAGTAATTGACGTCAGTAATTTGTTAAATATTGCTAATCTTGGTATAGCTGCCGTTTTTTGAAATCAATGACTGCACAGTATTTCAAACAATTTGAGGACTTTTACCAGACTGCGCAACGTAAAGGCTCGGCAATGTGTTTATCAGCCTATTTATGTATGTCCGTTCCTTTGTGGCACTATACACGGTGGATTTTTGAGACGGGACAGTAAGGGCAGGTACCTTAACCGTTATAGTTACAGGAAAACGTTCCTAGTAGACCATCCATAACTTTTTGAGATATTCTGAACTGCATTCACAGATTTTGGAAAAAATGTATAGTCATCAAGTAATGGTCACATCACACAAAAACTTTTTTATGCCATTCGATCCTGTTTCTTATAAGGATTAAAAGTGTCCATTGGACCGCATTTTTGGTACTTACTGCTTTATTATAAGTATAGATTGTACTTATCTAAATAACGAAGATAGTTACGTACTTTGTTAGGCATTCGTTCGCGCCGCTTCACTGAGCTCGCTCAGGGTCGGCTGATAGATAAGGCACAATATGTTGCACGGTTAGTTAACTGGGTGACGACTGCTGTGACGCAGTAAAGCTCACGGCGTCGCGACATTTAGTAAAATAATGACGATACTGTTGCGCAGGAGGTCGTGCTCAGCAGTCATGGGACAGCTGAGCCAAGTGACTCGGGTTCGAATCCTGGCCGCGCAAACTTTTATATGATGAGCATACAACATGACGACTGGTTGGTCCAGTGGCTAGAGATCCTTGGTACGAAATCGAACGGTCGCAGGTTCGAATCCTGCAAGGTGCAATCATTTGTGTGATGAGCAGAAATGTTTGTTTCCGAGTCATGGATGTAATATTCTTATCTATATATGTTTATCCGTTATCTAGTACAGGGTATCCTAGTTTGGGGCTAGGTAATTGCTGTGGAATTGTCCCGAATATATTTATTTATTTATTGTTCTCGGGTCTTGGATGTTGTAGTAGTGTGCTGTGTAGTGTCTATGCCCCCGCGACGCTGGGTCTCCTAGTGCTGGAGGGGTAGGGGATGAGTGTGTAAATGTTATCGTTAAATACTGCACACTGCTGCAACATGTAAAGTAATCGTGACAGCGCGGCAACATTTGGCAGAACGGATTGTTTCCTTGGATGCAACCACACAAAGAATGCCACTGTCCAGGAAGACTCGATGCCATTATCGAGCAAAAGAGGTCATATTGGACAATAACTTTAGTTTTTTCTAAAATGTACTTTTCTCGAGCGTTACCTGAAACTATGATACATTATATGCCAACTGACCAAAAAACGACACTTTCAATTAGAAACACTTCGAGTGACCGACTCTATAATATGAAATTCTTCTGCATAACTACTGTTTGTTAGTCAAAGGCTCGTTTAACTGATCCGTTTTTGATACAGTTTGAGGTGTTAGATAAGTTATATTTGAACTTGAAACTGAGGTTCGTGCGATCTGACATCAAAACCTGCGATATATCATAAAAAAATGTGTAAATAATGCAATTGTGTAAATAGTTTCCAAGGGGTAGTAATTAATCGCACATCAAACATGGTTTTTTTTTCAGCAGAATTTACTACACTTACATCAAAAATATTCAATTCAATTTCATTTAAATGCAATCATATAGTGTTTACATAGATGGCAATTATATACAAAAGGTCCAGTACATTCTACCGTGGTATTTATGGTGAGCAAATATTACTAAATTATTTAAAAAAAAACAAATTTTTAATTGTAAATAATAATTAATTTCAAAACAGATAATATTGATTTTCAAATTAAATTACAAAAATGACATTAAAAATAGATAGATAAATTAATTAATATATATCGTACTGTCATCTACGAATAAAACCATTGGTTTATGACTTTGGGATGGTCATTTATATATATATATATATATATATATATTAAAAATTAAATATATTTAAAATTACATGCATTAATACTGTTTGCGCACCAAAAGTCGCACATCTAAATACATTTTCTGTTTTGTGTTACGAATTTCAAATGGCCATTTTGACCTAAACTCATCATGTTCAACCTATCTATCCTAATATAGCAAGATTTTTAGGCGCAATACGTATTTTAGGCGCAAATCAAACATAGTAAGTGAAAATATAGCAAGATTTTTAGGCGCAATACGTATTTTAGGCGCAAATCAAACATAGTAAGTGAAAATATAGCAAGATTTTTAGGCGCAATACGTATTTTAGGCGCAAATCAAACATAGTAAGTGAAAATATAGCAAGATTTTTAGGCGCAATACGTATTTTAGGCGCAAATCAAACATAGTAAGTGAAAATATAGCAAGATTTTTAGGCGCAATACGTATTTTAGGCGCAAATCAAACATAGTAAGTGAAAATATAGCTAGTTTTTTAAGGCGCAATACGTATTTTAGGCGCAAATCAAACATAGTAAGTGAAAATATAGCTAGTTTTTTAGGCGCAATACGTATTTTAGGCGCAAATCAAACATAGTAAGTGAAAATATAGCAAGATTTTTAGGCGCAATACGTATTTTAGGCGCAAATCAAACATAGTAAAATAAAATATAGCTAGTTTTTTAGGCGCAATACGTATTTTAGGCGCAAATCAAACATAGTAAGTGAAAATATAGCTAGTTTTTTAGGCGCAATACGTATTTTAGGCGCAAATCAAACATAGTAAGTGAAAATATAGCTAGTTTTTTAGGCGCAATACGTATTTTAGGCGCAAATCAAACATAATTGAAAATTACTTTGATGTTTCAATTCAGAAGTTTTGAGTCCTGCATCTGCAATGCCAGTCTTTGAACGGAGCGTGGTATTTCGAACTCTATCTGTCCTTTTGACTCCGAGTATGCTCAGCTCCATGGCTCTCTGGCAAACCTTGAGTTTGGACTTTTGTGCCTCGGTCAATGACCAAGTTTACGCACCGTAGGTTAGGACGGGCAGAACACACATGTCAATGAGGGTTCGCTTTAGTGACAGTGGAAGGTCACCCTTCATGAGCGTTTTCATGGACCAGTAGCTCCTCCAGGCATTCTCAATACGGCGACCAATCTCTTTGTCTTGCCGATTTTCGAAGGAGACTAGCTGGCCCAAGTAGATATACTAGATATACATGCCCGTAGAGTTTCTTGGTGCTCTCTTCTCTAACGGGCGTATTTTCGAAGGAGACTAGCTGGCCCAAGTAGATATACTAGATATACATCCCCGTAGAGTTTCTTGGTGCTCTCTTCTCTAACGGGCGTATTTCCGAAACTCCGGTAGGGTATTTCCTTTCCCTGTGCGATATTGAGTCGGCACATGAAAGTGAAATTTCCTTTTCAACTCAAAGCATACATACTCTTAGTTTATCTAATTTTATTGATTTTATAATATTTTATGTTTTCTCCTTGTTCATAAGATGTTAACTTTATGTTTTCTCCTTGTTCATGAGATGTTAACTTTATGTTTTCTCCTTGTTCATGAGATGTTAACTTTATGTTTTCTCCTTGTTCATAAGATGTTAACTTTCCTTGTAAAAGTGCTATTATTTTGCCTATTTAAAATAAATACTTTGACTTTATTCGGGTCCACAAAATGTTACGGTCAGTGTTGGGCCACAAGCCACGACAGACATAGGACACTCGTGCTCCCGGACTGAGGCCCCGCGAGTTTCGATATACCGACTTTTTCGCTTTTGGCTATTTAATAACTCAAAATTTAACTAAAGTAGGTTGTATGTCTCAATTTGAAATGGTGTTACGATAGCTTAATTGGCTAACAGCAACCACGTAAAGACATAGACGGTGAGGGATTTTCTTTTAGAAAATTATATAAGTTTAAACCTATACGTCACGTATTATTATCTAGTCAACCACCCTCTTGAAATTATGTACATATTTTCTGTTGCTACATAAGACTAATCTATAGGATTTCTGCAAAGGAAATCTTATAGAATCCTGGTTGTTACAGAGCAGCGAATCTCTCGCGGGCAATGCCGCGGGCGACAACGTGTCCGTGTCGAGCAGTGAGCTGCCCAGCGTCACGACCAGGTCGGAAAATGCTAAGGTAAACACTTCCATACATAGTTATATTTTTTATTGTATATCTACACTAATATTATAAAGAGAAAAGGTTTTTTTTTTTGTATGTTTGTTAGTAATGGATAAACTTAAAAAAATACTTATCTGATTTTAAAAAGTATTTCACCTATAATAAGCTACATTATCAGCGAGTAATATAGACATTATCTTATATTACAAAAACATAACATAAAAGTATTTATTTGGCGCGCTCTGCTAAAACTATTAATGATGCGTAAAATAATGTTCTAAATGATTATAGTACTCATCATTATCTACAAAAAAAACCGCGTGGCTATATAACTAACTATATAACTAACTATATAACTAACTATTATAGTTAAGTCAGAATATCCGTGTTTTTGTTCAAATTGTTCTGTTCGGGCGTTTCGCTAGTACCTAAATAATATCATTGTTAGAGGTTCATCCACAACGCAAGTATAAAAAGTCTATGATGGGCCAACAGGCAGGTGTAGAATAGTACACATGTTGTACTGAACTCTTCGCTAAACAGTCGTACAATTCGTACAGAATCTGTTTTGAGTCAGCGTACCTAAATACAACCAATCGTCATTGATACAACCTGATTCCCGTATAACCTTTCGATCACCGTACGAGCAGACAATTGACAAAGCGCCACACTTTTATGTTTGAAATACGACATATAAGAACGAAGCGTTTCTCTTCTTCATTTATTACTAGCTGCGCCCCGCGGTTTCACCCGCGTGAGTGATGATGAAAAGTATTCTATGTGTTATTCCAGGGTAAAAGCTATTTCCATTTCAAATTTCATCAAAATTCGTTCAGCCGTTATCGCGTGAATTTTCCCCAAATAAACAAACATACAACATTTCACTTTTATATAGTATATTGGTGTGGATAAGAACTGCAAAGGAGTGTTATGCCCTGCACTCGTCAGAGATTTTCCTGTAAATTAAAACTCAGGTGTGTTCAAGTCAAGAGTGAATAGGTATCCACTAGGCGAGCGTGATACACCTTCGAACACATCATCGCTTTCCATCAGGGCCTGGATTCAAAACCACGCCACGCCAAAACCACGCAGGCGGCGTGGAATTGGCGTCTTAAAATTAGAGAATTAGGCCCCAGGTGTGGTCATGGTCAAACATAGTGATTCATCATCATCATCATCATCAGCCTGTATCCGTCCATTGCTGGACATAGGCCTGTCCCAATGAACGTCACAGAGCCCGGTTTTCGGCTCTTTTCATCCAGTTTTTGCAGGCCGCCTTTCGCAGGTGGTCACTCCAACTGCCCGGTGGGCGTCCTACACTAAGTTTGCCAAGCCGTGGTCTCCACTCAAAAACCCATTCACCTTAGCGGTTGTCCGTTCTTCGATAAATATGACCAGCCCACTGCCACTTCAGCCTGCTAATCCTCTGAGCTATGTCGGTGACTGGTTCTCCGTCGGATTTCCTCGTTGCGGATCCTTAACCGTGTGGACCTATTTTCGATTCACCGCTGACCTGTACTCCCACTTTGGCGTTAAAGTCCCCCATGACAATGTTGTAGCGCGCTTTAGTGGTGTTATGTAGCGCTGAAGATATGTCTTCTTACATATCTCGAGTGTGCCGAGGTCGGTGCGTAAACCTGTACAATTTTGAGACTATATCTCTCGGTTAGTTTCAGGACTAGGTACGCTACCTGGTCGACACTCTGGATATTTCTACAACATTGTCAGCGAAGGCCTTATTGACGAAGAATCCAACGCCACTCTGGGATTGTAGATCCCTCTCCCGGAAATACATAATGTAGCCTGATTCCAGGGTTAAGGTGACCTCGCTCTCTCTTCGGACTTCAATTAGCCCCAGGATCTGCGAACGTAGGTTCAAAATGCACACATTCTTTTAATTTAGAAATTGGGTAAGTGAGGGTAGGTGAGGGAAAATGAGTATAGGTGATAGTCGGTGAGGGTTGGTGAGGGTAAGTGAAGGTAGGTGAGGGTAAGTGTAGAGAGGGTGAGGGACTAATCAAAAGTCAGTCAATCAATGTCAGATATGAATTCAAATGTCATTTGACATTTTACTGTGACTGACCTTTCCCTCACCCTCCCCAGACTTACCCTCAGCTTCCCTCACTTACCCTCACCTACGTTCACGTACCCTCACCAACCCACGCTTTCCCATTTTCTCCACCTTCCCCACATTCCCACCACCCTTACCCAACAACTGTCACTTTGACTCCTGTCACTTTTCTCGACATTTAATTATTGCTCTGACATTTTTTTGTTTTTTTTTTGACATTCATTTGTTTTTCGATGCAAATGTGTACCTATGTTTACATTGCTATGTCCCGACCGGAGTATTGCCACTGAAATTAGTAGCACTAACTCGGTCACCGGCCTATCAACCGCTACTGCCACTAAAGGAGATTTTCATTTTCAGTCAGTGTGGAGCTGCAATATTACAATATTGCTGCAGTATATGCTTTGGATAGAGGCGCCCGCCAACTTAGAATAATTCGAGTATTTTTGCGAGCAGCGTGACGCGAACTATATTTTGTTTACATACGCTTATAAGTCAAATTCTAATAATCATAAAATTAAACAGCAAATAAGTTTTGATATTTTTTTTTTGACGTCTCACTTGACCTGTTAGATAGACAGATTAACTCATTATTGAAACACCACAGAAACAAAGAATTTGTATTCGTTATCACAGCACCCGCGGGCTGAGAACGGGTGGGTATTACTAAGCCGGCCCACACAACATACTTACGTACCTAAGCCTTCCAAATTGATTTGGAGACTTTACTTATCTCGTTCAATGAACAAGTAAAACAGAGCCACAACTCATTTATAAACATCCAAACGTTTAGTTTCAGAGCCAGATCTCACAGAGTAAGTCAACCGACGGCAGCGCAGTAGGCGGGCGCGCCAAGAAGAAGAGCTGGTACAACTCGCTGTACCCCACCTACAAGAGCAAGTCGGACGACTTCAAGCGGCTGTTCAAGGACCTGCCTGACGATGAACGACTTATTGTCGGTAAGCTATCGTTGTCAGAATAGCCCTCGCAGTAAGTGACCGACGGGAGCGCAGTCGGCGGGCGCGCCAAGAAGAAGAGCTGGTACAACTCGCTGTACCCCACCTACAAGAGCAAGTCGGACGACTTCAAGCGGCTGTTCAAGGACCTGCCTGACGATGAACGACTTATTGTCGGTAAGCTATCGTTGTCAGAACCAGCCCTCGCAGTAAGTGACCGACGGGAGCGCAGTCGGCGGGCGTGCCAAGAAGAAGAGCTGGTACAACTCGCTGTACCCCACCTACAAGAGGAAGTCGGACGACTTCAAGCGGCTGTTCAAGGACCTGCCTGACGATGAACCACTTATTGTCGGTAAGCTATCGTTGTCAGAACCAGCCCTCGCAGTAAGTGACCGACGGCAGCGCAGTCTGCGGGTGCGCCAAGAAGAAGAGCTGGTACAACTCACTGTACCCCACCTACAAGAGCAAGTTGGACGACTTCAAGCGGCTGTTCGAGGACCTGCCTGACGATGAACCACTTATTGTCGGTAAGCTATCGTTGTCAGTACCAGCCCTCGCAGTAAGTGACCGACGGGAGCGCAGTCGGCGGGCGCGCCAAGAAGAAGAGCTGGTACAACTCGCTGTACCCCACCTACAAGAGCAAGTCGGACGACTTCAAGCGGCTGTTCAAGGACGACGATGAACCACTTATTTTCGGTAAGCTATCGTTGTCAGAGCCAGCCCTCGCAGTAAGTGAGCGACGGCAGCGCAGTCTGCGGGTGCGCCAAGAAGAAGAGCTGGTACAACTCACTGTACCCCACCTACAAGAGCAAGTCGGACGACTTCAAGCGGCTGTTCAAGGACCTGCCTGACGATGAACCACTTATTTTCGGTAAGCTATCGTTGTCAGAACCAGCCCTCGCAGTAAGTGACCGACGGGAGCGCAGTCGGCGGGCGCGCCAAGAAGAAGAGCTGGTACAACTCGCTGTACCCCACCTACAAGAGCAAGTTGGACGACTTCAAGCGGCTGTTCGAGGACCTGCCTGACGATGAACCACTTATTGTCGGTAAGCTATCGTTGTCAGAGCCAGCCCTCGCAGTAAGTGAGAGACGGCAGCGCAGTCGGCGGGCGCGCCAACAAGTAGTTAGAGCTCCTGCGCTTGCAGGTGAACAATATGAAAGTGTGGATACGCTGAAAGTAGCGCTTCGTCGGGAATGAGACCGAATCCCACAATACGTAGGGTATTGTGGGGTTCGGTCCCAGTCCCGTTTTCGTGCAACATGCGATGCCTTTGTCGGAAGACTCGATGCCATTATCCATTTCAAAGCAGGTCATATTGAACAATAACTTTGGTTTTCCCTTAAATGTACTTTATTTCTAGCATTACCCTGATATTTTGATACCGATTAACTACATTTTTAATTTGTAACTCTTCGAGTGACCTACCTTGTATTTGTATTGTCACATATATATGTTTATCTACACTCATGTCGTAAACTCCGGATTATGAACTCAAAAATGGTGGCATAATGATATACTTTACGCACGGCACGTCGGTAACAAGAAAAAAATATTATAACACTGTTTTTTGAACTAAACGATGTTATAATATATATTTTTAACATTAAAGCATCATTAAAGCTCCGCACCTACGAGGGTTTTCGTCATTTATTATCTATAGCGGCGCGTGTTAGACGGCATGCGTGCGAATTCGCTGTGGATTGGATTTTGGCGCCATTTTATTTTACATTAGTACCTAACCAATTTTATGTGATTTAATATATTGATCAAATGTTTTATTCTGATTAAAAATGTGACAAAGATGTGTTAAACATGTGAAAACAGTGTTCGTGAGGAGAATTTGACTCTATCTGACTTCATGGAATATTAACGAACATGACGAACGAGCTTTTACCAGCAACATCAAGAAAAGATTACGACTTTATTTTTTTCATTAAAAGTATGTTCCTTTTGCATGAGTGTAGATAAAGTAGTGTATGAAACGGCACATAACTAGGTATTAAAACACTCGAGTGATACTATTAAAAAACTCGCTTACAGCTCGTTTTTTAAACTCACTCTTGTGTTTTAATTTCCTTCATTATGCAACCGTTTCATAAACTACTATTATATATGCATTTCTGTTTGAACCGTGTGTACGCTGCAGGGCAGCTACCACCAACAAATAACATGATGTCATGCTATTTGCAAGAGGATAGTCGCTTGACGCGATCTTCGCAAGTAGGTATTTAGTAAATGTATTGCTGTCTCCTTCCCTCCCCCCGATCACCTATACGAGCGATAGAGAGAGTTGCTGGTCGTCAGTTTTAGTAGTACAGTTTTTGATAGAATTGGTGAAAACTCCTTTTCCAATCCCTAAATTGTGGTGAAATCTTTTGTTATTGTGAATCACTTGAATAGGATATAATCTTTTGTTATTAGTGTGAATCACTTGAATAGTATATAATCTTTTGTTATTAGTGTGAATCACTTGAATAGGATATAATCTTTTGTTATTAGTGTGAATCACTTGAATAGGATATAATCTTTTGTTATTAGTGTGAATCACTTGAATAGGATATAATCTTTTGTTATTAGTGTGAATCACTTGAATAGGATATAATCTTTTGTTATTAGTGTGAATCACTTGCATAGGATATAATCTTTTGTTATTAGTGTGAATCACTTGAATAGGATATAATCTTTTGTTATTGTGATTCACTTGAATAGGATATAATCTTTTGTTATTAGTGTGAATCACTTGAATAGGATATAATCTTTTGTTATTAGTGTGAATCACTTGAATAGGATATAATCTTTTGTTATTAGTGTGAATCACTTGAATAAGATATAATCTTTTGTTATTAGTGTGAATCACTTGAATAGGATATAATCTTTTGTTATTGTGAATCACTTGAATAGGATATAATCTTTTGTTATTAGTGTGAATCACTTGAATAGGATATAATCTTTTGTTATTAGTGTGAATCACTTGAATAAGATATAATCTTTTGTTATTAGTGTGAATCACTTGAATAGGATATAATCTTTTGTTATTGTGAATCACTTGAATAGGATATAATCTTTTGTTATTAGTGTGAATCACTTGAATAGGATATAATCTACGCTCATAGGTTTTATTAAAACAAATCTTTTCTTTTTCATGAAAAAATAGCACTTTGAATTTGTTATAGTTTCAGTGCAAAAACAGTTAAGGTGCTTATAACGTTTAATTAATGAAATAACATATGCAAGAAAAAGGTTTTGAAATCGAGTAATATTTAGGGGTTTTTCCTTTTTGTAGGGATAAGGGCGATATAGACTCCCTTTTTAAGTGGCCCTTCATACCGGAACCCAGTAAAGTTTGTACACAACCGCTTGGCTCATTCTTCTCCCCGCGTTCCAGACTACTCGTGCGCACTACAGAAGGACATCCTAGCGCACGGCCGGCTGTACGCGTCACAGAACTACCTGTGCTTCTACGCGAACATCTTTGGCTGGGAGACCAACATGAGCCTCAGGTGGAAGGAGGTCACCGCCATCACCAAGGAGAAGACTGCGCTTGTAAGTGTTGTACTGACTTAACGGGAGTGACAGATTAACGTGCCCTTCGATGCACGTAGCGATGGAAACCTTCCAGCCGCGAGGTTCGGTCGTGTAGTGCGAACCACAAGGATTTGTAGGTCCTTAATTACTGTTCGATTGAATTATCGAGCTGTGCAGATTTTGTTATATTATGTCCACACGGTTCAATTAGGCGAACTACGAGGAATATGGAAATAAATGGAAATTTCGTACATTTACGGTGCAGGTAATGGTTCGTCACGCGAAGTTGTTTGTTCACGCATTCAAAATAAATATCTATGTTCGGATTGGTCACCTACTGGGCCACCTATCACTTATGTACCTATTTCTAGTACAAATAGAGAGTCTTTGCCTAATAAACTAATCAGACAAATATTTTTATTAAATACAGAATCATTAATTTTCCTTTATATAATGATTCCGTATTAAATTTAAAAAAATAGAGGTTCCGCAAAATCAGTTACTACGAACCAACTAAAGTAGTTCAGTACTAGTACAGTATAAACGTTTTTATAAATCGATTATATTTATGATTATATTAACCATACAGTAACTACTTCTATGAACAACGTTATAATACTACGTAAATATCGATTTAACCATCGACCTACGAGGCATTGCAAATCTTCGTAGTTCGATTGATCGATCCACCAGGAATTAACAATCCTCATGGTTTGCTTGATTTTCAATGATCGATCTACGAGGAATTACAAATCCTCGTAGCTTGATCAATCGAACTAAAAGGACTTAGAAATCCTCGTGGTACGCTTGATCGAACTACGCAATCGAACCTCGCGGCCGGAGCGGCTGGAAAACGCACATAACTTACAAAAATCGTTGGTGCTAGCCAGGACCTATAACAGTGAACTATAACAGTTTTATTCTAACACTATTTGTACCTGCGGCGTTGCTCGCGTGTTCATTTCTCTCGGTTATGATTACCCTATGTGCTATTCCAGGACCTAAAAAACAAAAATTCAAAATTATTTGAGTCGTCTTGGTTCTCTGATTGAGATACTATGTATACCAGTTTTTAAGCCGCGAACCTAAGCTATCCAACAGTGAAAACCGTATCACAATCGGCCGAGTAGTTTTTACGTGATGCGCGATCATACGAATAACCAGACAGATACGATTACGTTAAATTCATGTTCATTAGCTTATTTTAAGCCCTAGTTTTTTTTATTATCTCTTTCGTATAGACTTTTCGGTACTTACAAACATCCGTATTTCAAACTACATTTGATAGATTCTTGGTGCCACAGATCCTCTCAATTCAGGTATCTATATGCTCCTTATCCACATACCCTTGTAAGAAGCAGGGATGAACAGTTGCATCGAAACTGCACATCTGAGCACAAGTCTCACAGGAGTCGCAGGAGACCGCAGTAGGTGTTGATACTTACACAGGTGCATGCTGCTACCCGTTGTTTGAACTCCCTTCGCTGGTTCTCACAGCAACCGCGGGGTGTGACGGGGTGGACAGGCCCAAGGGCCCACACGGCGCAGTAATACCAACACATTGCCTTGTTATTATATTCAGTTGTGTTGGAGCAATGGGCTGGTATGTTAGCCCACTTGTGGACTGTATCTAAAGGGGGAATTGATAGGATGAATGAATTATGGATGGGAACTCACCGGTCGGCAGCTCAGCACTTCTGGCGTCTCCTGGTATTGTCCAGATTGGTCTGAAGCACTTCAATGATATCACAACACAATGATTTTTGGTTTTATGCTTTTATTTTGTAATTTATACCGGAGCTGTTTGTCGTCACAATTCGGCTAGAAACATGAGAGATTATGTGGAAGTGTGTAGAGGAGGGAGGGGAGTCCTTGAATGAACCTCTACAAACTCATAGATAAAAAGCGGGAGAATTTGAATAATTGGAATCAATGATTTGCTTTAACAGTTGTGTCTCTCCGTTCGCAGGTAATACCCAACGCAATCCTAGTATGCACAGAAGGAGAGAAGAACTTCCTCACATCGTTCTCCGGCAGAGACAAGGCGTACCTCATGCTGTTCCGGGTCTGGCAGAACGCGCTCATGGACCAGCCCATGACCAGCCAGGAGATCTGGCAGTGGGTGAGTACGGCCATGTAGGCCTGACTTAGCACCTTGTCTCATCCCGCGGGTGCTGTGAGAATTTTTTGTGTGAAGGAAATTCTGATAACGGGCGGTAGCATTTTCGCCTGCCGAGTGGCGATGGCTGCCAAATTTCAAATCTCTAGATCCATTGGATTCGGCTCTGCGTTGTCTGTTAATCAATCAGTCATTCGGTATGTCACGGTACTCACGGTAACGACTTGTTTTAGGACCGGATCAACGGACAAAAGTTATTGGTCTAATTTGATTCGGAGACCTCTCGCCTCTCTCGGTTAATTAAGATAAAATCAAATTAAGAACGTTGTTATTTCTTGCGATGAAATTGCTTTTGTTCAAACTTGAGAAGTATGGAATGAGAGGAACAGCGCTAGACTGGCTGGAATGCTATTTAAGTTTTCGCCGTCAGTGTGTTGAAATTTGTAGTTTTTCAGGGTCCAGTAAGATTGTTAACAGGTCAAATTATAGTGTCAATCGATGTGGAGTTCCCCAAGGGAGTATTCTAGGACCGCTCCTATTTCTGATTTATATAAATGACATGCCTAACATTATTGAACATAAGTGTGTACTATACGCCGATGATACTACCCTTGTTACAAAAGGTAGAGATATAAGTAAATTTGAGTCCGAAATTAATACAGCACTTAATTCTATTATAAATTGGCTTACGTACAATAATTTACACGTAAATATTAACAAGACCAAGATGATCCAATTTCAGACTTACAACAGCAATCCTATTAAAATTAATATTAAATATGGTGACAATGTAGTAGATGAGGTGAAATCAACTTTGTTTCTGGGAATAACAATTGATAAACACTGCAACTGGAAAGAACATGTAGACAGTTTATGTGCAAAACTGGAAAGATTTGTGTATGTGCTTTATCGCTTAAGACATGTAGCCACCATGGAGGCTGCAATTAGCGCCTACCATGGTTACGTATCCTCACGTCTTCGCTACGGTATCATAATGTGGGGCAATTCTGTGGACGCAGGGAGAGCCTTCATAACACAAAAGAAGTGTCTGAGAGCATTGTGCCAAGCAAAGCCCTTATACAGCTGTAAGCCATTGTTTAAAGATAAAAATATATTGCCCTTACCCTGTCTCTATATATATGAAATTTGCATTTTTGTATACAAAAATGATAAGTATTTTAGCAGACATAATGAAGTTGTAACTAGAGTTAATAATAGGAATATATTTAAATTCTATGTACCTAATCAGAGATTAAGGGTATACAGTGACAATGTTTACTGTATGGCAATACGCCTTTACAATAAATTGCCCCACAGTTACAAAGAGTTAAATTATAATATTTTGAAATGCCAACTCTTAAAATTTTTGAAACAGAAATGCTATTATTCAGTTAGGGAATTCATAGATGATAAATTATAATGTATTTTTAAGTTGTCTGACATTTTACCCAATTTTATTCAAACATTATTAATTCAATTTTATTCATTATTTTATTTTCATTTGTATTTGTGACATTCTGTTTTTTTTTAATTGCATGATTAATCTTACTTCCATGTGTTTGTTATAAAATAATTATGAATATTTGTACGCCGGGAACGGTTGAATATTGATCTAATGAACTATAAACACCTGTATTTACAATATTCTTATAAATAAATTATTTAATTTGAAGACGAATCGATTGTTACCACGCTTGTCAAAATCGGACCAATAAGGGAGACGCTATGATGGAACATCCACATACAAACATACATTGACCGTTAAACTCATTACCCTTTCCTTGCTTCGCCGTAGTCGGGTAAAAACGCCCACAGTTGTTCTAAACATTTGAATTTAGGGTTTGTTCCCAGTAGTACCACTGCTCAGTACCACCGGTGGTACTAATGGGCAATTGCATTCTCAGTAGTATCCCTATAAGCCATTTATTTCATTGGTGGTACTAGTGGGAAAACGGTTTGAACCAGCTGTACCACTGATGGTGCTTATGGGAAATTGCATTCTCACTTGTACCCCTATGAACAAGTTGTTTCAATGGTGGTACTAGTGGGAATCTTTTTCAGTACTACCGGTGGTGATATTACTGAGTAATTGAATTCTCATTAATAATTTGAATGGTGGCACAAGTGAGATTTATATAGATATAGCTAGCTGCGCTTCGCGGCTTTGCACGCGTGAACAACGATAAAAGGTGACCTATACCTATATGTCACTCAAAGACCTTGAATTATCTTTGCAATTTCTCTTTAGTACCACCGTTGGTACTGAGCAGTGGTACTACTGGGAAGAAACCGAATAGAATGGCTGCGACGCGGAACATAATCGGAAATGAAAATAACTAATCAACCACGCCACTAGATGGCACCACAGGAATTGGCAGAGGATGAAACTGAGCAAACGCATAGGAATACTATCAATAGTGAACCTTGTGAATAACTTTCCAGTTTCAAAAGCTTGAACACGAAAAAGTTATCATTTTGGGAACTGCTTATACTCGAAATTTACAACAATAATAATATGAGATTAACCGCTTTTAAGTAGAATGTCATTCACGCGAAAGCGTAAGTAATATATCATTCATACGAACACTTGATATTCAAATTCAAATTCAGCCTTTTCCACTAAGTGTGTCGTGACACATTTCCAAAATATGCGCATTATATCCATACACAACACATCTAGATACATATTTAGTGGGAGTGGAAAAAAACAAGTCTAGAAAAAGAGGTGCGACGGTGTATTGTAGGAATCAGAAATTCTATTCAGGATTGTAGAGTTGAAACGTGCAGTAGAATTGTTCAAGTCGAGACGGATATTGTCAAAATTCCATTTTAGTCTCAGCAAGGAATTGGATGTTGATGTAACAAAATATGCAACTAAAGCGTCGTACTCAATCCCGTGGCAATCCGACTGAAAGTATTTTAGTCATTTTGAATAACGGCGCTTTTTTTTGACAAATTGCTATTTAAATCAGTGGATTGCTGTATTCTATTGGAGCAAATAAAGATAAGAAACTTGGATGTATGTATGTGTGTCTTCTTCTTCAGCAAGTGCCGCTCCGGTACTGAAGGTTGGTAGTCAGCTTTTGTTTGTGCAGAGCTAGTCTGATCAGTTGAACCTGGACTCAAAGTGAAATATGAGCTGTAGCGTTACTTGCAGAACATTTTAATAAAACAAAAGTAGTGTACGGTTAGTTTGGACGTAATGCGGTCGCCATGACACCTGCGGTCATTTTGGCGCGATTCAATTAAACAACAGTTAAAAGTGCAAATATAAAGATTTTAGTATAATTTATTCATGAATAAATATATGTTTTTAGCTAAAATTGTGGCGCTGCACCCTATATAGTTTACGAAAATTAGTCAAGTACCATAAAATCGTCACTAAATACAGCCACGAAGTGAGCTCAGTGCGGGAGCCACCTGGGACCAATTTGTGTCGATTAGCGACTCCTTGTTCCTAACACATTACACCACACTAATGTATTACATTACGTGTAGGTAGCTGCGGCATCAAGGCCGGCCTGTGGATCAGTCTATGGCGTTCGTTTAGCGCGCGCTCCGGTGAGGTAAAAAGAGACTGCATCTATACATTTGTGTAGTAGGACAGTTGGAACACACGCGTTCAGTTGTTAATGAAAGTGTTGCTGTATCTCGGCTTGTAGAAAGGAGAGGTGTGGTGCATTGGTTTAGAGAACAGGTAGGAAGTCAGTTATTATATTGTATTTTTTTATGTTTCATTTGAGCATCAAAATTTAACACAGTTTTTTTTATTTGCATTCTGGTGGTCATTTTGATGTGAAAGAGGAGTGGTATTTGCTCATCGAAACTATAACTTCTAGCTTTTGGTTATGAATTTGGTTTGTTAAATTTGCTGATTTTGCTCCGTGCGTCCTGCCCCAATGTTTATTGACAAAGAAATAATATTACATCGTCGAGCTGAAAAATGATACAAAGTTAGATCTCTGGAGATTATAGTCACAGTGTTATAACGACGATATAGACCCTTTCGTTACGGTTCACTTTTTAATCTTGGTATGTATCAGTGTGATTTTAAAGACGTTGAAAACATACCCGACTCACTGTGAAGTTTAGGTATGGATACTACGCACGCGCCTGTCGTGTGATGTCACCGAGACGAGCTTCAGTGTAACATCACCATTCTCCAATGCGCTTAGGGTACAAATTAAATAAATAGATTTTACAAATGTAGGTATATTTCAGAAGGTATTTACGAGTTTTCTAAGAGAGTGATTCTTCTGGACGTACTATTATTTATGCTGTGCTATCAGTTCATGCAAACTTCTATCTTTGACGACCGGTTGGCCTCGTGGCTAGTGATCCTGCCTACGAAACCAACCTACGGTCGCGGGTTCGAATCCCGCAAGGTGTTTGTTTCCGAGTCATGGATGTAATATTCGTATCTATGAAAGTTTATCCGTTATCTAGTGCCCATAGTACAGGGTATCCTAGTTTGGGGCTAGGTCTGAAGCCCCTATTGGTCCGATTTTGTAATTTTTCGATTCGGAGGTACGTCTTCAAATGTAGAGTGCATAGGCTATTTTTTACCCAACTACAGCTAAGCAAAGAAAGGGCTAGTGTTCTAACTACATTCATACTAGTGTTCATACTAGTGTTCATACTAGTGTTCATACTAGTGTTCATACTAGTGTTCATACTAGTGTTCATACTAGTGTTCATACTAGTGTTCATACTAGTGTTCATACTAGTGTTCATACTAGTGTTCATACTAGTGTTCATACTAGTGTTCATACTAGTGTTCATACTAGTGTTCATACTAGTGTTCATACTAGTGTTCATACTAGTGTTCATACTAGTGTTCATACTAGTGTTCATACTAGTGTTCATACTAGTGTTCATACTAGTGTTCATACTAGGGTTCATACTAGTGTTCATACTAGTGTTCATACTACTAGTTTAACTAAAAACTTGGTTCGATTTACACAAGCGAGGTATCAATCGATTCGTCTTCATCGCAAGAGTGTCATAGGCTATTTTTACCCGACCGTAGTCGTAGTTTAGAACTTGTGTCTTGTTTAAAGTTGTTCTAATCATAGTTCTAAAAATATATGCTGTTCATCATGTTATCTCCTGGCAGGTGCACAGCTGCTACGGCGAGGAGCTGGGCTTCAACTCTGACGACGAGGAATACTCCAAGGACCTGGTAGAAGATTCATCGCTGCCTCTCGACCCCGCCGCGGAGGTAATCCTCTATGTATGTATGCCGTTCTATACCTGTGTATGTTTATTGTTGACACATTATGCGTGTGTGAGGGTGTGTATGTGTGTGTGTAAAGCACATTAAATATTCCAAGGACGTGGTGTCAGCCACAAAACAAAAGACAAAATCTCAAGGTCTTCAATCAGTGCGTCTATCAGTCATGACCTTCGGAGCTGAAACGTGGAAACTCACGGTCATACTAGTTCACAAGTTTAAAGTCGCTCAGCGAGCTATGGAGAGAGCTGTGCTTGGAGTTTCTCTGAAGGACAAGGTTAGTAATGAAGATATCCGACGGAGAACCAAACCGATCCGGACCGGTGTGTAACCGAATACAACACACAGTTCAGTTGGTTAGTCACATTTCCTGAAGAACCGATACATGCTGGGGTAGATGAGTTCTCTGTGGCCAGATGGAGTGACGATTTGCGATAAGAGGCTGGCAGAAAACGGATGAGGAGAGATGAAGACAGCGCTCAGTGGCGTGCATTAGGAGAGGCCTAAGTACAAACTGATGATGATGATGATCCGCCATAGAGATCTTTTTACAATAGGCACAACGAATCTTTGTGTCTCGGAAGTTATCTGCAAGTCGCTGCGCAAGCTGCTATTTTTTAGACGCAATCCCAATGTTGAAGGTGAGTCACACTCGCTTAAGTTTATCGCATCATTTATCACGCTTACTTTATGCTACTTTATCCTCACTTTTTTTTTTTATTACGGACTAGGCAATCGTTTGACCACGATCTCACCTGATGGAAAGCGATGATGTGGTCGAAGGTGTAGCACGCTTGCCTAGTAGATACCTATTCACTCTTGACTTGAACACACCGGGGTTACAATTTACCGGAAACACTGACGAGGGCAGGGCATTCCACTCCTTTGCAGTTCTTATAATAAATGAAGAAGCGTATCGCTTCGTTCTTCGTTCTGTTCTCTGCGTTAATTGAGCTTTGTACAACTGCCTCGCTCACTCGCTTACGTTTTTCGCATCATCTATCTCGCTTTCACTTTATGCTGTTTTATACTCACAGCTGTACCTGCGCAATCGTTTACAGAACCTAACTTCACAACCACGAAGATTCGTTGTGACTACTGTACACAGCATGTACAGTCGCTGTCATGTCATGTATGTAGCTGTATGTACGCAGCGACATAACGCGGTTTCAGCGAGTTGAGCGCACGCCGCAAGCTGTTCCCGAGATGCGGCGATGCTGTTACGATGCCCGGGGCGTCAGGTGTGACCAGTTTTTTTTTTGTGAAAAGCAAAAAGCATTCAATAGGATGTTGAATAACAATTAATTTCCAGCAGATAATATTTATCATTTTAAAAAACATACTTTTGGTTATTCTGATGTATGATTATCACGTAATCTTGCATGTGTCCATATTAAACAAATAATTATAACAAAGATTTTGATAAAATAGTGACGTCAGCAGAAAATAATCCGGAAATTCCTTCACAATGTATTTAGTTCAGGCCAACCCTTTGACTGAAGATTTTAATTGACCGAGAGAGCGCGAAACGCGAGCGCAGCATCTCCGTTTTAGCTTGGGCATAAATTGTTTCGTATGTTCGGATGTCTGTCCGGATCTTTGTTCTGCTCTACAGGTCGCATTTTTCAAACGATCTAGACGAAACTTGGTGTACACGTTAAACGAATTATTAGAATTTTGAGTCGTCGGGGAATCCCCCAAAAAGGGGGCTACTGAACATCTCCGCCTTATTAGATCCGATTTCGATGGTTCTTTTTTTATTTCAAAGGTAGTAACTTTAAATTGGTCTCATAATTATAACCCAGGTGTGTTCAAGTCAAGAGTGAATAGGTATCTACTAGGCAAGCGTGCTACACCTTCGACCACATAATCGCTTTCCATCAGGTGAGATTGTGGTCAAACGATTGCCTAGACAGTAATAAAAAATAATGGTGAAGATCTGATGAGGATCTTCGGCGTGAAGAGCAGAATAGTTCCTCAAAATGCAGTTGATTTCTCAATTTTAGGTTTCTACCAGTGAAATCAGCCCTTTACCCACTAGGTAGGGATTGATGGAGCACCTTGGTTATTAATGTTAGTTTTACAATAAGGTAACTAGATGGCGGCGGTACTGTGCACTGCTAGATTGTTTGCAAAAAAGTATGGCGCGAAGTCTACACATCACAAAGCCACTAGTGTTTTTGTGTTGTTGTTATTACCCTTACCCTTAGGTTAATAACAATAACACAAAAACACAGCCCAACAACATAACCTTGCTGTATGTTTGTATGTTCCTCTGGAGTGTTCTACAGCCTAAACAGCTTGATGGATTTCGATAAATGATGTATCATTGCATTCGACTTAATCGCGAGAGTGACATATGATATATGAAGAGTCAAGAAAACTAAAATGGCGGCATACAGCTGCCATACTGTATTTCCGACGAATAAAAAAATCACCAAAACCTGACGTGAGGTATCAAAATGAAGGTTCTTTATAAGATCAGAATCTAAAGCTTGTTTGCGTCTTTTTAGTTTTGTACGCCGTCGTTTTTTTTTTGTATAATAATTATTATTTATTTATTTAACTTGGCTGTGAAGAATCACAATTATAATTATTGTCAGTTAAATCCGCAGCTTAGCTCGCACTTCAGTTGAACTCATTATGAAAAATCCCTTAAAATAGAAAATAAAAAATAATATATAATTGTTTACTACACCTATGCACTCACGAAAATAAAAAATATATTTATTAACTTAAATTATGCAGCTTAAAAATTAGTTATATGTACAATGTTACATTATACGCCACATCGGTATTATTTTTTCAAATTATTACGGACATCATATTCGTAGAACTTATCATAAACTAAGATGTCTACGATAAGATAAGTAAGATATCCTACTAATACTACAAATACCAAAGTTTGTCTAATAGTACGAGGCATGCCTTTTAAGTTCTGTCGTTTCCATATCTCCCGGCAATTTTGAATTTGGAACTGTTCTATATTCGAATGTGTTTAAATTTTGAATCTCAAAACAGTTGAAAGTATTAGGATTAATGCTATTGTTTAGACACGGCGACAATTGCAATCTGTTCGTGCAATAATTTTCTACAACTTTAGAGGCCTGACACGGCTTCAGTGTTTTGAAGAGCTAACATCTGTGTTCAGTGATGAAGCGCCATGTCTGCGGACTGTCGAACGCTGCTATTTAGAATTCCAGCGTGGACATACTAGTGTTAGTGACAAATCTCGCGAAGGACGCTCAAAATCCGCCTTCACTGAAGATAACATCATTGCTGTGAGACAAATAATTCTCGAAGATCGTCATGTGACGTATCGAGAGATAGAGGCTCTATTAGGCATCTCAGGGACAACCATTCAGAAGATCTTGTATGAAGCGCTTGGTTTGAGAAAGCTAGTTTTCCGTTGGATACCGCATCTGCTCTCCGACGATCACAAGGCGGCCCGCGTCAGATGGTGTAAGAAAACTCTGCAAAGGTTCAACCGAGGAGAGTCAAATCACGTCTACGACATCATCAGTGGTGACGAATCTTGGATCTATGCCTACGATCCTGATTCCAAACAACAATATACAATCGGGGTCTTTCAAGACGAGCCAAAGCCGACTAAAGTTTCTCGAAGTACTTCAAAGAAGATGGTGGCCACGTTCGTTGGAAAATGTTGCGACTATTGCACTTGAAGATCGCAGAATGGTTAACGCAGAGTGGTATACCACAGTTTGTTTACCACAAGTCATCGCCGAACTTCGAAAATCTAACTCAGAGCGACGCACCATCCTGCACCACGACAACGCAAGGTCACACAGCGCTCGTCAAACGATTGAGTATTTGAAGCAGGAAAAAGTAGAAATTCTTGACCATCCTCCATACAGTCCTGACCTAAGCCCTAACGATTTCTATACATTTCCTAAAATTAAGAAAAGTCTTCGTGGTCGAAGGTTCCAGTCCGGTGAAGAAGCAGTCGACGCTTTCAAGTCAGCCATTTTGAACACCCCCACTTTAGAGAGGAATAAATGTTATAATAACTGGTTTGAGCGAATGGAAAAGTGCATTAAGCTACGCGGTGAATACTTTGAAAAACAATAAAAAGTACTATAAGGTTCTAATGTTTTTTCTTCAAACGACAAAACTTAAAGGCATGTCTCGTATGTTTTTAACACTGAGTGCTGAGGACTGATTGTATTTTGATGAAATTTTGCATACAGATAGATAGACAAGCGCTCAGTACACACCACAACACAATAACACATAGAATTGATAATACAACACACTATACTATACGTATGTAGGTAGGCTATATTATACTATACGTATAACAGTAATATTCATTCTACCTTTCCACCATTTATTTATTTCGGGATTGCATTGTCAAATGAAATAATCCGTAAACATACGAGTAATCATATTACGTATCTGTTATGTAACACGTCCACGCTCAGGTAGGAACAGATACCGATAGATAACCACCGAATATTCGATAAAATACAACACTAGTATATACAGGTGCGGGCTGCGGGGCAACATGGTCAGAGTTATTAGGAGGAACAAGAAAAAAGTAAGTGCATGATATTATGTAGCGTAAATGGAGTGTCCAAATAAAGTGTTTTTTGTTAATCGTGGCGGTGAAGAAAGCGTGAGCTTCGAGGTGAGTTTGATGAGTCGTTCAATAATCATAATCATTAATGGATCATTTGATTGTGAATTGTTTGGCGTGCGTTATATGAAAACAATGATAACATCTTACTATCTGACTTACAAATAACAACGCAATTTATTAAAATCAGTAAAAGTTAAACTAGCTGAACAGAGAATTATTCATGAGCTTCCCATTACTTATGTAATCAAGGTCATTGTCGCCCTGTGTGATCCACTGCCAGAACACTCTATGTCTTGGTTCTGAAGAAGCACAGCATGGAGAAGCTGCAACTCCCGCGGCAGTGGCGCCTGTCTACCCTGTTGGGTCCTACACAACAGTAACCCATACAACTTGTGCCGACGAGCTCTTATATAGTTGTCAGGAACAGCAAATGCAATCTTTTCGAGAACAGATGGGTTGGTCATATGTCCGACAATAATCCAGGCTATAAACTCCATTAGTGAGAAGGAACGCTGCGGCGTTCCTCTAGAGTATTATAGCACATCACGCCAAGTATGAACTTATTTGGATATAAATACGGATACCCGACATAATATCCGTATTGTTTGCTCCATCCTAATATTGTTTATTTGTTGCACTATGTCAACAAATTTTTTATTTGTTGCACCATGTCAACATATTTTTTATTTGTTGCGCCATGTCAACATATTTTTTATTTGTTGCACCATGTCAACATATTTGACCTCGTACGTATTTCAAATAATTTCACTACCTTGCTCCGGACAAAAGCATTATAGAGAGACTATAATATTATATGTACTAAGCGCTTACCCTCGGCAAACAGCCTAATGCCGAGATAAGGTCCATTCAGCACCACTTTTACACTCTACTTTTTATAATTGATAGATTCAGGCGTTACTCTACTTTTTCTTTGTTTCCTTTTCTTCTTCCATCCCTGGTCCTTTTATTTGGGGTCGAGTCTCCTCACTTTTCTGCCCCAAGTTAATCTGTCTTGGGTTGTCGGTTCTGGCAATTGGGCTTGCTTGAGGTCTCTTTATATGTATTTGACCACCAGGTCGATGGCGGGCGGCGTCTTCCTCTCTTCTGTTCTGGAAGGTTTAACGCAATTTGTACCACATGATCTTCGTTACGTCTTTTAACGTGTCCAAACCATCTGAGGCGGTTTTCGGTAATTTTATCTGTGATTGGTGCGACTTTAAAGCTGCCTCGCACAAATTCATTACGAATTCGGGTCACACCTCCCGCCCACCTAAGCATCTTCATTTCGTTGGTATGGACCTTTTGTTCGTGCGTCTTTTTAATTGTCCAGCATTCAGATCCATACAACAACGCCGGACGAACTGCCGTTTTATAGACTTTACCCTTTGTTTTTATGGGAATACGTGGATCGCACAATACACCTGTAAGTGACCGCCACTTTTGCCATGCGACGCTGATCCTGTGAGTCACGTTAACATCAACATTGGCATCTGTTTTGAATATGAAGCTAAGATATTTGAACTTTTCTACAGTGGGAATAGGTGTCGTCCCATTGTAGATAGTTACAGGTGTCACGTTTCCGCTGAAGGGGCATTTCAGATATTTAGTTTTGCTCCTACTGACCCTCAGGCCGTACTTTTCCAGAGCGTGCGTCCACGTATTTAGGAGTTCCTGCATATGTGTTGCGGTATCAGCAGTCAGAACAATGTCGTCGGCGTAAAGTATCGTCCACGGCAATGGAGACAATGTATACCTGGTGAGATAGTCCATCACCAGATTAAATAATAACGGACTGAGAGCAGATCCTTGATGTACGTCCACTTTGACCTCAAATACTTTACTTACACTCATTTTGGGCGCGAAGAGCCTGCCACACTAGCTTACGCGGTATTCGGTCAAAAGCTTTTTCAAGGTCGATAAATAAACGATGTAGATCTTTGCTGTTTATCATATATGTTTCTATCATAATTCTGATAGTCTGTATAGCATCAGTGGTTGACCTGGATGCTGTGAAACCAAACTGATTTGGAGATATTTCAGAGATATTGATGAGACGTTTATTGATGATTCTTTCCCATATTTGAAGCGTATGAGAGGTCAGTGTTATACCTCTGTAGTTTTCGCATTGCGCTACATCACCCTTGTTTTTGTAAAAAGGTAGTAGATGGTGTTGTTTTTCCTTTTCTATTGTACTTAATTATTTTGATGACATATGGCACTGAGACGTAGTCGCTAACTATTGGTCTCATACACAAGCTCAAAGTCGCGCAGCGTGCAATGGAGAGAGCTATGCTCGGTGTTTCACTACGTGATAGAAACCGAAACGAGGAAATCTGTAGAAGAACCAAGGTTACCGACATAGCTCTCAGAGTTTGCAAGATGAAGTGGCAATGGGCAGGCCATATAGTTCGCAGAGTCGATAACCGCTGGGGAATAAAGGTTCTCGAATGGCGACCACGAACAACAAGCGAAGTGTAGGGAGACCCCCCACACGATGGACTGACGACATTATAACTATCGCAGGCACAAGATCGCTTGTCATCGCGCTCTTTGGGGGAGGGAGGTCTATGTTCAGCAGTGGACTTCTAAAGGCTGACTTGATGATGATGAATTATTTTAATTGTTTGCTTCTGTTTTGTGTGTGTTGAATAAATGTATTTTCTTTCTTTTACTAATTAAATATATATGTATGTATACAACTCACTTTCCTACTTTTATATGTGCTGACTCACTAACAACGCTTGTCGGACCCCTATCAAAAATCAATAGCATTAATCTCACTATTCTTTTTTGCCAGGCGACTGATTAAACTATCTACATCCGTATAAGTATCCATATCAAGCGATAATGTCGAAGACAATAGAATGATTACGTATGAAATAAATAATTATTTCTGTTATTAAATTCAATTTTAGTGCAACATTCAAACAAAGTGGAGTGGGAGCTATTCAACAAGCCTTCATTACTGTCGTTTAATTTTTCTATCGCAATATGCCTAATAAAGCTTCTTTTTTTTTTCTAAAGTCATCGGTAAGTGATAAAGTTAATATCTAAACATAGATCTAATGAAAAGTAGAAAGATAGGTTACCAGCTCCTACGGCTTGGACCGCATAAATTAGGTGCAAGTGCAACAATTGGCGCACAATTGGCTTTGTTCGGCCATGGTCACCATCTTAGAGGCGTTTGTGTAGCACGTTTTAGCGATGACTCACTTTCGCGCTACAGTCTGCATTATGAATCTTTATCTTTGTTGTTGATGCACATTGCACATGAAGCACGAAGGTGGGAAATAGCGAATGTTGCAGTGTGGGTTTGTTTGCCTGTAGTTTAATCGGGTCCAGTTTTTGTTTCATCATCATCAGCCCGTATTCGTTTACTGCTGACGTATGCCTCCTCTGTGAGCACCACCAAGCCCGATCTTCGGCTCTCCTCATCCAGTCGCCACCAGCCGCCTCTCGCAGGTCGTCACTCCACCTGGCCGCCGGGCGTCCTACACTACGTTTACTTAAACGCGGTCTCCACACAAAAACTCGTTTACCCCAATGGTTGTCGGTTCTTCGAGTTATGTGACTAACCCCTTGCCACTTCTGCTTGCTAATTATTTTCAATTTTTGTTTACGTTATAATAAAGCGTGTTGTATCTTCACGCCTTTAATTAAATCAGTGCATCTAAACATCAAGATTGAAAGAAACTTGTGACGCTTATTATCACCGATGATAAACAGACACACCTGCTTCCTAAGACAGTCTGTTTGATTCGCTATCAAGAAATGAGATTTTCGAAAACATTATTTCAGATCGTCATTCAAAAATGGCTATGGTGGTGTTGTATTCATGGCTTCTAATCAGATCTTATCATGCTTCAAGATGGTGCTTTAGTACCTTTGGACATGGTTTCGAAGTTAAAGTAAAAAGTTTAAGCTCAAAGCTCTAGAGAAGCTTCTCAATTAGTCAGTAGGGTACAACATGGGCATTATCCGGCTTCAGGGATCGTTTGGTGGGTGTCAGCTATCAGCTTCAGGGATCGTTTGGTGAGTGTCAGCTATCAGCTTCAGGGTTCGTTTGGTGGGTGTCAGCTATCAAGGAGTGACTCAGACATATTTTTGTGAAAAAGGTATCCCAACATCGGCCCAGGTGACAAGACAAGACAAGACAAAGATACAAGATACGATTCTTCAGAAGATGGTTAAACCTGATAACAATATCATGTTCCATTTTTTTTATATATTTTTTTATTACGGACAAACGATTGCCTATCGTTTGACCACGATCTCACCTGATGGAAAGCGATGATGTGGTCGAAGGTGTAGCACGCTTGCCTAGTAGATACCTATTCACTCTTGACTTGAACACACCGGGGTTATAATTTACCGGAAACACTGACGAGGGCAGGGCATTCCACTCCTTTGCAGTTCTTAACCATAACCAAGAATGGTCCTTTCAGCAAGACTCAGCACTGGGGCATAACAATCCAAGCAAGTGTGATCACTACTGAAGATTGACTAGTCCCGATCTTAACCCGCTTGATTATGATTTATGGTTAGAGAGTATGCTCTAAACTCCATGATATTTGGAGTCCCTAAAACATTCCATGAGATTGCCAGCGACGAATTTTCCCATGCAGAAAGTGCGTGTTTCAATGTATTACTGTTGTACTGGCCACAACGTTTAAAGGATTATAAGAGGATAGTTTTGAATGAGCTTCATATTTTTAAAATGCTATTATATTAATGTACAAGCTGTACCCGCGGCTTTGCGTGCGTGGTTATTTATCTACGTTAAAAGTACTATAATAATATGGATTGACTCACCAATTATACCAGTTTTTAATTCCCTAAAACATTCAACTTTTGCAAAAAAATAAAAAAGTAAAAAAAATATACAAAAAAAAAAACTATTTTTTTTGGTACATTACCTTCCTCAAATACAGATTTTGTATATGGCAAATCTTTTAATCATTCTTTATTTAAAAAATAGCCCAATGGCTCCAAAAACACACTCGTCGACAGGTTAATTACTAGCTCATAACTAAAAGTAATAATAAAATAAAAGTTTAATTTAAAATTTTACATTTAAGCTCATTTTATTTTACAACTATATGATACATGCCCCTTTTTAAACCATGTGTAGTTGATCGGTAGATACTGCCCTTAAAATTAAGTCCGCCACTTGTACTATCTAATGGTTCCACTCGCTGCGAGCAAGCGAAAACCCGTATTTTTTCAAAACTTTGACTATTTGCTGAATTGTCATATAAATAAATAGATAGAAAACTCTTTCTTGCACTAAAAATCCTAAATTATATCACTTCAACATTGACCTTCATATAAGTATAACATAAAAAACAAGCTATTACGGTTTTTTTTTTGTTTTGTAACTTTTACGTTTTTAAGTTTTTTTTTCTTTTTCTCCTTATGTTTCCTTTTTTTTTCTTTTTTTCATTTTATTTTTTCTTTTAGGCTTATCACTTTCAACATTTATAAGTTTTTTATTATTGCATTTGTCATCAGTTTGTCAGCTACCCTGAAAGTTTCAGCCGGATAGCTAATCGGGAAGTGCTTGAAATTTGAATTGCAAGATTCCAGGACAGACAACATACATACATAGATAGATACAACTGAAGTTAGATAAAAGCTTTTAAAAAATATTAAAATATGCACCTAGTGCCGTCACATTTTTTTTGGTTGTTATTACTTTAAATCATAGAGCTTTCCTCGTCTTTTATTTATTTATTGTTATCTGTGGTATTATTAACATCATGAGATCACTTTCAGAGAAAACAGCCACCAACTATTGTTAATCTTGTTTTAACATTTTCCTTTATGTACTGTAATCTAAAAGAGTATATCTATCTGTTAACATTATTACGTGTTCTTTGGTTTTCGTATTTTTTTTGGTAAATTTTAAATTCGAATTAGTTTTTTTTTATTTGGAAATTTTATTTGCTATTATAATGTATTTATTTAATTTGCTGCTAAAAGTAATTCATTGAACATATATTTCACGACATTGTGTTACCCCATTACTAATGTCATACCAAGTCTGATGTGTGTAATAGTTGGTTTACCTGGTAGCGGTAGCGCGTCCGAATCAGCCATAGACAATAGAAATGCCCAACTCAAAGTCAAGATTCTTTGTGAAAATCAGTGATGGGACTAAAAAACAGAAGGTATTAATATGTTCGTGTTCTGGATATGTGTTTTTGTTTTGTGGGGGCTGGCTTGTGACATCACAATATTGTTTTGTGAGGGCTGGCTTGTGACATCACAATATTGTTTTGTGGGGGCTGGCTTGTGACATCACAATATTGTTTTGTGAGGGCTGGCTTGTGACATCACAATATTGTTTTGTGGGGGCTGGCTTGTGACATCACAATATTGGTGTTATATGTCTTGTGAAATGATTAAAAATTGATGTACTCTTTTATATGTGTATGATAATTCCGCGAGAAACTTTAGCAGGTGGTTCGCTTTACTGTCAGTGCCGGCTCTGGAATTGTACACACGCGGGGATGTGCTGCCTTCCTGCGGGACCCGCGCAGCTACCTAGATTAGACAAGTTTCTATAGGGATGTACACACGCGGGGATGTGCTGCCTTCCTGCGGGACCCGCGCAGCTACCTAGATTAGACAAGTTTCTATAGGGATGTACACACGCGGGGATGTGCTGCCTTCCTGCGGGACCCGCGCAGCTACCTAGATTAGACAAGTTTCTATAGGGATGTACACACGCGGGGATGTGCTGCCTTCCTGCGGGACCCGCGCAGCTACCTAGATTAGACAAGTTTCTATAGGGATGTACACACGCGGGGATGTGCTGCCTTCCTGCGGGACCCGCGCAGCTACCTAGATTAGACAAGTGTCTATAGGGATGTACACACGCGGGGATGTGCTGCCTTCCTGCGGGACCCGCGCAGCTACCTAGATTAGACAAGTGTCTATAGGGATGTGTCTTGAAACTAGAGTCTGTTTCTGTTACATGTCTGATCTGGTAGAGAGCCAAAGTTGTCGATGTTGACGTAGCCCTTAGGATTAGTACGCTGAAGTGGCAGTGGGCTGGTCATATCTGTCGAAGGAGTGATAACCGTTGGGGTACACGTGTTCTTGAGTCGAGACCGCGACTTGATAAACGTAGTGTAGGGCGCCCTCCAGCTAGGTGGATCGACGATATACGCAAAGTGGCTGGCAGCAGTTGGAAGAGAAGAGCCAAAGATCGGGCTCAGTGGCGTGCTTTGGGTGAGGCTTATGTCCAGCAGTGGACTGACACGGGCTGACGATGCTGATGATCTACTAGACGATCAGCAAAGCGCCACCGTTTCATGGCAGAAATACCTCTCACAATAACGAAGCGTTACGCTTCTTCATTTATTATAAGAACTGCAAAGGAGTGGAATGCCCTGCCCTCGTCAGTGTTTCCGGCAAATTATAACCCCGGTGTGTTCTAGTCAAGAGTGAATAGGTATCACTAGCAAGCTAGGTGGTATGCTAGGCCAGCATGCTAAACCTTCGACCACATCATCGCTTTCCATCAGGTGAGATCGTGGTCAAACGATTGCCTAGTCCGTAATAAAAAAGAAAAAAGAAAATTGAATGTGAAGGCCCATGTTTTATGGGTTGGTGTTGTAATGCGTCTCAATAAATAAAAAACAAGAACAAATAAAATAAAAAACGACCTCCCCCCCCCCCCCCCCCTCTCCGTTCATTATAGCTAAGAAGCATTTCAAACACATCAGTTTTCAAACATAAAAAAACATTTCAAAATCAGTTCATTCGTTTGGGAGCTACCATCCTCACTATAATTATAGCTATAAACCGTCTCAGCTTACAAACAGCTTCATTCGTCTGGGAGCTACCATCCTCACTATAATTATAGCTATAAACCGTCTCATCTTACAAACAGCTTCATTCGTCTGGGAGCTACCATCCTCACTATAATTATAGCTATAAACCGTCTCATCTTACAAACAGCTTCATTCGTCTGGGAGCTACCATCCTCGCTATAATTATAGCTATAAACGTCTCAGCTTACAAACAGCTTACAAACATAAAACAGCTAAAAATAAATGTTTGCGACTGTAGGGATATGTCGTTTCTGGATGCCATAGTCACGTGACAGCTTTCTTGCGTTTCCATTGGTAAAAAGAACAAGATTATTGTTGTCTATGCTATATCCCTGTTTTTGTTGAAGAACCTCCCGTTGTTATTCCGTGGAAACTGAAAGACATCCGGTAGTAGCGCGTCCTACATTCAAGGCCGTTGTTTCTATAAGTCCACCCTTTGCGAGGTGATTAAATCACATCATTCTGGTTGTCTGCAGGACCTGGTGGACTCGTCGTGCATGGAAGCGGGGGGTGGGGAGCCGCGCGAGGACCACCGGAGCTCCCGCTCGGCCTCACGGGGGCGGGACTCATCGCCGCCGCTCGGTGAGTCCGTACCAGGTATAATAAACACAAATACATAGTGGTGCTAGCCTCTTTCATCAGAGCTGGTTAGACCCCCCTGAAGGCCTCTGGCATGGCTTAACGACTGCTTTCAATCAATAACAGCCGGGACCGACAGCTTAACCTTACCTTAAAGTTATTGGTGCGGAGCCGAGGATCCGAAATTTTAAACGATAATAATAAATACGACTTAAGAACCTAGTCAAATCAAATGAGCCCTAACTCGGAAGTTTCAACATTTGGCTGTTGAGTTCCTGTGAGTCTACCTTCCGGCTTCATCATCAGACCAACTCAATGGTACCATAATATTGTATTGTTATGAGAGTGTAATAGTAGATTGTAAAATAAATGCTTAAAACAAGCCTTTTTGTCCGAGACATTTATACGCTCGAGCCGAAGGCGAGGGCAGGCAGATATTGAAGTCAAAGATAAAATTTGTTGCCTTGTTTTATAAACGGCACTGCTTTTCACTTCGATTGCAAGGAAATTAAAAAGTGATGACTTATCTCATCTTTTCCTAACTTAACTTAATTAAACTTGACTCAACTTATCTTATCGTATCGATTTTCGTGATGGACGAACTATTTACATACCTACAAGTTTGTAACGAACCCTCGGTGTGCGAGTCCGACTCGCAATTTGCCGGTGTTTTTAAATACTTTCTGCATGAAATATTAGGTTCGGGTCGGAGACCATAGAGAATTAAAACACTTTTATCCACTAGAGCATAAAATGCAGTTTTATATCGCCGACACCGTTTCAGCACAAACAAGAACTTTACGAGCATGCGTGAATGAAAATGTTTTTTTTAACTTACTTTACAAATTAATATGTTGCCAAATCTAGGATACCAGATAACCGATTTCGCAGTACATTTTTAGCGTCTAAGCGCCAAATGCGATAGTGTACCTACATGCAAAACTAAAACCAAACCGAAGCGAACGCCAAAAGTGATCATATTTAGCGTTTTTATTTAACTATTAATTTTGATCATTTGCTTCAAACCCAATTAAGAGACACAATATTAAACATGCTGTTAGGGGATTCCTGAATTTATTACATTCCTGGAGTCCCCTATCACTTGTTTATCGCGAAGAGTATTAATGTGAACATTGTTCAAACCAAAAAGTCCTCTTTGTTGTTATCTGAAAGACATCCGGAAAGAAAAGTACCTATAAATTCAATAAACTAGCGGCTCTGTGAGCTGTAGACCTCGTGCGTACAATCTTTTTTCCAAACAATTTAGCGGTGCACAGTAGCGCCATCTAGTCACCTTATTGTAAAACTAACATCAATAATTAAGGTGCTCCATCAATCCCTACCTGATTGGTAAAAGGCTGTAGATGCTCATCAGATCTTCACCAAATTTTTATAAGACTAACTTAAAGTTACTACCCTCTTTTTTGGGGGAAGTACCCACCCAATCAAAAATCTCCAACGACTAAGAAATTCGAAAAATTCGTTTAACCTGTATACCAAGTTTCGTCTAGATTGGTTGAGAAATGCGACCTGTAGAGGAGAACAGAGATCCGGACATTCGGAAGGACATACGAAAGCGAAAATGCTTTCGTATGCCCTAGCTGAAACGGAGACGCTTCGCTCGCTCATTCGTCAATTTTTTTAATCTATTGAACGGCTTTATTGATTGAGATTTATGTAAACAAGCACAAATTAAAAAAAAATATATTATCCCCGACGCCCCCCACCCATTATTAGCTAAGAAGTATCTCGATCACACCAGTTGTCAAACATAAAACCGCATCAAAATCGGTCTATTCGTTTCGGAGCTAAGATGCTACAGACACACACACACACACACACACACACACACACACACACACACACACACACACACATAAACAGTGATACAGATCCTAAACTTATAACACCCGTTTCTTTGTTCGGGGGTTAAAACTAAGCTTTCCAACAAACAGATTAAACGCATTTGAATCGGCTCAGTAGTATTTGTGTGATGTGCCAACATATAGAATCGGCTCAGTAGTTTTTGTGTGATGTGCCAACATATAGAATCGGCTCAGTAGTTTTTGTGTGATGTGCCAACATATAGAATCGGCTCAGTAGTTTTTGTGTGATGTGCCAACATATAGAATCGGCTCAGTAGTATTTATGTGATGTGCCAACATATAGAATCGGCTCAGTAGTATTTATGTGATGTGCCAACATATAGAATCGGCTCAGTAGTATTTATGTGATGTGCCAACATATAGAATCGGCTCAGTAGTATTTGTGTGATGTGCCAACATATAGAATCGGCTCAGTAGTTTTTGTGTGATGTGCCAACATATAGAATCGGCTCAGTAGTTTTTGTGTGATGTGCCAACATATAGAATCGGCTCAGTAGTTTTTGTGTGATGTGCCAACATATAGAATCGGCTCAGTAGTATTTATGTGATGTGCCAACATATAGAATCGGCTCAGTAGTATTTATGTGATGTGCCAACATATAGAATCGGCTCAGTAGTATTTATGTGATGTGCCAACATATAGAAAGACAGACACCAATTTTTAAATGTTTGTTGTTTTTGTTGTTATTCTTATTCTTGTTTATATGTTTTTTAAAGTCTCCTAGAGTTTTGTTAATGTTTTCCTGATCCCCTTCCCCCAGAATCCCTGAAGCATCGGAATCTGAGGATCGAAGGTTCAAATTATCACAATGTTGTATTGCCACAGATAATTAATTCGTACAAGTAGTTAGCAAAACATTTAAGCTAATGATTATAACTAACTAAGTACTACGAAAGACTAAGTGAAGCTAAAACAATTAAAAATAGTATTTTACATTTAGTAAATTATCTCCATACTTAATTCATAATCATACTTAATTACATGTTATTATAATCAATCTGGTACGGAAAAAATAAGGTAAGGGAATATATACAACATCAACTATTGAACAGTCGTACCTGTCATTGTGTCTTGTTAACTGTGGACTACTAAGGAATTAGTATTTACCCCAACATTTTGTAAGACAAGTGTTTTACAAAATCATGATCAGCCTGTCTCTGTCCACTGCTGGACGTAGGCCTCTCCTAATGCACGCCACTGAGCTCGGTCTTCAGCTCGGCTTCACAGTGTACAAAATAGCATGGAACAAAAAAACAACTTCAAACGGATTAACTACTCATATGGGACCAACAAGGATGTCTACTCTTACAAATAAAACAATAATTTGTCCGCAATCGACGGATAAATCGGTAAACTAAACATACATAAAAATACACACAGTCAAACTTACAACCTCCTCTTTTGTGAAGTCGATTAAAAAACAAATCATAATGACCCCGTGTCGTTATCTAACGTAATTATTTTGTTAGTTTAGGACAAGTCCGTAATGTTTACTGACAATAGTACAAATTAAAGTTAATGTCATATTATGCGCTTAGTCTTCTGCTGGCTGACCGAGTGATCGGACTGTGTGAACTGACCATAAGACCTCAAGATATTTATAGCAAGTCCGATAATTTGACAAGGGTTCTTTGTAAAACTGTCTAACGCAGTTTAATTATAAAGACATCGGCAGTTCACTTGAGGAAGACAGTGCATTCGTGAATTTTAAGTTAAATGGTTTTGTTATTTTCTTGGAAAGACTGCTTTTTTACAACGGTCTATTATAAAATCTTTATAAATAGACTATAAATCTTTGCAAAAAAAGTTGATAGTTAAAACTTTAAAAGCGAAGCTAACTAAAAAGTGTTGTGTTAAAGTTTAAGTGCAGTAACCACGCTGGCCAAGTATTTATGCACTATTGTGCACAAAATAAACTATTATGTGTATATATTATGAAATTTCAGTTACATTAAACCACAGAGACTAAAAATAAGCTCCAAACTATGTTCAATCTTTATTAACCTTTCTTAAAGTTTCTGCTATGTGGCTATCGTTATTAATTGCGTTTCTAAACATGGATATAGTGCAAAATGCAATAAAAAAACTCTACAACAAGTTTATTGAGGAGTTTGACTTGATGGAGCTGGTAACACCGTGCGATATTGAACAAGGATGTGAGATAGCCCAGGCAGCGGTACCTTACAATACGCAAGATGCTGTTGAAAATTACCGCGAGAAGTTTGACTTGATAGAGTTGGCTGTGTCAGTTGAAACAGCTCCGGGATGCGAGAAAGCCCGGCCGACCATACCTGGCAATTCGCAAGATGCTGTTGAAGAATACCGCGAGAGGTTTATTGAGGAGTTTGAATTGTTAGAAATGGCAACACCGTGCGATACTGTGCAGGGATGCCATATAGCGCAGCCGGCAAAATCTTGCAACAGGCAAGATGCCGTTAGAGAAAACCACAAGAGTTTTATTGACGAATTTAACTTGACACAGCTGGCAACACCGTGCGATACTGTGCAGGTGTGCGAGATAGCTCGGTCAGCTCAAACTGGCAACATGGAAGATGCCGTTAGCGAGTGGTTTATTGAGGAGTTTGAATTGATTGAGCTGACAAAACCGTACGATACTGTGCAGGGATGCGAGATAGCACAGCCAGCAATAACTGTCAACATGCACGATGGTTTTAGAGATAACCGCGAAAGATTTGTTGAGGAGTTTGAATTGATTGAGCTGACAAAACCGTACGATACTGTGCAGGGATGCGAGATAGCACAGCCAGCAATAACTGTCAACATGCACGATGGTTTTAGAGATAACCGCGAAAGATTTGTTGAGGAGTTTGAATTGATTGAGCTGACAAAACCGTACGATACTGTGCAGGGATGCGAGATAACACAGCCAGCAATAACTGTCAACATGCACGATGGTTTTAGAGATAACCGCGAAAGATTTGTTGAGGAGTTTGAATTGATTGAGCTGACAAAACCGTACGATACTGTGCAGGGATGCGAGATAGCACAGCCAGCAAGAGCTTTCAACATGCATGATGCTTTAAGAGATAACCGCGAAAGGTTTGTTGAGGAGTTTGAATTGATTGAGCTGACAAAACCGTACGATACTGTGCAGGGATGCGAGATAGCACAGCCAGCGATAACTGTCAACATGCACGATGCTTTTAGAGATAACCGCGAAAGATTTGTTGAGGAGTTTGAATTGATTGAGCTGACAAAACCGTACGATACTGTGCAGGGATGCGAGATAGCACAGCCAGCAATAACTGTCAACATGCACGATGGTTTTAGAGATAACCGCGAAAGATTTGTTGAGGAGTTTGAATTGATTGAGCTGACAAAACCGTACGATACTGTGCAGGGATGCGAGATAACACAGCCAGCAATAACTGTCAACATGCACGATGGTTTTAGAGATAACCGCGAAAGATTTGTTGAAGAGTTTGAATTGATTGAGCTGACAAAACCGTACGATACTGTGCAGGGATGCGAGATAGCACAGCCAGCAAGAGCTTTCAACATGCATGATGCTTTAAGAGATAACCGCGAAAGGTTTGTTGAGGAGTTTGAATTGATTGAGCTGACAAAACCGTACGATACTGTGCAGGGATGCGAGATAGCACAGCCAGCGATAACTGTCAACATGCACGATGCTTTTAGAGATAACCGCGAAAGGTTTGTTGAGGAGTTTGAATTGATTGAGCTGACAAAACCGTACGATACTGTGCAGGGATGCGAGATAGCACAGCCAGCAATAACTGTCAACATGCACTATGGTTTTAGAGATAACCGCGAAAGATTTGTTGAGGAGTTTGAATTGATTGAGCTGACAAAACCGTACGATACTGTGCAGGGATGCGAGATAGCACAGCCAGCAATAACTGTCAACATGCACGATGGTTTTAGAGATAACCGCGAAAGATTTGTTGAGGAGTTTGAATTGATTGAGCTGACAAAACCGTACGATACTGTGCAGGGATGCCAGATAGCACAGCCAGCAATAACTGTCAACATGCACGATGGTTTTAGAGATAACCGCGAAAGATTTGTTGAGGAGTTTGAATTGATTGAGCTGACAAAACCGTACGATACTGTGCAGGGATGCGAGATAGCACAGCCAGCAAGAGCTTTCAACATGCACGATGCTTTAAGAGATAACCGCGAAAGGTTTGTTGAGGAGTTTGAATTGATTGAGCTGACAAAACCGTACGATACTGTGCAGGGATGCGAGATAGCACAGCCAGCGATAACTGTCAACATGCACGATGCTTTTAGAGATAACCGCGAAAGGTTTGTTGAGGAGTTTGAATTGATTGAGCTGACAAAACCGTACGATACTGTGCAGGGATGCGAGATAGCACAGCCAGCAATAACTGTCAACATGCACGATGGTTTTAGAGATAACCGCGAAAGATTTGTTGAGGAGTTTGAATTGATTGAGCTGACAAAACCGTACGATACTGTGCAGGGATGCGAGATAGCACAGCCAGCAATAACTGTCAACATGCACGATGGTTTTAGAGATAACCGCGAAAGATTTGTTGAGGAGTTTGAATTGATTGAGCTGACAAAACCGTACGATACTGTGCAGGGATGCGAGATAGCACAGCCAGCAAGAGCTTTCAACATGCACGATGCTTTAAGAGATAACCGCGAAAGGTTTGTTGAGGAGTTTGAATTGATTGAGCTGACAAAACCGTACGATACTGTGCAGGGATGCGAGATAGCACAGCCAGCAATAACTGTCAACATGCACGATGGTTTTAGAGATAACCGCGAAAGATTTGTTGAGGAGTTTGAATTGATTGAGCTGACAAAACCGTACGATACTGTGCAGGGATGCGAGATAGCACAGCCAACAATAACTGTCAACATGCACGATGCTTTTAGAGATAACCACGAAAGGTTTGTTGAGGAGTTTGAATTGATCGAGCTGACAAAACCGTACGATACTGTGCAGGGATGCGAGATAGCACAGCCAACAATAACTGTCAACATGCACGATGCTTTTAGAGATAACCACGAAAGGTTTGTTGAGGAGTTTGAATTGATCGAGCTGACAAAACCGTACGATACTGTGCAGGGATGCGAGATAGCACAGCCAGCGATAACTGTCAACATGCACGATGCTTTTAGAGATAACCGCGAAAGGTTTGTTGAGGAGTTTGAATTGATTGAGCTGACAAAACCGTACGATACTGTGCAGGGATGCGAGATAGCACAGCCAACAATAACTGTCAACATGCACGATGCTTTTAGAGATAACCACGAAACGTTTGTTGAGGAGTTTGACTTGATCGAGCTGACAAAACCGTACGATACTGTGCAGAGATGCGAGATAGCACAGCCAGCAATAACTGTCAACATGCACGATGCTTTTAGAGATAACCGTGAAAGGTTTGTTGAGGAGTTTGACTTCGTAGAGCTGGCAGCACCGTGCGACGCTGTGCCGGTTTGCGAGATAGCACAGCCAGCAATACTGGGTAACACGCACTTTGAGTTCCTACCTCTAATACCAAAATGCTGCTTCGTCCGCATATTCAAAACATTTCTTACCTTTCCGCGTGAAATTAGCTTTCTTCCAAAATAAAAGCTATTGAATTCAACCACGGCTGTACCTCTCTCCTCCGGCGTAACAACCGCGGCTGTACCTCTGTCCGCCGGCGTAACAACCGCGGCTGTACCGCTCTCCGCCCGCGTAACAACCGCGGCTGTACCGCTCTCCGCCCGCGTAACAACCGCGGCTGTACCGCTCTCCGCCCGCGTAACAACCGCGGCTGTACCGCTCTCCGCCCGCGTAACAACCGCGGCTGTACCGCTCTCCGCCCGCGTAACAACCGCGGCTGTACCGCTCTCCGCCCGCGTAACAACCGCGGCTGTACCGCTCTCCGCCCGCGTAACAACCGCGGCTGTACCGCTCTCCGCCCGCGTAACAACCACGGCTGTACCGCTCTCCGCCCGCGTAACAACCGCGGCTGTACCGCTCTCCGCCCGCGTAACAACCACGGCTGTACCGCTCTCCGCCCGCGTAACAACCGCGGCTGTACAGCTCTCCACCCGCGTAACAACTATAAAAAACAACTTATAATCCCTAGCTACTCGGTAAACAAGTTTTTGTTTCAATTATAAACGAAAAAAAAAATGTTCCGCGCAACTAGCGAGGGCAAGGCGTCCCTTAATTCGAAGTATCGATTACACTTCTCGCGCCACGTTTATATCTTCTAACTTCTCGGCTTTATCCGTAGTTTTCCACACGGAAACTTTGCATTTTCCGGATAAGAAGTAGTCTATGTCCATCTGCAATAGAGTAGCTTTTCTTCAGTGATAGAATTTTCAGAATCGGAGCAGTAGTTAGCTCTTTAGCTTTGGGGTAAACGTGTTCTAGAGTGGAGACTGCGTTCAGGCGAACATATTGTAGGGCGCCCGCCGGCCAGGTGGAGTGACGACTTGCGGGCGGCGGCTGGCAGAAACAGGATGAGGAGAGCCGAAGATCGGGCTCAGTGGCGTACACTAGGAGAGGCTTTCGTCCAGCAGTGAATGAATATAGGCAGTATATCTAGAGATTACCTTCTACAAAGAAACAAATTTATTTCAAAATTGACAGACACTGTTATAAGGATGTCATCTATAATAGTTGTGGTTTGTTTCCAGTGAGCAACGGTGATGGTGCTTACAGAGAGGAGGCGGCCGACACTCTGCCCACTGACATGTCCGACTCAAGTGATAGCGAGCCCGACAACAAACACAAGTGAGTTACAACGGTAATGGTCCTTACAGAGACGAAGAGGCCGACATTCTGCCCACAGACATGTCCGACTCAAGCGACAGCGAGCCCGACAACAAACACAAGTGAGTTACAACGGTAATGGTGCTTACAGAGAGAAGGAGGCCGACATTCTGCCCACAGACATGTTCGACTCAAGCGACAGCGAGCCCGACAACAAACACAAGTGAGTTACAACGGTAATGGTGCTTACAGAGAGAAGGAGGCCGACATTCTGCCCACAGACATGTTTGACTCAAGCGACAGCGAGCCCGACAACAAACAGAAGTGAGTTACAACGGTAATGGTGCTTACAGAGAGAAGGAGGCCGACATTCTGCCCACAGACATGTTCGACTCAAGCGACAGCGAGCCCGACAACAAACACAAGTGAGTTACAACGGTAATGGTGCTTACAGAGAGAAGGAGGCCGACATTCTGCCCACAGACATGTTCGACTCAAGCGACAGCGAGCCCGACAACAAACAAGTGAGTTACAACGGTAATGGTGCTTACAGAGAGAAGGAGGCCGACATTCTGCCCACAGACATGTTCGACTCAAGCGACAGCGAGCCCGACAACAAACACAAGTGAGTCACAACGGTAATTGTGGTTACAGAGAGGAGGCGGCCGACATTCTACCCACAGACATGTCCGACTCAAGCGACAGCGAGCCCGACAACAAACACAAGTGAGTTACAATGGTAACTGTGCTTACAGAGAGGAGGCGGCCGACACTCTGCCCACAGACATGTCCGACTCAAAAGACAGTTACAACGGTAATGGTGCTTACAGAGAGGAGGCGGCCGACAGTGCCCACAGACATGTCTGACTCAAGCCACAGCGAGCCCGACAGCAAACACAAGTGAGTTACAACGGTAATGGTGCTTACAGAGAGGAGGCGGCTGACATTCTGCCCACAGAAATATTCGACTCAAGTGACAGCGAGCTCGTCTATATCACAATGCAAAGTAGGTAGGTAAATACTTACTAAAAATTAGATTGTGGTGTCAAAAATAAACTCGTACAAATTCCGATAACATCCCACATTAGGTCGATGCGCCCCACAGTAGGGTCGAAGCGCCCCACAGTAGGGTCGAAGCGCCCCACAGTAGTTCGATGCGCCATCTGCTATACGCATATTTTACATACTCGTAATTGTTAAAATGGTTGGCTAACACCTGGGAAACTAAGTAAACGACTACATTATTTCCAAATCATGGATGTAATATTCGTATCTATGTATGTTTATCCGTTATCTAGTGCCCATAGCACAGGGTATCCTAGTTTGGGGCTAGGTAATTGGTGTGAATTGTCCCGAATATTATTATTAATATATATAATTACTAGATGGGCCACGTTTTTTTCACCCGCTGACTCCTGTCACTTTGACATCTAATGATGATGGATGATGATGAAAAGTACTCTATGTTAACACAACATATATGTTATTACAGGACATAAAGTATCTTCTACATACGAAATTTCATTAAAATCGGTTCAGCCGTTTAAACGTGAAGGAGTAACAAACTTACACATATACATAAAACTTTCGCCTTTATATTATTAGTGTGATTATTATGTAGTTCAAGGAACGGGCTATCAGATCGAAAAATGCCAAATGTTGTTCCAGCGCTGGTGAGGCGGAGAAGTGCACGAACGCTCACGACGGCAAGCTGATCATGCAGCAACAGTTCGCGGTCAACATCGACCAGATGTTCACCATGATCTTCACCAACTCCAAGTTCAACCTGGAGCTGCTTGCGGCGAGGAGCACCACGGACTATGTACAGGTGTGATAATTCTGCAAAACTTCAACTGTATTAAAAGAATAGCTTAAATAATAGTAAATAATTATATTAAAAAAACGATTTCCAACAAAACTAAAAAGAGTCAAACAAGCAGTGAGTTTTTTTATATTAATTTATTATTATTTAATTTTTTTTAGTTTACCTTATATATATATATTTTTTAAATCATTTTATTTTTAAAAACTAAAATGACAAAAAGTAACTTTTTTCCATTTGACTAACTCTGCGCAGCGCGTGACGTCACTCTGTCCGCGGTGGCTTTGTGTGGCGTATTTGTCCACTTGCGAGCAATAGTGCCGACGGTCGCCGTGACAGATATGGTCGATTTGTTGCGATTCAATTTAACAAAAGCGTAAAAATATAATTATTTCGTTTTATTTCTATACTAATTCCATATTTTTATTCTAAAGCTTTTTTTTCCTAAAATAATGGCTTATCGACTACGTTTACGTTAACATTAGTCAATTACCCTATTGAAAAATTCATCCTTTGTGAATTAGATCTTTTAATGATTTAGTTTGTGTTCCAGTCACCATGGCAAGCACAAAACGGACTCAAGTGTCGACAGATCAGCTACACGCTGGGACTCACGTCGGGGCCCATCGGACCCAAAGAAGTTCATATAACGGAGACGCAGGTATGGTCATCATTTACTTTGTGTTCAGTCACGATGGCAAGCACAAAACGGACTCAAGTGTCGACAGATCAGCTACACGCTGGGACTCACGTCGGGGCCCATCGGACCCAAAGAAGTTCATATAACGGAGACGCAGGTATGGTCATCAGTTACTTTGTGTTCAGTCACGATGGCAAGCACAAAACGGACTCAAGTGTCGACAGATCAGCTACACGCTGGGACTCACGTCGGGGCCCATCGGACCCAAAGAAGTTCATATAACGGAGACGCAGGTATGGTCATCAGTTACTTTGTGTTCAGTCACGATGGCAAGCACAAAACGGACTCAAGTGTCGACAGATCAGCTACACGCTGGGACTCACGTCGGGGCCCATCGGACCCAAAGAAGTTCATATAACGGAGACGCAGGTATGGTCATCAGTTACTTTGTGTTCAGTCACGATGGCAAGCACAAAACGGACTCAAGTGTCGACAGATCAGCTACACGCTGGGACTCACGTCGGGGCCCATCGGACCCAAAGAAGTTCATATAACGGAGACGCAGGTATGGTCATCATTTACTTTGTGTTCAGTCACGATGGCAAGCACAAAACGGACTCAAGTGTCGACAGATCAGCTACACGCTGGGACTCACGTCGGGGCCCATCGGACCCAAAGAAGTTCATATAACGGAGACGCAGGTATGGACATCATTTACTTTGTGTTCAGTCACCATGGCAAGCACAAAACGGACTCAAGTGTCGACAGATCAGCTACACGCTGGGACTCACGTCGGGGCCCATCGGACCCAAAGAAGTTCATATAACGGAGACGCAGGTATGGTCATCAGTTACTTTGTGTTCAGTCACGATGGCAAGCACAAAACGGACTCAAGTGTCGACAGATCAGCTACACGCTGGGACTCACGTCGGGGCCCATCGGACCCAAAGAAGTTCATATAACGGAGACGCAGGTATGGTCATCAGTTACTTTGTGTTCAGTCACGATGGCAAGCACAAAACGGACTCAAGTGTCGACAGATCAGCTACACGCTGGGACTCACGTCGGGGCCCATCGGACCCAAAGAAGTTCATATAACGGAGACGCAGGTATGGTCATCAGTTACTTTGTGTTCAGTCACGATGGCAAGCACAAAACGGACTCAAGTGTCGACAGATCAGCTACACGCTGGGACTCACGTCGGGGCCCATCGGACCCAAAGAAGTTCATATAACGGAGACGCAGGTATGGTCATCATTTACTTTGTGTTCAGTCACGATGGCAAGCACAAAACGGACTCAAGTGTCGACAGATCAGCTACACGCTGGGACTCACGTCGGGGCCCATCGGACCCAAAGAAGTTCATATAACGGAGACGCAGGTATGGTCATCAGTTACTTTGTGTTCAGTCACGATGGCAAGCACAAAACGGACTCAAGTGTCGACAGATCAGCTACACGCTGGGACTCACGTCGGGGCCCATCGGACCCAAAGAAGTTCATATAACGGAGACGCAGGTATGGTCATCATTTACTTTGTGTTCAGTCACCATGGCAAGCACAAAACGGACTCAAGTGTCGACAGATCAGCTACACGCTGGGACTCACGTCGGGGCCCATCGGACCCAAAGAAGTTCATATAACGGAGACGCAGGTATGGTCATCATTTACTTTGTGTTCAGTCACGATGGCAAGCACAAAACGGACTCAAGTGTCGACAGATCAGCTACACGCTGGGACTCACGTCGGGGCCCATCGGACCCAAAGAAGTTCATATAACGGAGACGCAGGTATGGTCATCATTTACTTTGTGTTCAGTCACGATGGCAAGCACAAAACGGACTCAAGTGTCGACAGATCAGCTACACGCTGGGACTCACGTCGGGGCCCATCGGACCCAAAGAAGTTCATATAACGGAGACGCAGGTATGGTCATCATTTACTTTGTGTTCAGTCACCATGGCAAGCACAAAACGGACTCAAGTGTCGACAGATCAGCTACACGCTGGGACTCACGTCGGGGCCCATCGGACCCAAAGAGTTCATATAACGGAGACGCAGGTATGGTCATCATTTACTTTGTGTTCAGTCACCATGGCAAGCACAAAACGGACTCAAGTGTCGACAGATCAGCTACACGCTGGGACTCACGTCGGGGCCCATCGGACCCAAAGAAGTTCATATAACGGAGACGCAGGTATGGTCATCATTTACTTTGTGTTCAGTCACCATGGCAAGCACAAAACGGACTCAAGTGTCGACAGATCAGCTACACGCTGGGACTCGCGTCGGGGCCCATCGGGCCCTAAGAGTTCATATAACGGAGACGCAGGTAAGTTTATAATTTTCTTGCTCTTGGAGTCGATTCGTCGTGATCACATCATTGAATGATTGAGAGGTGACCAAGCGCTTTACAATCGAACAAGACCAGGTCAAACCTGGTCTTGTTCCTCGACAACCAATGATTAATGACCATGTACCAATATAAAAAGTAGTGTGCGGTTTCGACCTCGCCCCGTGCTTCGGAGTGCACATCAGGCCGTCGGTCTCGGCGCTAACAACTGATAGCAGTCGTCAAGCCACGTCGGTAGTTCTTGGGCGGCCTTACAAACTGGCACTACTAGAACAAGTACCTTGTTGCTTGCTTGCTTGTCGTGTGAGGTAGTGCTTGCCTCTGGCCGCCCGAATCCATCAATACTGTCCATATTAAAAAGCGAAGTATTACTGTCTCTCTGTCTGTCAGTTACCTTTCACGCCTAAACGGCTGAACCGATGTTGATGAAGTTTGAAATGGATCCCTGGGATAAGATTCTATTTAATGCGATAAACAGAGGAGTGATTTTTCAAAAGGCGTTATTACTATTGATAATAATTCTGTTATCCGCGAAGACGAAGTCGCAGGAAAAAGCTAATACCTATCTTAATTATATATTTAAACGGGACATAGTCGCGCTGAAAACTTAATTTTTATTTACCTTGACGTTTCGATCAAGTTCTAATTTTTAAACTAATCTGCACGCCTAATGGACTAGTGATATTTTGAAAAAAAAAAACGTAAAACGTTTTTTTTTTGAAAGAGATTAATGAAAATCACCAGGATTTGATAAGTTTCCATCTCCCATTTTAAAGTTTGCAGGTAGTTTCAATTTTATTGTTGATAACGATACACTGTGATATCTTCAACGTAAAATATTTTGAAATGCTCTTCTACGACTGTTAGTTTTTATTTTTAAAATAACGCCATACTTTCAAAAAATATTTTAATTCGTCAATATTTCTGAAATGGTACACTTTTACCCGGTCTACCCAAGGGTGATTCATTATCTAGTGATCTCTGCTATCACTCTTTAACGGGATCGTGACAAGTACCTAGCTTGCAGAATACGTGTAATGCTGTATGAGATAGAAGCATGTGGTAAGATGTTGTAAAATAAAACCTTATAAAAATAATTCTGTTTGGACAAGACACTGAGAAATCATTTTGTGGCAAAGATCTGTGCATCACACTCATTCTATGTGTGCATTTCACTAATTCTTACTTGTTGTAGAGCACCTACATGCCTCTCGTTTATAAAACGTATAATGCGAGTGACAAATCTATCTGTGCATCTCACTCATTCTTACGTGTTGTAGAGCACCTATATGTCTTTCGTTTATAAGTTTTGGGTGTGTATGTATCTGTGTCTGTCTGTGGCATCGTAGCTACTAACCGAATGGACCGATTTTGATGCGGTATTTTCTGTTTGAAAGCTGATGTGATCGAGATGTTTCTTAGCTTGATGAGAGGGTCGCGGGTTATATAAATGTTGAATTTGCGCTTGTTTCACTGTGAAATATCCAATCCATTTGGTCCTCGGAATGTTTCCAGGTGATGAACAAGTGTTCGAAGCCGGGCCAGCTGTACTCCATCGACTGCACGTCGGACAACGCGGGCATCCCGTACGCGGACTACTTCTCCGTGTGCGTGCACTACTGCCTCGCGCGGCGCGCGGACCACGCCACGCAGCTGTCACTCTACGGACAAGTCAAATACAAGAAGAGCATGTGGCCCATGATCAAAAGTCAGTTCATTTATTTTTCTTACTATCACCCTAATGCTAAATTTTGTGTGTGTATGTTAGAATCAGGTCAACGGATTTTCATGAAATTAGGTATATCTTGGAATAAAGCATATGATACTTCAGGGAGCCTCAGGGGGTTATATAGCACTGTTATTAACAATGGAGAACTCCAGAGGCGTGGAGTAGGAGTTTATTATTATTTATGATTTATTTACACTTTATTGCACAATTAAAAGTGTACAAATGGCGGACTTAATACTAAAAGCATTATCTACCAGTCAACCAAACAATGCAATGAGAGAGAGGTTTTAGGTTGGAGTTTCGTAGTACTCTTCTTTAAAAAAGGGGATAAAATCATTTTAAAGAACTACTGACATATTTCACTCTTGAGCGTGGCTCTATAAGTTGTTTTCGAGGGTCATCTCAAATCGTCTCGCAAGAAGACTTGAAGAATTCCAGCCTCCTGAACAGGCCTATGGCTTTTGTGGACTATGAGAAGGCCTTTGACTCCGTTGAAACCTGGGCGGTTCTGGAGTCTTTGCAGCGTTGTCAAGTGGACTGGCGATACATCGAAGTGCTGAGGTTTCTGTAAGACAACGCGACCATTAGTGTCCAAGTACATAACCAGCAGTCTAAATATATTCAACTGCTATATATATATATATATACAACAACTATATATAGAAAAAAGAAGGAAGAAAATTAATTATTTGCAAAAAATAACATTTAGAACACTGACAAAAAATATAAAAAATAACCTTAATATTAAAATACGTCTAAATGTAACTATTTGCAAAATGGCCCCAGCTCAGCATATTGCTGGTCGTAAAACGACCAGCGCTAGTCTTCCGCACGATTAAAGTATATACTACTTTAATCGTGCGGAAGACTATCGCTGCTATGGGTAGAGGACACTTATACGTGTTATACGATAAGTGTCCGCTACCTTATACAACCAAATATATACTACTTTGATAGGGCGCGGAAACTTTGGAAATAAAACAAAATCGCGGGATATGCCAGCTTCCAAACAAAAATGTTCGATCCCCTTTAAGGTCGCTCAGCGAGCTATGGAGAGAGCTATGCTTAGAGTTTCTCTGAAGGACAAGATTCGTAATGAAGATATCCGACAGAGAACAAAGGTAACAGACATAGCTCAAAGGATAAGCAAGCTAAAGTGGCAGTGGGTTGGGCACATTTCCCGAAGAACCGATAACCGTTGGGGTAGACGAGTTCTCAAGTGGAGAACGCCGTTTTTAGGTAAACGCAGAGAAGAGCGCCCGCGCCGGTCAGGTGGAGCTGTAAGCCGCCATATTAGTTTTCTTGACACTTCATAATATATCCTATGTCACTCTTGTGAATAAGACGAATCCCATGATACCTCATGTATCAAGCCGTCTAGGCTGTAGGACGCGCCAAAGGAACATACAACGTACGCGGACGAGCGCGGCACGGTACACGGTCGGTAAAACGAATTCAGTGCGAGATGGACGCGATAACCAAGGGACGACAATTACAGCCATACAACATACAGCCCAAACACATAACCCTCCGCATTCGGGTAAAACTGTATTGTGTTGCCCGCAGCATTCCTGGAGAAGAATTCAGTGAGCGGGCTCGAGGAGTTCAGCCGCCTGCTGGAGTCGCGGCTGCACGCGGAGGCCGACACCGCCGTGCCTGCCGCGAGGAAGTCCAGGCGGCACCGCAGGCTCACGGGTACGTCTCACGCCAGCCAGGCTCGATACACGAGGCATTCTCGCGAACGGTTGCTGCTTGTGGGGACTGCTCCAGCCTGGTTACTTATTAGTCACTAGCAATATGGCTCCGCCCGTATTATTCACATTATACAAAATTGAATAAAAATATATATAAAAACAGCTTTCTAACAGTGAAACATTTTTTTAATTTGATAATTTATTTTTTGAGTTTATCTATTATAAACAAACAAACAAACAAGCAAACATACACAAAGTCGGATTAAAATGTGCATTTATTCTCCACGTCAGACACATGACGTCAGGAGTGACTTCATTTTGGTGTGCACACAACGGTCACAAAAAATAGGTAGAGCAGCGTTTCAATTGACATATGTCATTCTGTGTTGATATGTTGTTGAAATTCCTGCCAGACCTAGAGGTCTGGCGGGAATTTCACATTTAGTAATGATTATATTCTTTTAGCAGAAGCAAACGAATTCAACAGAACTAAGGGAGAAATGAGAACAAAAGAAAACTACAGTAGGTAGATTCACAGAACAGCTAGCATGCAGTCGTCGGTTTAATTTGTTAGCGTGCAATATGTTGACCAACAATTTAAACCGATTGTTAGCAGTGTTTGCAGTCTCAGCACTGTAGGTGCAATTTAAACCGCACCATAGATATAGGTTTGTATTGTTACGAGCTGGGGTTCGGATAAAATTAATGTACGCTAATTACACCAAAAATTAACACCTTTATTCGAAAAGCCACAAAAAGAAATTAATCCAACAAATAACACTCAAACTCTCTTTAACTCGACTGTACACACTAATCAATTATGACTGAATACTCGCTTCGAATCACTATGTTCTTTTTGTTTTTTATGCAAAGTCAAAACTGTTCCAGGTAGCCGATGCGCGCCCTATTTAAAGCGCGACGGAAGTTTCCAGAAGGTACTCGTATGTACTCGTATATACTAGCAGTAGTCGATAGGTATTTGTACTTTCAAGGTCGGTGGCGCCTTTGAAGTTGCCGCGGCGCGCTGCACCCGTAGGTACCTAAGGCTGGCGGCGCTTTTGATGTTGCCGTGCCCGTAGGTATATACCTACCGCGCGCTCTGGAAACTTCTGTAGGTTCGCAGTTCACCAGTGACGTGTAAGGGACCTACGCGTCACCAGCGTGTGCTCCAGAATGTTCCTTTAAATGTAGGTATTGCGTCATCCAGACACCCTTTTCGAAAATTTTGTTACCTACAGTACTGTTTTTCTAAGAATCGACCGGCGTAACAGTTTTTTATTTTTTTTCACAGTTTGTTGATTGTGGGAGTTCTAATGGGCACTTGTATCTTTTGTTTTTGATAATTACGTGTATTATTATAATTGCTGGCATTCAAAAATGGAATTGGAACACTGTTAATATTGATTAACTTTTTTCGAAAAGATAACGCCTCCAAATATTTTTTATGATTTTATTTTTGAACGCCTGCTTAGCGTATTTATTTAATAATTTTCTAAAGGTAATATTTGGGTCACGGACGGTTTTTTTTATAAGCTTTTATATAACTTTACTACCTATGTATCTATATATTCTGTCTATCCTGGAATCTTCTGTAAAATTCCCGAGCACTTCGCGATTAGCTATCCAGGGTAAAAAAGCAAGATAAAAAAAACAAAGAAAAGATAAAAAATATGTTAAAAGCACATAAAAGCTTTTTTTTTCAATTATCCTTATTTGGTTATGTTTTGCCTATCTATACATACAATAAAGCAATAGTACCAAAAAAACTGTACCATGAAGATAATTTAAAAAAAGTTCTCGTGTATAAAGCAGTCATCATCATCATCATCATCATCATGTCAGCCTTTAGAAGTCCACTACTGAACATAGGCTTCCCCCAATGAGCGCCACGACATGTAAAATAATGTCATGGCATGTATAAAGCAGTAAGTACCAAAAAATCGGTACAATGAAAATATATTTTTTTAAATGGTCCAGTTACCGTAGGGGTTTTTAAATTGTGTCTGTCTGTTTGTTCGTACATCACGTAAAAAATACTTGACCGATCACCTATTTGGATAGCTTATGGTTTGACTTAAAAACTGGGATACTTGGTATCTTAATCCGATGATTAGAAGCCGAGCAATCGATAAAAACTTATTTGACGGCTGAACAAATTATGAAGAAATTTTGTATAATATTTTACTTTTGGTCCTGAAGTAACACGAATGGGCTTCTTTTAAATGAAATGACCACGCGGGCACAGCTAGTTTACAATAAAATACTTCGACTTTGACTTCAGTATAGTGGGAACCAATCTTTATGGCGGCTATGAAGTTAGGCGCAAGGCGCTGCGCAAAAGCTAATTTTAGGTGTAAGGGCTTTGGAGAGGTGAGAGGCCGGAGCACACCCTCCCGCTAGCCCACCGCATCCCGCGCGCGCCCTCCGCGTTTGTGCTTCTGTGCACGCTAAATCCGTACGCTGCACACATGCGTGCGATTCTGTTTAAGTACAGTCTAGTTAGTTATTTTAAAGTTGTTTGTTACCAACCAATACAATCAACCAACACAATATAAGCATATTCCGCTATTAATAGTATTGTGTTGACGTGTGTTATCATAATTTCAAGGTTGGTTAAAAGATAATGACTAGGTTAAGCGTTAAACGTCGACGCGAACTTAGCTACTAAAAACATAGTGTTACGGCGGTCGATTCTTAGAAAAACAGTAGGTACTAAAATGACGCAATACCTACATTTAAATGAACATTCTGGAACACACTAGTAGAGCGTAGGTACCTACAGAAGTTTCCAGAGCGCGCGGTAGGTATATACCTACGGGCGCGGCGACATCAAAGGTGCCGCCGGCCTTAAGTACCTACAGGTGCGGCGCGGCGCGGCAACTCAAAGGCGCCGCAGGCCTTGAAAGTTCAAATACCTACCGACTACTGTTAGTACATAGGAGTAGTAACGAGTACTTTCTCGAAACGCCCGTCGCGGTATAAATAGAGAGCGCATCGACTGCCTGGGACAGTACTGATTTGGCTGATGAAACGAAACGATCAAAGTGATTCGAAGCGAGTATTCAGTGATAATTGATAAGAGTGTACAGTCAAGTTAAAGAGTGTTTGAGCGTTATTTGTTGGATTAATTTATTTTGTGTTTTTTTCGAATAAAGGTGTTAATTTTTGGTGTAATTAGCGTAAATTAATTTTATCCGAACCCCAGCTCGTAACAATAGCTATATGTATGACATTTTTTTTATCATTCCATTATGTGTATGTACTAACCACATTTTTTTCATTCATTAGATTATTTGCATGTGACATGTAAGTAAGTATGGTTTAGCGATAAGACCACCCTATGTACCAATTTTTTTTTAAATTAATTCTTGGATATTTGTTCCATAATTCTGGTGTAATAAAGTGTTTATTATTATTATGTTATACAAGTAGGTAGTAAAAAATGGGCTCTAATAATTGCGAACCTTACTGTACCACAGCGAAGTCGCAATCGCAGCGCGCTTCACACCCGCCATAAAGATTGGTTCCTACTATAGCCCCCCATTCCTATTTCCAACCTCTCGTTACTTTTTGACGTTTTTTGTATGGATTTTATGTCAAAACCTGACGGACAGTAAGCGAAAACAGTTCGTTTTAAGATATAGGAACCAGCCATAAGCGGCCTAGAAGAGTTTATCCGAGTGACGCCGCCAGGTCGCATACGCACGTGTGAGATTTATAAACATATGTGTAATAATTATACGTACTGTAAGATTAAAACCTAAGTTTTGTAATGTTAGCCTTCTTCAATAAAACTTATCTGCACCTAGTAATAAAAGCAAGTTGCTTTATCCTATAGTTGGTATCTGTAGTACCTAGTAGCTACAGCTACAGAATAAATAACTTGGGGAATATTTAATAAAAGCAAGTTGCTTTATCCTATAGTTGGTATCTGTAGTACCTAGTAGCTACAGCTACAGAATAAATAACTTAGGGAATATTTAATAAAAGCAAGTTGCTTTATCCTATAGTTGGTATCTGTAGTACCTAGTAGCTACAGCTACAGAATAAATAACTTAGGGAATATTTAATAAAAGCAAGTTACTTTATCCTATAGTTGGTATCTGTAGTACCTAGTAGCTACAGCTACAGAATAAATAACTTAGGGAATATTTAATAAAAGCAAGTTGCTTTATCCTATAGTTGGTATCTGTAGTACCTAGTAGCTACAGCTACAGAATAAATAACTTGGGGAATATTTAATAAAAGCAAGTTGCTTTATCCTATAGTTGGTATCTGTAGTACCTAGTAGCTACAGCTACAGAATAAATAACTTAGGGAATATTTAATAAAAGCAAGTTGCTTTATCCTATAGTTGGTATCTGTAGTACCTAGTAGCTACAGCTACAGAATAAATAACTTAGGGAATATTTAATAAAAGCAAGTTGCTTTATCCTATAGTTGGTATCTGTAGTACCTAGTAGCTACAGCTACAGAATAAATACCTTAGGGAATATTTAATAAAAGCAAGTTACTTTATCCTATAGTTGGTATCTGTAGTACCTAGTAGCTACAGCTACAGAATAAATAACTTAGGGAATATTTAATAAAAGCAAGTTGCTTTATCCTATAGTTGGTATCTGTAGTACCTAGTAGCTACAGCTACAGAATAAATAACTTGGGGAATATTTAATAAAAGCAAGTTGCTTTATCCTATAGTTGGTATCTGTAGTACCTAGTAGCTACAGCTACAGAATAAATAACTTAGGGAATATTTAATAAAAGCAAGTTGCTTTATCCTATAGTTGGTATCTGTAGTACCTAGTAGCTACAGCTACAGAATAAATAACTTGGGGAATATTTAATAAAAGCAAGTTGCTTTATCCTATAGTTGGTATCTGTAGTACCTAGTAGCTACAGCTACAGAATAAATAACTTGGGGAATATTTAATAAAAGCAAGTTGCTTTATCCTATAGTTGGTATCTGTAGTACCTAGTAGCTACAGCTACAGAATAAATAACTTAGGGAATATTTAATAAAAGCAAGTTGCTTTATCCTATAGTTGGTATCTGTAGTACCTAGTAGCTACAGCTACAGAATAAATAACTTAGGGAATATTTAATAAAAGCAAGTTACTTTATCCTATAGTTGGTATCTGTAGTACCTAGTAGCTACAGCTACAGAATAAATAACTTAGGGAATATTTAATAAAAGCAAGTTGCTTTATCCTATAGTTGGTATCTGTAGTACCTAGTAGCTACAGCTACAGAATAAATAACTTGGGGAATATTTAATAAAAGCAAGTTGCTTTATCCTATAGTTGGTATCTGTAGTACCTAGTAGCTACAGCTACAGAATAAATAACTTAGGGAATATTTAATAAAAGCAAGTTGCTTTATCCTATAGTTGGTATCTGTAGTACCTAGTAGCTACAGCTACAGAATAAATAACTTAGGGAATATTTAATAAAAGCAAGTTACTTTATCCTATAGTTGGTATCTGTAGTACCTAGTAGCTACAGCTACAGAATAAATAACTTAGGGAATATTTAATAAAAGCAAGTTGCTTTATCCTATAGTTGGTATCTGTAGTACCTAGTAGCTACAGCTACAGAATAAATAACTTGGGGAATATTTAATAAAAGCAAGTTGCTTTATCCTATAGTTGGTATCTGTAGTACCTAGTAGCTACAGCTACAGAATAAATAACTTAGGGAATATTTAATAAAAGCAAGTTGCTTTATCCTATAGTTGGTATATGTAGTACCTAGTAGCTACAGCTACAGAATAAATAACTTAGGGAATATTTAATAAAAGCAAGTTGCTTTATCCTATAGTTGGTATCTGTAGTACCTAGTAGCTACAGCTACAGAATAAATAACTTAGGGAATATTTAATAAAAGCAAGTTGCTTTATCCTATAGTTGGTATCTGTAGTACCTAGTAGCTACAGCTACAGAATAAATAACTTAGGGAATATTTAATAAAAGCAAGTTGCTTTATCCTATAGTTGGTATCTGTAGTACCTAGTAGCTACAGCTACAGAATAAATAACTTAGGGAATATGTAATAAAAGCAAGTTGCTTTATCCTATAGTTGGTATCTGTAGTACCTAGTAGCTACAGCTACAGAATAAATAACTTAGGGAATATTTAATAAAAGCAAGTTGCTTTATCCTATAGTTGGTATCTATAGTACCTAGTAGCTACAGCTACAGAGTAAATAACTTGGGGAATATTTAATAAAAACAAGGAAATAGGTTTGCAATTCTGTATATTGTTTACTCATTTGAACACCGGATTCGGAATACACCACTATAGAAAGAAACTGGCAAGACAATACGTGGCGAATATGTTTTGTAATATTATTAAACCAATAACTATTTAGATACATAGTTATTAACAATTTAAATGTGATAATTGGTCACAAACAAACATTTATATTTGCCTTAGTTACACTAGGCATAATAACTTCGAAAACAGCATTTAAACACAATCAAATAGATGATAATCCCGTTAATCTTATAGATTATTTCATCACTACACAATAAAGTGATACACAGTAACAAATACACAGTAATAATTACACGGTTACAAATAAGCAGCATAACAGAGTAATATAAAAAAACCACCTAACTTCATAAAAACTTCCGACTTCATAAAAAAGTTTATCAAGTTGATGCTTATATATTATTGACGAAAATGAATAATATTCATATTATGTTAGTATATGTGGGTATCTAAATAAATGTACCAAATTTTGTGGATGTTTGTGTATGTTTGTCCACGTATTTCTCGGAAACGGCAAGTCCGATTGCAATAATTATTTTCGTAATAGTAAAGTATCTTCCACTTAGGGAACAGTTCAAGTTCATCAAAATCGGTTCAGTAATTTAAAAGAAATGGACTGTTAATTGTTTCCAATGTGATTTCTTCTTAGCGAACGGAATTATGAGTTTTACTTCAATTTCTTAGACCTACTTTAACGAAATTAAACCTCAAAATAATGAATTATTTCTTTCTTTTAAGTTTTATACGATTTGGTTTTGATTTAAGTTTTATTTTTTTTGTTTTTCTTCGCATTGTTATGTAACTTACATCAGCATTTAAGTCAAATCCTGAGCTAACCAACATATAAAACCGTTTTTCTTCGCATTGTTATGCAACTTACATCAGCATTTAAGTCAAATCCTGAGGTAACCAACATATAAAACCGTTTTTCTTCGCATTGTTATGCAACTTACATCAGCATTTAAGTCAAATCCTGAGCTAACCAACATATAAAACCGTTTTTCTTCGCATTGTTATGCAACTTACATCAGCATTTAAGTCAAATCCTGAGCTAACCAACATATAAAACCGTTTTTCTTCGCATTGTTATGCAACTTACATCAGCATTTAAGTCAAATCCTCAGCTAACCAACATATAAAGCCGTTTTTCTTCGCATTGTTATGCAACTTACATCAGCATTTAAGTCAAATCCTGAGCTAACCAACATATAAAACCGTTTTTCTTCGCATTGTTATGCAACTTGCATCAGCATTTAAGTCAAATCCTGAGCTAACCAACATATAAAACCGTTTTTTCTTCGCATTGTTATGCAACTTACATCAGCATTTAAGTCAAATCCTGAGCGAACCAACATATAAAACTGTCTTTCTTCGCATTGTTATGCAACTTACATCAGCATTTAAGTCAAATCCTGAGCTAACCAACATATAAAACCGTTTTTCTTCGCATTGTTATGCTACTTACATCAGCATTTAAGTCAAATCCTGAGCTAACCAACATATAAAACCGTTTTTCTTCGCATTGTTATGCAACTTACATCAGCATTTAAGTCAAATCCTGAGCTAACCAACATATAAAATCGTTTTTCTTCGCATTGTTATGCAACTTACATCAGCATTTAAGTCAAATCCTGAGCTAACCAACATATAAAGCCGTCTTTCTTCGCATTGTTATGCAACTTACATCAGCATTTAAGTCAAATCCTGAGCTAACCAACATATAAAACCGTTTTTCTTCGCATTGTTATGTAACTTACATCAGCATTTAAGTCAAATCCTGAGCTAACCAACATATAAAACCGTTTTTCTTCGCATTGTTATGCAACTTACATCAGCATTTAAGTCAAATCCTGAGCTAACCAACATATAAAACCGTTTTTCTTCGCATTGTTATGCACCTTACATCAGCATTTAAGTCAAAGCCTGAGCTAACTAACATATAAAACCGTTTTTTCGGTACAACAATTTTTATGTGATGCGTAAACTAATAGACATACTTCATTTAAAAAATATTATATTCTTGTTTAGTAGCTTATTTCGAGTCCCCTAGACAATTTTTACTAATTATCTTCATTGTAAAGACTTTTTGTTACTCACAGATTTATTTTAAAATCATCTCATAAATGTTGTGGTCCGCAGCATCATCACAAGAAGCAGCGGCATCGCCGACCACCAAGTCTCCCGCGGCGACGTACCTCGCGCCCCGCGCCGCCGCGCCCCGCCCCGTGGCGAGTGGCTCGCGCTGGCTGCTCGCCATAGTAGTAGCTCTGCTCGCTATCAACGCGCTGCTCTACTGGCGCCTGTACTACGGCGAGCGCGGGACGGCTGATCTGAACGACTTACAGAACAGGTGACAACTTTCATCATCATTAGCCTATATTATAACTCGAACGCTCTCTTTCCTGAACCTGCTATTCAGGCCGGATATCCGGTAGCCGTCCAAATCACTATCCATTGCATGAATACTCGTATTCAAAAGCCGAGACGTTTTGACATAAGTAAATAATTGTTTTATTTAGGTGTCGGTCCTGTGAAAATACAAGGTGGAATTTAAAGGCCTTCAATGGAGAGAAACTAATTTAAATATTGATGATTGCGTATTTTACCCCCAGGAAATATTCTTTCTTTTTTTTTCGTAGTGTTGCTTGCCTCTGAAGTCTGACGTGAACCGAACCGACAATAATGCCAAAAATATGTTGACAAGTTTAAAAAAACTGTGAATGCAGTTACAATACTAAATAAGTGAATTCAAAAAAGCTTTTATGCAGTAGCCATGTCATGGTGAAACTTAGCACGGACTATCACAATTAAATGCGTATGCAACATTTCGTGTCTATGCTGTTAACCATTGAGGAGTTCCCTAGTCAGGACCCAATCCTGAGTGAAGCAACCATGTCGTAGTCAAACTTAAAACCAGCTATCATAATAAAATGCGTACACAAAATTTCGTGTCTGTACTGTTGACCTTTCAAGAGTTCCTTTATCTGGAGCTAATCCTGGATGTCGATTCAAATTTTGCTTACCATAAAAAGTATTATCATCAGAACTGAACCAACATGTAAAAATTCAAGTCCGTAGAATAAGAGGAAGTGGTTCTAATTCAACTTGCAAGATTTGACCCAAACAAACATACATACATAATATATACAAACATTGCAAATTAAATAAAAGCTTTTAAAATATAGGAATGTTTTCTTTAAGTAAAATTCGCTATTATCAATATTTAAAGTAACTTATAACCACCGACCGCCTGTATTCCACCCTGTATGCATAAATAGATTGCTCCTCACGAGTTGGCATCGAGTTCATACATACAGTTTGTGTAGCATGCTTCACTTGTTACTTTCATGTATATGTAGTGACATCATTGTATCAGTATTGACATTATTGTATCAATAGTAACTATCATTGTATCAGTAGTAACTATAATTGTATCAGTAGTAACTATTGGGGAAGCTTCCATCTTTTTCTTTTATGCTTATAAAAATCAAACTAAGCTTGCAATGAAGCCTGGTGAAAGAATTGTTGAAATATTTTGAATAAGGAAGTTATTCCACTTTAGCTGCAGTCTTTTCGAGAGCAAAATAACTCGTCGCTCGTTTGCGGTGTGACATCACAACTCTGATTGGCCGCCTCGTATGTTCTAGGAAAACTATGGCAATCAGTCTTCCGTTCCCCGATCAAAAACTACTAAAAAAATATATGTATTTAATGTCCCCGGAAGCTTTTGTGATAAGGAGAGTGAGGATCTGATGGCTGACCATGAGCAGATGGATGTCGGCTCCTACTAAAGTGATGGGATTTGGTCCTCCAGCAGTTACCTAAGGAGCTCTTGTTACAGACAATATTTTGAAGGTCTGATAGAAGATCAGGTTATGATTCTAATGCCTATGAATCACGGTTCCTACTAAAGGTAGAGACATGGAATTTTGGTGTCCAACATTTTCGTAAGGTGCTCTTTTTACAACCAACATTTGAAGGTCAAGATCAGCAAAAAAAAAGAAAAGAAGAAGGTTGGCAAGATCAGGTCATGAGTTTTCAAGTACATTCGAGGCGGCCAATGAGAGTTGTGACGTCACACCGCAAACGAGCGACCAGTTATTTTGCTTTCGAAAAGGTTGCAGCAAAACTGGAAATCATTGTATCAGTAATGTCATTATTGTATCAGTAGTAACTATCATTGTGTCGGTAGTAAATGTCATTGTATCAGCAGTAGTGACATTATTGTATAAGTTATTGACCTTATTGTATCAGTAGTAACTATCATTGTATCGGCAATAGTGACATTATTGTATCAGCAGTAACATTATTGTATCAATAGTAACTATCAGTGAATCTGTGGTGACTTTATTGTATCAGTAGTAATTATCATTGTAACAGTAGTGAATATCTTTTTATCAGCAACAGTGTCATTATTTTATCAGCAACAGTGTCATTATTGTATCAGTAGTAACTATTATTGTATCAGTAGTAACTATCCTTGTATCAGTAGTAATTATCATTGTATTAGTAGTAACTATCAGTGTATCAGTGGTGACATCATTGCATGCAGTTGTAACTATCATTGAATTAGCAATAGTGACATTATTGTATCAGTAATAACTATCATCGTATCATTAGTAACTATCATTGTATCAGCAATAGTGTCATTATTGTAAAACTAGTAACTATCATTGTTTTAGTAGTGGTGTTATTTTATCAGCAGTAACTATCATTGTACCAGTAGTGACATCGTGGTAACAATACCTAGGTTGTCCGGCATTCAGTTGTCATTGTATCGGCAATAGTGACATTATTGTATCAGCAGTAACATTATTGTATCAATAGTAACTATCAGTGAATCTGTGGTGACTTTATTGTATCAGTAGTAATTATCATTGTAACAGTAGTGAATATCTTTTTATCAGCAACAGTGTCATTATTTTATCAGCAACAGTGTCATTATTGTATCAGTAGTAACTATTATTGTATCAGTAGTAACTATCCTTGTATCAGTAGTAATTATCATTGTATTAGTAGTAACTATCAGTGTATCAGTGGTGACATCATTGCATGCAGTTGTAACTATCATTGAATTAGCAATAGTGACATTATTGTATCAGTAATAACTATCATCGTATCATTAGTAACTATCATTGTATCAGCAATAGTGTCATTATTGTAAAACTAGTAACTATCATTGTTTTAGTAGTGATATTATTGTATCAGAAGTAACTATCATTGTACCAGTAGTGACATCGTGGTAACAATCCCTAGGTTGTCCGGCATACAGTCGGCGCAGACGGCGGAGTGGTCGCGGCTGCTGGAGCGGCATAGCGCGCGGCAGCGGGACCAGCTGGCGCGGTGGCGGGACGCGCTGCACGCCACCGTCTCGCACCTCGCGCAGGTATGTGCTGTACACAACACGCCTACGATGAAAGCAACAGCGCAGCACCCGGCTCTGAAGGACGAAAATCTTCACAATAAAGCAAAATGGACCAACGTGAAGATAGGTCCACGGCAGTAATATGTTTTACCTTCATAAGATTAATATACCTTTCACTTCTAACCTGCCATTTGTGACGTATATGTCTTTACCTCAGACAAAATATAGACCGAGGCTATAGCCGCAGTTGTGCTATAGCTACATATATCGACGTGTATATAGATCACGAGTAGGGATGCCTGCAAGCGCTCGCGGGCATGTCAATACAGAGGGCGACACATCACGACGCGGATTAGACGGGCGCGGCCTATTACTGGCTTATAGAAATACAAAAACCTCAGTTTCCTTTAGTAATAAAATTATTAATTCGAAAGTTACTCTCTCTCTGTACAAGCAGACAGAGGGGTCAGCTTGTTACCTTTTCACGATAAAATGTCTGAGCCGATCTTGATATTTGGTATAAAAATATCTGAAAACATGAGGAAGAGCATTAGCTACTTTTCTCCATCGTCATTAAATTTTCGTCGCGGTTGATACCGCGGCATGCGGCATGCGGCATGCGGCGTGCGGAATGCAGCTAGTAAAAAAGGAAAAAAATATATATTGTGAATGGAAAAAAACGAACCAAATAATAAATATAGTAATTTGATTTGTGATTTTAGATTGAAAAAACAAAAAATACACTTATTTTATTGCGCTTTAACTTTGAGTCAGCTTATTGTACAGCTGCCTTTTAGTTTCCTTTACATTAGATTAACCCGTATCTCTACATATTTTTTATGACTGCCCTCAACAGATGTACAGGTGATTATTGCACGGTTCTTGTCTAATAAGATGGGTATAGAGAGCAGATGTGTGAGGATGGTTGAAATATTAATCTCAAGATACGATAATATGTTCGTTATATCATCCTAGCTGTTGATCACTATGTCTACTTAGGTCAGACGATCCAACTGGGTAGATCCAACTTCGACAAAGAGGTCAACTGACGAATCCAACTCGGATGGGCAGCGTTAGGGAAATTACGCCATATCTTCTCGTCGCAGATACCGCAGAGCCTCAAGACGAAAGTTTATAATCAGTGCGTGTTGGCAGTGATGACATACGGCACTGAGACGTGGTCGCTAACTATTGGTCTCATACACAAGCTCAGAGTTGCGCAGCGTGCAATGGAGAGAGCTATGCTCGGTGTTTCACTACGTGATAGAATGCGAAATGAGGAAATCCGTAGAAGAACCAAGGTTACCGACATATTAGCTCTCAGAGTTTGCAAGTTGAAGTGGAAATGGGCAGGCCATATAGTTCGCAGAACCGACAACCGCTGGGGAATAAAGGTTCTCGAATGGCGACCACAAACAAGCAAGCGAAGTGTGGGGAGACCCCCCACACGATGGACCAACGACATTATAGCCATCGCAGGAAGTCGGTGGATGGAGGTGGCACAAGATCGCTCGTCATGGCGCTCTTTGGGGGAGGCCTATGTTCACCAGTGGACTTCTAAGGGCTGACATGATGATGATGATCATCAAGTATAATCAGTCACTTTATATCTTGTAGTTATATCTTCGCGAGCGACATAGTTTCAAAGTACTATTCCCTTAAGATCACTTAAATGAATATTATTGGTGTGATGTTATAATATTAGGGTGATATGTAGTTAAATCAGTATCAAATAAAAACATTTTAAATTTAATCAGAGGAAGAAATGTCTATATACATAACATTCTGTTTTTTTACTGTATTTGTATAACATAACTAACATTAAGCTACCAACACAAAAATCTCAACATCAACATTGTAGACTATTTTAGAGCATCAAATTTTTTCTAAGTTTGACCTCGCTTGTTTGTAAAAATGCCACGCCATAATTTAGACAGCGCGCACATCACTACTCGATGCGCCACGGGCGAAGCGGCGGGCGGGCAGTGAGACGAGACACGCAACCGCACGTCTCGCGCGATCCTCACCCCCGCTAGAACATAATATTAAATCCGTCTAAAAGTATGTAAAACTACATTACATTTCACTTACCTGTGAAATGTAATGTACCATTTTAGTTTCGTGTGTTTTCTAGTGTCCTTTAGACAAGTTTTCAACGCACATTTCGCCATCTTTTGGAAAAAACGATAATATTTCGAACTGACACACTCCGCTCGAACGCAGATCGAGGACTGTTCGCGCTTGCCGGTTGAAAAGTATCGAGACGTTGGAAAAACGACTAGTTTCATTTTTATAGGTGTCGAAAAAGTCGAATAACTTTTCTATCGGTTAGGTACCTTTTTTTATTACGGACTAGGAAATCGTTTGACCACGATCTCACCTGATGGAAAGCGATGATGCGGTCGAAGTTGTAGCACGCTTGCCTAGTAGATACCTTTTCACTCTTGACTTGTACACACCTGGGTTATATTTTACCGGAAACACTGACGAGGGCAGAGCATTCCACTCCTTTGCAGTTCTTATAATAAATGAAGAAGCCTAACGCTTCGAGATGGGACACTGCCTGCCCTTACTGCCCCATCTCAAAAACCACCTGTATACATAAGTACACCAATTCGTCCAAGTTGATTTGTCAAAAACAACATCGTTCATCAAGCAGTCTTCCTCGACGACCACGACGTCGCTGACCGTCCTAATGTTAACGATACAACCTTTCATTTCAGACCGAGCAAGCGCTGACGAAGCTTCTCGAAACGATAAAGCCTTCGTTAGAAAAGGCACAGCAAGAGGCGGAAGCGCACAAGAACGAGCTATGAGGGCCGCGGGACGGTACTGTATAGCCATACAATATATATAGTCATAAAAGGACGGACATTCGCCACCCTTGTACTAATCGCAGCGCGCCGCTTCCCAGAGCCGCACAAACCGTTCGCGAAGTTTGGGACATTCTAGCTTTTCCAAAATAACCTGTGGATTACGGACGGAATTCGAACTCTTGCAGTATTCCGCCTCTTTGCGGCTCAAACTCTTAATCAATTGAGTTACCTAGTTGAAAAAAAAACGATTACTTTATATTAATAGATTATATTTTAGGGATTCCGAATATATGTACTTATAACTTAATTAATAAATAATTAAAACATTTTATTATAATAAAACTAAAATCCAAAAAGTACCTTTTTGACATTTGACTTAAACACTGCGCAGTTCTCATGACGTCATGCTTTATAAATTCGCGGTTGTTTTGATTCTGTGTGGCCTGTGAGTCAAGTTTTTGTATATAGTGTCTTAGTACTGTCGACATGACAGCGATGGTTGTTTGGCGCGTTTGAATTTAACAACTCTCAAGAAGTGCAAAATTATAAAGTTTTTTTCTTTAGATTAGTATGTTACGAAAATTAGTCAAGTACCGAATTGATCGTATCTACTATGTCAAATTAGTCAAGTACCGGATTGATCGTATCTACTATGCCAAATTTCTCCTTCAGTTTCTTGCTAACCGTGTTACGCAATGTATTCACAATTAATTTGAATTAATCAACCCACAGATTTAAGGGTTGCTGAAACCATTGAGATTAGTTTTTTAGAATTTAGTTATAGAATGTATATCTAAATTCTATAATTCATGCTGTGTTTGCCTTTTATTAGGCTGGTTCATACACGCAACAATTACATTGTTTAATTAGAACTTAGATTTATAATGTGCATCAACTGATTGGTAAACCAATAAAATCGGTCAATTTTACAATTTTAGCTTCAAGACGTAAAGATAACGCAGGCCACATCTACTGTTATGATTTGCTGGAAGCGCGGTGCGATTACTGCGGGGCGGGGGCGGGGAAGGTTCGTTCTTTCATTTATTCAATTATATAATTGTTATTAAACTTAAATTAAATTGCATTTGAATGTTTTTTCATTTCTTTTGATAACAAGGAATTTGGCGCTCTTTATTGTTAACTACTGAAAACAGTAATTTTAAAAGACTAGTTCAGTAATGCCAGATATAGGTAAGAAAAAAACATGTCTGCTTGAATATCTGTAGTTGACATATTCTGGCGGAACGCTTCCCATCAGTTGACATATTCTGGCGGAACGCTTCCCGTCAGTTGACATATTCTGGCGGAACGCTTCCCGTCAGTTGACATATTCTGGCGGAACGCTTCCCGTCAGTTGACATATTCTGGCGGAACGGTTCCCGTCAGGCGTACGACTTTCACTCAAATTGACTTTGCAATTAATTAACTATGTATTATGTTACTTTTTACTACTTTGTTGTCGTTATTTTTTTGACTTGATAAAATATTCAAATGCAACTTTAATGATATTTTTTAAATTATGTATTTATCATAATTAATCTGATATGAGGTTTTCCTGAGAATATTTAACTAATGTTATTTATTTAGTATTGAATGTACAAAGTAATTCCGAACCTAGTGCGACGCTAAATTGACCAAAAGTTATTAATAAATTGACGCTAAATATGTAGTTATATAATGTAACCAAACCAACCATTTTTAAAGATGGACCCTATTTATTTGTAATAATAATTGTACTAAAGTTTCACTCACTTTCAAATAACTTTGTTTTGAGCTGACGATATTTTAGTTGAGACTGTAGCGGCAAAATAAAGAAAGCTCAAAATTAATAATAAAACAATATAGTAAATATACTTACCTTTTGTACAGTAGAATTAATCTAACAAGGGACCGTTGGTACCAACGCCGCCGTTGGCGCAAACTTAGACTAAAACTAAATTTGACAACTGTAATCACAAAAGTATTGCTATCCCTTTCTTTTTAATGCGGTTTGGAAGTGACAGCAATTCGTTTGACAGAACTAAAAGGTAAATAGTTTGTGCCAAACGAATTGGCACAGTTTTTACATAAAATCTCAGTAATTGAAAACCTCGCAGACCCCACTGTGATAAAATAACTAAATAATTTTATTATTCCTATAGATAATGTAATATTATGACGTATTCGCTTAGTGTTTCCGTTGCCCTTTCCAGTTTTTTTTAACTTGATGGCTGATAATTTTATTTTTTGCCGCGTACTTTGTAATTAGGTAAAGAAACAAAATATTTGAAGCAATTTTGAACCGCATATTATTATAATATTTGCTTTAAGTTTTATTTTGTGCGTGTCAGCAATATTTAACGCCATCTAGTGAATAGTTATTTTCATTATATTTTGAGTTCGTTTCAGAATGTCAGAGTAAAGTTCCGGATAAGCTATTAGTAACTAATCTGTTAAATAAACACTGGGTTGGCGTTTCGCTATCACTAAAAAGGACTAAACTTCAGATAAGATAGACGTCATCAATTGGCAATTAAAAAGTTATTTGTCTAACAAATTTGACAGCTGTCTATCACTAGCGGAACAATGTTTTTGTTGACAGTTCGCTTTCCGAATAACGAATAATAGATTGTGAAACGTGCTATCCACATCATTACTTAATTAGCATATTCTGAAACAAACTCTGGTGTTCTATCCAAGTTTATTTCAAGCCACGAGTGGCGTTAGTGTCGTCCAGACATCTGATCTGTTGGAAACTTCGATATTGTATGTACTACTATATTGAAAATTGGAAAGTTATTTGAAGAACTCTCGTATGATTTTGTTCTAGCATTTGCTTAATACCCGTTATTGCATACAAATCAATGTACTTATCATGATTTTATGGTTCTCAATTCGTTGATTCCAAAACATAAGGCGGCGGTCGCCGGCCGAAATAAAATTATCAGACTAAGAGTGTAATACATCACTAATGCTTTAGGTTACGTTCAAAACGTACTTAGCGGCAGAGTTAGTTTACTATTACATAAATGAGTATAGACATTTTAGTTTTGTACATCAAGTAACAGTTTCAATCACGTTTTTTCTTGACTTATTGTAGCAGAAAATAATTTTCGAAACTAAACCGCACCACGACTGATTCCACTATGAAATGTGTTTGCAATATCTGCATAATATTCTAGATCACTGAAGTTTTGTCTATTTGCATCACTTTTTTGTTGTAATCTCTTTAATGAACTGCCGATTCAAAATTGAAATTTTCCAAGAACTTGCGGCAATTTACATTAAAATGTGTTATTAATTGCCTTCAAAAGATTTAGTTACTTGATGAAATGTCACCAAATTCGGTGTAAAACAAATGTTTCGTTTGTACAAAAAATGTAACGTGAAAATTTGCAGCGTTTTACCAAAAATCATTTCGCCTCTTGTATGTAAGTTTCCATTATTTTAGCATTTTCGCGTGCAAGGCTAGTTCTATTCTAGGTATCTAGGTGTATCATGTACGTAGACTTACGCCAAATGTTGTATTTTTAATAATAAACCAGAATAATAATAAGATAATAACAGTGCCTTGCAGAGCATGGCACAGCGGAATGCAAAAATAATCATAATAGTCATCGCCAGATTTTTTGCAAAACAAGTCGCTTAATATGGTTATTATTATTATTCAGCCATGGTCGTTCCACTGCAGGGCAAAGGCTACCCTTCCGTTTATTATTAAAACATTTGATTTGTTCCTGGTGTGTCATTTTCTTGCCAGGCATTGTAGCTGTCTATGGGTCTTTAGATAATAGTGTAATTTCATTATCTAAAGTGTTTGCGCAGGTTTACTTAAGTTTTTTTTATAAGTAATTTACTATTACGGTGTTCTTGATACATGTTAAAAGTATTAATTAAGTTAAATGAATTTAAATAAAATGTACTTCGGATAATTTAGTATTAATTGTTGAATATGATAGGACAGTTGTAGAAGTGTGATCTCTTTGTGTAAACATTCAGTTTCGGTGCTTTAGTTTTATGGAAAATTGTGTTTCTTGTATTTAGTTATGGTTTTGTAATTTTCATTTACGTCGATGTGTCAATTACTTAAAATAATGTCAAATGAATTCATTGTATTTTTCTTTGAACGCAGGTTATTTAAATCTGTTAATTATTTATCATGATAATGTAAACATTATCATGATAAATAATAATGTTAATGTTAATTATCATGATAAATAATAATGTTAATGTTAATTATCATTATCATTATTATTGTTAACATTACTAAAGTAAAGTCTGATCAAATCCGAGCTTCTAGTACTTCTTTCAGCGCTGAAATAATTGAAGCGCAGCCTACATCTCAAAGTTTTTTTTTAATTAAAACGTTCACAAAATTATCACATATACAAAGCTTACAGTACCATATGTTAATTGTATTATACTAATGAACAGCCTACTAGATGCAAACACAGCATCAGGAATAATACTCTTACTACTAAAAATAATTTAAAGAAAAAATGACAACAGTGATTGACAACTTGACAATTGACGCTTGACAACAATGATTGGTGCACTGAAAATATCAACTTCGTCTCTTATATCGTTACAAGCTACATTCATTCAAGTACACATTCGATAGACTGGTGGATAATGACCAACATTAGTACGACACACAACTGAAAGAATGAAGCAAGGAAGCAACTTTCAAAATAACAAAAATACTAGATTTATAACATTACTGAAAACACTAGACATAGAACACGCATTAAAAAGCTATATTAATATGCTTTGAGTACCACAAATTTTTATAACAATGTAAGTTCTGACGATCGTCAGTCGCGATACGGGACAGGTTAAACCCTTTATTTAAATCCATCATTATTGCAAGCATTTCAGGCTAGAAACAGATAATATGGCATAAATAAAACATAATAACACATGCATTATCTCGCTAAAACACACAATAGCAACAGGCGAAATCTACGATTAGCTTTGCGTTTTCTGTTTATAGTTTCTCGCCGAACTCGCCGCGTTGCGAGACTTGCGAGAAAAATACAAGATTTGTTTAGAGAAGGCTTGCGATTCTATTTCATTGTGTACAAGGCGCAAGAACACATTTTGAAGCAATGGGTACAATTTTAACGCTCAATGAATCAAATTCCTTTAAAGGCTGTTCGAATCGTAAAGCTGCTCAGCGTTTGTATCCTCTTCAAAAACTACAACCTGTAAAAGTGTCCCCTGTTCATTTCTATCGGTATCCAAAAACCCTGTATAAGTACGTCTGTGTTTGTTTATTGTATTGTATTATTTTTTACAAATCGTTATTGTTCTGATAAATTTACTAAGCAAGATTTTGATCAGGTTTTACTAGATAACCTAAAATACGTAAGTTTATCCATATAAAGCCACTGCAATCCATTCCACAATGATAAGTGATCTAAAGATATTCTAAACAAATATATAGGTATGTACCTAACGTGGTTTTGATACATTTTGGATATCACAAACAAATTGCAACTAAACATTATAACTATTACTTTTATATGATGTAATTTCTGTTTGTGATATTCAAAATTTATAGGTATTGTAAGATGTTAGGGACAGCAATAATCCTAGATTCCTATTAGTTTATAAAGAGTGGCAGCACATGGGGGGTTGTATTCTTGTGTCGTTTATTTTCTTGAATGAATTTTAAAGTTTTAATTATGTGTACTATTTTGATAACTGCCAGCTCAGAAACTAGGGTACCTATACGTACGATACTAGGGTACTCTCCATCGGATGGTGGCACATAAAGTGCATTTTGTAACCTGTGAAGATACGCCGCGAATATGTTCAAGACCAGAGCACAAATAAGTAAAATAATTAATTGATGCAATACGATAAGTTAGACAATTCTATTCTCAGTATTGAATAAAATATTTTAATGACCTTCTTGGTTTTATTTGACACTAGTTGTGCCTAATTCGTTAGTTGATCTAACGAATTAGGCACAACTAGTGTATACAATATGTACCTATGCTACATTTCATCAACATTCGCTCCAATAGTTTTTATTTGCTCGGCTTCTATCACATTGAAATACAAAGAACACCAGATTTTAATGCAAAATGTAGACTATCAAACCGCATTTCAATCGCCCCAGCAGTATTTACGGGATGCGCGAGCATACTAATGCTTACCATTTTTACCCGACTACAGCAAGGCAAAGTAAGGATTGTGTTCAAACAAAAAACTTGGTCCGATTTAGACAAGCGATGTGTCAATCGATTTGACTTCATTGCAAGTGTCATAGGCTAATTTTTACCCAACCGTAGTCGGGTTTTAGTTTTTGAACTTATGTATTGTATAACTTTATATTGGTGATTGATATTGTTTCTCTTGTTACCAACTAGAATAAACTAAGCAAGATTTAACTTTAATACTGTCAAAACAATTCTTTAGCATTCCGACTAAATGTAGTAGGTAGGTAGGCCGAGTACTGTCAGCCCGATTCTCGTTACAAACTTGACTTTAGTTTTAATAGAATAAACAACAGAATAGCTATAGACTGCTTTTATGCATCTCTTAGACCAAATTAAACAAGAGAATTGACACCAGTCCCCTAGACCATTTTTTTAATTGAATTATTTTTATCCAAACATTTTGTTAGTGTTTTATTATAAGTATAATTTCCTCAGGACTTCAAAAATATATGATAACTTATTTAAAGGTTACATCATCAGCCTATATCTGTCCACTGCTGGACGTAGGCCTCTCCTAATGCATGCCATTGAGCTCGGTCTTCAGCTCTTCTCATCCATTCTCTTCCAGCCGCTTTTCGCAGGTAGTCACTCCACCTGGCCGCAGGGCGTCCTACACTACGTTTGCCTAAACGTCATGGTTTAAGGGGTTGTTTCGCGGTTCGTCCGATTATCAATTCGTCTGATTTCAGGTTGCATAAATACCAATGTCCTCTTAGTTTATTGAAAGCCACACTGTAAATGATAAAGTAGGTAGTTAAAGGAAAATGCAAATAGTAACTTCAATAAAAATGTTTATTTATTTCAAAGATTAAGCAATTTCATTATCAAGCTATGTTGTATACTTACCAAGTTACCATTGAATACTCCTTCTTAGGTCTTTTCCAGGGACGTACAATGCTGTGGGGTCCATTGCACTAAAATAAGTCTGTCCAGAATCCTTTCGATGATCTTTGGTCCAGAACAACGCGAATTTGTATTTAGTACTTACCTACCTATGTATTCGAACCACTTTCAAGTGTAACAGCATAAACCTAGGTAATTTAACTCGCACTACTCAGCAAAAAACGTGTACATAACCCTATTTCGGTACTGAAATACCGCTATCAATAGGTATGATATGTTAAGTATCCAATGTGCTTTGCACGCGTGGGTTCGTATCGTGGCGTCGTTCGTACTAGCTGTACAGGTGTCTGCTATCTATCCATTTTGGATGTGAAATATTTGTAAACATAACATCACGCATTATTACAAAGATATTTTTTTAATTGAACTAGATAGATTTATATTCAAGAAAAGGGAAAAATAATGAATATATGTATATTCATATTTTACTTAAACAATAATCTAAGCCGAGGTTTCTAGGGAGGAGTGTTGAACATTTCACATCCATAATGGCTCAACTTAGTTCAGCTCTTTGTCTGCAGCCAGCTCAATGATATGGAAAGGACACAATCCCCATACCCAGGAATAAAAAAAATAAAACTAGGGGAGATACTCTGACACTGTGTCAAGATTTATTCAATCCATCATACACAGCGGTCCGAGCGTTGGACTTAGGGCTAGGTAGTTAGGTCTATTTGTCGTCGTCCTTGAAGACCATGGTACTGTGGCACTTGCCGCAGTAGTGCCGGTCCTCCATCACCGCCATGAACACGCCAGCGCCGCACTGCTCGCCGGTGCACTCGCGCCGCAGTCTGTGGATCTTACCGTTCTCGTCCACCTGGAACGATCAGGCTCAGTTAAGTAAACTAAACCCGACTAGGTTGTACCCAAATGTCCTGGCTGTCACTCTGACTAACCAAGGTGCATCATGAACTACTTTCCCCTGAATAGTGCCAAACAAAAGTGAGATGACCGAGAACAATCAAGCGCCATATAAATCAAGTGCCAAATAAAGCACATAAATGATTTCCCAGCAAGGATTTAAGTCTGGGACGCTAAGCTCTACTCATTTTTACCCGAATACAAAAAGGAATGTTATGATTTTAACAGTGTATGTTTGTTTGTTCGCTCATAGCGCCTACTACTTAACTGATTGCAACTTAGTGTATTGTTGAGTTTGTCTCAATTGTCCGCGTGACAAGCTAGTATTTTCTCAAAAAGTCAATTTTAGATTCAATCATAATTGGTTTCAAATTAAAGAAGTTAGAAGACTATTTGAACTTATGTAACTTACAATATTTTTGTCGTAGTCAGGTTCTAATTAGATATGTATAAATAATAATAATAATAATAATTCTGATAATTGATAGATGGGCTTGGGTTTAACCTTATCTTGTCTGGAGGGAAGAGAAACTTGCTCTAAAAATATTCAACTATTCTGTTCACTTATTCCAGTGTAGAAAACAGTTGTTTTTTTTTGTAAATGTGGTATGGAATAGAGATAGTTGGAGCCCTGTCCTGGCTACAACCTGGTCCTGGTCATAGGATATTTTTTATCGCGAAACTGTGGACGAAGTCGCGGGCGCTAGTCTGTTTAAATAAATAGGCACACCATCCAATAATTTTTCCAACTTGTTCTATTGGTAGAACAAATGGTAACTACCCTTCATGAATCACAACAAACAAACCTACAAAGATATTGCGCAACAGTGAGTACAATAACTGCTGGGTATCAACACATCAGTCTTTATGCAAATGAGTCAGTGAGCAAGCCCAGACTTGCATCCATTGACTTCCATGCAAGTACCAAGCTGAGTCACACGACCAAACAAAACGCGCGCCGACTTGATGCTAAAGTGGGCCCTCTAGAGACAAGAACTTTGTACTCGTGCGAATTCTCGTCGTTTTCCTTGTACAGGCTGCATAAAGCTTGTACGTACATGTTCTTGGGGAGGAATGCAAGAGGAATGCTGTCAAACTTGCTTGTTATCTTGTTGTCATGATTTGGTAAATATTGCACTGAACTGGTTGAATCTTTGGCTATATTTGGATGTTTCTGTGTGCAATTGTCGTATTTATTTGAACTCAATTACTAAGCCCAGGGTGTCGGTCGGTATTAAATATTTATTTGAAGAGGTCTATGTCAAACGAAGAATTGGAAATATTGTAACTTTTGAGACAACATTTTTTAAGGGAATCGAACCCAAAAAAACAACACTAACACACCATAAACTTTATACCCTATTTCAAACTTCAGCTTATGTCCAACACCTCACCTTGTAGAACCTGAGCACAGCGAGCTTGACCTTCTTCTTCTTGTGCTTGATCTTCTTCGGGGTGGAGTAATTCTTCTTCTTGCGCTTCTTGGCGCCTCCGCGCAGCCTCAGCACCAAGTGGAGCGTGGACTCCTTCTGGATGTTGTAGTCCGATAGGGTGCGGCCATCCTCCAGCTGCTTCCCCGCGAAGATCAATCTAGAGAGGCGATTTCAAGTGTGTACGGAGTTTGTATCATAACGGCATGAAACTTAGGACAAGACAAAGTACAAAAGTATTGTAGGAAATAAGGAAGTTACCACTTGATGAAAATGTTTTCATATGACTTTTCGGTTGATAGGAGTAGTACAGATAAATCCCATAGCACATAGCGAAAAATGCTATATGAAACGATGGGCTCAATTTTATATAAAATAAAACGGCCATCAATGATTTTTTGGAAAATATTTCTTGATGTTACTGATTTTGCTACAAAAAGTAGTACAATTTCTTTTGTCTAAAGTTGCTACAACTTTGTGAAATTTGTGTAAGTTAAGAAAAATGTGTTCAAACAAATTTTTGTATTAACTTGTAATATGTACAAAAAATAATAATTCAAAAATCGGGTTTCACTGACGAAAATTTAGATTTTCTCTTTCCTAAGGTAAGAAAATAAAAAAGTTGAATTTCATATAGTAAGCAGCAACATTACAAAAAAAAAGTACTTTTTGCTTACTACTATATGCTGCAGCATCACATCTCACAAAAAATAATAAATTGTGTATGTATCAATAACTATCAATAAATAGTCAAATAAGTACCAATAACCTTAGTAGAATAAATAAAACACGTATAAAACTTGATCTAAAATTTAGATGAAATTTTTGAAAAAATAAACTGGTTTTCAAGTAGATATTCTGGTCACTTTTTGTACTGTGTTGATATTTTAATGTTACTAGATGGATACATTCATGTAATATTTGAATAAAACATAATAACAGGGTGTCATCGATCTTATTTCCAGGATACAATGTTTTTTCCAGAAAAACTCTCCATTTTTGTCTACATCTTTTTTCCGTGATTGTATTTCCATAAATAATAATTTCCTAGGTCTTTGGTTCGTTTTGTCAGTGGCAACATATATTCAGCTAATCACAGGCCGTTTTGTACGACTTCGCTAAACCATCGAGCAAAGAATGGAAAATAAATTTTATATGACCGCAGCGACGAGATTTTCGCGCCAATTCGCCCGTAGTGATTATTACTTATTCTGTACCTAATGTAAATACTGACTTTGCGTTAAGGTTCAAAATGCCTTAACCGGATCAGTCAGAATTTCTTTTATAGGTATTTGTGATATATATTGATTTACATAATATAGTTGACAGTTTTGTTGTTTTCTTTACTCATTTTACCCCTAAAATATTTTGTATTCTTTAACATCAATTTTGAAGGAGGTTACTTACCTCTGCTGATCGGGAGGGATTCCCTCCTTATCTTGAATTTTGGCTTTCACATTTTCGATGGTATCCGAGGCCTCAACCTCAAGAGTGATGGTCTTACCCGTGAGGGTCTTGACGAAAATCTGCATCTTGGCTGCCTACAAATAAATTATCAACATTAGAGCCATAATAACAATGGACATAATAACATATCAAGTACCTACATAGGTCCATAGATATGTGTTAGGAACCTATACATAAAATTGTTTTCTAGTTGGATAATAATATATAATTATACTGTTCCTTGGATTGGATAGAATCTTTAGTCTTCATAGACATAGACCAAACTGTAGCTGAAAAATATATTTTTTCTTGAAATATTATCAGGGATCATGATAAATAATATATCATGATCAATATATAATCAGGAAAATATAAAAAACAACCTGAAGAAGTACCTATATAATGTGTCCTATTTTTTTTGACTCAACTAAATTGGCATAACCTAAATCTGCCTAAGATAAGTAGTATATCATAATGATCAAACATGTTTTTTTTACATCCAAGTTCTACCGTACTTTGAAACAAGTTTGTAGTTAGTATTAGACTAATGAGTATTTTTACATCCAAGTTCTACCGTACTTTGAAACAAGTTTGTAGTTAGTATTAGACTAATGAGTATTTTTACATCCAAGTTCTACCGTACTTTGAAACAAGTTTGTAGTTAGTATTAGACTAATGAGTATTTTAAACTCAATAATCATAAGTTTCATAATGAATTGCAATTACACAAGTCCTACAGTTTCAAGTCTGTACTTGATTCACAGCCCTACATTAAAATGTCTGCAAACTGCAATCATGACATCACTGTGATTGATCCACCAAGTGATATAGTGTGTACACTTATACCAAACAGTGTTCTTTACAAATTCGTAAATATGGGTGAGTAAAAATGACATTAAAATGTATGGAGTTTATTCATTCAGAAGTCATCACATGAATACATCATAAATTAAACTAAGAGCACAGAATTGATACATCCATCATTCTCAGGGTTGTTGGTGACCTGAGCATATTTACCCCACACAACTTTGCCTGCCTGTGTGACCAGACCAAGCTCGGATATATTCACTTCTATAACGGTACCCTTTGTAATGACTCCCAGGCTTGTGTACATCTGAGAATTGGGATTCTTCTTCACGCCAATGATCGGCAAGCAGAATGTAGCTTTTAATTCAGGATGTGTAACATGTGCCTTCTTGAAACGCAGAGCCATAGGCCTGATGAACCTCTCAAACTTTGGAGGTTTACGTGTGAAGTTCTCCCCGACAAATGTGACTTTAGTCACCATACGTTTCCAAGCTTTCCTTTTGGTTTTGCCAGATTTCAATACTCTGAATACCTCCGCATCAGCCTGTGCTCGTACTTTAGGTATAGGAACGTCCCATTTTCCAGCCTTTTCTTTGCGTTTCTGTTTGATCATGTTGGATAGTACTTTGGCCCTGGATTGCACATCCCTGTCGAGTAGATAAACGGGCAGGGCGCCTTCGGAAACTTTCTCAGTGTTTTCTTTGACATTTCTCTCCTCGTGAGCTTTGATCTTCTTTTTCATCTGGATCTTCTCATTGCGGCGCTCCTTGTTGTAGATCTTTGCCTTGATGCCGCGGAGCTTGCGCGCCTTCTCCGCGCGTTTGTGGGGCTCACGCGCCTCGCGCTTGCGCTTGCGCTCCTCATAGTCGAGCCTCCTACCGTAAAGCTTACGGTGACGTTCTATGTATTCGTTCTGCGGCATTGTGGTTGCTTAGTCGACAACTACAACAAAATTGTAACTATCAATAATGTGTTGTTTGACACATAACCTCAAACACTATCGGAAGGTTTGTTTTGGGTATAACAATCTGCAACTCGTCGAGTTTTTGGAATTTTATGCAAGAAACTATTGCTAGACTTTCCTGGAACCTAGTTGTCTTCAAATTCTTCACCGTCACCTTCGAAACCGATATAATTTCCACGTGTTTTGTTTTATCACTTAGAATTTACGATCGAGTTTTAAATGAGTAGATTACGCTAATGACGATGTAAAGCACTAACCGGAGCACAAAAAACACAATATTTTGTAGTTATTTCGCAGGAATTTGTAAATTATTTCACAGAATTGACCAACTCACCTTACGCCGACACCATGCCACATGGAAAAGGATATGTTGAGAGCGATGTTGCTAGGATTTGTTTTCTTTTTACCATATTTACCCCAAGTCTTGGTTTCAGCTTTGTGAGTTTCTATTTCTATTCCGTGGTTTATATTATTAAAAAAAACTATTCCATTCATTCATATAGTAGGGAAATTACATTTTAAAAAACATAAATTAATTTCATTTTCATATTTAAGCTGCTTGCTATAGTATAGTTGAAGGATAATATCATGTTAGTTTATTTTCTATCACTAATTGTTAGTTTAATGGGATTACGCAACTTATCTTGCCCAATTATATACCTTCTCAATCGACAGTTATTAACTTAAAGTTGTCACTTACTTAATAATAATATATTATATGTATAATTAAATTTCATAGTAATCAATAGCATCAGGACTTCCGTAATACTAATGCTGCAGCTTTTAATGTAAATGCGACCGGTTGCAATAAGTTTCTCAGTACTTTAGCGACGTAAATGCCACGCAAATTACTGAAATTCTGATTTGAACCAGTCGCAGTGCGTTATGTAAATCAATGCTGAGTTCTTCAGTGCTAGTTAGATCCGCCATTGTTGATTCAACAGGCAATATCACAATAAAAGATTGAGCGTAGTGCGCTCGAAAATTATATGTTAAATTTATTTTGCATACACAATATCATATAATTATGTACTATTCTTAATTGCACGAGCGCAGCGAGTGAAAATTTTGAGCTATTTCTTGCATCAGTGTACGTGAGTGTGAATTTGAGTGTGTGTATGTGTGTGTGTGTGTGTGTGTGTGTGTGTGTGTGTGTGTGTGTGTGCGTGTAGCACCTAGCCTCAGTGAAGGTAATTAAGTGAATATTAAATAAATCATCAAGGTAAGAGAAAAACACGTCCACCAAACCAAAAATATATTTAATAAAAAACTCTGAATTATGTAAGGATCCCAACAAAATCCCATCATCCAAATCTGTTCCAGAATTTAATAGTTATGGTTAGAAACTCACATACATACATACATACATCCTGAAAACATTGCTCTTTTTTTTGGGCAGTCGTGTAATAAATATTTTTTTATAATTTATCTCCTTATGAAAATTTTGAAAATATTTATCCAAAATAAAATATTTTGCTCGCAGGATGTGACGCGAGAGAAAACGGGGAAGTTTTATAGAAAAATAAGTTTGTAAAATGAACAAGTTACGTAGAATTTATTATGACACCCTACACATGCCCTTATACTTCTGAGACTTCAAGTTTTAGTCTGTATTGACAGAAGAAGCTTAAAGTTTTGGCAATCTTGCTACTTACGCACATTTTCATTTCCTTTTGTTTTGCAAAGCCAATACTGATAGAAATTGCTAAATTTTTTTCGCATTCTGTATGCTAGCACTGTTTAAACCCTTGCCTGTCAAGTTTACACTTTAACAATTAAAATACAAAAGATTTGCATAAAAACGACACATAAAGTTTAATTTTTATGATTTGAAATGAAGTATTAAGTTATAATCTACCTGACATAAATGACTCAAAATGTACGAGCTCATTACGCTTGTACTTTTTTTATTGATTTATTAATATATTTTATTTGTGCTTGCGTATAACTGCAGCCTATCTTGATTTGTGGTTGACCTAGTGCTACTATTTTTTTACCAATTGTTTTGTGGAGATTTGTGTGTTGTATTATTGCATAGGTCAATGCGACTAGTTGCAATCAGATTTTCAAAGCATTATCAACACTAACGAGTGGCATTTAAGTGCTCATGATACTGGAAATCTGATTGCAACTAGTCGCATTGACTTATATAATACATATCAACCAATCAAATGTTCTAGCCCTAATCACAGAATAAATAAGAGTGCTCCGAACTCTAATATCGCAGTTGTCTGACTGGTTGGAGTGGGCGGTATCTGAAGTAGGTACTTGGTCGTGTCAGGCATGTCGGAATGTCTGGTACGGCTGTAAGTATTTTTAAACTGCATTTTTTTTTATAGTGTTCAATTGTGTTCATCTATATATGTATACGAATTCTAAGTTCCATGAACTAGCGAAATGAATACCTAACAAAATATTATTATGCTGTGAATTCCTGTGTCAAATTATACTATTATTACTCTAAATCTGGGGTAAATTACTATTTGTTGGCACCACGGGTCAAGGGGACAATTTATGGTCTGTGGTGTGCTCGCAATATCCAAATTCCAAAGAGAATACAAATACTTGTATACCCTTTACCCTCAATTATACTACTCTCATACATTCACACACACACATCTAAAAGATTTATTTTTATGTATAAATTCATAGAATTTAGGTATCTTATTTTTGTGTATATGTAGGCAATTATGTGTTGTGCTCCGATGAAAGAGGCCTGTAGCCCCATTACAGAACTTGGTTACAATCGGATTATCACTTTTTTCATAGCAATTTCGACTCTATCGCAAGGCATTAGTGGTTGCGATACTGACAATCCGATTGAAGCTAAGTTCTGTAATTGGGCCACTGGGACCTATCGTACGGGTTTCGAATCTAGTTTAGGACCCAGGTGCTCCATTGAACCATAAATGTACTTTTTGCCTTTATCCCAAATAAAAGATTTATTATTATTATTATTATTATTAAATACAATGTAATGTAATATTTATAAAATGTTATATGGCATTACCAACAAGATGCAATTTCTCTATGAAAATAAAAATGTGGTTACGGCGGGAAAGCGAACATGTGACGTTAATGATTTTGTATATTTTTCTTCAAACTAGCGTTTAAAAGATAGCTAACAAGAGCTATCTGATTCACTGCAAAATGACTGTTTCTTCGAGTGGATGTTTAAATTGGTGCAATATAATTAATTTACTTGTTCGGTACGCGTATGAGCTTTTGCAAGTGATGCAAACGCAGAAAACGTTCCATTACGTGCTCTCTCTAATATTCCCTAAAAAGTTTAACTATCTTAACCCTTTAAGTTGATCTCCCCCCCCCCCTCTCCTCCTCTATTTTTTCAATACGAACACGTTTTGTAATGAAAATATTTTTCTACATCACACTTACTAGAATTAATATATTTTTTTGAATCGGTCATTCTTGAATTAGATACCCATCATGATGGAAAGGATTCCAATGATTTTTGTAACTCTTAGAATAGAAAGAATAGAATAGAAATATATTTATTTACTCAACACATGCATGAATACATTCCAAAAAATAACAAACAATAAACGGTTGACATACAAAAGAATAAGTTTGGCCCCAAACTCGGCTAGGCCTGTATCTTGGGACCCTTAAACATTTGTTATCACGTAGGAGATAGCGCACAACGCATCGAATTAACAAAAATAGAACAAATTAAATAAAAAATCAGTAGGTACCACAGACGCAACATGGCTCGTCGTCTTGTCACGAGGCGGTCCTAGGGTTTGTTCCACTAGCCCAGGGACCAAACCTCAGTGGACACAAAATTACAGGAATAATTAGAGCATTATTATCACAGACTTTTCATGCTTCAACAATGTGGATCAAAACAACCACTTAGGAAGGTATTATCATATATATATTTAAAAGACTCCAGTTGTAATAAACTTATTTAGGTATTTTATAACATATTATTTCGTAAAGTTCGGTTTTGCTACTCCAATCAATAAGGAATGACAGGTTATTTGAATTTAGAATTAATAATGACAAACTATCAAATGGAATGAAATGGATTATGAAAGAATTAAGTATTTATGAAAAAGGTTTCATATCGTCAGTCTCTTTCCACCTTAGCTGAGCGACATTCGATGTTTCACATCTGCCAGGCATCCCACGATGGCTATTTTTTTTTAATGCTTGCCTATTGTGACGCGGACGATGGAGACGATTTCAACGAAATCATTGAAATGTAGGCAAGAGAATCAAACGCAGAAATAAATGACATATTGTGATTTTTCTAAATCTCCCTCAGAAGTTTCAGTAAATGTCCACCATTTTACTGATTCGTGACTTTGACAATAATTGACTGTGACGTGACATTACTTTAAACTATAAAATATACTTGACATTGGCGAAATTGCTAGTAGGCCAGTGCCTCCGCAGAAGCCATCGAATAAAAAAGAGAGAGAGAGAAGAATAATAACACACCTACATACACTACTAAAACCATAACCTTCCTGTTTCGTAGTCGGGTAAACATAACATCCATCAGCTTTTTTTTTACTGGTAGCATTTATTTCCACGTAACAAACAATGTGCTTGTTTTTGCTAACGTGATATAATACTAATAGTCTATGATTGGTTATTCATAATGACGTTTGCAAAATACGTATCCTCTATTGGTGTAATTAAGCTAATGACAATCACTGATTGGTCGAATGATGTTTACTTTGGTATAGTAAATAATTTGCAAAGAAAATAGGCTGATAGGCTTGCTGGCGGACAAAATTGTCGTCATTAAATTCAATGATCAATGCTTCAAAACGAGTTTTAACGAGTTGAACTAAAAATAATCAAAAACTATCCAGACCAGAACAATATTTGGCCTAAGCCAATTCAGTATCGGTCGGAGCATCAATCATGAACACAACGGCAATTCCTCTGAACTCATCAGGTATGTGTGGTAGAAATTCCTTGTGTTGTGAAGTAACTATGAGCCTCCTGCTTGACTGTGTTATCAATTAATTTTATATACCTACCGAGTAGTTTATGTATATTCACGTACATATTGACTGGGCGTAATGCGTATGCATATTGAGTGTCGTGGAGTGGAATGTTTTAGGTAACGGAATGGCTGAAGGTTAACAACATTCAAGTTCATAAAATTATGTCAACAAAAAGTTAAAAAATGTATTTAGATAGTACATTTTTGCAACAGAGATCAAGAAATACTTAAAAGAATCAAGAAAATTATACTATTTTGCCTAAGACAAATAATAAACATGTATGTACCTACACCTGCTACAAAATTGGCGGGAATCTTAAATAAATGTGTAAAGAACTATTACACTAATTGTATATTATATGTCTATGCACTAAAGGTTGACTAGAAAATAACACATCCATCCAAGATAATTGATACATAGGTCAATTATATCAATATGGTCTCCTTTTAGGCGTTACTTTCTTTTTTAACACTAATTATACTCGGTACTGGTATTATCTCTAGATCTGTTTAATTTGAAGCCTAATTTGGTTGTGAACTGTACTAATAATACTTACTGTGTGGGCAGTTTATCATATTTTTACTTTTTGTTCATAAGATAACCCATTTATGCAATGACAAATAAAATGATTACTAACGAGAAGTTATATAGAGCCTAGTAATTAAAAAAGAAAGTGTGTGGCCAAGTAAAAGCCTTTATACAATGTCATAGCTTGATATTAATTATTCTAGTTGGTATTTTAAAATGATTCCAGATCATTCCTGGAACCGACGCTGTTCTACTGAGACAATTCTTAGCATACAGGGAAGAGAAACGGGTATGTATCTTGATTTCCTTTGCACCCAGTATTTGGAAAAATGTATGGATATGGTTTACTTTACTCTGCACCCAGTTATAGGGAAAAAATTAGTGTGGTAGCTACAAATATGATATTTCCTTTGCAAAAAGAAAAAATCTGAATACATTTTTATTTTTTTAATTTTGTTTAAAGGATGTTAATAATTATAACATCATTACAAAATTGTGTTATAATGTATGTATAGTGTATTTGTTTGATTGTTCCTCTCTTAAACTATACCATAGTATTTACAAGGTGTTTTTTTTTAATTTTGAGTATTGATAAGCTGTCCTGTTATATTCTCCATATTTTCCCTATACCTCAGTAGGTATTTACAAAGTGTTTAGATATTGGTTAAAGTAACGTATTTTTTTTTAAATTTTGGTAAGCTGTTGTCCTGTTATATTCTTTATATTTTTCATGTATTTATTTACCTTTTGTTTAAAATCCTACTCATTTATTGCACAGTCCTAGTCTATTTTCCTGTATTATTTATTTAATAAATAGCATCTTAAATATTTGTATATCTCCTCCTCCTTTTCTTAGAATCCTTTTTTTTATAATATTTTATTATCCTTGTATACATTATTTATTTTGTATTAATAATAATGATTACTACAAAAATATCTAAGCACGTCATAATAATAATGTCTTTCACTTTTAATACAATAACACAAACTACACTAAGAATTATGATAATAATAATAACAATAATTTATTGTATTTTTATATAATATTTTTATAAATATTTTGTTAATAAACCTTCACAGAAGATATAAATAAATAAATTAATTAATAATAATGTAAAGGTACCATTTTTTTTAAACTACCTAGTTGATATGCCAACATTATATATATTTTTTCCTTAAAATAAAGTACTGTTATAGATTGTAATATAATATCTATATGTGTATTCAACCTATTAGAATTTAGAAGTGTAGATAGAGCAGTCTTTGGCTTATGAATGTTGCATATCAAGTCTAAAATACCATCAGCAAAAAACATTACAATTTATTTATTTATGTACCTATCTAAGTACAGACAGAATGACTAATGCATTTTACGATAGTGTGTCATTCACTTTGAGTCAGAACGAAACTTGTACAGACCTGTCTGCACAAACCACTTTACATGGATGTGTGATTTCACACACTGCACATTATCTCTTATTATATGTAGGTACCAACTGATTATTGGTAAATATGGTTTCTTATCTTTTATGTAAATATTTTTATTATCATAATACCTAAACTTGTATATTTATGTGAAGGTACACAAAAAAATTGTCAAGTACTACTCAACTACATTTTTGTATTATGCACATACTTTAATATTGTACTCATAATTATTTTTATAAATTATGGAGGCACTAAAATAATTACTTAATCTATTTTTTTAATATGAAGTCCACTATGTTTTTTTTTATATCCATACAGTCATTTATTACAGTATGACTGTCCCACGATATCTATATACTTATAATAAAGCAGTAAGTACCAAAAAAACTGAACAAAGATAATTAAAAAAAAAAGTCTATGTTGAACTTAAATTACTTATGACTCGTACATATATTTTAAAAGAATTGTGTCCCACATACACAACTAAAATTGAAGGACATTGGAAATTCGGTACCTACTACCTAAAATAAATTTTGTTGGGTCATATCATCATTGCCACAGAATAAAAATAATAGGTTTCATTACCCAACTGGCAGAGGAAATACATAATAAACAATATGTTTTACAAATTAGGTATAAATATACCATTACTATAATTCCCAGTCTTCTTAATACATGGCTTCTATTCTCCTGGGACTTCCCCATTTGTAATTCTAAATATTTTTTATGCTCTTTTCATCCGGGATTTCCCCTGAATTGAAGTTCAAAAGAATTTCGTAATATTATTATCCTGTGACGTCATGACTTCCTTGGTAGTTAAATTTAAAATTGGAATTATCTTGTTGTAACATGTCATGTTTTTTAAATCTCTATTAGTTTGTTGGTCATGTGTTTTATGGATCATATCCTGTCATGTATGTTCTGTAGATATCCCTGTTTGTCAGAGGATATCATGCGTTAATTCCTATTTATTAAGAATAAGAATAATTTATTTGCATAAAATGGACATATCAGATGTTAGGTAATTATTAAATTCGATCTTACACATTTTGCCAATAAAATAGCATGCTAAAACTTATATTAGGTAATAACAATTATTATTATTTCATTCTCATATTGCAATGACAAGGTATTTGAAGGTATAATACTACAAATAATAATTTATTTATTGACTTCAATTAAAACGGTTTCATAACCAATAATATTAAATGAAGACCAAATAACAATATTTACAATTACAATAATATTTACAATATTTACACAGTGAAACCAAAATATATTAATGAAATGATATAATAGTATAATTATAATATTAATAAATAGAGAACATAATTATATTATACAACTACGTTTTTTTTTTGGATGGACATCGTTTCTCCCCTGCATTAAACTACTGACTACACAAAATCATAATTACTTCTAAAACAATATTGTTGTCCTTAACTTTTTTAACATTCTGAAATCTAATCTTTGTGAAGTTATCTAAGAATCTTTTGTATTTACTTTAAATTAAAATTTTCAACGCGCAACTGCTGAGCTGATTTCTATGTTGATGCACATATATAATGTACGTCGGTATATCATTTACGAATGGCATCTTTTTAAATATTGTCATCGAAATAGCACAAAAGGTTTTTCAATTATTTCTAATGACAAGAAAAGATAATTTTGTCACTTTAATTTAAGTTATTACTGCACAATTGCATGTACATTATTTATCTTCAGTTTCCAATTAGATTATGGCATCACACACTTTACTGGCTCGTGTGATGACATCTATCTATACTTAGAATAAAGCAGTAAGTAACAAGAAGTCTGTACAATGAAGATAATTAAAAATATGGTCTAGGGCTAGGGTACTTAAAATAAGCTACTGAACAAGAATATATCATTTTTTTAAATGTCTGTCTGTTTGTTCGCGCATCACGTAAATACTGAACCGAATGCGATGCCGTTTTCGCTGTTGAGTAGCTTAGACTTAAAACTGGTGTACTTGGTGTCTCAATCCGATGAGTAGAAGCCGAGCAATCGATAAAAACTATATGACGGCTGAACGAAATTTGGTATTCTGTACTGTAGTTTTGGTCCAGGAACAACACATAGGTAACTTTTAGCCCATAGAAATGACCACGCGGGCAAGGCCGCGGGCACAGCTAGTTTAATGAATAAGACAGTATTTACAAGTTTAATTAACTGGTTCACAGTCCACAGCCCATATAACAATAGATAAGTTATTGTTATATGTGCTGTGGACTGTGACCGGTTAGTTCTATTGTATAATTACAAAAATATTAATATTGTGTTGGTGGTATCGTCAGATATAGACAGCAGGCCCGGACTACTCGAGCCTCAGCTGGAGATTTTCCTCAGGTGGACTCGAGGACTCTGAAGACATTGCAATCACATTACAATTAAATATGAATATCAACTGAATATTACTTCTGGGGCTGATATCTTAATAGTGCTATTTCAATGTTTCGGCTCAACATCAATAAGTTTTATCATGTATTACTAAAATCGTTTCTGCTCTTATTTGACACAGCATTTGAAAACAAAGTCAAATGAAAAATATTTTGTGTGGTATGTCATCTGTCATCTTCTTTCATTTGGCTTTTATTCAATATAACATTAAAACCGTCAGTTTTTTGTACTAATACTAATTGTAATAATAATTCAAATATATTGGATTCAGTGACATTTCGTGTTCATTGCACTGTAGAATAGTTCCAATATTTCTTTAATTTTTTCATTCATTAGACATAGCCGAATTCAGCAAAAGGCATGTGCCGCGCAGAGGCACGGAATTCTGCGGGTTCGAACGGGAGACGATAATACACGACCAAAATAATGTACGACCACTTTTGTACAGCCAATATTACTCGGCCAGATATTACGTGTACATGGATTCGTAATATTTGGACGGCTAATACTGTCACAGAACCGAATCGGCCAACCCCGACTCCACGTGGTCTTGTCTGCCCTACACTAGAGTGTTTTTAAAAAGCCGAAGCTGCGGAGGCGAGCGTTGGTACCTGTGCTTTGTTACGCAAGGGCGGAGGGGCAGCACTTCCCGCAGCGCCGGAGCAATCGCGATTCATAATCTGTGGTAAAAGGATACTGGAACGTGTAAACGAGGCTTTGACTATGACCTTTCTATATTTTAATCTGTGATGTACACGTAATACACGTAATATTGGCTGTACATTATTTGGTCGCGTAATATTGGCCGTGTAATATAGGGACTCGTTCGAACCCCGTCCGTGATTCAAATTTTTCGTTTCGAAAATTATTAGATATGTTTTCGCTAAGCAGGCGTTAATGCTAAAATCATATAAATATTAGAAAAATGATGTTGCTAAGATATTGGGCATTAGTTAATTATAATTTAAGAATGGTACCTTATTTGATTGAAGAAATAAGGTACCATTTGTAAAATAAAGACAATGCTACAACAAGTGTGAGTTGAACTCACATGGAACGTGGAGTGGGTTCCGCGCGGTGAATATATAATCTCACAATATTGAGACATTTACTATGTTATGTTAAGACAATAGACTTCTTATAAGTTTTTCTTTAATCAATAAGTAAACAACAATTTTCCAAATTTGGAGGGGGGGTTGGCAAAACTCTTTTATTTTCTAATTTTCCCCAAAATCCGACCCCGTGTTTGGTTCACATAAAATCAAATGTGTGCCAAATTTCAAAGTAGTCTTGTAAATAAATTCGGGGAAAATTGATTGACACAACTGATCCTTTAAGTTGTTTTTAATTTGGACCTGCGGAACCCATGCGGAACCCATGCGGAACCCACGCGGAACCCATGCGGAACCCACGCGGAACCCATGCGGAACATTGATTACACATATTAAGGAAATAAAAATGATAACATTGGGATGTTTCGTGATGTCAGGAATAAATACCAACTCAGTATATCTAAAGTCGTTATCATTCGTACTACTAGAATGCTGTTGTATTAGAAGGTTTTGTAGAAGTCGTTATAGTTTGTAATGTAGAACTTGTGTTGGCACTATCAACAATACGTTTTCTCATGTATTTGGTTGAAGTAACGACAAGAGCAGGGCCCAATTCTACTAAAACAATAAAAAAATAATGACAATTATCAACTTCAATTTTCAGTTCTAAATGTGTTTTCGATTGTAATAACAATTATCAACAATTTTCACTTCTAATGGTAGAATAATTTTAATTTAATAATTTTCATTATAATTGTTTTAGTACAATTGTGGCCCCCAAGTCTCTCGCTTGATGGTAAGCGCTATGTGGTCCCGCAATAATTGCAGTGCCAATAACAAGCATAGCACTGCATTGCTCTCGTCACTGTGAGACTGTTCTGGTTGTTAGTTTCCTCCACTGATTTAATAATGTTTTGTTACTGATTACTTAGTTTAATTAGTTCAACTAATTAGTTGTGTGGTTTGTCATGATCTAAGAGCATGTTTGTATGTGTTAAATAATTGTACAAACAGTGACTTCACGTTTGGCTTATTATTAATTTAAGAGGAAAACTTAAGCTTCTGGTTTCCTTTCTGATGTTTTTTATCCTTGAAATGTGACATTTGAGATATTTTTATTAATGTCAAATTCTAATAGAATTAACAAACATTTTGCCATTGTGAATTTTTTGTATGTAGCATGTATTAACTATATTAGTATGCTATTTTGTTATATAATAGTTATTTGTATATGAAACAAAAACAGAAAGCGAAAATGAAAAAAATGGTGGAAAGTAGTGAAGATGAATCGAAAAAAATATTGAAAACAATGAAACAGTGAAAATGATAAAAGAAACAATGAGATGATGAAAAGAGATGCTTAGAAAAAACACTATTTAAAAAGAATACAATAACATGAAAATGATAGACTTGAGCCGAAAACAAACACAAAAAAATTGGTGATAAAATAATAGTGAGAAAAAGATAAAAAATGAAGAAGAAAAAAACACAAAAAATATTTAAAAACAGTTTAAAAAAAATAAGACAATAAAAAAATATGTTTGATAAAGAAAAAGACTATCACTTTCATCTTACAGTCTGCGAACATGTATCTTACAGTCTGCGAACATGTATCTAGTCATCAATGAAGTATTCGTTCGGATTGGCCAGTCCATCCGGCCTCGGTCGGCGTCCCAGGCTGCGATCTAGGCCCCGTGCTGAGCGTGTGTGTGTTATAGATTACGCGCGGGACACGAGCGACTCCGAGGCGCTTTCAGACGACGGCGAGTACGAGCCCGTCACGGAGCCCGAGGAGGAGGCGCCCGTCGACGGAGACACCACCGCCGGGAGCGACGTAAGTTCCGAGACACAGCGCCGGCTCTCGGGGCTGCTCTAATACCAAAGCATGAAGTTGAGACCAAATCATACGAAAATCGATTGATTACTAATTTCATAATTGCTCGCGCTATCAAATTACTAAGTTTGTTAGGGTGCAACGTTTCGTTCAGCGCGCCAAATTTAAATTTTCTTGTAGTCAATTAAAGCTTCATTACTTAATTTATCGTTGATTTATTGAAAGCAATTTTGCGTCAATAAATAGGTTCAAGGAAATTACAGTTAAAATGATCACCTAGATAATATTGGTTTAACTACAAATTTCAATAAGCTGTTTTTTATATTGGTTTTTGGTTTATTGACAAATGTACCTATACTAGCTTTAAACTGATTTTTTGGTTGGTGGAATTTCTCGATTCAACGTATTTATTGCCGCATAATAAGTTTTCAAGAACCCGCGATGAGTAATAGAGCTGTAATTGACAAAAACGCAAGAAAATTTGAATGTGGCGCACTGCACCATAAAAAAAACTTTTTCTTATTTGCCGCTCCGTAATGAAACACGAAACGTACTTACATTTTCTTATTTGCCGCTCCGTAATGAAACACGAAACGTACTTACTTTTTCTTATTTGCCGCTCCGTAATGAAATACGAAACGTACTTACATTTTCTTATTTGCCGCTCCGTAATGAAACACGAAACGTACTTACTTTTTCTTATTTGCCGCTCCGTAATGAAACACGAAACGTACTTACATTTTCTTATTTGCCGCTCCGTAATGAAACACGAAACGTACTTACATTTTCTTATTTGCCGCTCCGTAATGAAACACGAAACGTACTTACATTCTCTTATTTGCCGCTCCGTAATGAAACACGAAACGTACTTACATTTTCTTATTTGCCGCTCCGTAATGAAACACGAAACGTACTTACATTTTCTTATTTGCCGCTCCGTAATGAAACACGAAACGTACTTACTTTTTCTTATTTGCCGCTCCGTAATGAAACACGAAACGTACTTACATTTTCTTATTTGCCGCTCCGTAATGAAACACGAAACGTACTTACTTTGGCTAATCATACTATTATTTATTCTGTAATAAGATCTGGCAGTAGAGTAGACACACTGATCCCATTGGCGGCACGTATAAACTTTTTTGCAAACAATCTAGCGGTGCACAGTAGCGACATCCAGTTACCTTATTGTACAACTAACATTAATAATCAAGGTGCTCCATCAATCCCTACCTAGTGGGTAAAGGGCTGATTCCACTGGTAGAAACCTTAAAGTGAGAAATTTACTGCATTTTGAGGGGCTATTGTGCTTATCACGCCGAGTATCCTCATTAGGTTTTCACCAAATTTTTATGAGATCAATTTAAAGTTACTACCTATCAAATAAAAAAAGAACCATTGAAATAGGATATCATAAGACGGAGATGTTCAGTAGCCTCTTTTTTGCCCCTTTTTGGGGAAGTACCCCCCCCCCCCCCCACCCTGCCAGTGGCAACCTTCGGTCTCCGAATGACAGTAGGCATCAAACTCAAAAATAATGCCTCAATACTCTACAGTCCGGGATATTATGTGTTATTGTTTTTTCCAAAGATAAAGGCACTGTGAGTTTATTTAAACGTGTTTTGAAATAGCTGTAGAAAATCAATCTGGATAAACTATGTTTTACCGTGTACAGAGTTAAAATTTAAATGATGTTGTACCATAGATCTAGTCAACATTAGATCTATGTGTTGTACACTTTTAAATTGAAATTTTGCTACTTAGTGATATTTCAAAACAAATTATGTATTGTTTCTTATTCTAAGTGTCTTCCCGTTGGAATGCACCCTTGCTATGCTATTAGTTCGTGTTCAATAGTTTTAGAGATCAAGATTTCAACATTAATAACTTATCCGTGTGGCTCGTTCCAGAACGACATAATAGCTACGAAAGTGATCGAGGTGTCGGTCGGTGACGACGGGGACCTCGTGTTCGCCGACTCGGAGCGGACGGACGACACGCAGAGCGACAGCGAGATCGACTTCAACGACTACTGGAACTGCGCACAGTGCCGTGCCGTCAACGACAGCCCGGTCTACCGCTACTGCCAAAAGTGCTTCCAGGTGAGTACTGACGATAAAGTGTCGTTGGAGCGACAGTCCGACTTCAAAGACTACTGGAAGTGCGCGCAGGGCCGCGCCGTCAACGACAGCCTAGTCTACCGCTACTGCCAGAAGTGCGTCCAGGTGATTACTGACGACAAAGTGTCGTTGGAGCGACAGTCCGACTTCAAAGACTACTGGAAGTGCGCGCAGCGCCGCGCCGTCAACGACAGCCTGGTCTACCGCTACTGCCAGAAGTGCGTCCAGGTGAGTACTGACGACAAAGTGTCGTTGGAGCGACAGTCCGACTTCAAAGACTATTGGGAGTGCGCGCAGGGCCGCGCCGTCTACGACAGCCCGGTCTACCGCTACTGCCAGAAGTGCTTCCAGGTGAGTACTGACGATAAAGTGTCGTTGGAGTGACAGTCCGACTTCAAAGACTACTGGAAGTGCGCGCAGGGCCGCGCCGTCAACGACAGCCCGGTCAACCGCTACTGCCAGAAGTGCTTCCTGGTGAGTACTGACGATAAAGTGTCGTTGGAGCGACAGTCCGACTTCAAAGACTACTGGAAGTGCGCGCAGGGCCGTGCCGTCAACGACAGCCCGGTCAACCGCTACTGCCAGAAGTGCTTCCAGGTGAGTACTGACGATAAAGTGTCGTTGGAGCGACAGTCCGACTTCGAAGACTACTGGAAGTGTGCGCAGGGCCGCGCCGTCAACGACAGCCCGGTCAACCGCTACTGCCAGAAGTGCTTCCAGGTGAGTACTGACGACAAAGTGTCGTTGGAACGACAGTCCGACTTCAAAGACTACTGGAAGTGCGCGCAGGGCCGCGCCGTCAACGACAGCCCGGTCAACCGCTACTGCCAGAAGTGCTTCCAGGTGAGTACTGACGATAAAGTGTCGTTGGAGCGACAGTCCGACTTCAAAGACTACTGGAAGTGCGCGCAGGGCCGCGCCGTCAACGATAGCCCGGTCTACCGCTACTGCCAGAAGAGCTTCCAGGTGAGTACTGACGACAAAGTGTCGTTGGAGCGACAGTCCGACTTCAAAGACTTGACGTTAGTACTGACGACAAAAGCGCTGTGACGAATATATTAAAGTTGTCAGGACGGCCTGTCAATTTGCTTTGTCCAATTAAAAATTCAACTTATAAAAATAAGACGAGTCAGGTTGAATATTTATTCATTCACAGAAGATTTCCATCAAAACTTCCAAACGCTCATAAAATGATATTAAAATAGTACCTGACAATTTGCAGGTGCGTAAACGGTTCTTCCCGCCGAGGCCGCGCCGCAAGCACAAGCGCAGCCGACTGGACTCGGACCTCCCCTACAAGCACACACGCATAGACCGCGACGCACCGGAACATAGCTCCCAGGAGACTCGGGCCCTCTCCCAGGACTCGCGGGCTCTCTCCCAGGACTCGCGGGCCCTCTCCCAGGACTCGCGGGCCCTCTCCCAGGACTCGCGGGCCTTCTCCCAGGACTCGGGGGCCCTCTCTCAGGACTTGCGAGCCCTTTCCCAGGACTCGGGTGTCGAGACCCAGGGGACCTCACAGGAGTACGACAACGTAAGCCTATGTAAGGGTCAAAAAAGACGCGCCGGCTCCCTCGATAGGAGCTCCAAACGGGCAAAGTATTCAGACGCGAGCGATTCTGACGGCGAAATCATTCCCCTGTCCAAAAGCATAAGCGATCCCTCCGTGGCCATAGAGAACATAACTGTCACTAAGAAGGTCATAGCGGACACGTTGAAAGAACTCGAGACTAAAGAGTTGTGTATAGTTTGCATATCCGAGCCCAAGTCGGGAGTGTTCGTGCACGGTCGGCTGGCGCACATATGCTGTTGCTATAAGTGCGCCGTTAAGGTATGGGTCAAAACTAAACGGTGTCCCATTTGCAATCGGAAGATCAACAACGTCCTTAGAGCTGTGGTTATGTAATTTTTTTCTGGTAGTTCGGTAGATAATCGTTTGTTGATAATTGATTGATTTGTTCAAGTTTAGGGTGGTTTAAATACTGCCAGTCAGCTCCGATTCGTTGGAAAAAAATAGCATGGGAATATAATAATACTTCTGTAAAACTCCTGTATCACATTTTTGGCGTTGTTAACGCTTTTTGTAGTTTGATTACACAAAAAATACTTTGATAAATGATTAGTTTAGTCGAAACAATGATAAAATTTAATGTTGATAGCTGATTGTGTTATCGGTAGACAATATTTTCAATTATTAACAATGTAAGCAGATTGTGCCCGCGGCTCTCCGCTACTCTTTAGTAATATGGATGACGCGAGTGGAGTCGCGGGCAAACCATTGTTATCAAAAATGATTATAAAAGATTTTTCAAACAAACCTAGCTATGTTTTAAACTGATATGGTTTGCAACACTAGACTTAACGTAAGATGCGAGATATTTACCAAGTATATTATTTATGTTGAGTTTGAGATATGTCGGCACTGCGCAAGCGCCGTGTTCAAGAGTAAACTGTAGTTATTGCCGTCTACCCTCTTACTTTTGCGTTTTTTGGGCTTGTGCCGTTAACACTTTCACCAGTCACTCGCAACTCGAGCTTTTATTCGACAGACTAAACTCACTGTATTCACACAGTTTTTTTTATAATTCGCTAATATCATTTATAAAAATTGCACAGCTGTCGCAGTAGTGTAATAGTAGTGTTATACGGCGATATAATTATAAAAGATATAGTCCGTTAAATAGGATAGATCAAACTTATAATTGCAGCTACTACTGTACATTAGTAATTTATCTCTGAATTAGATCTCTATGATATTAGTAGACTATAGTTTCCATACATAAATTAGTCATCATTTACTTTGCTACCGACACAAAAAAATACGATCTCAAAAGATCTAACATATCTAGAATGTTGGTACAACAGAATCATCTATTTTGAGTTTTAAAATATATTAAAAGAAAAGTATTATAAGCCGTTAATTAGGATCAATATTTGCTTCCGTAATTAGAATACCTCATGCAGTAGTTTTAACTAAAAAAGATTTCAAAAACGTCTAGTAATTAAGCCGGGGTTTAGTTTTTAAGTTACTTTAGGCCGTTGTCAGACAACGCCACTAGAATCACGAATGTTGGTTGCGGGCAACAAGTACTAATTAATTTAATCGCTAACGCGTCTCTCAACTAAACTGCTTACGAAAAATCCTATGGTTATTCCGTTTTTGAGTAATTTTAAACAGTAATTTTGTAAAGCTGTAAACATTTTGTTTATCATGGATACATCTTTCGCTTATAAAACAAACAAAAAAATGAATTTACGATTTTGGCTATTTATTTAGTTTCACACTAGAATTATCACACAGATCTCTGTAAAAATTGCACGAAAAAAATGCTAGTGACACAAACACAAGGAGTCAAAAAGCGTGAAAACTGTTCACGCGCCTTGCCTATCGAAACAATAGTATTTTCAGATTAGCTAATAGTATATATAGCAATAGTCTTTTCAGATCGCAACTAACGTTCTTAATTAAAGTGACGTCATCTGATAAATTAATTAGTTTTACAGAGTCCGTTAAATAGGATAAACACGGAGCACCGTATTAGTTGATAGAAGTAGTTAAGTGTATTTAAAAAAGGCGCGTTTATATTTTAATTTGTACAATGTAAATAAAGTTGTAAATATAGACGTTTTCCACCGAAAAGAGAGAGAGAGAGAGTAAATTAATATATTTCTTTGATAAAATTTGAGGATGTCATATAGAATTGTTGTCGTATAAAGTGGGCTATTATGACCAAGTGTTTAAAGAATCGAATTTAAACCTGTCAGTCTGAACTCGCACAAGAATAATAAATTCATACAAGAGTATGAAGTTTTCATCGAGTTGCAGTTTATAAAATGTCCAAAGTGTCCCCACTGAAGGGCAAAGGCCTGGCACGGTTTCAGAATTTGGGGACGAGAGCTTTTGGCCAATATTTGTTAAGGTTTTCAAGCTCGTCCCGTTATCTTTTCGCCACAATACTTTGTATTTCAGCTCACAGTTAGCCAATTTGTGAAAGAGTTGAAGTAATAAAAAAAAATATCTTACTAGAATTATATCGTCAATCGTTTAGTTTAATGACCTTTAATCATATCTATGTCCACTTGTCGCTCGGTGGTCCGCCCGTTTTTTTATTTTTGGCTAATTTTGGGAATTTATGTTATAATTAAACGGAAGATAAATAACAATAAGTTGGGAAACAATAAGTCTTGAGTCGTGATTTTTAATTAAACTTTCTAGTTGTAGGAATTCAATTGTGATAGTTTTATATATTCCCAATTATTTTTTTCACGTTACTTATGCCTTGGGTGCTTGCTGCTGAGGTTCAGGAAATCAGTTAGATCATAAAATGGCCACGGATTTTCTTTATTTTGTATTTCCAGTTAGCTAACACGCAGAAAATATATAGATGCCTTTTCTAAAGTACATGGTTTGAGTTATGATAATAAGCTATGTTTCCGTGGGAGCTGCAAAAAATCTAAGTACATACATTTTTGTAACTAGTTTAACGCGCGATTTCGTCCAACTTTAAAGTGTAATATAATGTTGCGGACCAAGAAATCGGTAGCACTGTTATACTGTCTTTAGATTTGCTGCTATTTAAAACTCAAAATCGTAAAGTTAAGTTAAGTAACGATGTCACTGAGGTGTTTCCCGGCGTCACAGAATAAATAATAGTACGTGTTCAAAGTAGTGCAAATATTTTCGTCCATATTTGAGAAATTAAATAATTATTTCCCGTTTCCGCAGCTCCCATTTTTATTTTATCTATTATTTCTTCTCATCATAATATTATGGATAAGGATGTCCTGCTTAATCCTATATCGTTTTTTAGTCCGGTCAAAATATACATTTCAAGGTTACAATACAGCTGAAAATTGGTACGAGTGTTGGGAACACGAAATGTGAAAAGTCCCCATCAATCACATGTTTGCAAATAAATATTCAAGGTCAAAGTTCGCAAATATGGGTTTTTTGCATTTTTACGGTAAGTATTATTATAAAAATAAGTCAGACAAAATATTTAGATCATACAATTATCTATAAAAAACGTTCAAGTACTTTTTCCCAAAGAATCACCATTACAGCGATTGAAAAGTTGAACACTGAGCCATAATAAAAGTAAACATATTGGTCTGTGTAACTTATACGTACAATAATGACAATACAAACTCGAAAGAAACCCAGTGCCTCATTTTATATAGCCGCACGGCCTGGAGCGACATCTGTCTGTTAGTAATTATTTGAGAACAAGATTTAGTTAATTGTACAATAATGATTATATAAACTCGAAAGAAACCCAGTGCCTCATTTTATATAGCCGCACGGCCTGGAGCGACATCTGTCTGTTAGTAATTATTTGAGAACAAGATTTAGTTAATTGTGTTGCAGTTTTTAAAGAGAGTAACTGTACTCCACAAGCTGTAAACATTAACAGAATTCGCTTCCTTCTTTCTGTATAAGGATCTGTAAAAAAAGTTACCTGTTATGTTTCGATACTTATCTTTTGTAAAAAATAACAATTTTTATAGACAATTGCATTATCTTCAAGTTTTGTCTGGACCTATTTTTATAAAACTTACAGAATAGCTGAAAAATTTAAAAAAAAAAGTTGCGAATTTTTACCTTGAGTAACTTTTTTACAGATGTGGGATCGATGGGGACTTTACACATTAAATTTATAATGGTGTTCCTAACTTTACACATTAAATTTATAATGGTGCTCCTAACATACGTACCAATTTTTACCTCTATGCGAATTATTATAACCTTACCCCTATTTTTTGAGCTAACTTGACCGGATTATTTTGATACGCTTCATTAATATTAATTAATTAATTAATCTCTAATGTACCCACCACTGCTCTACCTACCGGTCAGAAGTTATATCTATTGTTTTCTTGTTTTATAGAGGTTTATATTATTTTTTTGCTTTACGTAGGTATTTTAAAATGTAAGATAGCACATACTGACAGTTTTAAAAAAATATAAAAAGAAAAGAGAATCGAAAAAGATTAATCGATTTAAAAGAAAAAAACACGAAAAAATAAGATGATTAATCAATAAACTTTTTTCTTTTCAGCATACTTGGTTTTTCATTTAAAATTACACCCCAATAGTGACCGTACGTGAAAAGTCTTTGACACATGACAAGGTTTGGAAATGTTAAGACAAATGTTGGCCAAGTATTCACTTTACCTTTTCAGCATACTTGGTTTTTCATTTAAAATTACACCCCAATAGTGACCGTACGTGAAAAGTCTTTGACACATGACAAGGTTTGGAAATGTGAAGACAAATGTTGGCCAAGTATTCACTTTACCTTTTCAGCATTTAAAATTACACCCCAATAGTGACCGTACGTGAAAAGTCTTGGACACATGACAAGGTTTGGAAATGTTAAGACAAATGTTGGCCAAGTATTCACTTTACCTTTTCTTGTCTTCAGCCGTCACGTGTCGCGCGTTTACTTTTCATTAACCCCCGAACAAAGAGACGGGTGTTATAAGTTTAGGGTGTCACTGTGTGTGTGTCTGTGGCATCGTGGCTCCCAAACGAATGGACCGATTTTGATGCGGTTTTTTCGTTTGAAAGCTGATGTGATCGAGATGGTTATTATCTATATGGGGGGTTGAGGAAAGGGGGTGAGAATCGTAGCTTCCAAACGAATGGACCGATTTAGCTGCGGTATTTTATGTTTCAATGCAGAGGTAAACGAGATGGTTCTTAGCTATAATGGGGTGGGGGGGAGTCGGGGGGTTATATACATTTTTAATTTGTACTTGTTAATATTTCCATTCAAAACTTATTTACCGACGCGTGTTGTTTTGTTTCACTTATCAAATAAGATCGTAACTCTTTGGAAATATCACATCCAAATTAGAATCGCTTTGTTAACGAACAAAAACTCAATAAATAATAGTAAAATAGCCTCAGTTTCATCATCCGTATCATCAGCGATCAAAAACTTTCAGATAAGAGACTGCGTGTGGGTAGATCTGTGGGTCTTTACTTTTTATGTATGCTGTGGTCTCAGAGGTAACCTTATTAGCAACACTAATATTATAAATAGAAAAAATATGGTATTGGGTTTTTAATAGGTTTGTTTGTAATGGATAAACTAAAAAAAACCTGAACCTATTATCTCAACAATAGAAAGCTTCATTATCAGCGAGTAACATGGGCTCATTTATTTTTCCAAAAAAAAAAAGTTCATTACGAAAACTGCAATAGGGTTACCCCAGGTAGCAAAAATTTGCCTATTAGTCATTATTTGGCGTGCGCTGCGAAAGCGATTGATGATACATCAAATTATAATGTACCACATGCATAGACATTTAAATATATATATAGTTATCTCTTCCCGCCTAATGTTGATCTTTCGCGACGTAGCATCAGTTAAATGTTGATCTTGGGCAGCCTTTGTTGATCTTTTGTAATAATTTACGGAATATTTGGCACCAATTGGAGCCCGCTTACCTCCGTATGTACAAATTACATTCTGGCACATGTTGATCCAATTTGAATGAACCAATCAGAGCTTGTCTTGCACATTATTGGTTAAAACTTGTGTGCTTATACATAATGTGTGCGTGCAATTCTTAGCGTTGGTAATTCGGGATATACGGAACGGTTTTCAGTTCTTGGTCCAGTAGTGGTAGCAAACGAGACTGTATTTTTTTCAAGAGTCCATGTATGTATAACTGATGTATGAGAGATTTGAATAAATGGGCTTAGTCAGTATAGGAAAAGTCCGATATCAGGTGAAACTGGATTCCTAAATGGAGTACCTATCCAATGGGATCACGAAAACGACAATTTGTAGGGAAGTAGTGCTGGACTCAAAAAGTTCAAACCTTTAGTCATTTTTAGAACCAGTAAAAAATAATTGGCTGCCATATTAAAAAACGTGGGCACTCACGGTCAAACTAGTCCACAAATTTAAGGTCGCTCAGTGAGCTATGGAGAGAGCTTTACTTGGTGTGTCTCTGAAGGATAAGGTTCGTAATGAAGATATCCGACGGAGAACCAAGGTAACCGACATAGCTCAAATGATAAGCAAGCTAAAGTGGCAGTGGGCTGGTCACATTTCCCGAAGAACCGAAAACCGTTGGGGTAGACGAGTTCTCGAGTGGAGACCACGTTTAGGCAAACGTAGTGTAGGACATCCTGTGGCCAGGTCGAGTGATGACCTGTGAAAAGCGGCGGGAAGAAAACGGATGAGGAGAGCTGAAGACCGAGCTCAGTGGTGTGCATTAGGAAAGCTCTTCGTCCAGCAGTGGAAAGATACAGTCTGATGATGATGATGACTAAAACACTGTTTATTATTATCTCAAATATTTGATCTTGATTTATAAGTTCAATAACTTGTGCATTATGCGCACTCTTTTGATTGACACTCAGGAAAAATCTTCGGTCTTCCTGTCCCATTTATTTGTTCATGTCACTATAGGCAACGAAAACCAAAAAATATATTTATTAATTAAATTATGAAGAAAAGTACAAAAAATACAATCTTTTAAGACTATCCTACAAGTAAAGAATATTTATATATTTTTTTGCTAAGCTTATTAAATTAACATAATTTTGATTCTATAATAATTAAGAGTAACAAATGATGGTTTTATGTAAAATGTTCTATATATATATCTATATATATATTCTATATATCTTCTATATATGAGCCACATTTTGATGGTTAAACAACCTACCGATATATACAATATTAGAATGTTATCCCTATATATTATCAACAATGTATGATTCTATGTTTAAAAAATATATATGAGCCATATCTGATGGTTATTTTCACGTTCAAAAGTGGCTCATATATAACTTACAATAACATTATAAGTAGGTACTGATCATGGAAACAAACGCGCAAGTTGCAATGCTAGTTTATTTGCACTTTCCCATTTTTTGCAAGTAAACCTAAAGTAGTCGGTTTTGTCTGATATTAAACACTTAATAGCACATACGAAATATTTCACAATCATTGTGAAGATTTACCACTGTCTTTCGTGTTGTGCAGTGGCATGGAAGATGTAGGTTCAATTCTAACAAGTGATTCAAATTTTCCTTTAAAAAGAATATTAGATATTTTTATGTTCTCGTTAAGCAGGCGTTAATGCTACAATCATGAATACATTATTTTAAGATTTAATTATATGATTGCTTTTAAGAAGATGATAAAATAAAAATATCAAAGGCCCGTTTTCGAATGCTATTGAATATTTACTTTTGTCTCATTATGATGTATTTAAAAAATGTAACCAGCCTCGCGTTTGCATTAATAAATACGAAAGTCTATTTGGCTGGCTAGACTGATTTCTGGGATTCTGTGCTGATAAGTAGTAGAACATATGCAGAAGCTTTCTTGGCCATGTCAACAACAAAGACGAACAATGAATACAATCGTTAGTTTTTATGTAATGCACCAACACATTTATTTTTACATGTGAATTCTGTCTCTCACTATGGAATTACATCAGAGTTGACGAGGGCAAAACTAAGCGTTAACTTGGTCAGATGTAGGTCGTAAACTAGTCCGTTCTAGATAGAAATGATTATATTGTTAGTAAATTTATGTAAGGCTCAAGATTTAATAAGCAGCAAATGTAATGTAACGTTTTTTTTAATGCTTTTTTAGAATGCATTGACATCAAGTTGTGAGTTATCCTAAAAGTTTCAGCTAGATAGCTAATCGGGAAGTGCTTGAAATTTAAGTTGAAAGATTCGACCCAGAATAGACAAACAAGAAAGTGATTTAATAAAAACGTAGTAAAAAAATAATACTTTAATAAGAGTTAGGGGAAACATGCAACTGCTTGCAAAAAGGTCACTTTACAGCCTAGTATCTAAGGCGCAAACAAAACCTTATTAAAAAAAACTGCCAAATAAACTTCGTAATAATTTTAAAATACCTATTCAACGAGAGTTTTTTTTTACTTTCATCTTTTCTCCCTTGTATGAAAAGTGAAAATGTGAAAGGTATTAAAAAAATAACTATTGTTTATTAAACAACTATGTAGCGGTTAATTATAAAATTTCAACCTTGTTGTGTTCAAAGTGTCTCAATAAAATGACTGTATCATACTGACAGACGAACATTACGAAACAATAAGTTTTCCTTGTTGACTATGAAAATTAACGGAAATGAATATTATTATTGAGAGAAATAAAGAAAAACACTGGTTTCAGATTTTATGGGCAATCAATACAGTGTAGAATTCAATCAGGGATTAATAATTGATGTATGGGAATTATTTCACGTCAGATATGCGATTATTATCATAAAGGAAACGGGAGTGGAATTCAGAGTTTCCACAGGTAATTACTTCATCAGATAGTATTCAATTTGATAGCTTTTTGGTCACTTTGGTGAGGAATGTAATATCACTTGCAATAAACAAAAAACCAATTGACACGGGCGGTGACAGAATGGTACTACTAATTTAAATAGGACGCTAAAATGACCCATTTTGGACATTGGCAATATAGCGTTGATTCGACGAATAGGATAGGATTTTTGACGTTTTGCATGCCAGCATCATCTGAAAAGATGTACCTAACATGGAACTAAAGCAAACGAACCATGAAGAGCCACAAATGATGGATATAATATTGTATAAGAGCTACATCTGTTGCGAAAATATCTGTTACTTGAGTCACATGAGACAGGAGATTTGTACATTTTTTGTGTTTATATAATTACCTTCCTCATATTTTGAATATAAATTAAAGAGCCATAAACGATGATTATACGTAAGCAATGTGCATATGATCCACATTTGATACAGTCGGATGAAGAGCCACGAACGATGGGTAAACGTAAGCAAATAGTATATGAGCCACATCTACCAGAAATACTTATACAATCGGAGCCACTAAGTGTGACTGTATGTAAGAAAAAAAACGTTAGGCGAGCCAGATTTGATTGGAAAATTGATGACGAGTATTTCACGCGGGGATCGGACGAGGAGGTGCAACGTCGCGAATGTATAGACGCTGTTGCGAGCTCGCACCGATGTACCCTGAGAGGGAGGAGTAATCGGCAAAACTAACTGATCAACATTTGCCTTAAAAATTTACACGATCAACATTAGGCGGGGAAACGTAAATATACGAAATATATATATATATATATATATATATATATATATACATATATATAACTATAATAGACATAAACCTCACGAACTTTTTGTGGGTAATGATTAGTACTTTAAACATGTAGTACATCATAGAATTACATACGAAGTGTATATATATATATATATACACTTCGTATGTATATATACATACTCTTATACTATTTGCTTACGTTTACCCATCGTTCGTGGCTCTTCATCCGACTGTATCAAATGTGGATCATATGCACATTGCTTACGTATAATCATCGTTTGTGGCTCTTTAATTTATATTCAAAATATGAGGAAGGTAATTATATAAACACAAAAAATGTACAAATCTCCTGTCTCATGTGACTCAAGTAACAGATATTTTCGCAACAGATGTAGCTCTTATACAATATTATATCCATCATTTGTGGCTCTTCATGGTTCGTTTGCTTTAGTTCCATGTTAGGTACATCTTTTCAGATGATGCTGGCATGCAAAACGTCAAAAATCCTATCCTATTCGTCGAATCAACGCTATATTGCCAATGTCCAAAATGGGTCATTTTAGCGTCCTATTTAAATTAGTAGTACCATTCTGTCACCGCCCGTGTCAATTGGTTTTTTGTTTATTGCAAGTGATATTACATTCCTCACCAAAGTGACCAAAAAGCTATCAAATTGAATACTATCTGATGAAGTAATTACCTGTGGAAACTCTGAATTCCACTCCCGTTTCCTTTATGATAATAATCGCATATCTGACGTGAAATAATTCCCATACATCAATTATTAATCCCTGATTGAATTCTACACTGTATTGATTGCCCATAAAATCTGAAACCAGTGTTTTTCTTTATTTCTCTCAATAATAATATTCATTTCCGTTAATTTTCATAGTCAACAAGGAAAAGTACAAGGAAAACTTATTGTTTCGTAATGTTCGTCTGTCAGTATGATACAGTCATTTTATTGAGACACTTTGAACACAACAAGGTTGAAATTTTATAATTAACCGCTACATAGTTGTTTAATAAACAATAGTTATTTTTTTAATACCTTTCACATTTTCACTTTTCATACATGGGACAAAAGATGAAAGTAAAAAAAAACTCTCGTTGAATAGGTATTTTAAAATTATTACGAAGTTTATTTGGCAGTTTTTTTTAATAAGGTTTTGTTTGCGCCTTAGATACTAGGCTGTAAAGTGACCTTTTTGCAAGCAGTTGCATGTTTCCCCTAACTCTTATTAAAGTATTATTTTTTTACTACGTTTTTATTAAATCACTTTCTTGTTTGTCTATTCTGGGTCGAATCTTTCAACTTAAATTTCAAGCACTTCCCGATTAGCTATCTAGCTGAAACTTTTAGGATAACTCACAACTTGATGTCAATGCATTCTAAAAAAGCATTAAAAAAAACGTTACATTACATTTGCTGCTTATTAAATCTTGAGCCTTACATAAATTTACTAAAAATATAATCATTTCTATCTAGAACGGACTAGTTTACGACCTACATCTGACCAAGTTAACGCTTAGTTTTGCCCTCGTCAACTCTGATGTAATTCCATAGTGAGAGACAGAATTCACATGTAAAAATAAATGTGTTGGTGCATTACATAAAAACTAACGATTGTATTCATTGTTCGTCTTTGTTGTTGACATGGCCAAGAAAGCTTCTGCATATGTTCTACTACTTATCAGCACAGAATCCCAGAAATCAGTCTAGCCAGCCAAATAGACTTTCGTATTTATTAATGCAAACGCGAGGCTGGTTAACCATCAAAATGTGGCTCATATATAGAACATTTTACATAAAACCATCATTTGTTACTCTTAATTATTATAGATTCAAAATTATGTTAATTTAAGAAGCTTAGCAAAAAAATATATAAATATTCTTTACTTGTAGGATAGTCTTAAAAGATTGTATTTTTTGTACTTTTCTTCATAATTTAATTAATAAATATATTTTTTGGTTTTCCTTGCCTATAGTGACATGAACAAATAAATGGGACAGGAAGACCGAAGATTTTTCCCGAGTGTCAATCAAAAGAATGCGCATAATGCACAAGTTATTGAACTTATAAATCAAGATCAAATATTTGAGATAATAATAAACAGTGTTTTAGTCATCATCATCATCAGACTGTATCTTTCCACTGCTGGACGAAGAGCTTTCCTAATGCACACCACTGAGCTCGGTCTTCAGCTCTCCTCATCCGTTTTCTTCCCGCCGCTTTTCACAGGTCATCACTCGACCTGGCCACAGGATGTCCTACACTACGTTTGCCTAAACGTGGTCTCCACTCGAGAACTCGTCTACCCCAACGGTTTTCGGTTCTTCGGGAAATGTGACCAGCCCACTGCCACTTTAGCTTGCTTATCATTTGAGCTATGTCGGTTACCTTGATTCTCCGTCGGATATCTTCATTACGAACCTTATCCTTCAGAGACACACCAAGTAAAGCTCTCTCCATAGCTCGCTGAGCGACCTTAAATTTGTGGACTAGTTTGACCGTGAGTGCCCACGTTTTTTAATATGGCAGCCAATTATTTTTTACTGGTTCTAAAAATGACTAAAGGTTTGAACTTTTTGAGTCCAGCACTACTTCCCTACAAATTGACGTTTTCGTGATCCCATTGGATAGGTACTCCATTTAGGAATCCAGTTTCACCTGATATCGGACTTTTCCTATACTGACTAAGCCCATTTATTCAAATCTCTCATACATCAGTTATACATACATGGACTCTTGAAAAAAATACAGTCTCGTTTGCTACCACTACTGGACCAAGAACTGAAAACCGTTCCGTATATCCCGAATTACCAACGCTAAGAATTGCACGCACACATTATGTATAAGCACACAAGTTTTAACCAATAATGTTCAAGACAAGTTCTGATTGGTTCATTCAAATTGGATCAACAAGTGCCAGAATGTAATTTGTACATACGGAGGTAAGCGGGCTCCAATTGGTGCCAAATATTCCGTAAATTATTACAAAAGATCAACAAAGGCTGCCCAAGATCAACATTTAACTGATGCTACGTCGCGAAAGATCAACATTAGGCGGGAAGAGATAACTATATATATATATATATTTAAATGTCTATGCATGTGGTACATTATAATTTGATGTATCATCAATCGCTTTCGCAGCGCACGCCAAATAATGACTAATAGGCAAATTTTTGCTACCTGGGGTAACCCTATTGCAGTTTTCGTAATGAACTTTTTTTTTTTGGAAAAATAAATGAGCCCATGTTACTCGCTGATAATGAAGCTTTCTATTGTTGAGATAATAGGTTCAGGTTTTTTTTAGTTTATCCATTACAAACAAACCTATTAAAAACCCAATACTATATTTTTTCTATTTATAATATTAGTGTTGCTAATAAGGTTACCTCTGAGACCACAGCATACATAAAAAGTAAAGACCCACAGATCTACCCACACGCAGTCTCTTATCTGAAAGTTTTTGATCGCTGATGATACGGATGATGAAACTGAGGCTATTGTACTATTATTTATTGAGTTTTTGTTCGTTAACAAAGCGATTCTAATTTGGATGTGATATTTCCAAAGAGTTACGATCTTATTTGATAAGTGAAACAAAACAACACGCGTCGGTAAATAAGTTTTGAATGGAAATATTAACAAGTACAAATTAAAAATGTATATAACCCCCCGACTCCCCCCCACCCCATTATAGCTAAGAACCATCTCGTTTACCTCTGCATTGAAACATAAAATACCGCAGCTAAATCGGTCCATTCGTTTGGAAGCTACGATTCTCACCCCCTTTTCTCAACCCCCCATATAGATAATAACCATCTCGATCACATCAGCTTTCAAACGAAAAAACCGCATCAAAATCGGTCCATTCGTTTGGGAGCCACGATGCCACAGACACACACACAGTGACACCCTAAACTTATAACACCCGTCTCTTTGTTCGGGGGTTAATGAAAAGTAAACGCGCGACACGTGACGGCTGAAGACAAGAAAAGGTAAAGTGAATACTTGGCCAACATTTGTCTTAACATTTCCAAACCTTGTCATGTGTCCAAGACTTTTCACGTACGGTCACTATTGGGGTGTAATTTTAAATGCTGAAAAGGTAAAGTGAATACTTGGCCAACATTTGTCTTCACATTTCCAAACCTTGTCATGTGTCAAAGACTTTTCACGTACGGTCACTATTGGGGTGTAATTTTAAATGAAAAACCAAGTATGCTGAAAAGGTAAAGTGAATACTTGGCCAACATTTGTCTTAACATTTCCAAACCTTGTCATGTGTCAAAGACTTTTCACGTACGGTCACTATTGGGGTGTAATTTTAAATGAAAAACCAAGTATGCTGAAAAGAAAAAAAGTTTATTGATTAATCATCTTATTTTTTCGTGTTTTTTTCTTTTAAATCGATTAATCTTTTTCGATTCTCTTTTCTTTTTATATTTTTTTAAAACTGTCAGTATGTGCTATCTTACATTTTAAAATACCTACGTAAAGCAAAAAAATAATATAAACCTCTATAAAACAAGAAAACAATAGATATAACTTCTGACCGGTAGGTAGAGCAGTGGTGGGTACATTAGAGATTAATTAATTAATTAATATTAATGAAGCGTATCAAAATAATCCGGTCAAGTTAGCTCAAAAAATAGGGGTAAGGTTATAATAATTCGCATAGAGGTAAAAATTGGTACGAATGTTAGGAACACCATTATAAATTTAATGTGTAAAGTCCCCATCGATCCCACATCTGTAAAAAAAGTTACTCAAGGTAAAAATTCGCAAATTTTTTTTTAAAATTTTTCAGCTATTCTGTAAGTTTTATAAAAATAGGTCCAGACAAAACTTGAAGATTATGCAATTGTCTATAAAAATTGTTATTTTTTACAAAAGATAAGTATCGAAACATAACAGGTAACTTTTTTTACAGATCCGTATACAGAAAGAAGGAAGCGAATTCTGTTAATGTTTACAGCTTGTGGAGTACAGTTACTCTCTTTAAAAACTGCAACACAATTAACTAAATCTTGTTCTCAAATAATTACTAAAAGACAGATGTCGCTCCAGGCCGTGCGGCTATATAAAATGAGGCACTGGGTTTCTTTCGAGTTTATATTCTCATTATTGTACAATTAACTAAATCTTGTTCTCAAATAATTACTAACAGACAGATGTCGCTCCAGGCCGTGCGGCTATATAAAATGAGGCACTGGGTTTCTTTCGAGTTTATATTCTCATTTTTGTACAATTAACTAAATCTTGTTCTCAAATAATTACTAACAGACAGATGTCGCTCCAGGCCGTGCGGCTATATAAAATGAGGCACTGGGTTTCTTTCGAGGTTATATTCTCATTATTGTACAATTAGTACGTATAAGTTACACAGACCAATATGTTTACTTTTATTATGGCTCAGTGTTCAACTTTTCAATCGCTGTAATGGTGATTCTTTGAGAAAAAGTACTTGAACATTTGCCTTAAAAATTTACACGATCAACATTAGGCGGGGAAACGTAAATATACGAAGAGTATGTATATATACATACGAAGTGTATATATATATATATATATATATATATATACACACTTCGTATGTAATTCTATGATGTACTACAGCATGTACTACATGTTTAAAGTACTAATCATTACCCACAAAAAGTTCGTGAGGTTTATGTCTATATATATATATATATATATATACACTTCGTATGTAATTCTATGATGTACTACAGCATGTACTACATGTTTAAAGTACTAATCATTACCCACAAAAAGTTCGTGAGGTTTATGTCTATATATAGACATAAACCTCACGAACTTTTTCGAGTGTATATATATATATATATATATATATATATATATATACACTTTGTATGTAATTCTATGACTACATGCTATATGTTTAAAGCACTAATCATTACCCATAAAAAGTTCGTGAGGTTTATATGTCTATTATAGTTGTGTCACAATAACAGTTTTTACCCGACTACGGCGAAGGAAAAGAAAGATTGTGTTTACACTAAAACTTAGTCCGATTTTGACAAGCGAGGTAACAATCGATTCGTCTTTATGTATAGATTGTCATAAGCTATTTGTTACCCGACTACGGCAAGGCAAAGGAAGGGTTATGTGTTCAAACTAAAAATCTTGGTCAGTTTTTAGCAAGCTAGATATCAATCAATTCGTCTTCATCGCAAGAGTGTCATAGGCTATTTTTTACTAGACCGTAGTCGGGTTTTAGTTTTTGAACTTGTCTTGTTTGTTCAAATTATGACTATAATTTGACTAATTAATACACTGGTAGAATCGAAATGTTGTACTTATTAAGAAATATTTAGAGAAACCCTTAGCTACCCTTCCGAAGCCAGGTAGAGTCGCTAGTTATAAATATAGACATAGAATTACTATAATATATTATACTCCTGTATAGATAAGGATTACAGAATCAGATCATTAGGTATTCTACGACAGATCGGAGCACGTGACGAACAACATGGATAGTAGTGAAATACCTACACGCAAAGACTAGGTACCAGAAACGTGGTCTGAATAATTCTTACTGACTACGATGAGTCAGATCCAGGGACTGCTATATCCAAATGTAGATATGGATACATTCCAATTGCTGAGTAGAAGATTGGAAATAAGTCTGTGACACTGCATATAAGTACAGCTGTTTTTATTTAATTAGTAACTGCCACATCCCGGACCGCATCCTCAACCATCATCATCAGCCTATACTAGGCCACAGCTGGACGCAGGCCTCTCTAAATGAACGCCACTGAGACCGATCTTTGGCTCTTCTCATCCAGTCGTCGCCAGCTGTCTTTCGCTAGTCGTCTGGCCGGCGGGAGTCCCACACTACGTTTGCCTAATCGTGGTCTCCACTCTAAAACGCCCATTGCCACTTCAGCTTACTTATTCTCTGGGCTATGTCGGTTACCTTGGTTCTCTGGCGGATCTCCTCATTCCGGACCCTGTCATTCAGAGATACTCCGAGCATAGCTCTCTCCATAGCTCGCTGAGCGACTTTAAATTTGTGGACCAGCCCCACCGTGAGTGTCCACGTTTCGGCCTCGTAGGTCAACTGGTAGAACGCACGCATGGAAAACTTTCTTCTTCAGGCACTGTGGTATGGAAGACGAGAAGACCTGACGTAGTTTACCAAATGCTGCCCATCCCATCTGAACCCTATCGGCCTCCCTTTTGAAGTTGTTCCTACCCAATTGCATATTCTGCCCGAGGTAAACATATTCCTGAACAACTTCAAGGGGGGACACCGTCAACTACGATCGGTTGCGGGGTAATAAGGTCATTAAACATAAGCTTGGTTTTGTCCATGTTCATCCCGAGATAGATACGTCGAGAGGCGTCAGTTAGGTCGGTCAGCATTCGTTCAAGATCCTGCAGCGACTCCGCCATAAGGACAATATCATCGGCAAATCGTAGGTGTGAGATGTACCTACTCACCATTTATATTTATGCCCGTTCCTTTCCAGTCCAGGCTCCAGCCGCCAGCGTCTTAAACAGGGCGCGACGCGGACAGGGGACGCGTCCAGGGCGTTAGTGAACAGTTTCGGGGATATAACATCCTCCTGTCTCAGTCCCCTGCGCAGCCAGATACGTTTAGTCTGCTGGTTCTGTACTTGAACGAACATATTCGCGGCGTCATACAAGCTTCTCATCACCTTGATGTATCGCCAGTCCACTTGGCATCTCTGCAGGGACTCGGGCACAACCCAGGTTTCGACAGAGTCGAAGGCTTTCTCATAGTCCACGAAACAAGTAACCTAGAAGCTGGTCTGGTAACAGTCTTCTGTATAACCTGCCGCACTACAAGTCAACAAAGAGGATACAATACTACGCACGTCAACACATTCCAATTTAGTATTATCTATGAAAAATTAATGTCAAGGGGTTTACTTTACTTTATGAGTTGCAGACATGAAATACTCAAGCAAAAAGGTGACCGAAACAAATATTTAAAAAAAACTGTCAAAGGAACCTCATTATAATTTTAAAATACCCATTCAATGAGACCTCACTTGACGGGGTACAAAAAAAATACCTTTCAGGTATGGGAGCAAATTTATTTTTGTACCCCAAAAAAAAATTTGCTCCCAATACTAAAATAACATATGCTCTATGATTGATAGATTCAGGCGTTACTTTGCGGAAATCCATATTTAAAATGAACAAAATAAAAATATGTAGCTTACTTCCGCCAAAACTGTAAGTCAGACAAATGACTAAGGAAGTGGTAGATAATTTGATAAAAAGGAAACTACAAGATAGGGTTCGATCATTACTTTTTGCGGGTCCACGGGATAAAATCAACAAATATGTGGGTAGTTTGTCATATATGGGCCCAGTTTCGGATAAAATCGCAAACTTGCTTATGAAAAACAATGTTCATGTAGCGTTTCGAACCAAAAAAAACTGCGTCATCTTTGTAATGGTAAGGACCGGATGGAGAACCACAAAAAATCCGGTGTTTACAAGTTGGTTTGTGATGAGTGTAACGGGGTGTATGTGGGTCAGACTGGCCGCAAATTTGAAACTAGGTTTAAAGAACATAAGGCCGCGTATAGGAATAGTCATCCAGAGCAGTCCCATTTCGCTAAACATTTAATTGAGTCCGGTCACTCTCTGCGGAGTGATAATACGTATAATGTTTTACATGTTTGTGACAAGGGTTTCCGTTTGTGTGTATTGGAACAATTAGAAATTTTAAGACATTGCAATAATAGGTATACATTGTTGAACGACCAAACCAACTTAGTTTCATCACCTTTGTTGCGTATTTTTACTGGAAATGCGTCACAAGTAACAGGCGGCGATGACGTAATCGTAAGTATGGTGCAATAGTGGCATGACCTTGCGGATTCATAGCGATTCATTCTGGCTCAAACTGGTTCGCGGCGATGCAGCAGTGCAGTCGCACTAGCTCAGGCGCGTGGCCTATATAAGGGAATTTGTCACCATTGCTCAGGCACTCTCAGTCCAGCATTCGACGAGTCAACATCACCCGAAGATGCCTCGTGCAGAGGCGAAACACGTGTCGTATTGATGTCAGACGTTTGGTATTTGGATCGAGGTATTTGTTTTTTATTGTGTTTTTTTATATTATATGTATATGAATATATAAGTGTTTCGATACTTGTATTTGGGTAGGGTTTGTTTAGCTTGGGGTTTTTTTTTTTTTTTTTTTTTATTGTGTATATATATTTATATATATTATTTGTAAATAAGTGTTTTTTCTGGCCTCCAGGCCTTAGCTTTTCTTTCATTTATATTTTTCATTAGTTCAATCTGGGGTAGGGTTTTGTTTATTGTGGGGTTTTACTTGTGTTAATTTTACTATTTATCATTTGTCTGACTTACAGTTTTGGCGGAAGTAAGCTACATATTTTTATTTTGTTCATTTTAAATATGCTCTATGAAAAATTAATGTCAAGGGTACGGGGTACAAAAAAAATACCTTTCAGGTATGGGAGCAAATTTTTTTTTGTACCCCGTACCCTTGACATTATTTTTTCATAGATAATACTAAATTGGAATGTGTTGACTTGCGTAGTATTGTATCCTCTTTGTTGACTTATTGACGCGTGTACTTTGCTGCTTAGAAATAGATTTAATTATTATTAATTGAAAATGTCACGTCCAAAAGATTAAAGCTAAACTGTCGAGCCGTGGTCGAGCCTCACATAATAATATGCACTAAGGGAACTGAGAAGAGCGACTGACCTCAACACTGTCTTGTCTGCGTATTATGCGTACCTATGCATAATCGTGGCTCAGGTACGGCATCACCTGTGGGGCAACAGTGTTGAAGCGCCGGACCTCTACATTTTACAAAAAAAAGTGTTCGTATTCTTGCAAATATAAAAGCAATAAAAGTACCCGACAGTTTTAAAGCACATTTAATTTTAAATATTATTTGCTTTTACTCAAACAATACTAGTAATGTGGTCATTATTTCGACAACCTTCTTTGGGCAAAGTCGACCTTGCCGCGCTGCTTGAATAGGCGCCAGCAAAGTTGTATAAAATTTCATTGTTGTCGTGTTTTGCGGCCAGCAATTTCCTTTGAAAATCCATTATTGTCGTCTTTTGTAGTAGCACTATTATTTATTCTGTGGGTTCGTTAACCCCGAACGCGAAAAGAGAGGTGTTGTAGCTCCCAGACGAATGGACCGATTTTGATAATTTTTTTCTGTTTGAAAGCTGATGTGATCGTGATTGTTGTTTCTGTTTTTGTTTCTGTTGTTGTGGTAGTTGTTGTTCTTTGTTGTTGTCGTTGTTGTTGCATTGTTTGAGTAAATTCTTATTATACTAAGCTGGTTTTATTTAAATTCCTCGCATTGTTTGAGTAAAGCACTATACAAGCCTTGGTCCGCAATGACTGCCCTGCTGGCTCTCGGCCATCATCATCGCTGCCAGCAACGCAGTCATTACAGACCGCGGCAGTAATGTACTATTATATAATGGAAATTTGCAATTTTGTGCGGAAATACCCCATATTATTTTCTAAAACGATTGACCAGCCTAGAAGATATGCGACTAGGTATAGATATCCCCCCACCCTCTTATCCCCTTCCCCCCGTTCTCTTACACCCTTCCCACCATTCTCTTACCCCCTTCCCCCCGTTCTCTTACACCCTTCCCACCATTCTCTTACCCCCTTCCCTCCATTATAGCCAAGAACCATCTCGATCACATCAGCTTTCAAACATGTAAACCGCATTTAAATCTGTCTATACGTTAGAGTGCTATGATTCTCAACCTCCCCCCTTCCCCCCATTATAGTTAAGAACCATCTCCATCGCATCAGCTTCCAAACAGAAACAACCGCATCAAAATCGGTCCATTCGTTTGGGAGCTACGATGCCACAGACAGACACACAGTACGGATACACACCCAATATAAACTTATAACACCCGTCTCTTTGTTCGGGGCTTAAAAATGGTCTAGGTTACATAAAATAAATTACTGAACAAATTTTTATTTTTTTTTTAATCGTGTCTGTCTGTATGTTTGTTTGCGCATCACGTAAAAACTACTGGACCGATTGCAATGCGGTTTTCACTGTTGGATAGCTTAGGGTTCGATTTAAAAACTGGGGTACTTGGTATGTATTTCAATTCCTTGAGAACAAGCTGAACAATCGATAAATGCTTTATCACGGCTGAAGGAATTTAGATCAAATGGTATTGGTTATTTAGATCTTGGAATAGCACATACTTTTAACCTAGAGAAATGACCACGCGTTCAAAGCCGCAGGCACAGCTAGTATCTGAATAAAATATTAATATGGCTCGCGTTTGACATTATCTATCCTGTTACTAAAAGCAGTAATAATTTGGTGCTGATGGTTGAGGAAAGGCTATAGAGCACAATCGGGGGACCAAAGTCTTCGGTCAGCAGTTGAAGAGGTCCCATCTGCCGAAGCTAAAAACATCTGGCAAAACCGTCACTTCAAAGCCGAATATTCTCGCTGAGATAGAAGATTTCTATGGCCGACTGTACGAGTCTATACTACCTAGTACTATTATTTATTCTCTGTCTATACACTCCAATATGTACGGTTATTAATTAAGTTACATCACAAGTCAATTAAATTAATATTTTTAATAACCCTGACATTTTCATAAATTATAGCTAAGAACCACCTCGAACACATCAGCTATAAAACAGAAAAAAAAACGCTTCAAAATCGGACCATTCGTTTGGGAGCTACGAGGTCGCAGCCAGACACAGATACATAAATACACACGTTAATCTTATAACACCTCCTTTTGCTGGATCCTATAAGTAGAATACATATTAGATACTAGCTGTACCCGCGGCTTCGCACGCGTGTTATTTTCTTTAGGTTCAAAGTACCATAATGTGCTATTCCAGGACCAATATACCAACATTTGAACAAAATTTCTTCAGCCGTCAAAAATACTTTATCAATTGCTCGGCTTCTTACTCACCGGACTGAAATACCAATTACACCAGATTTAAATCAAACCATAAGCTATCTAACAATGAAAACCGCATTGCAATCGGTCCAGAAACCTTATTCTCTATTGCCACTCGGCCACGTAACGCGCCGCGTTAAGATATCTGCGTGGAATTGTTTGTGCATGTTCGAGACTTGCCGTACTTTTTTGAACGATTCCACAGCGAGACGCGTTACGCGTGTGACTGTTCATAGAGAATAATGGCCCAGTAGTTTTTACGTGATGCGTGTACAAACATACATACAGACAAACAGAAAGAAAGACACGATTAACAAAAAAATATTGTTCAATACCTCTTTTAAGCACCCAAGAGCATTTTTTTCATTTGATTTTATTTAGTTGTTTGGGTGCGATGTGCGGTCAAGATACGGACAAACAGACAGACAAAATTAAAACGTGAAACAGTTTGGCTTCAGTATCGACTATAGAGAACCATCCAAAAATATTTTATATTACTTAAATATTAGCATAACTTTGGACCCATATGCCGCAGAAACCATTTACTTTTTCGGGATAAAACGTATCCTCAATTTTAACCCATCATATAACTTAAGACAGTGCCAAGTTGCATCAAAACCCGTCCATTACTTTCAGCGTGGTACGTGTTCTTTTAAATAAGTTTCAACCCCTAAATAATAACTCGTAGTACGAACTCAAATCATACCAAGTTTCTTTTCAATTTATCCAGTAGTACCGGCGGCGTGATGCGCGGCTAAGATACAGACTGACAGACATACAGATAAAAATGAAAAACATACAGTTTAGGCTTCATAATCGAATATAGAGTAACTTCCAAAAAAAAAAACACTATATCTTTAATGTACAGAATTTGGACCCATATCCCACATATTTTTCGGGACAAAAAGTATCTATAAATTTCACCTATCTTATAAACTATGTCTGTGCTAAGTTGCATCAACATCCGTCCAATAGTTTCAGTATGCTAAGTGTTCTTTTAAATAATTTTCAACTCCTATCCTGCAGGAACACTAAATTTTTTCGGGATGAAAAGTATCCAATGTCCTACCTCGAAGTGTGAACTCAAATCATTCATTTGAATTCATTAAGTATTTTCGGCGTGGTGTGCTGCCAAGGTACAGACAGATAGACGGACAGACAGACAGAAAGACTAAAATTAAAAAAAATACAGTTTTGGCTTTAATATTGAATATAGAACAGCCCCCAAAAAAATTTACAAAATATCTTTAATTTACAGAATTTGGGACATTATCCCGCAGAAACTCTTTATTTTTTCGGGATAAAAAGTATTCTCAATTTTAACCCATCATATAAACAATGACTGTGCCAAGTTGCTTCCAAATCCGTCCAGTAGTTTCAGAGTGGTAAGTGTTTTTTTAAATTTTTTTTTTATCCCAATCCTGCGGGAACCCTTTCATTTATCGGGATGAAAAGTAGCCTATGTCCTACCTCGTAGTATGAACTCAAATCAAACCAAGTTTAAAAAAAAAAAAAAAAAAAAAAAACAATTCAGTAGTTTTGGCGTGATGCGTAGCCAAGATACAGACAGAAAGACAGACAGACAAAAAAGAAAAAAAGTACAGTTTTGGCTTCAGTATCGAATCTAGAGTAACGTCCAAAAAAAATATTCTAAATATCTTCATTGTACAAAATTGGACCCGTTACAGTTTTATTTTAAGTATAGATGATATGAGTATAGGCCTATATTACCTCGTTTACTTTCAGCTGCAGTGAGCCGAGGCCGGACGGCCGGTTGGTCTAGTGGCCAGTAACCCTAGGAACGAAATCAAACGGTCGCGGGTTCGAATCCTGCAAGGTGCAATCATTTGTGTGATGAGCAGAAATGTTTGTTTCCGAGTCATGGATAACACCCACCACAATGCACTCTTTGTGGCTAGTCCCATACCAGAAAACCGACCACGCTGGTAGAGACGTTAAAGCTTGCTTTAACGTTAGATCTCTCTCAGCGTGCAGGAGCCGACATGGGTAACTGACCGTGACGGTGAAAATGCCAACTGTCTCGACCTGCTGCTGACGACTGAACCAGACCATTACTTCGTGTCAGTATCCCCACCCAGAGTTACCAATAAACTCTGATAACTGTCTGTTTAAGTCTGTATATTCCCCACGAACCTAGCCTTTAGGGTATAAGACGCGTGTGGAGATACAACTAAGCAGATTGGGACGAGATGCGTCAATTCCTTGCATCGTACCCTTGGCGGCAAACATAGTTCACTTCCCAGGATCCGTCAACTTGCACGTCTTCTGGAGGTAATATGTCAGGCAATGGTGTAGTTCATTCTATTCAGTGATAAGACTCTTTTCAGCAAAGCTCAGATTTGGCTTGGATCCGTCTGTGGTCGTGTTGTGGCTCTAAAGCATGCGGCATAATTATCTGGACTGGGCTGATAGTTGAAAGCACAAATCCTCTGATATTCGGGCTAAGAAAAGAAAATCCAATGTCGCCGCTAAGACCTGCAAGAAGACACTTAGGAAGGCTCAATTTGATCACGTAGGTCGAATAGGCTTCGAAATGGATTTATACCCCGCGGGTAGCAATACCTAAAGCTATATTGGTTCATGGCCAATTCGGTCGAAGTGAACTACTGCCGCCCCTCACTGCCACCATTGCTGAAACCAGATGGATCACTGGCTCACACGGCTAAAGAGAAAGTGAATTTATTTCCTTCTCGTTTTGCAGAAGGTTCGCTTATAGGCGCTGCCGGCAAGATTCCTTCCTACCTTCCTCATTGCGGGCACATACGAAATATTTCACAATGATTGTGAAATATTTCGTATGTGCTATTAAGTGTTTAATATCAGACAAAACCGACTACTTTAGGTTTACTTGCAAAAAATTGGAAAGTGCAAATAAACTAAACATTGCAACTTGCGCGTTTGTTTCCATGATCAGTACCTACTTATAATGTTATTGTAAGTTATATATGAGCCACTTTTGAACGTGAAAATAACCATCAGATATGGTTCATATATATTTTTTAAACATAGAATCATACATTGTTGATAATATATAGGGATAACATTCTAATATTGTATATATCGGTAGGTTGTTTAACCATCAAAATGTGGCTCATATATAGAACATTTTACATAAAACCATCATTTGTTACTCATAATTATTATAGATTCAAAATTATGTTAATTTAATAAGCTTAGCAAAAAAATATATAAATATTCTTTACTTGTAGGATAGTCTTAAAAGATTGTATTTTTTGTACTTTTCTTCATAATTTAATTAATAAATATATTTTTTGGTTTTCGTTGCCTATAGTGACATGAACAAATAAATGGGACAGGAAGACCGAAGATTTTTCCTGAGTGTCAATCAAAAGAGTGCGCATAATGCACAAGTTATTGAACTTATAAATCAAGATCAAATATTTGAGATAATAATAAACAGTGTTTTAGTCATCATCATCATCAGACTGTATCTTTCCACTGCTGGACGAAGAGCTTTCCTAATGCACGCCACTGAGCTCGGTCTTCAGCTCTCCTCATCCGTTTTCTTCCCGCCGCTTTTCACAGGTCATCACTCGACCTGGCCACAGGATGTCCTACACTACGTTTGCCTAAACGTGGTCTCCACTCGAGAACTCGTCTACCCCAACGGTTTTCGGTTCTTCGGGAAATGTGACCAGCCCACTGCCACTTTAGCTTGCTTATCATTTGAGCTATGTCGGTTACCTTGGTTCTCCGTCGGATATCTTCATTACGAACCTTATCCTTCTGAGAAACACCAAGTAAAGCTCTCTCCATAGCTCGCTGAGCGACCTTAAATTTGTGGACTAGTTTGACCGTGAGTGCCCACGTTTTTTAATATGGCAGCCAATTATTTTTTACTGGTTCTAAAAATGACTAAAGGTTTGAACTTTTTGAGTCCAGCACTACCTCCCTACAAATTGTCGTTTTCGTGATCCCATTGGATAGGTACTCCATTTAGGAATCCAGTTTCACCTGATATCGGACTTTTCCTATACTGACTAAGCCCATTTATTCAAATCTCTCATACATCAGTTATACATACATGGACTCTTGAAAAAAATAGTCTCGTTTGCTACCACTACTGGACCAAGAACTGAAAACCGTTCCGTATATCCCGAATTACCAACGCTAAGAATTGCACGCACACATTATGTATAAGCACACAAGTTTTAACCAATAATGTGCAAGACAAGCTCTGATTGGTTCATTCAAATTGGATCAACATGTGCCAGAATGTAATTTGTACATACGGAGGTAAGCGGGCTCCAATTGGTGCCAAATATTCCGTAAATTATTACAAAAGATCAACAAAGGCTGCCCAAGATCAACATTTAACTGATGCTACGTCGCGAAAGATCAACATTAGGCGGGAAAAGATAACTATATATACACTTTGTATGTAATTCTATGACTACATGCTATATGTTTAAAGTACTAATCATTACCCATAAAAAGTTCGTGAGGTTTATATGTCTATTATAGTTGTGTCACAATAACAGTTTTTACCCGACTACGGCGAAGGAAAAGAAAGATTGTGTTTACACTAAAACTTAGTCCGATTTAGACAAGCGAGGTAACAATCGATTCGTCTTTATGTATAGATTGTCATAGGCTATTTGTTACCCGACTACGGCAAGGCAAAGGAAGGGTTATGTGTTCAAACTAAAAATCTTGGTCAGTTTTTAGCAAGCTAGATATCAATCAATTCGTCTTCATCGCAAGAGTGTCATAGGCTATTTTTTACCCGACCGTAGTCGGGTTTTAGTTTTTGAACTTGTCTTGTTTGTTCAAATTATGACTATAATTTGACTAATTAATACACTGGTAGAATTGAAATGTTGTACTTATTAAGAAATATTTAGAGAAACCCTTAGCTACCCTTCCGAAGCCAGGTAGAGTCGCTAATTATAAATATAGACATAGAATAACTATAATATATTATACTCCTGTAGAGATAAGGATTACAGAATCAGATCATTAGGTATTCTACGACAGATCTGAGCACGTGACGAACAACATGGATAGTAGTGAAATACCTACACGCAAAGACTAGGTACCAGAAACGTGGTCTGAATAATTCTTACTGACTACGATGAGTCAGATCCAGGGACTGCTATATCCAAATGTAGATATGGATACATTCCAATAGCTGAGTAGAAGATAGGAAATAAGTCTGTGACACTGCATATAAGTACAGCTGTTTTCATTTAATTAGTAACTGCCACATCCCGGACCGCATCCTCAACCATCATCATCAGCCTATACTAGGCCACAGCTGGACGCAGGCCTCTCTAAATGAACGCCACTGAGACCGATCTTTGGCTCTTCTCATCCAGTCGTCGCCAGCTGTCTTTCGCTAGTCGTCTGGCCGGCGGGAGTCCCACACTACGTTTGCCTAATCGTGGTCTCCACTCTAAAACGCCCATTGCCACTTCAGCTTACTTATTCTCTGGGCTATGTCGGTTACCTTGGTTCTCTGGCGGATCTCCTCATTCCGGACCCTGTCATTCAGAGATACTCCGAGCATAGCTCTCTCCATAGCTCGCTGAGCGACTTTAAATTTGTGGACCAGCCCCACCGTGAGTGTCCACGTTTCGGCCCCGTAGGTCAACTGGTAGAACGCACAAGTGGAAAACTTTCTTCATCAGGCACTGTGGTATGGAAGACGAGAAGACCTGACGTAGTTTACCAAATGCTGCCCATCCCATCTGAATCCTATCGGCCTCCCTTTTGAAGTTGTTCCGACCCAATTGCATAATCTGCCCGAGGTAAACATATTCCTGAACAACTTCAAGGGGGGACACCGTCAACTTCGATCGGTTGCGGGGTAATAAGGTCATTAAACATAAGCTTGGTTTTGTCCATGTTCATCCCGAGACAGATACGTCGAGAGGCGTCAGTTAGGTCGGTCAGCATTCGTTCGAAATCCTGCAGCGACTCTGCCATAAGGACAATATCATCGCAAATCGTAGGTGTGAGATGTACCTACTCACCATTTATATTTATGCCCGTTCCTTTCCAGTCCAGGCTCCAGCCGCCAGCGTCTTAAACAGGGCGCGACGCGGACAGGGGACGCGTCCAGGGCGTTAGTGAACAGTTTCGGGGATATAACATCCTCCTGTCTCAGTCCCCTGCGCAGCCAGATACGTTTAGTCTGCTGGTTCTGTACTTGAACGAACATAATCGCGGCGTCATACAAGCTTCTCATCACCTTGATGTATCGCCAGTCCACTTGGCATCGCTGCAGGGACTCGGGCACAACCCAGGTTTCGACAGAGTCGAAGGCTTTCTCATAGTCCACGAAACAAGTAACCTAGGAGCTGGTCTGGTAACAGTCTTCTGTATAACCTGCCGCACTACAAGTCAACAAAGAGGATACAATACTACGCACGTCAACACATTCCAATTTAGTATTATCTATGAAAAATTAATGTCAAGGGGTTTACTTTACTTTATGAGTTGCAGACATGAAATACTCAAGCAAAAAGGTGACCGAAACAAATATTTAAAAAAAAAACTGTCAAAGGAACCTCATTATAATTTTAAAATACCCATTCAATGAGACCTCACTTGACGGGGTACAAAAAAAATACCTTTCAGGTATGGGAGCAAATTTTTTTTTGTACCCATAAAAAAAAATTGCTCCCAATACTAAAATAACATATGCTCTATGAAAAATTAATGTCAAGGGTACGGGGTACAAAAAAAATACCTTTCAGGTATGGGAGCAAATTTTTTTTTGTACCCCGTACCCTTGACATTATTTTTTCATAGATAATACTAAATTGGAATGTGTTGACTTGCGTAGTATTGTATCCTCTTTGTTGACTTATTGACGCGTGTACTTTGCTGCTTAGAAATAGATTTAATTATTATTAATTGAAAATGTCACGTCCAAAAGATTAAAGCTAAACTGTCGAGCCGTGGTCGAGCCTCACATAATAATATGCACTACGGGAACTGAGAAGAGCGACTGACCTCAACACTGCCTTGTCTGCGTATTATGCGTACCTATGCATAATCGTGGCTCAGGTACGGCATCACCTGTGGGGCAACAGTGTTGAAGCGCCGGACCTCTACATTTTACAAAAAAAAGTGTTCGTATTCTTGCAAATATAAAAGCAATAAAAGTACCCGACAGTTTTAAAGCACATTTAATTTTAAATATTATTTGCTTTTACTCAAACAATACTAGTAATGTGGTCATTATTTCGACAACCTTCTTTGGGCAAAGTCGACCTTGCCGCGCTGCTTGAATAGGCGCCAGCAAAGTTGTATAAAATTTCATTGTTGTCGTGTTTTGCGGCCAGCAATTTCCTTTGAAAATCCATTATTGTCGTCTTTTGTAGTAGCACTATTATTTATTCTGTGGGTTCGTTAACCCCGAACGCGAAAAGAGAGGCGTTGTAGCTCCCAGACGAATGGACCGATTTTGATATTTTTTTTCTGTTTGAAAGCTGATGTGATCGTGATTGTTGTTGTTGTTTCTGTTTTTGTTTCTGTTGTTGTGGTCGTTGTTGTTCTTTGTTGTTGTCGTTGTTGTTGCATTGTTTGAGTAAATTCTTATACTAAGCTGGTTTTATTTAAATTCCTCGCATTGTTTGAGTAAAGCACTATACAAGCCTTGGTCCGCAATGACTGTCCTGCTGGCTCTCGGCCATCATCATCGCTGCCAGCAACGCAGTCATTACAGACCGCGGCAGTAATGTACTATTATATAATGGAAATTTGCAATTTCGTGCGGAAATACCCCATATTATTTTCTAAAACGATTGACCAGCCTAGAAGATATGCGACTAGGTATAGATATCCCCCCACCCTCTTACCCCCGTCCCCCCGTTCTCTTACACCCTTCCCACCATTCTCTTACCCCCTTCCCCTCATTATAGCCAATAACCATCTCGATCACATCAGCATTCAAACATAAAAACCGCATTTAAATCTGTCTATACGTTAGAGTGCTATGATTCTCAACCTCCCCCCTTCCCCCATTATAGTTAAGAACCATCTCCATCACATCAGCTTCCAAACAAAAACAACCGCATCAAAATCGGTCCATTCGTTTGGGAGCTACGATGCCACAGACAGACACACAGTACGGATACACACCCAATATAAACTTATAACACCCGTCTCTTTGTTCGGGGCTTAAAAATGGTCTAGGTTACTTAAAATAAATTACTGAACAAGTTTTTTTTTTTTTAATCCTGTCTGTATGTTTGTTTGCGCATCACGTAAAAACTACTGGACCGATTGCAATGCGGTTTTCACTATTGGATAGCTTAGGGTTCGATTTAAAAACTGGGGTACTTGGTATGTATTTCAATTCCTTGAGAACAAGCTGAACAATCGATAAATGCTTTATCACGGCTGAAGGAATTTAGATCAAATGGTATTGGTTATTTAGATCTTGGAATAGCACATACTTTTAACCTAGAGAAATGACCACGCGTACAAAGCCGCAGGCACAGCTAGTCTCTGAATAAAATATTAATATGGCTCGCCTTTGACATTATCTATCCTGTTACTAAAACCAGTAATAATTTGGTGCTGATGGTTGAGGAAAGGCTATAGAGCACAATCGGGGGACCGAAGTCTTCGGTCAGCAGTTGAAGAGGTCCCATCTGCCGAAGCTAAACACATCTTCTGGCAAAACCGTCACTTCAAAGCCGAATATTCTCGCTGAGATAGAAGATTTCTATGGCCGACTGTACGAGTCTATACTACCTCGTACTATTATTTATTCTCTGTCTATACACTCCAATATGTACGGTTATTAATTAAGTTACATCACAAGTCAATTAAATTAATATTTTTAATAACCCTGACATTTTCATAAATTATAGCTAAGAACCACCTCGAACACATCAGCTATAAAACAGAAAAAAAAACGCTTCAAAATCGGACCATTCGTTTGGGAGCTACGAGGTCGCAGCCAGACACAGATACATAAATACACACTTTAATCTTATAACACCTCCTTTTGCTGGATCCTATAAGTAGAATACATATTAGATACTAGCTGTACCCGCGGCTTCGCACGCGTGTTATTTTCTTTAGGTTCAAAGTACCATAATGTGCTATTCCAGGACCAATATACCAACATTTGAACAAAATTTCTTCAACCGTCAAAAATACTTTATTAATTGCTCGGCTTCTTACTCACCGGACTGAAATACCAATTACACCAGATTTAAATCAAACCATAAGCTATCTAACAATGAAAACCGCATTGCAATCGGTCCAGGGACCTTATTCTCTATTGCCACTCGGCCACGTAACGCGCCGCGTTAAGATATCTGCGTGGAATTGTTTGTGCATGTTCGAGACTTGCCGTACTTTTTCGAACGATTCCACAGCGAGACGCGTTACGCGTGTGACTGTTCATAGAGAATAATGGCCCAGTAGTTTTTACGTGATGCGTGTACAAACATACATACAGACAAACAGAAAGAAAGACACGATTAACAAAAAAAAATTGTTCAATACCTCTTTTAAGCACCCAAGAGCATTTTTTTCATTTGATTTTATTTAGTTGTTTGGGTGCGATGTGCGGTCAAGATACGGACAAACAGACAGACAAAATTAAAACGTGAAACAGTTTGGCTTCAGTATCGACTATAGAGAACTATCCAAAAATATTTTTTATTACTTAAATATTAGCATAACTTTGGACCCATATGCCGCAGAAACCATTTACTTTTTCGGGATAAAACGTATCCTCAATTTTAACCCATCACATAACTTAAGACAGTGCCAAGTTGCATCAAAACCCGTCCATTACTTTCAGCGTGGTACGTGTTCTTTTAAATAAGTTTCAACCCCTAAATAATAACTCGTAGTACGAACTCAAATCATACCAAGTTTCTTTTCAATTTATCCAGTAGTACCGGCGGCGTGATGCGCGGCTAAGATACAGACTGACAGACATACAGATAAAAATGAAAAACATACAGTTTAGGCTTCATAATAGAATATAGAGTAACTTCCAAAAAAAAAACACTATATCTTTAATGTACAGAATTTGGACCCATATCCCACATATTTTTCGGGACAAAATTTATCTATAATTTTCACCTATCTTATAAACTATGTCTGTGCTAAGTTGCATCAACATCCGTCCAATAGTTTCAGCGTGCTAAGTGTTCTTTTAAATAAATTTCAACTCCTTTCCTGCAGGAACACTAAATTTTTTCGGGATGAAAAGTATCCAATGTCCTACCTCGAAGTGTGAACTCAAATCATTCATTTGAATTCATTAAGTATTTTCGGCGTGGTGCGCTGCCAAGGTACAGACAGATAGACGGACAGACAGACAGAAAGACTAAAATTAAAAAAAAAACAGTTTTGGCTTTAATATTGAATATAGAACAGCCCCCAAAAAAATTTACAAAATATCTTTAATTTACAGAATTTGGGACACTATCCCGCAGAAACTCTTTATTTTTTCGGGATAAAAAGTATTCTCAATATTAACCCATCATATAAACAATGACTGTGCCAAGTTGCTTCCAAATCCGTCCAGTAGTTTCAGAGTGGTAAGTGTTTTTTGAAATAACTTTTTTATCCCAATCCTGCGGGAACCCTTTCATTTATCGGGATGAAAAGTAGCCTATGTCAAATCATACCAAGTTTAAAAAAAAAACAATTCAGTAGTTTTGGCGTGATGCGTAGCCAAGATACAGACAGAAAGACAGACAGACGAAAAATAAAAAAAGTACAGTTTTGGCTTCAGTATCGAATCTAGAGTAACGTCCAAAAAAAATATTCTAAATATCTTCATTGTACAAAATTGGACCCGTTACAGTTTTATTTTAAGTATAGATGATATGAGTATAGGCCTATATTACCTCGTTTACTTTCAGCTGCAGTGAGCCGAGGCCGGACGGCCGGTTGGTCTAGTGGCCAGTAACCCTAGGAACGAAATCAAACGGTCGCGGGTTCGAATCCTGCAAGGTGCAATCATTTGTGTGATGAGCAGAAATGTTTGTTTCCGAGTCATGGATAACACCCACCACAATGCACTCTTTGTGGCTAGTCCCATACCAGAAAACCGACCACGCTGGTAGAGACGTTAAAGCTTGCTTTAACGTTAGATCTCTCTCAGCGTGCAGGAGCCGACATGGGTAACTGACCGTGACGGTGAAAATGCCAACTGTCTCGACCTGCTGCTGACGACTGAACCAGACCATTACTTCGTGTCAGTATCCCCACCCAGAGTTACCAATAAACTCTGATAACTGTCTGTTTAAGTCTGTATATTCCCCACGAACCTAGCCTTTAGGGTATAAGACGCGTGTGGAGATACAACTAAGCAGATTGGGACGAGATGCGTCAATTCCTTGCATCGTACCCTTGGCGGCAAACATAGTTCACTTCCCAGGATCCGTCAACTTGCACGTCTTCTGGAGGTAATATGTCAGGCAATGGTGTAGTTCATTCTATTCAGTGATAAGACTCTTTTCAGCAAAGCTCAGATTTGGCTTGGATCCGTCTGTGGTCGTGTTGTGGCTCTAAAGCATGCGGCATAATTATCTGGACTGGGCTGATAGTCGAAAGCACAAATCCTCTGATATTCGGGCTAAGAAAAGAAAATCCAATGTCGCCGCTAAGACCTGCAAGAAGACACTTAGGAAGGCTCATTTTGATCACGTAGGTCGAATAGGTTTCGAAATGGCTTTATACCCCGCGGGTAGCAATACCTAAAGCTATATTGGTTCATGGCCAATTCGGTCGAAGTGAACTACTGCCGCCCCTCACTGCCACCATTGCTGAAACCAGATGGATCACTGGCTCACATGGCTGAAGAGAAAGTGAATTTATTTCCTTCTCGTTTTGCAGAAGGTTCGCTTATAGGCGCTGCCGGCAAGATTCCTTCCTACCTTCCTCATTGCGGGGTTATTATGCTCGAAATACATATAGAATTGCGGAAACGATCTATTCGAGTAGTCCTAGAAGGCTGCTCGTCTAATCAAATGGCTATCAATGCCGGTGTACCTCAGGGATCGGTTCTCTCGGCTTAACGGTTTTTACTGCACATGAATGACCCTTCTGAAGCCTTCGGTACCTTTGTACAGATTACCAGATATATTATGGAGTAATTAAAGAGGTTGAGTCTGAACTGGATACCGCGAATGGGCTAGTGTGCAGTGAGTGTGGGACATCCTACTAAATGAAGCAACGCACGTTATAATTTGCAATGTGGAAATGGAACGCAAAAGTTTAATGCGAAGAGTTTTTTTTAAAAGTAAAATTGCACTGCAGACACCAGGGTCCGCACTTTTTTGTTGCCTATTTTGTTATAAGTGACATTTTGTTTCTTATTTATAAGGTTTGAAAACTTACTCTAGAAGACTTGTATAACTTTTTTTTGTATTACTACTGAATACCACATCTTATATTACTACAGTATACATGCAATTACACAGCTAAGATAAATGGGATCCCTGCAGCTGTTTTTTTTTAACTCTCCTATGCCACCTGTTGTTTTTTATTGCCATTTTGAAATTGTAATCTAAGATGGTTTTGGTTGACGCTACCATCGCCCTCCTCACGTAGCGACCCATCGCATCGTCACTATCATCAGTGTAGTAAGTACAACTACCCCGATGACGCGACAACGCCACCACCGCGTGTGGAACACTCTTGTGCAGCTTCAACTTCTTGCCCCTGGTATGTATGACGATCACCGACTCGTAGGTCAAACCCTGAGCTTCATGAATGGTAAAGACGCGTGACCCTGTGCCTCCCTCATATCCCTTGGAGATCAGGGATTTCTTCTCTTCCTGTGTGTGTAATAGGAAGAGAGTTGGGGAGGGTGGTGGATTTTTGCGCTTCAATGAGCCGTTTCAGCTTCAAGGAATATACATTGGATGCTGAAGAGTAGATGCTGGAGTATACTTCCCTAAGGGCATACGCGACATCGATGCGTGCATAATAACTCCTGGCTAATGGTTGCTGCCAGGTTTGGGCGGTTATACCTTATGACAAAGAGGTTCTCTCTGTCAATAAAAGGAAGCTGGTTGACGTCTCCGATGAGAAGAAGTTCGCTAGCACCAGACAGCCGACTTGCCATTACTATGGCCCCAAAATGGTTCAAGAGCGTCTCGTCAACCAAAAGTCGATTGCACTAGGTTGATGCTCTAAAACCATTCACTAGGACAGAGGTATAGGATTACGAGGGCTGGTTACCCGTTAAACCCTATTCTTTGGATGTCCTAAAGGATGTCGAAATAATATAAGCGAATCATTTAACCAATTTATTGCGTTGGACAATAGTACATCCAAACGAAATACGAAGTAAGATTATTCTACAACTATCACTAATACCATTGCAAATGGTTGGCTGTTGGATTTATTACTCACCCCTGACCCATTGGTAGACCTTCAGATAATTTGATGTAAATATTTGAAGGTCTCGGAAAAGAGGACAATGACCTTGCGTCATTCCTTTATATATCAATCTCACGGTACTGAAGTGCGTCTCCCAATGGCTCAAGCGTGAAGTTAATTCTAATTGAGTTGTCACTGTCTTGTCATTTTGCACACTTGATGTATGGTGCGTTCGAGTTCCCCCCCGTGGGTTCCCGCCTTGTCGTGGCGGGGGGGCTCTAGTAACCGTGGTTGGCGACCCCACGGTGAAGCTAAGAGGAACCCGGGGCCGTGCTGGCAGGGTGTCGCCGGCTGGCCCCAAGGACGGGCCGCTTCACTGGGCTTTGCGCTCCAAGCCTATGCTGAAGTGGCCACAGTGGTTGGCGGTGGGGCCACTGATCAGACCCATCGCAGGGGGACCTCGGGCGTCCAGACTCGGAGTGGTCTGGCGTCCATTTGCGGCTGGTCCTAGTAGGAGGAGGTGGTCCGCTCCCAGCACTACTGTATGGGCAGTAGTGCTTCGAGTGTGACGTGCTCCATGGCTTCCTTAGTCTAGTGTCGCTGCTCGGTTCAGCGCCGGATAGTCCGCCAGCTGTTGCTGTGGCTGTACTGGGTGGTGGCAATGGATGTGGGAGACCATGGAGCGGAGGATGTTGCGTCCATTCTCTGCGCTGCTGCTGGGTAATCTGTCTCCACCCAGGTTGGTCGGTAGTGGTGCGGGGAATGTGACGTGGAGGGGGGGCCCGGGCGCTCGGCGCAGGCTCGAGGAGGTGGGGCCCAGTGCGCTCGGCGCAGGCTTGAGGAGGTGGGGCCCGGGTGCTCGGCACCGGCTCGAGGAGGTGGTCCGCTTTTAGTACTACTGAATATCAGAAGTGCTCGAAGTGGACGTGCTCCATGGCTTTCCGAATCTGGCGTCACTGTATAAGGTGCAGCGGGCCGGACAGGCTTCCTGGCGGCAGTCGTGTAGCTGTGGCTGTACTGGGAGGTGGCATTAGATTTCGGAGGCCATGGAGCGGGGGATGTTGCGTCCGTTCTCTGCGCTGCTGCCGGGCAGTCTGTTTCCACACGGGTTGGTCGGTAGTGGTGCGGGGAATGTGATGTGCAGGGGAGGGGTGGAGCAGGCGCTTTGGTGCAGGCCCCAGGAGGTGGTCCGCTCTTGGCACTACTGTATGGGCAGTAGTGTCTGGAGTGTGACGTGCTCCATGGACTCATAAATCTGGCGTCACTGTTGGTGCAGCGCCGGATAGTCCGCCAGCTATAGCTGTGGCTGTACTGGATGGTGGGCAGATGTGTGAGGCCATGTGGAGCTCAACGCCGGGAGTCGGAGGAGGAATTCATTCCCTTCTGACCACCCCTGAGGCCTAGGTGGTGGACACGGGGGTGTCTGCCCCAGCATAAGGCCTCGAGGTGGCGCGCATGGTGTTCTGTGCGCCCCTTAATGGCGTTCATGGGATGGGGAATGGCTCAGCTCCATCCCAGCCAGGAGGGGGTCCTCAACAGGACCAGCGCTGTCGGGGCCGCGGACGAGTGCGAAAGCGTACCCGTAGCCCCGGCACAAGGCGTACTGTGGAACACCGTGGGGTTTTAGTCGGTAAGAGTCCGACATAACCACCTTGCTGCCCCCGCAGCTTGGTGGTATCCATGAGGATTTCCCCACGTAAAAAAAATAAATAAAAAAAATGGTGCGTTCGAGTTGAAATAACACCCATACGCCACAGAGGCCATAGTACGCACTTTGGTCTTGACCAGGGGCCCAACCACAGAACTTGGCTTCAATCGGATTGTCAATATCGCTATCACAAATGCCTTGCGATAGAAGCGAAATTGCTATGAAGAAAGTGATAATCCGATTGTAACCAAGTTCTGTAATAAGGCCACAGGTCTCCTATTCAGTGCGCTAGTTTCTCCAAGTCTTTTGTTGCCTCTTTTGTTGTGGTGATAATAACGTCCTTAGATAGATAGATAACTCTTCATTGAAACACACAAATAAAAATCTTACAAATAAAAAAAACAAAATTAATAATAAAGTGTCTCAATGGGCGGTCTTGTCGCTCAGAGCGATTGACTCTGGTGTGCAGCGGCGTTTTTGGGGGAGGTTTCCGCTTTTTAGTGAACGCGCTGTGAGCCACTTATCGTACTAGAGTCCGGTTCGAAGTATGCAAAGTGCTTGGGAGTGATGAGGTTATGGTCAGCTGTTTGATGGCGAACACAGAATAGAATAGAATACAATAAAATTTTATTGTATAAACTGTGTACAAGGTAAAAAGCCTAAAGGTCTTATGATATATTATGAGTCACAACACTGTCCATTCCAGACGTACGAATAATTATCATTATTTTTAAACTACTGCACTACTGTTGATCGCATTAAACATAATATATGTCTATGGGTTATCGCGAAAAAAAGCATCATAAGTATGTTAATTCTTCTTGGATATTAAAATAAAAACCAATGCAAAAGTAGTTATAGCACCCGTATATAACATTATACATCAATTATAGCACCACTCTTGATGTTTTTTGACATACTTGTTATTTCTTTTCCATGGCAACCGTTTCTTACAGCGAGTAATCAACATTTTTCCAGTTTTTCCAGTTTTCCCGTGAAAATTTTCAATTTTCCGGGATAAAAAGTATCCTATGTTTTATTCCAAGGTATAGGCTATCTCCATTCCAAGTTTCATCAAAATCCGCCCAGCCGTTATCTAGTGAAAGCTCCCCAAAGAAACAAACAAACAGACAACGTTTCACTTTTATATATTGGTATGGACACAGAATAAATAATAGTACAGGGTATGGATTAGTACACAAAGTATGTAGACATTACATTAGTAGTAATTAGTACTACATACTCAGTAGACATAAAAGGCTCTAAATTATTATGGCTACTTTAATACAAGTACTTACCAATCTAGGTATCTGAAGCAAAATAATAAATACCTATATAAAATAACCGTTACATAAATAAAACACATAAAAAGAACATGTCAAAATTGTATATCAGTTAGTTAATTACCTACGGTCTACCTAAAGTAGCGGGTTCCTTCGTTCTGAAATCCGTCCCCTCGCTCGACTCCCGATGTGTTGGGAATGATTCACGGGCTCGCAGTACGGTTAAGGAGCAGGATATTTCGGTGAACATCAGTCTGTGTTCCTACAGAAAGAACATAATAATGGATGATAAATTGAACGTAATAGAATAATTATAGACCGATCGCATCGAGCTCTTCGGAGGAGATATCGGGGACTAAAATCACATAGTGGGAGTTTAAAACTGAAAAACAGTCGAGGGGGTGTCACTATATAAATTATGAAAGGGCTTTAAATGTAAAGTATTTTTTTATTACAGGCGTCGTAGTTTGTAGTTTTTTACACCTTTATAAGAGTAACTCGATTCAATTAATGATCGCACAGGCCAAACTTCTAAAGCTAGCAACTTCAAATTTGGACAGGAGATTACTGTGGGATAAGAAGTGAATTCTTCGAAATTCATCCCATCAGGGGTTCAAGAAGGGTGTTCAATATTTGTATGAAACTCTTTTGATAGTAAACATAGAAACACGAAGTTTTTCTAAAAATATCTTTATTAAACTAAGAATATTGTATGTCATCATGTTTCAAATTTATTTTTCATGTGGGGTAAAAATCTGTATTCAAAGTTTCTGGAGTAAAAATTGAATAACTCACATATCAAAAAATAAATCAAGTACAAATTAAAAAAAAAATTATTGACTCCATTGTAAACATCATCATCATCATCATCATCTGCCTATATCTGTCCACTGCTGGACATAGGCTTCTCCTAATGCACGCCACTGAGCTCGGTCTTCAGCTCTCTTCATCAATTTGTTTCCGGCCGCCTTTCGAAGGTCGCAACTCCAAATGGCCACAGGTTTTCCTACACTACGTTTGCCTAAACGTGATAATGAATAAGCATTTTTTAAATATTTTTTAAGAACCAGAAAAAAGCATCTTATTTTCTTCTAGGATATTCAAAACCAATGCAAAAGTATATAAAACCACTCGTGATGTTTTTTGACAGACTTGTTGCTTGCAGTGAGTAATCAACATTTTCCAGTTTTCCCGTAGAAACTTACAATGTTCCGGGATAAAAAGTATTCATTCTATGTTTTATTCCAGGATATACGCTTCAGGATATTATCTTCATTTTAAATTTCATCAGACTCCGTCTAGCTGTTATCGCGAGAAAGCTCCCCAAACAAACAAACAGACAAAAGGTCCACTGCTGAACATAGGCCTCCCCCAAAGAGTGGCATGACGAGCGATCCTGTGCCACCTCCATCCACCGACTTCCTGCGATGGCTACAATGTCGTCGGTCCATCGTGTGGGGGGATTCCCCACACTTCGCTTGCTTGTTCGTGGTCACCATTCGAGAATTCCCCAGCGGATGTCGGTTCTGCGAACTATATGGCCTGCCCATTGCCACTTCAACTTGCAAACTCTGAGAGCTATGTCGGTAACCTTCGTTCTTCTACGGATTTCCTCATTTCTGATTCTATCACGTAGTGAAACACCGAGCATAGCTCTCTCCATTGCACGCTGCGCAACTTTGAGCTTTTGTATGAGACCAATAGTTAGCGACCACGTCTCAGTGCCGTATGTCATCACTGGCAACACGCACTGATTATAAACTTTCGTCTTGAGGCTCTGCGGTAACTGCGACGAGAAGATATGGCGTAATTTCCCGAACGCTGCCCATCCGAGTTGGATTCGTCGGTTGACCTCTTTGTCGAAGTTGGATCTACCCAGTTGGATCGTCTGACCCAAGTAGACATAGTGATCAACAGCTTCGATGATATCGTTCCCAACATAAACCGGCATGGGTACGACATGGGCATTTGACATGATGTTCGTCTTGCCCATGTTCATTTTAAGACCCACCTGTTGGGAAACAATATTGAGGTCACTGAGCATTGTGCTTAGGTCTTCCAGGGTTTCAGCCATGATGACTATATCATCAGAAAATCGAAGGTGAGTAATGAATTCGCCATTGATGTTAACACCAAATCCGTTCCAGTTGAGAAGCTTGAATATATCTTCCAGTGCAGAGGTGAACAGTTTCGGAGAAATAACGTCTCCCTGTCTCACCCCTTTTTGCAGTTGGATAGAATTCGTGCTCTTATCCTGAACTGTCATGTTGGCCTTGCTGTACAAACACTTCAACACTTCGATATACCGGTAATCAATCTGGCACCGCTGTAATGACTGTAGTACTGCCCAGGTCTTGACTGAATCAAAGGCTTTCTCGTAGTCCACAAACGCTAGACATAGTGGCCGATTATACTCTTCGGTGATCGGTCTTCTGTATAATCTGCCGGAGCGTATGGATGTGGTCTACGGTGCTAAAGACTTTTCGGAATCCAGCTTGTTCGGGAGGCTGAAAGTCGTCAAACCTACGAGCGAGACGGTTTGAGACGGTTTTATATATTGGTATGGATAAATATTGATAAACATTTGATTGCTTTTTTACTTTATTTTTTGTTGTAATTGTTTTGTTGAATTCCGTTCTTGCTCTATTTCTATTTTTCAGCTTAGTTTGTCAATCCATCTTACGGAGACGGTAACGCCATTTATTGGTAGTATTCTTATCTGACCAACCGAACACAGCAAATATAGCAATTAAATTCATGTCGTAGAGATAAGGTTCCCCAAATTAATATTTGGGAAGCGTTATGTTTATATGATTTTAGCGTTAACGCATGCTTAGCGAGAACATATCTAATAATTTTTTAAACGAAAAATTTGAATTACGGACTGGGATCGAACCCGCATCATTCCGTGCAACTGCGCGGCACATGCCTTTACCAATTTCGACTACCGTGACAGGTACTATATGCTTTAAATTTTCAGGTTATTCAGTAAATCCGTCTTACGTGAACGGTAACGCCATCCATTGGCAGTATTCTGAACTGACCAATCGAAACGGGTAATATAGCAATTAACTTCGTGACGTACAGATAAGACCTCCCAAATCTAATGTTCATATGATTTCAGCATTAACGCCTGCTTAGCGAGAACATATCTAGTAATTTTCGAAGCGCAATTTTTTTTTCTTCAATACTATTTTCTGAAACTATTTTTTGTCTTCCTTTTGTCCCACGGCTTGGCAAATGTCTCCCCCATTTCTTTCCACACATCCTATCTTCGGCTACTTGAGGCCAATCAGATTGAAATGCTAATAAATCATCACGCCACCACCTCTTTCGCGGCCGGCCGCGAAGTCGCCCCACTGTATACAGGCTCCTATTGTGTAATGATCTTCGCCCTTCTCTTAGGGTGCATGCGAACCACGTGCCCCGCCCAGTTCCACTTCAATCTTGCTGTTTCAGTAACGACATCGATTATACCTGTTTTTGAGCGTTACAATGTTGCGGTTGAATGTATGTTTACAGAAACTTTAGTAATAATACACATGTGATTCTTATACAGAGTGGATTTTTGAGACGGGACAGGGCCTGGATTCTGTATGACCACTCACGCTAATTCCACACGAATTCCACGCCGATTCCACGCTGCCTGCGTGGAATTACGAACAAATTCCACGCAGGCGGCGTGGAATTGGCGTCTTAAAATTAGGGAATTAGGCCCCAGTAAGGGCAGGTACATTAACCATTATAGTTAAAGGAAAACGTTTCTTGAAGACCTTTCAAACTTTTTGAGGTATTCTGAACTGCATAAACAGATTTTGGAAAAAATGTACAGTTAGCTAAAAAAAAAAAAATTTACACAAAAACTTTTTTGATGCCAATCAATCCTGTTTCGGATGAAGGATCAGAGTATATTCTTATTTTTTTGTTTGAAATTTATACTCTGCGTACACCAGGGTTCGCACTTTTTGTTGCTTAATTTACTCATCATCATCATCATCACGTCAGCCCTTAGAAGTCCACTGCTAAACATAGGCCTCCCCCAAAGAGAGCCATGACGAGCGATCTTGTGCCACCTCCATCCACCGACTTCCTGCGATGGCTACAATGTCGTCGGTTGTCGGTTCTGTGAACTATAAGGCCTGCCCATTGCCACTTCAACTTGTAAACTCCGAGAGCAATGTCAGTAACCTTGGTTCTTCTACAGATTTCCTCATTTCGGATTCTATCACGTAGTGAAACACCAAGCATAGCTCTCTCCATTGCACGCTGCACAACTTTGAGCATATGTATGAGACCAATAGTTAGCGACCACGTCTCAGTGCCATATGTCATCACTGGCAACATGCACTGATTATAAACTTTCGTCTTGAGGCTCTGCGGTATCAGCGACGAGAAGATATGGCGTAATTTCCCGAACGCTGCCCATCCGAGTTGGATTCGTCGGTTGACCTCTTTGTCGAAGTTGAATCTACCCAGTTAGATCGTCTGACCTAAGTAGACATAGTGATCAACAGCTTCGATAATATCGTTTCCAATATAAACCGGCATGGGTCGAAATGGGCACACATGATGCTCGTCTTACCCATGTTCATTTTAAGACCCACCTGTTGGGAAACAATATTGAGGTCACTAAGCATTGTGCTTAGGTCTTCTAGGGTTTCTGCCATGATGACTATATCATCAGCAAATCGAAGGTGTATTCGTCATTGATGTTAACACCATATCCGTTCCAGTTCAGAAGCTTGAATAAATCTTCCAGTGCAGAGGTGAACAGTTTCGGAGAAATAACGTATCCCTGTCTTACTCCTTTTTGCACCTAGATAGAATTCGTGCTCTGATCCTGAAGACGGACTGTCGTGGTGGCCTTGATGTACAAACACTTCAACACTTCGATGTACCGGTGGTCAATCTGGCACCGCTTCTTGACCACCGGTACATCGAATCGACCTGTAGCACTTCCCAGGTCTCAACTGAATCAAAGACTTTCTCGTAATCCACAAATGCTAGACATAGAGGCCGATTATGCTCTACAGTGCTGAAGCCTTTCCGGAATCCAGCTTGTTCATAAGGCTGAAAGTCGTCAAACCTACGATCGAGACGGTTTGTAACTACTCTCGAAAACAGCTTATAGACTTGGCTCAGCAGCGAAATGGGCCTATTATTCTTCAAGTGGGTTTTATCACCTTTCTTAAAGAACAAAACCACTACGCTCCTGTGCCTTGCCTCTGGCGTAGTACCCTCGAGGATGACGGACTTAAACAGCTTCCGAAGGACTTTAAGTACCGGTGTTCCACCCGCTTTCAGTAGCTCTGTCTGTCGTTATTCCGTCCTTCCCTGGTGCCTTATTGCTCTCAAGCTGTTTGAGAGCCATTCTGATCTCGTATAGGCTGACGTCCGGCTGTGTCCATAGAACTTTTCGCGCTCACTCAACATCTCTGGCTTCGACGAAACGATGCTGCCACTGTCGGTTTTCAGCTTCGTCAACAGGCTTTGCCCAATAGACAGATCTCTTGCAAACAATTTGGAGCCCTTGTTCCGCTCTATTGTGTTCTTAATACAAGTAGTAATATAGGAACGCAAATCGTGTCGCATCGACTTGGAGATCTGTTTATTAAGCAAGCTGTAACTCGACATATCCACTGAAGACTGCAGCCTCATCTCGCCTCGTTCTGCCATAAGTTTGAGTGTATGCTCAGAGAGTTTCTGTGTTCTGTTTTTGAGGTGGATCTTAAAGAACTCCGACCCGACCGCGTGAACAATTTCCACCAGCCCGTTGTTTAGTTCGTCCACTGTGTCGCATTCGATAAGGATTTGGAAGCGATTTTGGAGCTCCAACTGAAAGCTCTCGGGGTTTTGGATTTGGGCAAGACTTTGGCGAAGAGTAGATCCCATCAAACGAGACCTCTCCAGCTTTACGTTGATATTCAATGAGCCTCTTACAATGTGGTGATCACTGCTGGTATTAACCCTGTTGATCAAAGATACATCATTGAATATATCCTTATTTGTCGTCAAAATGAAATCTATCTCGTGTTTATGACCGCCGGGGTGCATCTACGTCCATTTCCTGGACGGGCGCTTCTTGAAAAAGGAGTTCATCATAAAGAGTCCTTCTCCATGAAGCCGACCAATCGCTGACCCCTTTGATTCCGCTGTCCAAATCCAAACTGCAGTACTCTCAGTTCATCGCCATTCCTCATGCCCAGCCGTGCGTTGAAGTCCCCCATCACCACTGTGAAGTGTGTTTTCGGGACATGCATGGCATTAGAAATGTCGTCATATATAGCCTCCACTTCATCGTCCGGGTGCTTCGAGTGTGGGGCGTACACCTGTATGACCTTCAACGAATACCGTTCGGTAATTTTGAGTATAAGGTATACCATCCTGCTCGAAACGCTTTCGATCTTCACAATGTCGTTGACGAGGGACTTGTGGACGAGAAACCCGACACCGTGTTGGGACTGCTGGGTGCTGCTGGTCGCCCTCCCGGTAATAGAGTAAGTTGCCGGAATTGAGGGTCATCGTATTCTCTCCCTCTCTTCGGACTTCTAATAACACTTTAATACCCCAGAGCAACTTACTTACTACTTCTTCCAGCTCTATCAACTTCTCACCGGTCCTCAAGGTGCGTGCGTTATGAGTTGCCAGGTCCAGAGATCGTGGGGGTTGGTAGCTTGGTCTCTGCTAGGGATTCTTAGCACCCCCTACTCCGCCGTTACCGTGGCTGCTACCGGTGCCAGGAATAACGGAGCCGCCGGGGACTGGGGGCCGTCTTTACGGTGTGTATATCATATTGGGGGGTTTGCCATAGTCACCACGCTTAGCAGGTTGGTGACCTGGTGATGGTGATTGGTGACCGCAGTGTTACAAATATGTGCTCGGAGGACGCTGCTGCCCATCTTCCGGTGTGTATTCCCTTAGTCGCCTTTTACGACATCCACGGGAGGATTGGGAGGGGTATTATTCAAATCCGAGACCACCACGGCTAATTTACTTAATTTACTATTTGATTCATTTTGTTTCTTAAATATAATGTTAGAAAAATTGCTCTAGAAGAAGTGCTTACATTTTTATTTTTTTTAACTCTTCTATGCCACCTCTCTCCGTCCAAGGTCTACATTTATCATTTGGCATTTTATCGCCATCTGTAAGTTATAGTCTAAGATGGTGTTGGTTGACGCTGCCATCGCCCTCTTCATGAAGCGACCCATCGCATAGTCGCTATCACCAGTAGTAGCTACAACTACCCCGATGACGTGACACTGCCACCACCGCGTGTGCAACACTCTCGTGCAGCTTCAACTTCTTGCCTCTAGTCTGCATGACGATCGCCGACTCATAGGTCAAACCCTGAGCTTCATGAATGGTCAAGACGCGTGACCCTGTGCCTCCCCCATATCCCTTATAGATCAGAGATTTCTTCTCTTCCTGTGTGTGTTAGTACACACACAGGACACTCTCACAAGGTACTCTCTTCCTAGTGGAAGAGAGTGTTGGGGAGGGTGGAGGTGGTTTGCGCTTCAATGAGCCGTTTCAGCTTCAGGGAATGTACATTGGATGCTGAAGAGTAGATGCCAGAGTATACTTCCCTAAGAGCATACGCGACATCCATAGGGTTCCGATACGTGCATAACAACTCCTGGCTAATGGTTGGTGCCAGGTTTGGGCGGTTATACTTTATGACAAAGAGGTTCTCTCTGTCAATAAAAGGAAGCTGGTTGACGTCTCCGATGAGAAGAGGTTCGCTAGCACCAGAGAGCCGACTTGCCATTACTATGGCCCCAAAATGGTTCAAGAGCGCCTCGTCACCTAAAAGTCGATTGCACTTGGTTGATGCTCTAAAACCATTCACTAAGACAGATGCCATATTGCGCACCTTGGTCTTGACCAGGTCTCCTATTCGGTGCGCTTGTTTCTCCCGAATGTATTTTGCTGCCTCTGTTGTTGTGGTGATAATAACGTCCTTCTCCCCATCGAAGTTTTTAACCACCTATGTTGACTTGCCGCATCCTGGAACCTCATTCACCCAGTCGATCTTGGGCATCACTCGGCCTTCCCACAAAGCCTCGACTTGAGTAGTTCCCATGATGGATTTCGCCATCTCGAGTATTCTGTTGTCTATCATCGTCCGGGTACGCCGAGCAACGACCACGATTGGATCGTCAGATTGGGCTAAGAATTTCCCCCATGTCCAGAGCCACAAAACCACTTGTTGCATTGAATGCTGCCATGTAACGACCCTTCATCTCTCCCTTTAGGACAAGGGCATCGTTGTTGTTGTAGATGGCAGTTTCCTCCACCTCGAGATTCTCCTTCAAAAGATTTTCACTTCCCAGCTCATAACACTGCAGTGTTAAAAGTATCTACCGGATCAACTGAGGTTAGAGTACTAGTAAAGTCAGAAATTGCAAAAAAAATATTTTTCCATACATTTTGTACGAAATGAATAAAATAGAATTCTAACATCGTCCGAATACAAACTTTTCGAAAATACTGGCGGCTCTAACCTCACTTGGTCCGATAGAAACTATTGATCCTTATAAGAAACATGATAGACTGTTTTTTTTTTGTCAAATGCCCGTTTTCTTGATGACTGTATATTGTTTCCATATTTTTTTATCACGATCATAACGACCGTTTGACCACGATCTCACCTGATGGAAAGCGATGATGTGGTCGAAGGTATAGCACGCTTGCCTAGTAGATACCTAGTAAATACCTAAAATCTGGGAATGCAAGTCAAAATATCTCTAAAAGTTAAGGAGTCTCGTAAGAACGTTTTCCTGTAGCTATTACGGATAAGGTAATTTCGTACAAAATGTATGGGAAAAGATTTTCGCAATTTCTGACATATCTTGTACTCAAACTTCAGTCGGTCCAAGATAAGTCCAAAACGGTAGGATACTTTTGATCATTATAAGAAACACCTTGATTTGCATCAAAAAGTTTTTGTGTAAAATTACCATTTTATTGCTGACTGTACATTTTTTCCAAGATCTGTGAATGCAGTTCAGAATATCTCAAAAAATTATGGAAGGTCTACTAGGAACGTATTCCTGTAACTATAACGGTTAAGGTACCTGCCCTTACTGTCCCGTCTCAAAAATCCAACCTTTATATGCCAGTGAGATGTCACACAATAAAAAAAGACACTGGGATCAAAGATTAAATCCCCTTGTATCTAAATAATAATGGATCCTTTTCTTGGACTGTACATCATCAATTCATCAGCCTATTACTTTTCCGGTCCCCACAGACAGCTCGCACAAAGTTTGTAAATCCAGCATGGCCGTAATCCAGCATTATGGATTACGGCTTTTAAATAAGATGTAATCCATCATACTGGCTAAGTGCTGGGTCCGGTTAGTGAAAGGTACAGGACATCAAATCCAAAATATAAGTGAGTAAGTACAATCAAACACAAATAGAACGTTTTTTTGAATATTTCCATTTAACAAAACTCCTCTTGTCATCATGTTTCATTGAACTTTACGTATTAAACAATAAAGTGATGTCATTAATTTACGTTTAATTTCATACAATTTTGTTTTAAGCCTCCGATAACGTCTCGCCGCCCTAATATGAATCATCTGTCCGTATAAATAAAATAATTATTGTTATTCCGCTGCTGTACCGTACTGCGAGCCGCCACCCCCATTGTCGACTGCGAGCGAACCGCTCTCGCCGGTCCCGCCCGCACCGCCCGCCCGCACTCAGTCGCTTTCGAACGTTGGTTCACAGTGCACGCTAATTCACTCACCTTCTTACGTCAACACAACATTAGGTAAGTTTCTTTCTCCTACTTTCATAAACTACGCGACGCGGACACAAGAAAACAAACTAAGTTATCAGTTTGTACCAATCCTACCACTGTTCCGGAAAATATCAAACGGGTTTTTTTGTTCTCTCCTTCGGGAACCGGCATTCGATGCACCAGATAATGGGGTTTATTGATCAGTAATAATATTCTGAATGACATTTTATGTAAAGTTAGTAACAATTGAAATATTCTCGATATTTTCTTGGTAAAAATGGACTGTTGGCAGTGTTGGCAAAGGGTGCGGTCTTGCCGCGTTACTTTTTACTCAGTTACAAAATATGTACCTAGTTATAGTTACTGTTGTATGTTTCTATTGCGATGTACAGTTTAGTTGTTCGATTCTGCCGGCTTTGTAGAGGCGTATGCACTTGACATCCGCTAATTCGAAGCCGAACCACAGGCCGAACGTCGATACCGGCAGCCTACCTACATAATTAAGTATGTAGCATTGGTATTCTGTTAACGTGTAATTTTGGATCCCTACTTTGTTCTTTTGTTTGTGTTATCTGTGGTTTTATTTACTTGTCTAAGAATTATTTTTATTTTCCTGCCTGCCCACGCAAGCCAAAAAGTTTAATTTGTAGACGATAACTTGATGTAATTTTTTCCCTCAGGCAATAATATGACTGTGTGCATTTGAGATATAATTGTATTTATTTTGTGATAGAACGTAAATAATTGAGCAGATTCAATAAGTAGGTAATATTGTAGATTCACGTTACCAACATTTATGGATTGCGGGAAAATAATGTGTAGGTAGGTATAATATAATTTTAAGTAGGTACTGTAGTTATACCTATGGTTAACCTACCTGTAGCTATTAGGTATAGCTACAGACAGGTTGCAATATTTATTAAATATTTTTTGCAATATTCATTATTTGTAGTCTACAGAATATTCTTAAAAAATGATAAAGCCGACCTACTTAATCATCGGTGTCAAGTGTTTTTTTAATGCAATAAGTACATAGGTATAAGTATATGTACTTAAAATTAATGTAAAGTTAAACCTAAATAAAATATCAAAAAGTTGTTCAGTTAATTAAAAACATTTGGGTACCTATGTCGTGATAGGCAGCTGAGCACAAAGCAATAAACATTTGGGTACCTATGTCGTGATAGGCAGCTGAGCACAAAGCAATAACTACCGAATTTTTGAAAGCGAGGAATTTTTCAGCAAACGCCTTTTCTAAAATTAGAAAAAGTAGGCAAAAAAACGAATAACCGTTTTAGCACGGTTCGTTAATCGCCGTGCGATATTATTATGTTAATAAATACAATTACTTGGTTGCGCTAACAATGCCGAGTCGTTCAACTTACATCCGAGAGTAACGACTAGCCGAAAATCTGAATTGTGAATAATTTCCGTTACAGTGCTTGCCACTAAAAACATTCGAGTTAATTAAAACAGATAGTTATATAGTAGTTTGCAACATGATATGTTAGGCCACTAAAGAAAGGAGTTTACTAGATAAGTTCCTAACACATTGTAAGTTCAACATATCTACTTATGGTTATGGCAAACCTATAAGCCTATGGCCTTTAAAAGGCAAGCATTAATAAAAAAAAAAGAAGAGGTATCTTATATTTTGGTTTTAGGTTAATTATTATAATAAGTAAGTATTCTTTAAAATAATAACATATTTTGTATATATAGATATAGTATATATAGATTTCATATTTTGTCATCCTCAAAGATAAGCCCTCGAAGGCCCTCGAAGGCAACTTAACGAGGGGTATTGATGTGGTGCTAATGAACCCACAGTTTTGTATCAGCCTTGTCACTATAAATAGATCACTGACTCACAATCACAAAACACATGGTTGACGCAGCGTTTAACCGCTCCTTGGTTTGAATAATAAACCGTTCATAACTATTTGGTTTCAAAAGCCTGAGAGCTTTAAATTATACCTACTTTAAGAGGGCCCTAATTTTTTAAAATTGTTATGTTTTCTAGACAATCTACATTCATCACCGGAGCTTTCGTTATTAATTTTCTCTGTCTGTACCCATACAGATAATTACAGTTGCTACACAGTAGATAATATTATTCAACATTTTGTTGTGGTATGTACAGTAGTCGCAGCGGAAGTATGTATCTCGGAAGTTGTCTGCAAGTCGCTGTGCAAACTCCTATTTTTCAGGCGCAATCCCAATGTTGAAGTTGAAGATAGCATTGTATAACTGCCTCGCCACTCGCTTACGTTTTTCGCATATTCTACCTCGCTCTTACCTTATGCTGTTTTATCCCTACTGCAGTACCTGCGCAATCGTTCACAGAGCCTCTAAACTAATTTTGTATGATACCGGACCAGTCTTTTCTATAATACCTACTGCCACTTGATTCAACAAGCTTAAAATTAAGTCCGTAAACGGCAGATATACCTAACGATACAATTAACCCTTCCAGTTCCACAAATTTTTTAAACAATTAATGTTCGATTTGTCACACTTGGAACTGGAAGAGCCTTACATGCCTAAAAATATTACCACACAGTCACACATCCAACACGATGCAACAAAAGAGTTAAACTAAACCGGTTCGGTTATTGTCATGCTGACTTTCGCCACTTTCACGCATCATGGAGTCGTGCACGGTATCACTCACAAAATCTACAATTAGCATCGTACTCATCAATTTATGGACGTAACCGATGCTTTGTTAGATCGTGGAGACTAGAAATCAAGTCATGCATAAGTAGCTTGCGCCAATCTGTAACCCACCACGCCCATCGAGCAACTACCACGCCACTCCCGTTCCTAAGTTATTGTCACACGGTTTACTGGAAAATATTAAAATCAACTATAAATTCAAGGAACATTGTTTAATTCAATGGATTGTATGTATTTACTCGTAAATCTAGGCCTTTCATTTCTGGGTTCGTTTTCCTGTTGACTTATAGAATGGTTCGTCAATGAATCATACGCTGCGATGTGGTAATTATTTATTTAGAGTTAAACGAGTTCAATATTTAACGGAGAGCTGTGTACACCTGTAGTATACTTTACATAACACGGTGCTTAGTTTTCGGACCATGATGTGCTGAAACAAGCTGTGGTGCAATATCCATGTACGGTGGAGTACTTACTACCTACGAATGTACCTACCTATTGTATTGCGTACACTAGAATAGTGCATACCATGTCGGTATTCTCGGTATTATACCTACCATGTAATGAAATCTGCTCAGACCGGCCAGTGGTGAATCAGAGCGAGAAGGATCTAAACCAGACTGTTGCGGGAAAGGGAGAATACAACTTCCCGAATCCCTGAATCGATTTCCCGGAGACCAAACAGGCGCACTACACCCCTAAATACTTAACTGTTAGGGTTCAGCCAGGGAATGAATCGATTTAATACCCAAATTGTACAAGGGATGACCAAATGCAAAATTGAAAAAAGACAAATATCACAGATTGTTGTACTGTACTGCCTGTCGACACATTCACTTCTAGTACAGTAGAAGTGAATGAAATGAATGTGTCGACGGGAAATTCAGTTTACTGTTACCGTGTGCTTTCGCCTCTTTAGCCTACATTAATTGCTGTGACTGAAAACATAACTAAACATTTCTAGAATGTAGTGTCGATGAAATTTACATAGACTTACTGTCAAATCAGCCCATATAAGTTTGCTGGACTTAGACCAACTCCTCTACCAAAGTAATTTATAGAAAAAGTTGTTTGATTGTTTGAGTAAACCGACAACCAAACCACCGAGTACCAGACGGACGTGCTAAGCACAGGCTATGTACAGGACCTATTGTGGTACAAAAGCGAAGCCCTAGGCACTCTATGTCGGTTTATAGATCGAGGGGCGAGGAGAGCCGAAGACGAACATTTGAGGACTGGTCTGCAATAATAAAAAAGTTCGTACGACATCATGAGAATCTAAGACGTGACTGCGCCGGCTGCTGCGGAGACAGCAGTGGCCCGTGACCGCGAGAGGCGGAATAATGTTTTTAATTCTAATGTTTTATCTGATTTAGTTTATTTTCGCATATCTTTAATGGCATTCCATTATGGAAATGCGAATAGACAAGTAAATCATAATAATGAGTGCATGAACTTTGAGGCATTATTATTAGTGGATGACGTTCAAATTATCATGGTTCAGATTAAGATTTGGAGATATTATAAAAAATAACAGATTAGCATATATAATTCCGCTATCGCGGTATCTGCACCCATCCGTGCGATGCTCTACACTTGAAAATGTCTTAATTGCCAGAGCAGCCAACTTGACGCTCCATAAAACTTGAGACGTATCTTTTTGATGTTACGTTCTATCGTTATTCGTTAGACGAGGTCGTTGACACCGCGACACTGACTTCTGTTTGGTCTGGTTGCTTTGATGATTGGAATTGCAAACATAATTAAAATGTTGCTAATATTAGTTAACAGTTTATTGTTATCTTTTCTTAAGCTTATGCTCTTAGCTCAGCCACATGCCATTTGTATATTTTCTTAGTTTTGCATTCGACAACGCTTTGTAAACTTCAAATCAGAGCTTTGAATCCCTCTTCTAGTCTATAAACGCGTTGCTTTATATTAGTAATTAGCTCAATATTTTATGTTACTAAAATGTTATTGTGCCAGCCGTACCTACATTAGCGTAAATGACTCTCCAAGTTAATATAACTCATAACCGGAGTTCCACAAACGAGCTCAAGTGCTCCCTGCGTGAATGCGAGGGGGTGGTTCTACCCTAGAGCCAGACTGGGGAGCAGGGGAGCAAACGGAAAGGGATAAATTCATGTCATTCATTTGTATACTCCCGCACGCCTTTTAAGGGACGAAAACGTGACTTTTATGAAGTGAAAATCTTGCAGGCAACATCAGTAATTACTCACTAATTGCTTTATTTTGCACAGGATGCTGAGGTATCTCTGATAATAATGTTATATTATTACTTATTTTTTCAAAATATTGTTTTATTAAAGCCATTGTATCATGACTGATTAATCAGTCTGCAAGATATTCAGTCGCCTTTTGAAGGTTTCAGCTAAAGTGAAGGAAACAAACAAATATATTTACTCTGTGAGATTATTGCAGTTTGTAGAAAAGGTAATGTTTGTTAAGGTGTTTGAGCCTACTGAGCCCTCCCAGTCCCACGTCATTGGAACAGGCTATGAACAGAATAAAAAAACTATAAAGTTTCATTTATATATATTTAATTTTAAACTTTTTTAATTTTCCCTTATATATTTTTGGTATGGTCTTTTAAAGACCTTCATTTTTACCTCGATAAGTTTTAATCATTTTTTGTTTCATCGGAAATACAATATGGGAGCTGTAAGCTGCCATATTAGTTTTCTTGACACTTCATAGATCCTATGTTACTAGTGACTAATGATACCTCATTTATCAAAATCCATTAAGCCGTTTAGGATGCAGGATGCGCCAAAGAAACATACAAACATACATCCTAAACACATAAAACTCCGCAGTCGGGTAAAAACAAAAGAAATACGAAAAGAAACTTGCAATTGATTACATTACCCTTGTGACACTCATTGTTATACTTTATATTTAAATATAATTTCTCGTTGTACTTGTGGTGTCCAATTAAGAGTTAATATATACAAAAAATTGGTATTAAGTTGGGACGTGTTGAAATATTTTTATTTTGCCAGCAACGATATCTCTCACCCAAATCTCTCACACTGGCTCGGTCTGAAGTAGGTTCTTTAATGCTATACTCGTACGTTAACTAAGTAGCAGTACTATACTCGTACGTTAACTAAGTAGCAGTGCTATACTCGTACGTTAACTAAGTAGCAGTGACAGACAAGTCAATTAAAATCTGCAACTTTTACGGCGACTCAATAAATATTGGAAAGCTGAGCGCAGTTGGAATATCTAGAAACTCAGTGCGGTTCCGTTGGTTAGGGGAGTAAAAACTAGAGATTATGACAGCCATTCCGACTTTTATTGCACGAGTTTATGTACACTGTATTGGAAAGTACGGCAAAGCTTCAGTCTGTAGAAAATAATTACGCAAAATAATGTCTGCGCAGCCGAAAATAAGCCTGTTGCTTGCGAAAGCGCCGACATTTTCAGCACATTTAAAATTGTAAAGAGATGGATTTGCATTGTAAACAACCTTTTGGCATATCATGAACCAAAAATACCTACCGACGACCTGGAAATGTATTAAGAGTCCGCCAGGGGAAGTTCACTCACCTTTGCCAGATATTAAATCGCTGAGCAGTAGTGTGTGAACATTGCTGTGTTCAGGTTAAGGGGTCTGAACCCAGTAAAATTACTGGGCATTGAGATTTATAAAATAATGCCGGGACCAGGTTACGGTTGCTCAGCACTGCACTCTGCGGTGCCCGCGCAAACAACGCAACCGTCAACATTTTGCATTCCAAGTTCCTGGATGGTACTGCATCATATTTATAGCCATAGCAACCTATGGCCATAAATATGATTCCACATTTTCCGTAGTACACTAACGCAACGCCCTTGCCGAAGCTCGATGCACTCGATGACATAAATTGTCTCGACCGCGACATCGATACCGCTGAATTTTACGACGACTGGATCCGATAACTGGTTTCATACTCGTTGTTACATGCACGGCGTTAACCTCGAATGCAAACGTAGCCAAGATGCACGCTGAGTCAGAACATGTCTGTGACTATGGACGGGCCAGCTGTTTTCAATGCGCCTAGCTAAACCTAGCTTAACAATGCCCGGGAGGCGCAAAATGGCAACGGCTTCCAATATCAAAGAAATAGAGCTCTCGTACCACCATAAATAATAGTTTCAACTGTGGTTCAAGGTAGAACACACTGTACATACATGGTAGCTCGAATGCCGGCTCACTGTACATACCTGGTAGCTCGAATGCCGGCTCACTGTACATACATAGTAGCTCGAATGTCGGCTCACTGTACATACATAGTAGCTCGAATGCCGGCTCACTGCTGCGTAGATAAGACCCACTAACACCATTATTACGTCTCCATAGTAAAGTTTATGTCTAGTCTAGAACAGTCATCAACAAAGGCAAAAAGATAGCATCATTTAATACTTTAGACATATTAAATACTAGCTTTCCCGCCCGCGACTTCGTCCGCGCGGACTACTGTTTATCGCGAAAAAAAGCATCGTATGTTCTTCTAGGATATTAAAAACCAATACAAAAGTAGGTATAGCACCAATGCTCTTGATGTTTTTTGACAGACTTGTTATTTCGTTTCCATGGCAACCGTTCCTTACAGCGAGTTATCAGCATTTTCCAGTTTTCCCATGGAAACTTACAATTTTCCAGGATAAAAAGTATCCTGTGTTTTATTCCAGGGTAAAAGCTATGTTCATTCCAAATTTCATCAAAATCCGTTCAGCCATTATCGCGTGAAAGCTCCCCAAACAAACAAACAGACAACGTTTCACTTTTATATATTGGTATGGATTCTATGGTATGGACAAAAATAGCCTGCGACGATACGATACGATAAAATGTGTTAAATAATATTTGAACAAAGTTACCGCGAAAAGATCGACAAATACCTGAGTAAATATTTCGCAAAATTTCTTTACGTAAGTACCTATTTTTCGTCCTTCAAAAAGTCTCCAGATTTCAATTGAAGCAAATCTGGAATGTTCCAAAGATTAATAACTTCATTTTCGCCATCAAGGCGAATTTTCGCGATTTTTCTTCGTTCGCTACTTCGCTGCCAGTTATCTACAGCTTGTTGACGACACAAACGTGAAACTGCATTGGAATGAAATAATACGCTCTAACTTCTGGTTGTTAATTAAGTTTCAAAATTTATGGCAAAATTGTCGTTTCAAAGTTTATTCAAAATCCATCTACACTGGATAGTAGCCAAATATATGAACCTATAGATAGAATGAAGTAACAAGAAATAACAAATAAGTACCGCCTTTTATTGTTTTGGTATCAGGTGCTTTTATTATCCAATCAATGTTATAGTCTCGTTGAAATCACGTTGATTCCAAAAATGTAATTTTCCATCGCTATCTCATGATCATCATTGAGCAAATAATCGAAATGTCAAGCTATTTCGCTCACGCGCAATAGGTCAAATTTGTGCCTGGGAACCGCCTTGCCAAGCCATTCCAGTTGTTTTCTGTGCAATATTTGTAGCAGTGCTAACGAAGCGTCTGCAACGGCGTTTATAGTCGATGATGCATAGCGGAAAATAGAATTGTAATGCAGTCTTCCAGATCGTTTTTATCTGGAATTCTTTGAGTCACCAATTTAGATTCTGGTTCAAAACCCTCTGTTCGTCGACGGCAACCATTTGCAAAGATTCGATGAAAAGTCTGAGTGTAATTTCGGACGGGCAATTTGTCGGAAATCGGAACAATCCCTCTCTCCGGGTGCCAATTTCGTTTGATGTGTTTATTGTGCTTGTAATTGCATGGTTATGTTTGTTGAAAGACTCGAAGGAGCAAAATCAGAACATTCAAATTAGGTTCTTGACCTCTTGCTCGAAGAATTAATTCATGATAGCTATTCGCTATCCAAACAAGGAATCACAAACGAGTTCTATAATTTATTTATTATGAACGACGCGGCATCATTTATTACGATTACTCACCGATAAACTTCTTTGTGTTATGCATTATCGGACATATTTCAGTGCATTCGTCGTAAATTGATAACAGAATAATAATATTTTTTATTCAGTGATAGATAAGGTAGGTACAATCTGAACCCTGCTTCTAACAGTATCGACATAACGTGATCATTCTTCTGTAAAGATGCAGCCATGATCAATTTGATGAAGATGTCTGACAGCAATCGTGCTTTATCTAAAGCCCTGTTTTTTTATCTCTAGCGTTGGCCACACCACGCCCAAGCACGGTTTTTTTCTTGTGAACTGAGCTATAATATTTGCACATCGTTCATGTTTATTTAGAATCCCATTTATCGCAAATATCAATCATTCTTTCGCTGTATTTTAGTTGGTATCGAATTACCTGTTAAGTAAGCGTGGCGACCGACATAGAACAGTAATTCAAACCAGCACAAACATAGATCCAAAGCAAACAAATCTGATTCACTGCAGGTAAAGAAAACAAATGTTCTGAAATGTCGGACGGAGCACAATACCTAATCTAATCGAGGATCGAATCTATTCGACCTATTTCCATCTTGTCCATAACCATTCTTGGCAGAAAGTCATGTTCGATGCACATACTGCGCCTTGTATGGGCGTCCTAGCCAAGGTCGGCGGCTGACAGAACACAGATGTCGGTCCTAGCTTGTTGGCTGGAATGCTGTGTATAAATAGCTGCAAGGTCACGGCCGTACTCCTCTTGCGGCTTTGCGACATCTAAATCTATCGCCATAATACTTATTTGACATCTAATCCATCGTGACCACCGGAATAAGATGATTTTTCTATTGTGGGAAGCTTGGGGCCACTCAAGAATCAAGGTTTTGATAACAGTTTATTTTTTACTCTGACTCAGCTTCCAACTTTTATCTTTTTTTATCTATATGGTACGCTTGTCATAGAACTGTTATTAGTCACCCATTGTTATGGAAATCTGCTGGAAAAGTTATAATTCCTTCCCCTCTCTGTCTGTGAGTGCCGCCTGAAAGTTAGAAGCAATTAGTTTCCGGGTGCTTCTACGGCTTCCAGTGTGCCTTTATTTATCCTTCCCTTTGTTTTACAACATAAGAGCTTATTACCTTCATGCATAAATCTTCTTGTTTTAAAGCGATCCGTTGTAGTGTATTGCGATGCGAGTCTTGTCGAGACAAGACAAGGGTGTAAAGACCAATTCTGTTTTCTGTGCTCTTCGCTTTATTTGTCTTTCTTCCATCCAGTTCGTTATTTGCAGGAAATTAATCTCCGATCATCCGATGGCTACTTTCTGCCCCTCTCGCAAGCCGAGTCTGTTCCGTTATCGATCCTGTCTGATGCTAGGTTTCGTGTTCAATGAACTTATGTCATGTCCGGGCTTTCCTCGCGTGCGTTATTTTATTGCACACGTCATGTAACCCACCAGACGTTGACTAGTTAATTACAGTTTGATGAACATTACATTACTCTGCAGATTTGGATTTTTGTATTTTAAATGGAAATGATTATTGTCTGTGAATCAGTTACCTAGTAGGCAGTAAACAGTGCGCCAGAGATGCGCTTACGGTGAAATTTTAATAAGTTGAAACTTTCTACTGTCTGTTTGGTGCGCGGGGCACCAAGTGAGTCATTCGGTTCAGTGTACGCTCCCCTCCAAAACTGCGTCAGACCATTCGCGATATTGATTCTCTCGCGGTATTTTTCGCTCGCTAAAACTTGATGGGTGTTGCTCAATCGAATTGCGTTGCTTTGCATAACAATAACTGAAGAGGTTTTCTCTCAGACAATGTAATTATATATCTCGGTAGCACTTGCTATCTTCTTCTAGCTTGGAAAACATAGATTCGTCTTAAATTTTAAGTTAAGCATGATACGTGACAAAAGCACAGCTGCATTTCGCCGATTCTCGGAGAATATAAAAGTACCTAATGATGATATTTCTTCATTAATTATGAAGCTTGAATCATTAAGATTATCTGTTATTGTGGTAGCAAGTATAATTTCGGCTGACATTTTGTAAACGCGAACCATATGGTGCGCATGCGGCATATTTTTTACGGCGCCGAGAATAACGAGACTACGTACCAACTCGTTCTTTACCGTATAAGGATTTGGAAAGGCGCCATGTTGACATGGCCCATGTTGCCAGGCACCGTTAATGTTGCTTTAATGTACTACAATAGGACTCTGATTTTATTTTTACCAACAGATGGTCAAACATACCTACGTGACAGACAACGCTTTGAGTGTGGCTCTTTCCTAGCGTCTAAGGATGATCGCCTATTGTCAGTATTAAGGACATGGGGACATAATCTATTGTTTTTTATGTTAGAAATGCGTGAGCCATATGAGTCACATCCTCTTGACGAAACGACGAACCACTCCACCTCTGTGACTTCACCCTTTCTTCGTTTTGTATGTTTTCGTTGAGAACGGTGAATCAAATGTGGTATGACGCATGTTTCGACCAATTCTTTTAGTTGTGTACGAAAATGCCTTCGTTTATAGATCGTATCATTTCTCACTGTTGGCATCTGCTTCTGCTGAACTTATGGCATGTACCTATTTGTCTTGTCATTTTTTTTATTGTTCCCTAATTCAGCTTGTGCCATCCAGTGTCCCAATTATTCTTCTCATAAATATCAGGTTTCAGGGCTACAAAGCTAGAAATAATAATCGTATTATTTCGTGCCCAAGCAACGGAGATTTATCCAATTAGTAAATGTTTCTTAACTGCTTTATATTAAGCTCATGCTCTGTTTGGCAAATCGTGCCCAATGTGCGGTACCGGCTGCAACTGGATACGCCAAATAACACCTATCCGACAAACCAGTAAATACATTCCATATAATTCTATAGCACGCCACGCCACATACTTGAGTTGGAAGTACTTAGGTAATCGTCGGAACTAATGATTTATTTAAAAGGATGACTCAGGGACTAGATCTCGAATATGGAGGTCGGTATTAGCTGTATTTCGTAAAAGAATCACATTGACATATCAATAAGATCAACTATTTTGTATACAGTTACTATTTGACATAATTTTCCTTATGCAAGTTTTTTCTGATAATTGTAGAACATACTCGAACCTCAGTTTTGGTCCCATGGTATTGGAACTTTTTGATTCGTGTAAGAACCAAGAGTGATTGACATCATAAAAACATTACCTACACTCTTTTTTGGTGCATTCTTGTAAAAATAAAAGTTATTTCGCTTGGAAAACGCAAAAGTGTAATAACTACGTAATTTTTTAAGATATTTAAATTATTTTTGCGCCAGGCTTCGATGCAAGTTTAGTGAGACATTTATAAGCATACAATAAAAAACCCTTCTCCATTGTGCTTTTCCTCGCTTTTCTCTTGAAGCAAAATCTTGGCCGCGGATGTAAATATAAAGTAACTCTAAAATTAAGACTCGGGTCAGTCTCCAAAGAAAATTTCCCGTCACTACAATGGTTCAGTCAGGTAGCTACCTTTACTGCCCTTCTCAAATTATCAACCTGTATAATCTAAATAATAAACTAATGTAAGTCAAGAAGGTTTAAATTGATGTATTACAAATAATAAAGAGCATTATCGCCGCCTACGGTAAGGTATAAAGTTGGCGACGCATCACTAACGATAAATAGCCACTCTAATTCGTTGAACGAGGCGAATATAATACACTAACCAAGGGGCTACTATTTGACTTTGATCACCTGTTATCTGTATTTAGCAATATTTTCTCTGTTATCTCAGGTACTTATGTGTTTATATGTACCTACGAGCTGTGCCTGCGGGTGTTTTCCCGCGTGGTCATTTGTTATTCCAGGACCAAATGTACCTACAAAGTACATTATTATACTGAATTTCTTCATTGTGATAACAAATACACCAGATTTGAAGTCAAAACCTAAGCTATCCAACAGTTAAACCCGTATCGCAATCGGTCGAGTAGTTTTTACGTATACTCAATAGACAGACAAACAAACAGTGAGACAGGATTTAAAAAAATTATATATTCTTGTTCAGTAGCCTATTTTAAGTACCCTAGACCATCGTTTTTAAATAATCTGCTTTATTAGAATTTTCGTTACTTACTGCGTTAGAGTAGGAACCAATCTTCATGGCGGCTGAGAAGTTAGGCGCAAGGCGCTGCGCAATAGCAAATTTTAGGTGTAATCGGGCTTTGGAGAGGTGAGAGGCCGGGGCACACCCTCCCGCTAGCCCGCCGCATCCCGCGCGCGCCCGCCGCGGTTGTGCTTGTGTGCACGCTACATTCGTACGCTGCACACATGCATGCGATTCTGTTCAAGTACAGTCTAGTTAGTTATTTTAAAGTTGTTTGTTACCAACCAATACAATCCACCAAAACGATATCAGCAAATATTCCGATATTAATATTATTATGTTGACGTATGTTAACATAATTTCAAGATTGGTTAAAAAATAATGAATAGGTTAACGCGTTAAGTGTCGACGCTAATTTACCTACCTACTAGAAACATAGCTATAGGTATAACATTTTTTTTATTATTCCATTATTTGTATGTACTTATCACATATATTTTTTCAATTTTAACATTATTAGCATGTGACATGTAAGTATGGTTTATGTAGTTTATTAAATATGTATGTAGGTATATTCATTTTTATTTAGCATGATTTATTGTATTGTTTTGCACCACCGTCCTTTTTTAATTCGTAATTTCTGTCCATCCAAAGGTTGTCTGAATGAGATCGCTTTTAGCGATAGATCACCTGTTTTGCCTATTTTTAAATTAAATTCTTGTATATTTGTTCCATTATTCTGGTGTAGTAAAGTGTTTCTTGTTATTAGCATGTTCCACAAGTAGGTAGAAACAAAAATACTCTAATAATTGCGAACCTTACTGTACCAGCGCGAAGTCACACTCGCAGCGCGCTTCACAGCCGCCATAAAGGTTGGTTCCTACTATACTGCTTAATTATAAATATTTATTTAGGGGAGATTAATTAAATCTGTCCGGCGAGGTGGAGTGGAGTGACAACTTGCGAATGGCAGCGACTGAGTGAGGAGAGGCCTACGTCTAGCTGTGAACGAATACGGGCTGACGATGATGATGAATGAAATCTGTTCCAGAATAAAAGTACATAAATACTAAAACAAGTTTAATACGAATTTGCCCTCCTTGACTCTCAAACTTGGCGTCACCTGCTATGTTCTGATATTAACAAAGAGAATTCCTCAATAACGTAACGATAGCAATGTAAATATTATGCTCATATTAAAGTTAACGAGCTGCCTCGGCGCGGTTAATGTATATACCTATTATGGTATTTATCATACTTTTGATATGCTAATACTTTTCAATAGTTGGTAGGTGCGTGGCGTTACCCTCGTAGCGGCTGTAAAGTCAATATTATATATTATAAATTATCTCTATTACCTCTCAGATCAAAAAAGGATTAGGTATCTGAATGGTTTTGTATTAATTATAGCGTTCTAATGATGTAACAGAAACGTTTCTCGAATAAATTCATATTTTTAAGAGACACCACTTATGTACTTGTAGGTAATTTGCAGATGATATCGTCATTAGGGCGGAAGCACTGCAAGAGCCGCGACAAATGCTGGCTAGCCTGGCTGACGTCTCACGACGAAATGGTCTCCGCAAAACAAAAATCATGATCAATGACAATATTCTAGTAGTCAATGGCATGCCTGTCGAAAATGCAGGAGTGTTTATAAATATGGTGCCTGTTTGTTTGTTCGCATATCTTGTAAAAACTACTGGACCGATTGCGATGCGGTTTTCAATTTTGGATAACTTAGGGTTTCACTTAATAACCGATGTAGGTACCTACTTGTTATCTCAATACGGTGAGTAGAAATTGAGAAAACGATAAAAAAATAATTGCCGTCGCGGGGCGCCTGGCAGATGTGTAAACATAAAAAAAAAACAAATCAACGTTTTGCACCGCGCGCTTTCATTGGTCAACTGTGAATCAGCAACTCTACACCTGATCTTCTTCTTCCTTCAATATTTATATTATGGCTTATAACTTGAATATGGCCAAGCTGAGGCGGAAAGGGCCGATGGAGCCACGAGCGATGCGGCGAAGCGTCGCCGCACCCCGCTCGCGTCGCGGAACTGCTCGCGTCGCCGATCGCCACGCCAACGGTCAGCGTTCCCGTACCGCGCCACTAATGTTTACACATCAAAAGCCATTTGAAGTCTGAACGAAGTTTGATGATATTGGTACTTTTGGCTCTGGAATAACACATATCCTTATATCCCAGAAAAAAAACCGCGCAGGCAAAGCTAGTGCTAAATATTGGTGTGATGACGTGATTATTTCTAAATACTTGGCATGTACCAGAACCTTCGAGCATATATCCAAGCTCGAAGACCAGAACGTAGTGATTATATTCTCTTTGGGTTCCTACTAGGTACATAAAAAATTATGTAACTCATATATTTTATAATGCATTTTCTATTTTTAACAAAAAAAAATCATACATAATGTAAAACATTTTGTTGATTATGTAAACTTATTCGGTTTTGGTATATTTTGGTACTTAATCATTTTTGTTCCGACACTCCTCAAATTATATTCCATGGCACAGAATAAATAATATTGCTAACTACGCTTGTGGCTAATTTAACATCATCATCGATTTGTTATTTCCGTGTCAATCAAATTTTAATCAAAGTTTACCCAGCTGCGCTATAACTTAATGAAGACGTTTCTGGTTCACAACGATATCACTGGTAGTACCTACTGGAACCTTGTAGGTACTTCGTATTATAATTCAGTTTTGAACGAAGTACCTAAATACCTTCATTGTAGGCAAGTTGAAACAATGGCAAAGCATAAATAATAGTACAAATGAATGGTAACTGTATGATTTCTAATAATTATACATTGACCTCATTCTGAATGATAGGATAAAAATTGCAAACCTTCAAACTAACTCATAAACTAAAACCTATGTTTAGTTTACTAACTGTCGTGCCGGAGCTGTGGAGACCTCAAAGTAGCTCTAATTAATTACTATTATAAAATTTGGCAAAATCCATACAAAACTAACGAGTTTAGTCACAGAATAATAGTACTGAGTTAGTATGGCTTAGAGATACATTTTACTGCCGTACCCGGACGGCAGTTTAAGTATCATACCTTACTTCCAGCAATGCAAAGTGGTTTGTATCTACCCTCTTCTCTACTCGGAGACCTTTTGGTGTCGGTTGACGCTACATCCTTCAACAAAAGAAACAATAGAATGTTTCCCTTCCGACTGGCAGGATGTATGCTGTACCTGCCTGCTGTACGATGTATCATTTTATTTTCTACACACATCGAGTAGCCGACAACAATGCCTCGTGGATTTAGTATTCTGCTGATGCGCAGTTAGCTGCGGGCATTGGCTGCGGAATTGTCTGTGGTAAACATATATTAAAAAAAAATAAGTTTGTTCAGTTAATGTTGCCATTAATTTATCCATACATTTTTTAGAGCAGTATATAATTTATTGTTTATTTTGTAATCATTGAATCGAATCTGTATATATAATGCTATTTAACTATAACACTTCATTGCGGTTTTCTAGCTTCCTCGAGTTTCCTATTTTTATTCAAAACATGCTGGTAATAGATTAGGTCAAACAGATTGACATACTCTCAAACAAAAGAACTGTGTGTGAGTCAGAAACATACGGCCGATACAAAGTACAGTTATGTCTCTCCCACAACAGATTGTACATGCACGCACTTCCACACTGCTTTTTATAAACAACAGTTACGCGTGAATTTGTGAGTTGGACGCTTCATCGGGTTGTGGCTCGTATGTATTTTCTTGAAAGTAAAATCATATATACTTACCTACCTTCTAACCTAATCTACAATTTACTAATTGAAAATAGCTGCCTGTAAGAAATTATTGAACACAAATCGAACTATCGATGTCACAATTCCCATTCGGAGTTTCTTCAGTACCGTTATAAACTCATCAATGCACAAGTGCAGCATTGAAAGTACAACATCCTATTTAAAACAGCAATCGTCTTTGTTTCGATGCTTCAATGGTAGTGGTTAGTTAAAGTGTTTATGGTCCATTTGCTCACGTAACGTCTGGCGCCTGTTGGCAGCACATGCCTACCCGATTACGGGACAATCAACATAGAGATTAGTTGGAAAGCGAGTATCCTCGGTATGTGGGAGTCTTAGAATAAGGACGCCACTGTCACTCGATGTTACGATGAGTCAGTTATAGTTAGCTCGTGTAGTTTGTGTTTTAGAGCAACGATAGCCGGCAGGTTTACGTGCGCATTGTAATCCAACAATACGTTTGGTCCTCGGCATCGCACCAATGACTTTTTAAGTGTAGATTTCCATCGCACAGTGCTTTGTAAGGCGCGTTAAGCTGTCGGTCCCGGCTGTTATTGATTGATAGAAGTCGTTAAGCGAAGCCTGAGGCTCTCGGGTGGCCTGACAAACTGACACCAAAAGCCAAGCACTACTTCATACAAAAAGCAAGCAAGTTCGTGATACTTTAGGGTTTAGTTTATATATTTTAGAAATTCAAGCCACAGATTACTGTACTAGTAGCAGGATCTAACATGCTGTTTAGTCATTAGTTTCAATAAAGTGACATTCAAATAATTTAGGTTGTTGCCGTTGTAAGAACAAATTAGCTAAGTTCAAGATACCTTGCGAAATTGCAAATTTTGTTAATTTTGCTAATGATTACTGTCCATTGTTTTCAGATTTGTACAATGGCTTGCTCAGTCAGCGACGTGCCTGCCCTGAAAGACCTGCCCAAGGTGGCCGTGGACCTGAAGAGCCAGCTGGAAGGGTTCAACACCAGCTGCTTGCGCGACGTAGATTACAATGAGAAGAACGTATTGCCGTCTGCTGCAGGTATGGTGATTGATTTCGTTCTTGCTAATACAAATAATTTAGGAAGATTCAGAAGACAGATGCGTAACATGGATCATTTAAGGTGCTTTGGGGTAATTTCGGATTATGTTTTGATTAGTTACATTATATTTTTTCTTACATTATATTTTTTCTTTAATAATCTCTGAAAGTTTACTACAAACTCATGTTACTGTTATTTGTTGAAATGTATATTCTATCTCAACTCTTGCGATAGCCTATTTAAATTAATCTTATTGCGTTCCGTAAATTCAGTCACTTAAAAAAAAAAAAAAACTTTTGTTCAGTTGTAATTTCGAAATACCACGAGGTAATTCCGAATTAAACTTTAAATTCATCTGTTTGAGTTTGCACTTATAGTTTAAATTTCTTTTTCGTTCTACTTTACCCCTCTATAAAAAACAATCTGATATATGTGATAGTATAGCCAGAACACATATTTGATAATTAGATTTTTGGAATTACCCCCACATAACGTCCAGTAGTAATCCTCTGGAAACTAATATGGAAAAGCAGTTTTCATTCGGAATAAACCCTCGGGGTATTTCCGAAAGAAACATAAGAACGATAGCTAGCGCATCCGAACCCAAAAAAAATATCGCCAAAACCAATTGTCTATCGTTAAATCTTTCAATTAATAAGATTACTTACCAAATTCCTGAGAATTTACCCCGCATTCTATAATGCGGGGTAATTCCGATAACCCACAAAAAGTTAAAAAAAAGAAGTTTCCTACGTATAATAGATTTGCATACGCACACACTCGTCACAAGATAGCTAAAGTAACTGTCGCGAGGAAGAAAAATAAGATGGCGTCTAGATTTATGTTACCAGAGCAAAAAATATTGCCTGGGTTAGGAGTAATTCGTAATTTTCAGAATATCCCCATTATCGAAATTACCCCAAAGAACCTTATATCGAAATGAATGCTATCAAACAATGTGATTCCTGTCACAATCAGCCCAGTAATTCAGTTTATTTAGCAATGTCAATACATTTATTTCGGGATTCTCCAGTATTATTATTGGATTCCAGATCTTTTTATAATAAAGGTACAGATTTATTTCTGTAAATGACTTAGGATTAATTTGCATCTCAAATGTTATCAGATGTAGCACAAGAAAAGCAACACAACGCTCTGCTTCAAGGCGTAGAACAATTTCAGGCATCTTCCCTAAAGAAAACGGAGACCGTGGAAAAAAATGTACTTCCGAACGCGCTAGGTATTGTGTGGTGGAGCATAACGCGAAATAACTAATGTACGAGAAGTAATGACGCTAAAATGTAGCAAATAGCCTGTGAACGTGACGTGACCGCTTTGACTCGCATTTTCCTCATAACAACTATACTGGGCCAGCAGTCTCGACTTCGATAGCGATTGCTTTACAACCGAAATCTGGCGCAAAGTCTGTCAGTAACTGTCAAAGCTAACGATTGTCATCGGTATCTGTACTGTAGGGACTACCAAATATTGGATCGTTAGGACTTTTCGACCGATTTCTGTTTTAAAGCAATCGCTATCTATTTCGAGAATGCAGGCCCTGATATACTCTATATTTTATTCTTCTTTGATTAATTAACGAAAATCTAAGACGATTAGGCCGACGCACATTTTCACAATTCAAGTTGCAGGTTAACTTTATTTTATTTTGTGGCACTAAAATAATAACGAGCATGTTTGTTATGCCGTTTTAGTGTGTGCAATAAAAAAACGAATTTCAAGAAATTCATTTTTTTATTTTTGTCCCAGATGTTGCTACTGAAAAAACTCAAAAATCCCTCTTCGATGGCATTGAAAAATTCGATGCTACCAGGCTGAAGCACACAGAAACCCAGGAAAAAAACCCTCTTCCTGACAAAGATGGTATGTATTTATTTGGGTATCAGCACTTTTAAGTTACACGCTGCTTGAGCTGATGTAGGTACTTACCCATCTATTTGTTTGTCGCACGCATTTGTATACCGATAAGCCTTGCCTCCAAATAATACTTTCTAAACGGCATTTACCCATTGTAGCGTGCGATAAAAACTTAATTGTTTATGTATTTAGTTTTAATGACTCTCTGATTAACTTATCGCGTTATTTTGTCAGTCTACCTTCTTGACACGCTTTCCTATGCACAGTACAAGTTAAACAACATTAGCATGCATTATATTGCCGTAATTTTTAAGTTTATGCAGAAACGATCCATGCTGTTTTGATGTGCAGCATCCAAGCTTGTTACCATTATGTTATGCCGTGCACGGTTTTGCTTTGCGATAGTTGTGGCAGCGGAGAAGGCCCACCAAAACCTGCTTGATGGCGTCGAGCACTTCGACAAGACTCAGATGAAGCACGCGACGACGGAAGAGAAAAACTCCTTACCGCCCATCGAAGGTTTGTTTTGCCGCTTTATAGCCTGCTGATTTGTACCTATTATTGATACATCTTTGTGTGTTATTTAGATAGGTACCCAGTACCCACCTACTTTACCAACATCATCCATGTTAATATAAATAAAACGGCTCAAAACTCACGAAAAAGAAGATCGGAAATACTCCGACCAGTCAGTCAGTCTCCGGCTTGTCGGCATAACACTCCCAGATGAAGGACTTCAAAATAGTCCGAAACTGGTCGGAGTATTTCCGATCTTCTATTTCGTGAGTTTTTAGCCGTTTTATTTATATTAATATGAATAGTTAGTTTTCAAAATCAAATCATCCATGTTAATATTTATTTATAAAAATCTATTATCATATTTTGGTTATGCTCGCGTTGGTAAAACTAGATCTTTTATTCTACTACCCAGTAAGACCTTACCGCTTACCGCCCAGCGCCGTCTGGCCAAGCGAAGCGAAGTCTCCAATTAAACTTGAATAAATCGGCATTTATATTGTATGTATGTTTGTATTTATGTCTATGTTAATTAATGTATGTTCGTTCGACGATAACTTTCGAACTGTATTGTTGATTCTATCTTTATGAAATGCTGTACCAATATACCTTATGTTGTGATGATAATATAACTTTTAAGTTTCTCATCATCATCAGCCTATACTAGTCCACTGCTGGACGTAAGCCTCTCCTATTACACGCCACTGAGCTCGGTCTTCAGCTCACCTCATCCAGTTTCTGCCAGCCGCTTTTCGCAGGAGGTCGATCCACCTGGCTATAGGGCGACCTACTCTACGGTTTTGCATAAGCGCGGTTTCCACTCGAGAACTTGTCTACCCCAACGGTTGTCGGTTCTTCGGGAAATGTGACCAGTCACTGCCACTTCAGCTTCCTTATCCTTAGAGCTATGTCGGTTACCTTGGTGCTCAGTCGGATATCTTCATTACGAATCTTGTCCTACAGAGAAACTTCAAGCTCTCTGCATAGCTCGCTGAGCGACCTTAAATTTGTGGACTAGTTTGACCGTGAGTGTCCACGTTTCGGCTCCGTAGGTAATGACTGATAGAACGCACTTTTTAAGTTCCTAGTATGAGCTAAATCAGTCGTGGGTGGTTTGGGTAATGTGATTAGGGATTTTTGATGTGTTTTTTTTGATCAATTTTTTAATTATAATGTTTGACTTAACTTGTACACATATATTTTCAACACTATATGTTGTTTCATTTACTATTAGAGCTACTGAAAGCGGGTGGAACACCGGTACTTAAAGTCCTTCAGAAGCTGTTTAACTCCGTCATCCTCGAGGGTACTACGCCAGAGGCGTGGCACAGGAGCGTAGTGGTTTTGTTCTTTAAGAAAGGTGATAAAACCATCTTGAAGAATTATAGGCCCATTTCGCTGCTGAGCCACTATAAGCTGTCTTCGAGAGTAGTTACAAACCGTCTCGCTCGAAGGTTTGACGACTTTCAGCCTCCCGAACAAGCTGGATTCCGGAAAGGCACCTTAGAGGACATCCATACGCTCCGGCAGATTATACAGAAGACCGAAGAGTATAATCGGCCACTATGTCTAGCGTTTGTGGATTACGAGAAAGCCTTTGATTCAGTCGAGACCTCGGCAGTGCTACAGTCATTACAGCGGTGCCAGATTGATTACCGGTACATCGAAGTGTTGAAGTGTTTGTACAGCAAGGCCACCACGACAGTCCGTCTTCAGGATCAGAACACGAATTCTATCCAGTTGCAAAAAGGCGTAAGACAGGGAGACGTTATTTCTCCGAAACTGTTCACCTCTGCACTGGAAGATATATTCAAGCTTCTGAACTGGAACGGATATGGTGTTAACATCAATGGCGAATACATCACTCACCTTGATTTCGATTTGCTGATGATATCATCAGCAAATCGAATCATGGGTTTCTGCCATGATGACTATATAGTCATCATGGCAGAAACCCATGATTCGATTTGCTTAGGTCTTTCAAGCCATGATGACTATATAGTCATCATGGCCTGAAAGACCTAAGCACAATGCTCAGTGACCTCAATATTGTTTCCCAAAAGGGGAAACAATATTGGGTCTTAAAATGAACATGGGTAAGACGAGCATCATGTGTGCCCATGTCGTACCCATGCCGGTTTATGTTGGGAACGATATTTATCGAAGCTGTTGATCACTATGTCTACTTAGGTCATACGATCCAACTGGGTAGATCCAACTTCGACAAAGAGGTCAACCGACGAATCCAACTCGGATGAGCAGCGTTCGGTAAATTACGCCATATCTTCTCGTCGCAGATACCGCAGAGCCTCAAGACGAAAGTTTATAATTAGTGCGTGTTGCCAGTGATGACATACGGCACTGAGACGTGGTCGCTAACTATTGGTCTCATACACAAGCTCAGAGTTACCCAGCGTGCAATGGAGAGAAAGAAATAAAGAAAGAGAAGAAAGAAAATGCATTTATTCAACACACACAAAAATAAAAGATACAAATAATTAGAAACAACTATGCTCAGTGTTTCACTACGTGATAGAATCCGAAATGAGGAAATCTGTAGAAGAACGATGGTTACCGACATAGCTCTCAGAGTTTGCAAGTTGAAGTGGCGATGGTCAGGCCATATAGTTCGCAGAACCGACAACCTCTGGGGAATAAAGGTTCTCGAATGGCGACCACGAACAAGCAAGCGAAGTGTGGGGAGACCCCCCATACGATGGACCGACGACATTGTAGCAATCGAAGGAAGTCGGTGGATGGAGGTGGCACTAGATCGCTCGTCATGGCGCTCTTTGGTGGAGGCCTATGTTCAGCAGTGGACTTCTAAAGGCTCACATGATGATTGTGTATTATTTTAGGCGTCGTACCTTAGGAGCCAGTTTTATAAAAAAAGTACAAAGAGTTTGTTTGACTGGACTTAACTTAAATATAGTCTACTTTAGTCTGTTTTTTTTAACATAATCTGTTTGACAGGACTAAACTTTAACTGAGCGTACTTGAGTCTACTTGACAACAAGATAATCGAATCCAAAGAGTTCTCATTTCTCGGCGAACAATACCTAACATCAATTGGCCACAAAAATATGTAAACTTTCCATCCTTTTCGTATTTTTATATTAAATTGAACACTCGTCGCGCTTGTTATTGTTAAATTAACTTGTACACTTTTGCACAGCGATCGAAGCGGAAAAGGAGAAGAACAAGTTCTTGAACGGCATCGAGAACTTCGACCCCACCAAGCTGAAGCACACGGAGACCTGCGAGAAGAACCCGCTGCCCACAAAAGACGTGATCGAGCAGGAGAAGACTGCCTGAGCTCCACCCGCAACTATATCTCGCTAGTATCGCCGTATTTTAACCTCGACGTAAGTTAAGCACAGGCCGGCCCGCGTATCGGCAATAATTCTCATCAATAACCGATTAGGAAGGCTAGGTGGACGCGACGGTCCTTATCATTAGTTTTATAGGAACGAAATTTTCTATGTCACTTTTTAATGGTACGATGTATATTTAGGCGTATTATGAGCATTTTATTAATGTAATTTATATCGATGTGAATATTTAAGTATTAATGTTCAGTACTGAGATTTATTTTAGAAACACTGCACTCTCATGTTTTCATAACATACGCTTGTTTGATTTAGGCTTTTGTTCTTTTGTTGGAAACCGATAAGAAAATGTTGCATCGAATGACTGACCGATGCCTAGTCGGGTCAAAATTAGGAGTATACTTAAAGTCTGATTTGATTTAAACTCTTTATATATCTGATTTCTGCATTGGTATAGTGTATAGTTTCTGATATATTATATTAATTAACCTAAAAATATGTATTATCGAAAAGTAGTACCTACTGTAACTGTAACTGTAAAAATATTACTTGCTCTACCTTAAATGGTTAATAATTTGCTCTGAATAAAAAAAAAAAACAATAGTTTGTGTTAAGATAATTTATGAACAATAGTAATTTTTATAATGCCATTTACAACAATTGTATGTAATCAAAAACTTTTCCATTTTTATAATATGCTATTGATGCCAATAAACCATTTTACTGGAATTTTATATGTTTTACAGACGGTGCTTTTTTATAAATATAGATTGAAAATATATTAGTATTCTGTTTTCCCCTTTCCTTTTCATTGTACCTCTTGGTAAGTAGTAGGAAGCCCAATCTTTGACTTGCGATAACTACCTATACGTTTTACCCATTGTATAAAGGAAAATCCTTTGCCTAGCAGTACCTATGATAAACATTTATTGTTGTTAATTATGGATTCTCCTCAATATCTCACTGGTGACGATGGTGTGGTGTGGACGATGGCAAACACATCGCCCAGAATGAGACTAGCTCTCAAGAACTACCTACTGCCTGAACACTCCGAACGGCCCATTTTAATTCTGTCCAGATGTTTTCAGTAATGAAACTGAAGTTAAAGTGATTAATGTAAAGAAGTTACATTGATCAAAAGACAACATTCTTACCTGCAATGTTACTGCTACTACATACTTGAGGATTCCTGAGATAAAAATTAAAAAAAACAACTGAATGAGGATAATCTGATGAATGTTTCGTAAATGTCGTATCGTAATGCACAATATAATAATGTAGTGCACATAAAAGGAAGGAAAATTACATTTATAACTTACACTAAAGAAAAAAAATAACTAGGTAGGTACTTAATGATGATATTTATATTCCTGATGCTGACGATTTCGAACGCAAAACATCACAAATAATATACAAGCACAAATTAAAAATGTATATAACCCCCGACTTCCCACCCCCCATTATAGCTAGGAAGCATCTCGATCACATCAGTTTTCAAACATAAAAATCGTTCCAACCTTTTGAGAGCTACGGTCGCCACCCTATTCCCCCCCTCCCCCCCATTATAGATAAGAACCATCTCGTTTACCTCAGCTATGAAACATGAAAAACCGCAGCTAAATTGGTCCTTTGGTTTGGAAAATACGATTCTCACCCCCCTTTTCACGAATCCCCCCCCTTTTATAGCTAAGAACCATCTCGATAACATCAGTTTTCAACCATAAAAAAAGCATCAGAATCGGTCCATTCATTTGGGAGCTAAGATCCTCACCCACATTGCGCCCCTCCCTCCCCCCTCCCACCCGCCTTCCCCATTATAGCTAAGAACCATCTAGATCACATCAGTTTTCAAACATAAAAAACCACATCAAAATCGGTCTATTTGTTGGGGAGCTACGAACGTCACCTCCAGTCCATCCATCCTCCCATAATAGCTTAGAACCATCTCAATTACCTCAGCTTTCAAATATAAAAACTGCAGCTAAATCGGTCCATTCGTTCGAAAGCTACTATTCCCAACGCCCCCCCCCTCCCCCCGTTCCCTTCCATCCCCCCTTTATAGCTATGAACCATCTCGTTCACCCTAGCTTTCAAACAAAAAATCACAGCTAAATCGGTCCATTTGTTTGGAACCTACGATATTCACCTCCTTTTCTCATTTTTCCCTTCCTCCCCCCTCCTCCACCCCATATCTAAGAACTATCTCGATCACATCAACTTTCGAACAGAAAAAACCGCATCAAAATTTGTCCATTCATTTGGGAGCTACGAAAATCACCCCCCATTCCCCCCCCCCCCTTCCACCCTCCCCCATTATAGCTAAGAACCGTCTCGTTTACCTCAGCTTTCAAATATAAAAAACCGCAGCTAAATCGGTTCATTTGTTCGAAAGCTACGATTTTCACCCTCTTTTTCTCACCTCCCCCTCCCCCTACCCCTCCCCATATATCTAAGAACCATCTCGGTCACAACAGCTTTCGAAATGAAAAAACCGCATCCAAATCTGTCCATTCGATTGGGAGCTACGATGCCACAGCTGTGTGTACACAGTGATACACACCCTAAACTTAGAGCAACCGTCTCTTTGTTCGGGGGTTAAAAAGACTAGCGACCCGCCCCGGCTTCGGACGGGTAGATATATAGAAAGCACAAACTAAATAGTAGATACGGGGATATAGAAAGATAAAATTAGAAGGTACCTACTTTATTTAGACAAACAGAACAACAACAATTTCATAAACAAAATGTTTTATGTAGGTTTTATACTCACGTACCTACCATTTTGTCTATAGTATTATTCTGTTTAACGCAAGGAGGTTGAATGATGTTTACTGTTAAAAGGTTTAACGCCAGTAAGCGCAATTCAACCTCCTTTGATTAAACAGAATAATACTATAGACAAAATGGTACGTGAGTATAAAACTGGATGGAGCAGTGTCGAGGCGCACGGCTGTTTGTTTGTCGTGAAACGCCTACGCGACGTCTAGAATTTCTAAAATCGGTTAGTATTTTTTAAGTTTATCGGTAGCGCTCACCCCACGGAAATTTTCTTTTTATTATCATTTTTATACCCGTCGTATCTTCTAAAAAAACGCCAGTAAGCGTAATTCAAAATCATTGGCAGCAGTACTTTTGAACATAGACAACTGCATTATTACTCACGTACTTGACAGACTTGCTATTATTTCGTGTTTATTAGCATAGAGCATTTCCTACGTCAATGATTATTAGATATTCTGTGAAGTTTCCATGGCAACGTTCCATACACAAAGACCCGTATCTCCTTCTTAAAATCTCATTGGTCGGGTTACATTATTGCAATTTACGAAGGGAACTCTAAATTTTTTGAAAAATAAAATACTGCTGGTGTTAGGTACTCGCTGATAATTAAGCTTTCTTTATGTGAAAAATATAAATCGGTCACCAATCCACCTGCCACGGTCACCAATCCGCCTGCCAAGCGTGGTGACTATGGCAAACCCCCTCAATATGATAGACACACCTAAAAGACGGCCCCCAGTCCCCGGCGGCTCCGTTATTCCTGGCACCGGTAGCAGCCATGGTAACGGCGGAGTAGGGGGTGCTGGGAATCCCCGGCTACCAACCCCACGATCTCTGGACCTGGCAACATATAACGCACGCACCTTGAGGACCGATGAGAAGCTGATAGAGCTGGAAGAAGTAGTAAGTAAGTTGCGCTGGGGTATTATAGGGTTATCAGAAGTCCGAAGAGTGGGAGAGGATACGATGACCCTCAATTCCGGCAAGTATCGGGTTTCTCGTCCACAAGTCCCTCGTCAACAACATTGTGAAGATCGAAAGCGTTACGAGCAGGGATACCTTATACTCAGAATTAGTGGAGGCTATGTATGACGACATTTCTAATACCATACATGCCCCGAAAACACACTTCACAGTGGTGATGGGGGACTTCAACGCACGGCTGGGCATGAGGAATGGCGATGAACTGAGAGTGGGGCAGTTTGGATTTGGACAGCGGAACCAAAGGGGTCAGCGATTGGCCGGCTTCATGGAGAAGGAGGGACTCTTTATGATGATCTCCTTTTTCAAGAAGCGCCCGTCCTGGAAATGGACGTGGCTGCACCCCGGCGGTCATAAGCACGAGATAGATTTAATTTTGACGACCAATATGCATATATTCAATAATGACTCTGTGATCAACAGGGTTACGACCGGCAGTGATCACCGCATGGTAAGAAGCTCATTGAATATCAACGTAAAGCTGGAGAGGTCTCGTTTGATGAGATCTACTCTTCGCCCAAGTCCTGCCCAAATCCAAAACCCCGAGAGCTTTCAGTTGGAGCTCCAAAATGGCTTCCAAATCCTTACCGAATGCGATACAGTAGACGAACTAAATAACGGGCTGGTAGAAATTGTCCACGCGGTCGGGTTCTTAAAGACCCCCCGCAAAAAAAGAACACAGAAACTTTCTGCGCATACGCTCAAACTTATGGCAGAACGAGGCGAGATGAGGCTGCAGTCTTCAGTGGATAAGTCGAGTTACAGCTTGCTTAATAAAAAGATCTCCAAGTCAATGCGACACGATTTGCGTTCCTATAATACGACTTGTATTAATAACGCAATAGACCGCTCTATTGCGTTAACAAGGGCTCCAAAGTGTTTGCAAGAAATCAGTCTATTGGGCAAAGCCTGTTGACGAAGCTGAACACCAACAGTGGCAGCATCGTTTCGTCGAAGCCAGAAGTGAGCTCGAGAAGTTCTATGGACAATTATACATCTCATCGCGTAGTCCTCCTAGCAGGACTAGCGATGCAAGAGCCCGTTTGACCCGACATTATACCGAAGATATCCCGGACGTCAGCCTATACGAGATCAGAATGGCTCTCAAACAGCTTAAGCGCAACAAGGCACCAGGGGAGGACGGAATAACGACAGAGCTACTAAAAGCGGGTGGAACAACGGCATTTAAAGTCCTTCAGAAGCTGTTTAACTCCGTCGTCCTCGAGAGACGTGGCACAGGAGCGTAGTGGTTTTGTTATTTAATAAAGGTGATAAAACCCTCTTGAAGATTTATAGGCCCATTTCGCTGCTGAGCCACGTGTATAAGCTGTTTTCGAGAGTAGTTACAAACCGTCTCGCTCGTAGGTTTGACGACTTTCAGCCTCCCGAACATGCTGGATTACGGAAAGGCTTTAGCGCTGTAGACCACATCCATACGCTCCGGCAGATTATACAGAAGACCGAAGAGAATAATCGGCCACTATGTCTAGCGTTTGTGGACTACGAGAAAGCCTTTGATTCAGTCGAGACCTGGGCAGTGCTACAGTCATTACAGCGGTGTCAGATTGATTGATTGATTGGTACATCGAAGTGTTGAAGTGTTTGTACAGCAAGGCCACCATGACAGTTCGTCTTCAGGATCAGAGCACGAATTATATCCAGCTGCAAAAAGGGGTGAGACAGGGAGACGTTATCTCTCCGAAACTGTTCACCTCTGCACTGGAAGATATATTCAAGCTTCTGAACTGGAACGGATTTGGTGTTAACATCAATGGCGAATACATCACTCACCTTCGATTTGCTGATGATATAGTCATCATGGCTGAAACCCTGGAAGACCTAAGCACAATGCTCAGTGACCTCAATATTATTTCCCAACAGGTGGGTCTTAAAATGAACATGGGCAAGACGAACATCATGTCAAATGCCCATGTCGTACCCATGCCGGTTTATGTTGGGAACGATATTATCGAAGCTGTTGATCACTATGTCTACTTGGGTCAGATGATCTAACTGGGTAGATGCAACTTCCATAATTTTCACCCATCTTATAAACTATGTCTGTCCCAATTTGCATCAACATCCGTTCAATAGTTTCAGCGTGCTACGTGTTCTTTTAGTTAATTTGCCACCCCTATCCTGCAGGAACTCTTTAATTTTTACGGGATGAAAAGTATCCAATGTCCTAGTTCGCAGTATGAACTCAAATCACACCAAATTTCATTTGAATTCAGTGATTGGTTTTACAATTCTTTTAGAGCTTTTACTAAATAACTTATTTTTTTTTTTTTTTTTTCAGAAGGTGCTCACCAGTGCTCACTCAATGCACACACACACGAGTATTTTCGGCGTGTTGCGCTGCCAAGGTACAGGCAGACAGACGGACAGACAGACAGACACAAAAAAAATACAAAAATACAGTTTTAGCTTTAGTATTGAATATAGAACGGCCTCCAAAAAAATTACACAATATCTTCAATTTACAGAATTTGGGACAGGAACCCGCAGGAACTCTTTATTTTTTCGGGATACAAATTACCTTCAATTATTAACTTTTATAGAAACTATGACTGTGCCAAGCTGCAACAAAATCCGTCAAGTACTTTCAGCGTAGTACGTGTTCTATTAAATAACGTTCAACGCCTATCCTGCAGGAACTTTTTAATTTTTCGCGATGAAAAGTATCCAGTGTCCTACCTCGAAGTATGAACTCAACGCATACCAAATTTCATTTGAATTCAGTGAGTATTTTCAACGTGATGCGCTGCCAAGGTACAGACAGACAGACCGACAAAAATGTCAAAAATACAGTTATGGCTTTAGTATTGAATAAAGAAATTCCTCCAAAAAAAATTACAAAATATCTTCAATTTACAGAATTTGGGACATTATCCCGCAGGAACTCTTTATTTTTACCCATTATATAAACTATGACTGTGCCAAATTGCAACAAAATCCATCCAGTAGTTTCAGCGTGATACGTGTTTTTTGAAACCGGAGCGGAAAGCGGAGATCTATACATTCTTATGAACTGCAGTTCTGTATGCATCCATGCACCTGAAACAAATGTATCATATTATTAGTATAATCAAGTATTTACAACATTCAATATACATAGTTAGGTACTTGTCTACCAAGTACTAGGCTATAATTATCAACAAGACGATCATTTTTGTGAATCTACAACGATACTTAGGACGTAGGTAGATACAATACACTTCTATAAAGGTACAAAGCAAGAGATTTCATCTAGAAATACATTTCTAAATCGCAAATAAATTTCTTTCTTCGTTTTTTGGTGTTTTATTTATTTATTGATTTAATTGTTTTGCACAAAAGTAGTCTAGGTACAAGGAATGACATGTTTACATTCATGTTTTCATTCACAGCATTTTTACTCGAATGATTAAAAAAATATTAATTTCAGTTGAAGTTTATCTTTACCTGAGAAGCACTATAGTCACTATACCTATAGGAACATGGTATTTTTAAATAGGCAGTCGTAGTTAATAGTTATTTGAAGTAGGTAACATATTATACATTAATGCTGAGAAATAATATCAATGTTTAGATTTTCTTTCAGAGACGTACAATCTACAAAAAGTTTATTGGCATATTTTTAGATCACTATAAAACTGATGATGCTAATTAACTTTTTATTATACTTAATATCTACACGGAAACAAAATTTTAGATAGATGAAAATCGAGAGAGAAAAAACAGAAAATAAATTCTGACGATGATTGTTGGAGGGCGATTGCCGCCATTGGTTGGCTGGCGCGCCCGCCACCCATAGATAATCACTAGAACATAAAACCCGGCAAAATTTGAAAAGTCCTATTTCTGCTAGAAGTATTTGTAGGCTAGGTTTAGCTTAATTCTGCCGCCTAGTTACCGGTTTCCCGGTATTAGTGTTGATTGCGGGTGCTTGACGGGTGCGCGTTAACTGTTTAGTGAATTCCAAAACCTTCACTACCTTCAAGCGCACCCGCAATGGGTGCTCGGTGGCAATCACTCAACCTCACTCCTCAGCCTGCTGGTCGCCCAATCGAAGTCACTACTGAGGATGTTGTTGAAGAAGTCCATAATATTTTACTCGACCGCCGAGTGAAGGTGCGTGAAATAGCTGAGAACACAGGCATCTCCACTGAGCGAGTACATAAAATCCTGCATGAAGATTTGGGGACAAAGCTGTCTGCACGATGGGTGCCACGTTTGTTGACAATCGAACAAAAACGCGAACGAAAGCGAATTTCAAAACTGTGTTTGGATATGATGAAGCGTAATCCTCGGATTTTTTTGAGTCGATTTGTCACTGTGGACGAAACTTGGGTCCATCATTATAAACCTGAATCAAAACAGGCGACTGGTGAACGTGCCCCAAAGAAGGCCAAGACTGTTTTGTCGGCTGGGAAAGTGATGGCGACAGTCTTCTGCACAGCAATTCCATAACTTGGCTACAATCGGATTATCACTTTTTTCATAGCAAATTCGACTCTATCGCAAGGCATTAGTGGCTGCGATACTGAGAATTCGATTGAAGCCAAGTTATGAAATCGGGCTGCTGGGATGGCGAAGGAATCATTATGATTGATTACTTGGAAAAGGGAAAGATTATCATTGGCCGTTATTACGCAGAGTTATTGGACCGTTTTAATGCCGAATTGTTGGAAAACGACCAAAATTGTCCCCCAAGAAAGTCCTCTTTCATCAAGACAATGCCCCCGCAGTGCGATTACGTAATGTTGATCAATGTTGATCGGTTTCAAGCCGTCAAATTCAATAATGCTTTGCGATAGAGTCGATTTTGCTAAGAAAAAAGTGACAATCTGATTGAAGCCAAGTTCTGTAATCGGGCTGCAGTGCACACGTCAGCTATTGCAATGGCCAAAATCCACGAGTTGGGCTTCGAGCTGGTTCCGCATGCTCCGTATTCGCCGGATCTAGCTCCGTGCGATTATTACCTATTCCCAAATCTGAAAAAATGGCTTGGAGGGCAAAAATTTTTGACAGATGAGGACTGCATCGCAGGTGTAAACGGCTATTTTGAAGACCTCGACAAAACGTATTTTTAGGAGGGGATAAAAAAATTGGAAACTCGCTGGAACAAGTGTTTGGCCCTCAAAGAAGACTATGTTGAGAAATAAATGTAAATTGTATAATTTTTTTTATTTATTTTTTACTTTTTAAAACGATTTATCAAACAGCCCCGATATATCAAAATACACTAAAAATATACAATTTTGTAACAGATTAGTGTGTATTATTTTTGGAGATCTAACAGCTGATGATTATGAATACAATACGATGGTAATAAAATAACTAATTTTAACCTTTTCATACAAATTAAGTGAATCAAGAGGCGCAAGGTATTTAGGAAGTTATTTTTTGTTGTAGAGTAAAGAATCATCAGTTAAGAATAATCTTAGGACTATTTTAACACCTTTTATGGTTTAGCATAAGGTTGTCTGGAAGAAATCACTCTTTATCGATAAGACCGCCAATTGTACTCCTTAATTTATAAGTTGTATCTTTATTTGTATTATTTTTTGGTGTGCAATAAAGTGTATTTGTATTGTATTGTATTGTACCTATGTTACTTTTTAAACAAAAGACCATGACTAAAACTGGAGCAAATTTTCACAAACTTTTTTCATACGGCTGTCAAATGAACATGGACATATCAATTTTAGACAGTGTAACAAACAAAACATATTATGATATGTATTCCCATAAGCTTAGTCCGAACCGAGCTAAAGAGGTTTACGTGTATAAAAATGTAAAAATGCGCCACCTGCCCTTCAAATATATAACCTCATTATCTCGGTAGAGACTGAGTTTAGAAGTATACTTGTCCATGTATGTTTTGTTTTTTGCAGAGTCTAGGGGCCGTATTAATAAACCGACCTCAACTCTGAGAGCGCTATTGAGAGCGATCTCAAGATGCTATTCTAATTAATAAACATATCTTAAGCTGTTGATTGAGTTGCCGTAATCAGCTGAGTTAGTGTTTAATAATAAATCAATCTCGACTCTCAAGAGCGCACTTGCGATGTGCTTTGAGATGCAGAATGTTGAGTGCAATCGATCCGTGACTTGAGAGCGTGATTGCCAGTTGCTAGAATCAAGGATTTCGAAAATATTATGTCAGAAGTTGATAATTATAATTATATTAACCATCATTATAGGAATATTTTTATATTCCTCTGGAAATAAACAAATTTATTTGGCTTGATTGCGAAAAGATCCGAAGATTGGGTAGATATCAGAACTTGGCGAGGACTCGCTGAGGTCTATAAAGATCCGAAATCGTAACCAAAGGATACGCGATGGAAATACAGTGCGTAATCATCGAATTTTTATTTTCATAAATTATAGTTATTTGTTGATGAATTGCGTTAAGTTCTTTAATAGATAGTGTAAATTTGAAAATATAGACATATATTATGGCTTACATCCTTTCTACAAAAAAACTAAAGTAAGGTTATGATAATTATGTAGAAAATAAACATTACGTTTCATATAATCGCATTTAATTTAATTCAACTACATCGAAGTAATAATTTTTAACCTTACCTGAGCAAAAACCGAAAAACCAAAAATGTTATTTGAGCAAAAACCGAACTTTCACTAAAGAAAATAAATCGTTCATTCGTAGTTCATTCAATCTTGCTCTCAAGTTCTGGTTCGTGACGTAGCATCTTGAGATGCGGCTCTTGAAAGCGACATGATCTGAGATGCTCTTGAAATGTCTTTATTAATCAGCGACGATCTTAAGATGCTGATCACAAGTTGAGAGCGTATCAGTTGATATCGCACTTGAGAGCTCAACCAAGAGAGATTTATTAATACGGGCCTAGGAGCGCTATTGAGAGCGATCTCAAGATGCTAATCTAATTAATAAACATATCTTAAGCTGTTGATTGAGATGCCGTAATCAGCTGAGTTAGTGTTTAATAATAAATCAATCTCGACTCTCAAGAGCGCACTTGCAATGTGCTTTGAGATGCAGAATGTTGAGTGCAGTCGATCCGTGACTTGAGAGCGTAATTGTCAGTTGCTAGAATCAAGGATTTCGAAAATATTATGTCAGAAGTTGATAATTATAATTATATTAACCATCATTATAGGAATAATTTTATATTCCTCTGGAAATAAACAAATTTATTTGGCATGATTGCGAAAAGATCCGAAGATTGGGTAGATATCAGAACTTGGCGAGGACCCGCTGAAGTCTGAAAAGATCTGAAATCGTAACCAAAGGATACGCGCTGGAAATACTGCATGGCTAATCAACGATTTTTTATTTTCATAAATTATAGTTATTTATTGATGAATTGCGTTAAGTTCTTTAATAGATAATGTAACTTTGTAAATATAGACAAATATTATGGCTTACATCCTTTTTACAAAAAAACTAAAGCAAGGTTATGATAATTATGTAGAAATTAAACATTACGTTTAATATAATCGCATTTAATTTAATTCAACTACATCGAAGTAATAAATTTTAACCTTACGCTATGTCTTATTTGAGCAAAAACCGAACTTTCACTAAAGAAAATAAATCGTTCATTCGTAGTTCATTCATCTTGCTCTCAAGTTCTGGTTCGTGACGTAGCATCTTGAGATGCTCTTGAAATGTCTTTGAAACTTGAGAGCGTATCAGTTGATATCACACTTGAGAGCTCAACCAAGAGCGATTTATTAATACGGGCCTAGAATTGATAATCCCATGTTTCATTGACGGTCACGCGAATAAATTAATGTGCCTCATGCCTTACAGATATGTAAACCTGTTTATCTTGGTTCGGGCTGCGTTTAGAGGTATACTTATCTTAAAACTTCCTTCCTTTTTCCTTCCTAGATGACTTCGTCCGCGTGGACTACAGTTTATCGCGACAAATCTTCTAGTATATTAAAAACCAATGCAAAAGTAGGTATAGCACCAACACTCTTGATGTTTATTGACAGACTTGTTATTTCGATTCAATAGAAACCTTTCCTTACAGCGAGTAATCAACATTTCCTAGTTTTCCCGTGGAAACTTACAATTTTCCTGGATAAAAAGTATTTTGTTTTATTCCAGGGTATAAGCTATCTCCATTCCAAATTTCATCAAAATCCGTCCAGCCGTTATCGCGTGAAAGCTCCCCAAACAAACAATCAAACAAATAGACAACGTTTCAACAATAATAATAATACCATCAAGCTTATGTGATGATGGAGCTGGACAGCAGTATATTTAAACCTTGCTAAGTAGAACTTGGTAAGTAAATCTACAGAGATTTGCCATTTGTTTTACGACGGACTGATGATGAAGCCATCTGGAGCTTATGTGAATACTAACAGATCAAACTCGTAAATATTCATTGCTTTTATGGTATGTTTCATAACGTTGCTGTCTGATGACCCGACTCCACACTTTATTACACACGGGCTCACAAGGAAATCAACAAATGAGAAAGTTCAAATATTATATGAGTTTAGGAGATATGAGGGAACTGATGAATAAACCAATAGACTGCTGTATCATAATTCTACTTTTAAATTTGATGATAAACATTAAAATCATTACCTAATAAACTTAAAAAATTTGAAACGTCTTTACAAAGTTATAGCTTTCAACGCCCATGTATTTCATACATTACGGTAGGCGATTTAACATTAATATAAAATTGCAAACGCAAGATAAATATTTAAAGTTGTAGCTTCCCGATGATAAGAAATGCCATCTTATTTTTTATTACATTTTATTAATAGTGTTTGGTGCATCCTTTCACCGAACAATTAGTCATTTTGACACAGTAGCAACCGCGGCCGCCCTCCGCAGCCCGATTCCATAACTTGGCTTCAATCGAATTCTCAGTATCGCAGCCACTAATGCCTTGCGATAGAGTCGAATTTGCTATGAAAAAAGTGATAATCCGATTGTAGCCAAGTTATGAAATTGGGCCACCGTTCTCCGTCACAGTTGCAGACAAAGAGAATATAATCACGTTGCAGACTGACTTGCTCACGGTGGTTGACATATAATATATATATATGTCATAATATATATATATATATATATAATATATATATATATATATATATATATATATATATATATATATGTATATATATATATATATGTATATATATAAATATATATATGTCTATGTAGGTACTGTACAATATAGAGACCAACAAAGGGTACTTTTCATCCTGGAAAATGGTAAGTTTCCACGGGAACACTGGGGAATGTAGATTACTCGCTGTAAGGAACGCTTGCCATGGAAACGTAAAAATAACAAGTTATTCAAAAAGCATCAAGAGCTATGGTGCTATACTTTTTCATTAGTTTTCAATATCCTAGAAGAACATAGGATGCTTTTTTTTTGTGATAAACTGTAGTCTGCGCGGACGAAGTCGCGGGCAAAAGCTAGTTCAATATAAAAATTATACTGAACAAACGTCAAATACCCCGTTCAGAGGCACCGCGAGGTGAAAAATTAAACCAACTTATATATACAGATTTGAATCATTTTTGGGTGTCCGCTGGTAGTCTGGACTAGGATAAATATTAGTGACTTTCTATGTCACTAAAGTTTCGTCTGCTGTCGGATTGACATCTGTTTATAATTCTATTTAATCGATACAATGTTTTGATGGTAAATAACCATCCTTGTTCGTAAACAAGGAGAATACTATTGTGTTGTAATTTGTAACACAGTAGTAGTTAAATAGGTTATTTTTACTTTGTGCGAGTATTTAACTTTAAAAACACGTTGAGAGTTGAGTTGAGCAACTAAATAATAAGATGACAATTGTATTTGACAGCTAAAATTGATCTAAAATCTAAATGTATGAAACCGTTCAGTGAAATCTCACTCGTATTTCTTTTATCTGAAGAAAATTTTACTATTTACTTGTTTACTTAAACGCACCCCTGATTGTTGGTAGCTGCCATTTTAATATTTATAGCAACACTGAATTAAGCCGATCTGTCAAAGATTTTCTATCGCTTCGAATGTCTAGATTTATATGAATGAATAAATAAAAGCGTATTCTTGTTAAATTCTCGATACACAATGTATTGTATTGTGCAAAAGTGTAGAAGTGTTTAGAAACTAAGTTCTAGCATTAAGTTTCACAAATTATTGTATTTTTACGCTATTAACCGTATTTAACCATATTCATACATTTTTAGAATTTTATTATAATCTTATGAATTATTAATTTTAGTGTGATGTGTCGATAGATTAATGATATACATATTTTATTCTGTACCATACCATGTTTTTCGAACCATATTCAACAAATACAAATAAACTGTTTAATTTATCCATTGGTGACCATTAAGGTGAGGTGACCATTAAAACTGCACTTGAGATTTTCTAGAGAAGGATATGGTACTATACTATGCCTAAAAGTATTCAAAAGTCATTAATATAATCTTGTAGCACTTACAAGATCATCCTTACCCGCCATAATACATTGTGATTGTGCTTAATCTGTAATTATTGCAACCTGGACCCAGGGTTCCATTCTAATCCAGACACGTTCTATGAGCTGAAATACTAAATATATTTTATATTTCAGCTGCTCGAAAGATGGCGAAAGTAGAAATACTTGGTTATCAATCATACCAAAAAAGGGTAAAATGTATTTATCGGGCAAAATATGCAGCTAACATATTAAACAAGACGACTATTACCCAGAAAGGCCAGGAAATCTTCTAAATAGTGCTCATCGTACTTCAAACACACAAAAAAAAAACTAGGATATTAGAAAAAAGGCAAAGATTATATAAAACATTATTATTTTCATGTTAATGAATATCTGTCTTTTAGTTCGAATCTTGTTTTTGTTTATTAAGTATGCTGTTCTATTTTTCTAATGACTTAGACAAATGTATTCCTGGAATTAAATATAATAAACACAACTTCATAATATTGCACGTACTCAAGTAAGTGTAACCATTTGTAACAGTAAGACTATCACAACTAACTTTATTGTTCTTGTCGATGCTGACAATGACACCTTATTGGGCATGGACTTTGCCACCTCATGTTGGCATTTCGCCGGGGAAGAGAAAGTATACAAATTAGAATATGAGTGTGAGGATATGCTCAGGGATGAACTAACATGCTCCATTGATACAAATGCTACCACTCTTTGTACTGAGGAAGGATCCATGCTCACCGCAGAACAACAGGAACGTTTGAACATATTGATAAACCAAAATATTGATATCTTCCATCCAGGGGGAGCCCCTACACCTTATGCGGAACATCATATTGACAGGACACCACCTACCCATTGCTGTGCCACCATACCGACTAACACCTGCGAAGAAACAGCTAATGAAGAAAGAACTGGACAAAATGCTACAGGATGGAATAATTGAGGAGTGCAAGTCAGCATGGACTGCACCAGCTATTCTGGTACCAAAGAAGGACAACAGTGTCCGCTTTTGCGTAGACTACAGGCGCCTCAATACGGTAACAAAAACAGATAGTTATCCAATGCCCCTCATAGACTAGCTCCTTCATACTTCACAGAAAATATATGTTTATAAGTACGCTTGACCTGCGCGCTGGATACTGGCAAGTGGCTGTGGCAGAGGCTGACAGAGACAAAACAGCCTTTATAACACCATTTGGAACCTTCAGATTCACCAGGATGCCGTTTGGTTTGAAAAACGCTCCGGCCACGTTTCAGAGACTAATAGACAGATTCCGTTCCGGAGCTAGCTTGCAGCACATCACCATTCTGGCCTATTTAGATGATCTCTGTATACTATCGCCTACGCTGGAACAGCACCTGGAAGACCTGCAAGCTATATTTGACCGTCTACGTCTGTTTAACCTCCGTGTGAATAGAGAAAAGTGTGTCTTTGTCCAAAAGGAGGTATCATATCTTGGACATATAATTTCTCCAGAAGGAATTAAACCAGACAACAAGAAAATAGAGGCCATCATTCAGTTGAAAGAACCTAGTAATCTGTAACATCTAAAATCATTCCTACAAACATGCTCATGGTTCAGGAAGTTTGTACCAAATTTCTCTGGGATTGCACAACCACTGACCAAGCTTACAAGGAAGGACGAGCCTTGGAAATGGGAAACAGAACAAGCCAAGGCCTTCCAACAACTCAAGGAAAAGCTCACGTCAGCTCCGATATTAATGCAAGCGAACTACAACAAGGCATTTGTACTGCGAACAGATGCTAGCAATTATGCTCTCGGTGCCGTCCTCATGCAAGGCGAAGGATATGAAGAACGACCTATAGAGTATGCCAGTAGACTGCTGACACCTGCTGAACAACGCTACTCTACCACTGAACGAGAGGCCTCGGCTGTAGTCTGGTCAGTTGAGAAATTTCGGGGTTACATTGACGGACATCCGGTTGTAGTTAAAAGTGATCATCAACCTCTTAAATGGTTGATGACCTTGAAGTCCCCATGCGGAAGGCTTTCCCGCTGGGCACTGAAGCTCCAAGGATTTGACTTAAGGTATGAATATACTCCAGGGAAAGCAAATTTTATAGCAGATAGCTTGAGTAGACCAAATTGCGGCGCTGACACATACCTTGAATATGGTGTCTGTGCAGTAGAAATAGATCACTGATCTCGAGGGAACAGAGGAAGTAGCAGCTTTACGATGGATGGATCGAGGTTACCTGATGTCCAAGGAGTCCTGCATCGCTATGATCTGGATTCAGATTCAGAAGATGCTCAGCTAGTAGTACCTGCATCTATGAGAGAGGCCATATTGAAGGAGTTTCATTGCACATCGACTGCTGGACATCAAGGAATAGAACGAACTCTACAACGGATCAGGCAGAACTATTACTTCTCTGGAATGAGACGCTATGTAACAGAATACTTGAAAAGTTGTATTGAAAGCCAACGTTCAAGATTTATTTGGACCTCTTCCAGAAGGAGAAAATGGAGGACGTTGGGTGTTGCTTATTGAGGATACTGCCACAAGATGGATAGAAATGTTTGCTCTTCAGGAAGCGACAGCAGAGGTATGTGCACCCCTCATCATTGAGGAGTATTTTCTGCGCTATGGCCTCCCCCGTAGAATAGTGTCTGACAACGGAGTGCAATTCATCTCTGCTGTTATGCAGCAGTGTATGTACGTCCTGGGTATTGAGCAAAATCTAATTCCTCTGTATCATCCTGAAGCCAATCCTGCCGAAAGGAAAAATCGAGATCTCAAGACCCAACTGTCTATTTTGGTAAACGAAGATCATCGCTCCTGGCCAAAGCACTTGTCACAGGTTCGCTTTGCCATGAATATTGCCACGTGCAGCACTACGGGTCACACTCCTGCTTACATGACCTTCGGCAGGAAAACTGCGTACTCCATTTGAAGCACAACATGACCTACGACCCATTGTGGACAGTGACAACTTCGTGCCACAAGTCACTCCGTACCTAAAAAGGTTTGTCACAACCCTACAGGACATTAGGGATCGTGTGGAACAACAACAGGATCGAAGGAAACAGGACGCCGATGATAAGAGGAGCCCTTCACCTCGGTACCAGGTTGGTGATCCCGTATTGCTGACCACACATCTATTGAGTAATGCTGCGAAAGGAAGAACCAGGAAATTCATGCCCAAAAGAGATGGTCCATATTTCATCCATGCTGTGATAAGCCCAACAACCTATTTACTGGCTGATAGGAGTGGTATACTGGTAGGGAAATTTCACGTAGGTCACATGACACCTCTGGTAGGAGAAAAGGATGTATTACCAGTTCAAACCCCGTAGGCGGCGGGGAAGACCCCGTCGATGTAGGACTAGTTCAGCCAAGTCCTCGCTGGGACGGCCTGATGACTTGGAGGGGGAGGATGTAACACGGAACGTAAAGGGGGCGTTCTCGGATTTGGTTGAGGAAGAGTTGGGCATGCGCTGTAGCTATTTAGCTGGCCACCAGACCTCCATAACGGAAGCACTCCCCTCGCCCCGCAACCCCCGCTCTCTCTCTCTCTCTCTGCCCGACCGCGCCGGCAGACTCGCGTGCCGGCTCGCTTATTAAGTAAAATTTTTTGTTTTATTTGTCTAAGGTAATGTCGATGTAACTTATAAATATTAAATGTGAATATTAAATAAACGACTTTATATATTAAAAAAGGATATTTGTTCTACACCTAAATTTAGAATCCTGTAACTGTAAGTATATCTATAGTGTTTTATTTCATAAGTTAATATTATAATTTTGATACACATGTACTCATATTAACTTACTAAGGCCTATATAGACTAAATGTACAATGTAACCATATAACTTGAGTTGTTATAACACTATGGGTTAAAATAAAATTAGATTACCTATTTAAACTGTCGATTTATTGCAATTTTCTATGAAATTCTTCATCAATCAATATCAAGTCATAGCATGTACAGGCTACTATTATTTGTAATAACAGTGGCCCAATTCCATAACTTGGCTACAATCGGATTATCACTTTTTTCATAGCAAATTCGACTCTATCGCAAGGCATTAGTGGTTGCGATACTGAGAATTCGATTGAAGCCAAGTTATGGAATCGGGCCGCAGGTATGCCGAGATGTAAACATTGCCTGATTTTATTATTTACGTAACCTTATTATTCCACAATTATTAATGTGTAGAATAGTTTAAAATTATGTGACATGTTTTTTGTTATAAATAACTACTCTGTACACTACTGGAATTTAATAATGGTTACAAAATAAATCAGTACTGTTTACATTACAGTACACGTGACTACCTAAAATCAAGCCCATTCAAATTTCGCGCCATTTTTAAGTTGCCGAAGGGTTAAGTTCCACAAGCGACGCTAGTAGTCTTATTTCGTTACCGCCTTTTTTTATGAAGTTTGGCTTTCTTCTCCGCTAGGAGTAATTGTTTTCTGTGGTTTTGATAAATATATTATGTACTAGTTTTGCCGCAAGCGACTTCGTACGCGCAGACTACCGTTTATCAGGATAAAAAGCATCCTATTTTCTTCTAGGATATTACAAACTTACAAACCAATCCAAAAGTAGGTATATCACCAATGCTCTTGACGTTTTTTGTCAGACTTGTTATTTCGTTTCGATGGCAACCATTGACCATTCTGAGATGGCAACCGATCCTTACAGTGAGTAATCAACATTTTCCAGTTTTCTCGCGGTATCTTTAAATTTTTCGGGATAAAAAGTATAATTCTTGGGTAAGTTTTATTTTAGGGTATAAGCTGTCTCCCAAGGAGGTTGGATACACACTGTTATCCGGAGGCCAAATTTCAATACTGAGCACATTTCAATTTATGAAGCAGGTTCTTGCCACTTTTTGACGCGAGTGATACCAGTACTTAGAGATTATGCAAAACATTAGCACTTTTTATAGTTTGGGGGTTTAACAATATAAGATGAAATTACAAAATATTATAAATCTATGGTACAAGTAATTTGTTTATTAACTACTAAAAAATACAACTAGTACCACAGAATAAATAATAGCACTCAAAAAGTAATAGCGTATAGGTACGAAACATGAAACAGTGGGACAACCCGCATGCCATAGAAGTCCAATTGGTCTTGCCCAATAGCGGTTGGCAGCGTACCCAACCATGCTGGTAGAATTGACCCGTTGAACTGCAATGGTAAGATGACGAGCCAATTTCGATTTCTCGGGGTGCTTAAAAATATCTATTTTCCAATCCAAGATGGCGGACATGTTTTTTTAGTAAAATGATGTGGGTGTCGTTTTAGAGGTTTCTGGGGATGTTTATAACGAAAATGACATCCATTGTCAAATCCAAGATCGCGGACATGTTTTTTTAGGAAAGTTATATGGGTGTCATTATTAAGATTTTTTGGCGAGCTTACAACTAAAACATCACTAAGACATCTCATTTCAAATTGAAGATGGCGGACTTGATTTAATTTTAATAAAATGATAGGGGTGTCATTTTGTAGCTTTCTCGAATGCTTAATATTAAAATGAGATGAAATCGAAGATGGCGGACTTGTATTTAAATAGTGAAATATAAAAAATAAAAAAACTCCTCGGGAAATCTTGAAAATGTCACCCACATAACTTTACTAAAAAAAACATGTTTTTTTTTCCTGAAATGGGCTAAAAATCTATAATATCCTTTAACTCTTAAACTATTACAAATAGTTGAACATACGTAACATTACATTGATAGGACTGAAGGTGCTCTAGCTTACCCTTCTTTTTGATCCATACCTGCGGCCCGCGGTTTTACCTGCTTGGACAATGATGAAAAGTATTCTATGTGCTATTCTAGGATCCAAAGTATCTATGTAAAACTTTTCATCAAAATCTGTTCAGCTGATAACATAATTAAATATTGTATTTTGAAATCAACTTTGGACCACCTTAATCTGTCCCTGTCGAAAAAACTTATCAATGTATTTATTTAATTTTACATTATTACCTAAATACCATAAAGCAAAAAAAAAACATATAATCTTTCAATCACCATTAGACTCCCTTAACTCGTCCCTGTCGCAAAATCCTTTCTTGATTGATGTCTACTACCTATAAACTACCTACGTTGTACGTTGTACCTACCTGCCTAATTTCAGTTCCATAAGTTAAGTATTTTTTTAAGATTTTGTGTATAATCAGTGCGGAGTATTTCGCTTTTATATTTTACTAGCTGTGCCCCGCAGCTTTGCCCGCAAGTACAATTTTCGGGGACAAAAGGCATCCTATGGTATCTATGGTTTACATAATCTACACATAAATTCTTATTAAATTCGGCCAAGCCGTAATCGCGTGAAAGCTCCTCCAACAAACAAACAACCTTTCCCTTTTTTTATATTAGTGTGGGTACAACGTTATATGTATAAGATTCAATAGAATTAAACGTTACTTTGTAGAAATCTAAGTTAGTGAAACTCTTTTTATCAACCCTCATTTTTGCGTAGCTCAAAACATGGGTATAATAGCACTAAATAGCATTCATGACCTTGGCAAACCCGAAACAGCTGTAATGGCGGCACAAAAAATAATTTTCGTTTTTTTATCTTTTCGCCAAGAATTGCACGGGAAAGTTGATTACTTTTTTAGGAAATGTGTTTTTGGTGCACTTTTCTGTATTTGTAATATATTTGTTATGTGATTACACTGCATAAACAGTTTTTTTTTCTAAATGAAATCGCTCTGGCTCTCCCAGTAAATGTTCATTGGCGTCTGGCGGGAGGATCGAGCATTGAGTGGAATTTTTCACTCATTTAAGTGGAAGTATGTACGAAACACCTACTGGGTAGATACCTACGGTACGATAAGATTATTGTACTTATATAATCTATGCTGTCTCCATTTTAAATTTCATCAAAATCCGTCCAACTGTTCGCGTGAAAGTTCCCCAAACAAACAAACAGAATAGGTAGGTACCTATCATTGACGTAGGTAATGTCTAATGATGATACTTTAAATGAGGATACTTTAGTAGTATTTGGTCTGAGGTACTTATGAACGTAGTATTAATAAGGTTGCAATGTGCGACCTCTTCCGTAGTTCCAAAGAGAAGTGTCATCATATAGAAAAAGAGTGTGTGATACCGTGTGTGCCAATGCAACTTAAAATATGGTGTTCGTTGTTGAAAAAATTAAATTCGTTTTGTGAAGTAATCTTTCTTTCTATTAAACTCTGATGGTATGAGTATGGAGGTCTGTACAAACTGAAATGTAGGATCGTACCCCCACCCAAAGTTACTGTCAACTTAGCACAGAAAGTAGATATGCTGCAACTATACCGTGAGCGGATGGGTCATCAGAATAAGAGGCATGTAAAGAGTCTAATTGAGAGGGAACTCGGTATAAAAACCAAGGAAACTGGAGAATATGCGAAGGTTGTTTATTTGGAAAATCCCACAGACTGAAGTTTGGCGTACTGAAAAAAACCACTCAACCTGGAGAACGCATGCAGACATATGTGTGTGATCCATTCCTTCTGTCAATATCCAAATTTAGCTACTTTTTACTGTTCAAGGATGAATTCACACGTAACAGATTTGTGTACTTTCTTAGAGAAAAGTCAGAGGTACATGAGAAGCTCAAAGAAATGTTGGCGTCAGCTGAGATTGCTGGACATACAGTTAAGGAGTTATTGAGTGACAATGGCAGTGAAATTGATAACCAGAAGGTACGAAAAGATTGGAGGATCTGGGTATAAAGCAAAGACTAGTTATGCCATATATATATATATACACGCCTGAAGAAAACGGGTGTAGCGAATGAGAGAATCGCGCAATCGTTGAGACAGCGAGAGCCATAGCACTCGCTGTCTCACCGATTGTGCGTGTATCATAATGCATGCACATGAGGAACTACCTCAGACATTGTGGGCTGAATGCGTTAATACTGCTGTTTATATATTGAACAGGACAGGGCCAACTGTCAACACAAGTCGCCATATGAGCTTTGGGTTGGTAAGAAACCACAAATAAAGCTCCTTGTTGGGTATGACAATGATGATGCATACAGGCTCTGGAACAAAAATAATAACTCGCTAGTGCGGTCAAGGGATTTGCATAAAAAGGCAGTGAAGTGTATCCTTGTTGGGTATGACAATGATGACGGATACAGGTTCTGGAACAAAAATAATAACTCGCTAGTGCGGTCAAGGGATTTATCCTTCGATGAAAAGCCCTTGGGTGCGGAATCTTCTGTGAAAGCTTCTACTGAAGCTGAAATTGATTGGGATTAAAAATGAAGCATTGAATCCAACGAGTCAACCCCAGATTGCTCAGAATGCAGAAAATTTTGACAAAAGGGGAACAATCAACAGAAATGTTATTCAAGAGAATGTAATAATAATATAATAATATATTTGGGACAATTCCACACCAATTACCTAGCCCCAAACTAGGATACCCTGTGCTATGGGCACTAGAAACGGATAAGAATACATAAATACGAATATCAACATCCATGACTCGGAAACAAACATTTCTGCTCAACACACAAATGATTGCACCTTGCAGGATTCGAACCCGCAACCGTTTGATTTCCTTCCTAGGGTTACTAGCCACCAACCGGTCCGGTCGTGGTCGGTGTCAATGAATGTCACGTCATCTGGTGGTAAACTGATAGTTGCCCTATACGTTGTTGATGGGTTAGTCACTGGAACGAGCCAGGGCATTATTGACGAGTTCATATGACAAATTAAAAATAGTTTTAAAATACCAACTAAGGCAGCTTCGTATTTTTTTGGAATAGAAATCGAGAAAACTGATGATGGAGTCAAAATATCAAAGGGATCGTATGCAAAGACAGTTCTTAAGAGATCTGGAATGGAACATGGCAGACCAGTAATGACACCAATAGTGAAAGAGGGTAAATGTCAAGGTCAAGACCAGTCATGTGATGTGAGCATCTTGTTGAAGAATTATAGACAAGTTGTTGGTGCATCAGCATATTTAATGGTCGGGACTAGGTCAGACATTGCCTACGCAGTCGGCGTAGTTTCTAGGAGCCTTGAAAACCCCAATCAACAGGATTGTGTAAGGGAAGTGAATACTACGGTATTTACAATATGCCCCAGAAAGAGGGATATTATACAAAAGAGGTTACAAGACTGGCTTTATAGAATGCTACAGTGATGCAGATCATGTTGGGGACTTGAATACTGGACGTTTAACCACTGGTGTACTGTGAATGTATGCTAGAGGAGCCGTGTCGTGGATAAGCCAATGACAGACAAGAGTGGCTATATCTGCCATCGAAGAAGTTGTAGCTGCCAGTGAAGGCACTCGGGAATTAATTTGGCTATCAAGACTCATTGGAGATATGACCAATTTGAAGGGCCTGCCTATTCTTTAGAGTGGACAATGAAGCTGCAATCAAGCTTGCTGAAAATCCGGAGTACCATAAACGTACTAAACGTATTCGGATAAGACACTTCTTTGTCAGAGAGATGGTGACAAATGGAGAGCTGAATGTCAGCAAGCTCACAACTGAGAACCAGCTTGCAGATACATTCACTAAGGCTTTAGCCAGACCAAGATTGCAGAAGCTTTTAACGTTAATAGGTTTTCATTGAGAGAAGATAATAAGGTTGCATAATAAGGTTGTAGATTGCAATGTGCGACCACTTCTCCCATAGTTCCAAAGAGAAGTGTCATCACATAGAAAAAGAGTTTGTGTGTCAATGTAAGTTAAAATACGGTGTTCGTTGTTGAAAAATAAAATAGAACTTGTATTGTGAAGTAATCTTTCTTTCTATTTAACTCTGGTGGTAATTCTACTTAGGATCAGCAGTGCGATTTCGTATCTTGGCTTCAATGAGATTTTCATTATCACTATAACTAATGCATTGCGATAGAGTCGAATTTGCTATGAAGAAAGTGACAATCTGATTGAAACAAGTGACAATCTGATTGAAACCAAGTTCTGTAATTGGACTGCAGGCCTCACCTAGTTAGTTTTTTTTTGTAACCATTATTAAGTATACGTCAAAGAGTATACAAATACTACGTAAGAGTATACGTACTGATTTATATTCTCATTGGTACCTACCCACATATTCATTTTGTGATATCTAACTGTAGAAAGAGTATACCAATATAATTGCTATGTTCAATATGTATTGCAGGATAGCGCTTAGTTCTGACACAAATAGCAACAGCTTGTATGTGATGGTCTTCAAATTTAAATTGTTCGTAATGATAGATGTTCTCCTGTATTATGACGGTGCTACCTCCTCTAGCTGAGTTATCGGGGTGCAATGCGTGATAAGTTTTGTAGCCTTTAATTTGAATACAGGATTCCCTTGTGAAGTGCGACTCAGAGATAAGACACAAATCAACATTTTCTATGTTTAGGACGGCTTGTAGCTCATTACAATGTTGTAGTAGTCTATTAGCATTCCATTCCATGATCTTAAGTTTACTTATCATTTTTTCGGTTTTGATGAAGCTGTTTTAGTGCTACTTTCAAGTGTTTTTAAACGTTCGTCGAACAAAGTTACGAGGGTTAAAATTTTGTTTAATTTTTCGTCTATATCATGTGATATGCTTACTTGTTTATGTTGCTTTGTTTGTAGCTGCTGGGGCTGAGCTCCTTTTGTCATTTGTGCATATGAAACATTTTTTGTAACAGTTTGACAAGCACCGGTTTTTTTATTTTACTGACACCGGGTACTTGAATCACGGGTGTTGGTAAATTTTTCCTAGTTTATTTTTAATGCTTTGTAATTCCTTAGCGACTAAGCACCTTCTGTAATTGGCCGGATGTTGCTCACCACAATGGACACATTTCGGCTTTGCTTCTGCTTGTTTTTGCCAGTCTCTGGTTAGGTGCTTGCCTGTACATTTCACGCACCTTGGTTCTTTTGAACAGTGTTTCTATGTGTGGCCATATGCTTGACATCTTTTACACTGTGGTATAAACTTGTTTGATTTCAACGGTTGTATGCACCTTAACCTTGCAGCCTAAAATGGATTTTATACCGTAAATGAAATGAAAGCATAAAACATGTTAAGTGGTTCTTTGTTCTTATAAAATGAAATCTTTATGAAATGAAAGCATAAACATTTTAAGTGGTTCTTTGTTCCTCCAGCTAAGCTTATTGGCCGCATCCTGGATTTTGTATCCACTAAGTGTCCGATCCGCAACTATTCTATCGGGAAGGCACGAAGCATGTAGATTTTTAGCCATTACTCTAATTGTACCTGTCTTGTTTGTTCTCGTAGGAGTACCAGAGGCAATTGTTATATAACAACAGCTTGATTATACATCTGTACGAGTCTTCGCAATTGGCATTTATTTTTACATTCTCCCCATTCATCACTTGCGATAAACGAGTCTCTCGGTGCGCTGGTCGATAACAGATCGTAAAACTTTTGGTAGTCATTTATGTTATCGACTATTAGAAATATTATTAAGTATTATTTGTGGCGGTAGAGGCACTTTTTTTGCCTTTGGGTTTTCTTTAGCCGTTTCAGCGGAGTCTGCTCCTTTTGGTGGGGACAGGGACGTATTCAACTTCCTTTTTTCCCTGCTTCTGTTAAGAACAGCGCCACCTATGGTCAAATGCTTAAACGAAGACACTTCAATCAATGTATAGCATACTGCAATCTAAGTTAGTTCCCAAACTCGTCACCAGACGGCGCCTTTCGGGCGTAAAAGAGGTCGCAGCCATCCGGTTTAGCGCTTTTAGCGCTAAACCGGATGGCTGCGACCTCTTTTCTCGGATCCCACATTGAAGACACCGACCGCATTGGACAATAAATAAAAGAGTCAATAATAGCCAGCAGTCTCTAATTCAACCCAACCCGGAAGCCCCCCGTCAGGATCTCTGGATAGGAGCAACACTTCTATGACGTACCCACTCTGTTTCTTTAGCGAGATCTTCTTCGTCTGTCTCATACTGGTTTGACGCTAAAGGCAACTCTTTATTAGTGCGTTCCTCTGAAGTTGCACTATTTTGCTCCTGAACGTGCTTCAAATGGCGCTGAAGCTCTTCTATTTGACCCTTAAGGTCAGTAAATAGGCTTTCCAGGCTTTTGCGATGTTTTCTTTCTTCATCGTAGTGTTTAAACAGAAGATGTTCCGTTTCTGTGGTAATAGCTATTTCACTTTTCAGTTCCATCATCACTTCAAGTTAATATTCATAATGTACAGCATCGCCTTAACATTGTCAGCAAATAATAATCACGTGCTAATTAACTAGGTCATCACTATAGCTTGCGCAAGACAGGTAAGCGAGACGCACGACGCGCGGCCTTGCGGGCGTCAGCACGTTCCGGGCACTAGTCTAAGCAAATTCGCGCGACGCGACCTTTCTCTGCGGAAGTCAAAGAATTTATGAAGATTATTAAAGTTATTTTATATACCTAACTAAGGTGAAGGATGGCGATGTTTGTACTTGTTCTTACAATGTCAGGTCACATTGGTTATCAAACTAAGGCTGGTGATGGTTGCTTTTTTACCCATATTAATGGGTAAAATATCTCCCCTATCAACTCTATAAGTCACGTCATAAACTAATGCGGATAGCATTAGTTTATGTCTTACCTATACCTATTGTATATACGCACATAGCTATTCTATTGGTATACTCTTTCTACGGTTAGATGTCACAAAATGAATAGGTGGGTAGGTACCAATGAGAATATAAATCAGTACGTATACTTTTACGTAGTATTTGTATACTCTTTGACGTATACTTAATAATGGTTACAAAAAGAAACTAACTAGGTGAGGCCTGCAGTCCAATTACAGAACTTGGTTTCAATCAGATTGTTACTTGTTTCAATCAGATTGTCAACAATATACTACCTACCTACAACCCTTGGAGCAATATACTGCCCACCAAAGCATTCGCTGCACCAAAGCAGAATAGTATAGAAGTTTTTTAAAACTACTTGGTAATCGATTCTTACTGGGGGGTGATTTTAATGATAAGAACACCTTCTGGGGGTCTCGCCTTACTACCACTAAAGGAAAGGAATTATTATGTGCAATGAAAGAATTACATTGTAATGTAATATCGACAGGAAAGCCCACTTATTGGCCTACTGATCTAAAAAAATACCAAATCTTATCGATTTATTCATCTTTAAAAATATATCAACTAGTTTCCTCTTAATTGAGGAAGGTTGATTCTCTCCATACTATGTACTATTTAATTATAAGTTGTGTCATTATTTGTATTATTTTTTGGTGTGCAATAAAGTGTATTTGTATGGTATTGTATTGTTATGATATGAGCTCCGATCATTCACCTATAATATTAAGTTTAAGTGATACTATTGTACAAAAAGAGAATATTCCAACTCTAGTTAATCACAAAACGGACTGGGAAAGTTTTAAACTAGATTTAGAATCAAAAATTGATCTGAAAGTACCTTTAAAGAACGCACTACAGCTAGACATAGAAGTAACAAAACTTATAACAGATATCCAACAATGCGCATGGGCAAAAAAAAAAATTTTTTTAAAATGAACTAGAGTTCAGTCCTACCCAATAGAAATCAGAAACTTGATTGCTATAAAAAGAAATCAACGACAAAAGTGGCAGATAACTAGATCTCCACAAGACAAGACACTTTTTAATAATCTTGCAAAAAGACTCAAAAGGGAAATACAGAACTTTAGTGATGAAACTATACATTCAAATTTAAGTCAGCTAACAAGTGATCGGACATCATATTACTCACTTTGGAAAACAACGAAGAACCTTAAAAAGCCAATCATACATATCCCACCTAGAAAAAAAAACAATGGAAGGTGGGCAATCAATTACGAACAGAAAGCTAATAGGTTCGCACAGCACCTAGAGCAAGTGTTTCAATCAATTGGAGATCTCGCAGATGATGATGATTTTATACAGGAAGAAACTTATTGGCATACAAACATGTATTGGCTTCTGGGAAAACATTCTTCCTTGTCAGTTCACAATAAATTACTTTTGTACAAGCAAGTCCTCATGCCAATATGGACTTATGGTATCCAGCTATGGGGCTGTACCAAACCAAGCAATATACAGATTATTCAACTCTTCCAAAATAAAGTACTTAGAGGTATCGTAAATGCACCGTGGTACATTAGAAGTAACGACCTCCATCGGGACCTGAAGGTGGATCTAGTTTCTAACGTTATTAAATTGTTTGCCGAAGCTCACGAGCGAAGGCTTCATCATCATGTGAACGTCGAGCCTATCCAGCTTCTCGACAACACGGACATCGTCAGAAGACAAACGGACAAAACCCTTTGAGTTAGTTTAGTGAAGTGATAGTGATAATGTAGTGTTAATGAGTGTAAACCAAATGAACACAAGAACAAAGTGACTTCCCCTTAAATAGCGACAATAAGAAAATGGTTATTGGACACATACTTAGCAGTTAGCAGCTTTATGTCATTACAAAAAACAAAGTTCTTGGATGATTCTTTTTAATTGTATGTTTATAAGTACTTACCTACTTAAATTTACCTCATAGTTTACCCTGTCTCGCATTACCGGGAAACTTGAATCTATAGATTTTATAAGTACAACAAGATGCCTAGTAGGTGCTTAGTACATACTTCCACTTAAATGAGTGAAAAATTTCACTCATTGCTCGATCCTCCCGCCAGACGCCAACGAACATTTACTGGCGTAATAGTATCTCTACCTAGTCTGTGTTTACTGAGAGAGTCGGTTCGATTTCATTTAGAAAACAAAACTGTCTATGCAGTGATATCACATAAAAAAATATATTACAAATAAAGAAAAGTGCACCAAAAACACATTTCCTAAAAAAGTCATCAATTTTCCCGTGCATTTCTTGGCGAAAAGATAAAAAAAAAACAAAATAATGTTTTGTGGTGCCATTACAGCTGTTTCGGGTTTGCCAAGGTCATGAATGCTATTTAGTGCTACTATAACCACAGAATAAATAATAGTACAAGTCTATAACCATGTTTTAGTTACGCAAAAATGAGGGTTGATAAAAAGAGTTTCACTAACCACTAACACTTAAATTTCTACAAAATAACGTATAATTCTATTAAATTTTAGGAATATAATGTTCTACCCACACAATGTAAAAAGGGAAACGTTGTCTGTTCGTTTGGGGAGCTTTCACGCGATTAATGCTTGGCCGAATTTAATGAGTTTTTTTTGTGTAGATGATGTAACCCATAGAGACCATAGGATCCTTTTTGTCCCCGAAAATTGTACTTGCGGGCAAAGCTGCGGGCGCAGCTAGTACAATATAAAAGCGAAATACTACGCACTGATTATACACGAAATCTTAAAAAACTACTTAGCCTATGAAACTGAAATTAGGCAGGTAGGTACAACGTAGGATTTTAAAGGTAGTAGACGTCAACCAAGAGGGGATTTTGCGTCAGGGACGAATTAAGGGGGTCTAATGGCAATTGAAAAACAATATGAAAAATCTATTTTTTTTGCTGATAGAGGCATGAAATTTGATATTTAGGTTAACTAAATAAATACCTGTAAAATAAATAAATAAATACCTTAATAAGTTTTTTCGACAGGGACGGAGTAAGGTGATCCTATGATGATTTGAAAATCCAATGTTTAAATGTTAGCGGCTGAACGGATTTTGATGAAATTTTGTTAATATATACTTTAGATCCTAGAATATTACATAGAATACTTTTCATCATTCTACACGTAAGTAAACCCGCAGGCTGCTTGTAGTAATATTATATCATAGATAGTGTCTTACCACTTATGGGTCAAAAAGGAGGCCTATTTAGGCCTATAAATGTAATGTTGCGTATGTTCAGCCATTTGTTGTTTACGAGTTACAGGTTATTTATAGCCCTTTCTAGATTTCATTAGAAATTTAGAAATTGTGGCCTAACTAAGAGCACTAACATTGTTTTTTTTGTAGTTAGTATAATAATGGGTCTTTTAAAATAAATTAATACCTACTTCTTACTATTTTAAAATTTTGTGAAAAATCTTAACCATTGAAATTTTTACCTCAAATAAAAATGTCTTTTCCAGTTTTCAAGTCACTTTTTGTTGTGTTGCCCTAATTTTAAGCCAACTAAATGTATTGGTGACTTATAGCCATTGAATTGGAAAAGTTTTTGAGACATTAACTATAACAATATTTAGTTAGTATTCAAAATTGTAGCCATGCAAACATTGAGTTTTTATATGAGATACACATTTCAATCGTTATGTATTTTTCACAGTATCTAATAAATATAATGCAATAGTATTAATATATTTTAAAGGGCCCATTGTTATATTACCTTCACAAAAAAACACAACTAATAGTTTCTATGTACTACTAATAGTTCAACTAGTAGTATTCTAATTAGATTTCTACTACTACAAACTAGCGAAAATATGTATGCACGCAGTTTGAATATAGAGCGCTAGGGAACACAGACAGTCATAGTGTTTGATATTTGCGTAAAATTTGACATCGCAAGATCGATAAAAATACAAAAGAAATATTACGTCCATTTTGGTTCGGAATCCAAAATGACGGACATGTTTTATTTCAATAAATATGATATGGGTGTTACTTAATTTTCAAGATTTCAGGGGGGGCGTTTACGTGTTTGTAATATTTTGCTATATAAATACAAGTCCGCTATCTTCGATTTCATCTCATTTTAATAATAAGCACCCAGAGAGAGCTAGAAAATGACACCCATATAATTTTATTAACATTAAATCATGACCGGTGGGCAAAGGTCATGACACAGTGGACGCCTGAAGATGGACGACGCTGCCGAGGCCGGCCCAGAAAGAGGTGGCGAGATGACCTAGACGCCTACCAAGAGGGCTGATACGAGGTGGCTCAGGAAAGAGAATCTTGGAAGGATATGGGGGAGACCTTTACCCAGCAGTGGGACAGTATAGGTTAGAAAAAAAAAAAAAAAACATGTCTGGCATCTTCAATTTGAAAATGTATGTCACTTTCGTTATAAGCACCCCAAGAAACCTTGAAAGTTACAGTTTTATAACTCAACTTTACTAAAAAAAACATGTCCGCCATCTTGGATTGGAAAAAAGATATTATTAAGCACCCCGAGAAATCGAAATTGGCTCACCAAATTAGCATTGCGGTTCAACGGAGCAATACCACCAGCATGGTTTAGTGCGCTGCCAACCAGTATTGGGCAAGAACAATTGAACTTCCATGGCATGCAGGTTGTCCCACTGTTTCATGTTTCGTACCTGTACACTATTACTTGTTAGAATGTTATTATTTATTCTGTGGTACTAGATGTATTTTTTAGTAGTTAATAAACATTTATATTTTGTAATTTCATCATATATTTTTAAACTCCCAAACTATAAAAAGTGCTAATGTTTTGCATATTCTCTATGTACTCGCGTCAAAAAGTGCCAAGAACCTGCTTCATAAATTGAACTAAGCTCAGTATTGAAATTTGGCCTCCGGATAACAGTGTGTCCAACCTCCTTGCTTGAATCGTTTTTCGCAAAACCAAAGATTTTGAATTATGCTTACTGGCTTACTGTGTTTTCCCTCTACGACTAACCCTGCATTCGAGATGATGCAGTGCAGAGCGATGGTGGCCTAACGGTTCTGTAGTGCAATTTAGAATCCAACGATACTGGGTTCAAAACCTAGGCTCCGCACTAATGACTTTTCTAAGTTATGTGCGGTTTTCCATCGCTTCGTGCTTCGGAGGGCACGTTAAGCTGTCGGTCCCGGCTGTTATTGATTAATAGCAGTCGTTAAGCCATGTCAGAGGCCCTCGGGCGGCTTGATAAACTCTGACATCAGAGGCCAGCACTACCTCATACGACAAACAAACAAGTGGCGTTTTGGGCAGTTTAGTTTGCCATTTTTGACACTAATGATCCTTTTCAAACCGAATGAAAAACGACCCTAAAGCTTACATATAAAGTCGCTTTTCTAATGTCAAATTTAACTTTCATGTCCAAAGCGAACTGATCGAAACATATATAGCGTTTTAAACTTATTTTCGATCATTTTGCATCAAAACGAACAGCCCCTAAAACAATCAAATCACCCTCGCGACTGTCAATTGTTTATTTTCTGTGGATGGATTTTGTCTATGGCAGAAACGAAACGTTCCATAAACCTTCTGATTATGAGCATGGCAGGTAACTAAAAAGAGACAACTACATACTTATTGTTGATGTAAGAGCAGGATTGTCAATGCGCAAGCAATGTAATAATCCGAATCTGAAATGCCAAAATCAAAATGCAAATGCCATCTTGTAAATTTTATTTGCTTCCCGCCGGCTTTGACGGTTTGCTTTTGGCACGTGCAATTTTCAATAATTTCTTGAAATACAATTTCGCAGTTCTGCCAAGAGCTCAACACTGATGCTAACGGTTGGGAAATATCATTTCGGTAAGTGTTTAAATTATAATCCTTCCGTACATATTCAACATTTGCACGTGTTGTAATCGTAGAAAGCAAAGCAAAACAACCATTTGCATTCGCCAGACAATATAGCTACGATATGGTTTTGTGATCGTGATTGCGATGTGATTATTGTTATGATTTATGAGTGCTAATTCTTATCTGGAGAGGCGACAATTTCTGAACTTGAGGTTGAGGTGCGTCATTTGTTTTTGTTTACCTGCAGATTGTTAGCTGCAGTGCAATGTCATCTCCGATGCGCTGTCGTGGTCCGTGGAAAATCCACAAGCGTACATCGGAGCCCGATAGGTGGCTCGATGAAATGGGATTTTTCCGGAAACATACTGCTAGGGACGCGAGTTGCCTGTTTCGCGCTGTGTCTGAGAATGTTTACAATACGCAGCGTTTTTACCACAAAGTTCGCCTGGAGTGCGTACGCTTTATGGCTACAAAGAGTCACCTTTTCGAAGGGGTAGGCTTTTCTCTTACTTGGTATACTGTCAACCTTATGTCCAGTTTTTAATAAATTATTTTTATGTTATAGTCATTGACTTGTTCATTTGAGCTATATCTGAAAGAGATGTCCAATCCGTCTGAATGGGGTGGACTAGTTGAGATATCAGCTATGAGCCACTTGTATAGGTAAGACATTTTTTGTGAATGCCCTCTTTTATTAATGAACTACCTTGATCTATGTTCAATTTTCTATTTCTAAATTATACCTTAACTTTGTTAAATGTCCTCCCTGTCTTCCAGACGTGATTTTGTCATTTTCGAGGCTAACAAAGGCCCACAAACCAAGATATGCAATGGTTATGGGAACTCAATATATTTGTTCTATTCGTCCGACACCAAGCATTTTGATGTAGTTTACACCAAAGAGTTCATAAACACATCTTCTTTCTGCCAGTGTAAGTCAATATTAAATAATCAATTAAACAATATGTTAGTTAAAATTACTAACCTTTATTTAAAATAATGTATGCTCTATGGCAAGGCTGCTCAACCCCAGGCTGAATTAAGTAATTCTTTCACTATCAGTTTGGCTGAAACAAACTGTTATCCTGCCAGTATTCAGTTGGAACTCACTGAACTACAAAATTATTGCGCAATTTAAAAAAAAACAGCTGTTAACTTACTGTTAATTTTTAATAAACTGTTATGCCTGTTCCAAACAGTAATGTCCGGTTCCTATATATCAAAACAAACCATTTTCGCTTACTGTCTGTCAGCTTTTGACATAAACTCCATACAAAAAAACGACAAAAAGTAATGAGATGTTAGAAAAACGACTTTTTTCATTTTTATAGGAATGGGGGTTAATCAGTCTGTTTCTGTGACTAAACAGCAGGTTTTTAATAATTTTTAATTTAAAATATCTCATGAACTGAGCGTCTTCGCGGGGGTGGAGGGTACTAGCGGATAGCCCTTGACCTCCCCCCACCCCCTCATCACCCCCGCCCCAACTCCTGCCCACGATTCTATAGCCAACCCGCCAATGGCCCACCAGTGATTTTTAACAGTTTCGCTCAACTGTTAAAAAGGTTGGGCAGCCTTGCTCTATGCTATCTTTGTTTCCGGTAGATTCTTCTAGTGGCTTTACACATACATAATTTTCTTTGAATATTGAAAAAATAAAATATTTAAAAATTATAGCACTGGTGTATGAAATACTGTATGATGGTGTGTATCAACTTAAAGAACTGTCATACGCTGTCGACAAAATGCTCCATGACAAGGCTACCAACCACATTGAGTATTTCATGTCAGAGAACGTAGAACGCCGCAAAAAACAGAAGGAGAGAGCTAAGATGTTCATTGAGACCACTGAAGACAGCAAAGATACAAACAATAATGCTGTTGCGTTGAAATGCAAACATCATACTGAAGATCTAGAAAGAGCAAGCCTGTTGAAAGATTCGCTGAGCATTTTTGTGTTCAATCGGAGTCTCATTCAGCTTGAGAATGTCTGCATGAACTGTTTAAATGTGAACAGTGCCAAGGATTTACTTGACAATGGGATCACTCCATTCCCTTACAAAGTGGCCAAAGCTCTAGAGCCAGATATTTACAGGAACATTGAGTTTGACGTATGGAGTGAGATGCGACGAGGTATTAAACTTTTCATTTTAATTGTTGGTCCTTCATAAGGGTGCTATAATAGTTGTGTGGTGTTACAGAGCTCAGATACGGAGCTAGGTACTCCGATGGGACCACACTACAAGTTGGAGTGAAATGCTTGTGCACGTTGGAATCAGACCAGCCAGTTCCGTACCACTGTCACATCCAAGAGATGCGGCCTGACAGCGGGCCTTGCCTTGTCTTTATTGAAGAGCTGGGAGAGAAGCTAGTGGTCAACTACGAGCAGCTTCAGCCCCTCCCAGTCAACGAGGCTAGACCCTGGGCTCCCCCGTACAGATATTCTCGTACGCACTCCCAAATCCTGACTCTTAGCCAAATGTTGCAGCAAATAGGTTAATCAGTTAATTATGTTTATACGAGTTGGATGCAAGAGTGTTCCTTATTTACCATTCTGACATTAGTATTGTTTAAAAACCTATATTCTACTCTGAAAGTATTTTAATGAGCTTTATTTGCACTTATCTCCATTTATTTGTCTCCCAAATCCTGCACTTTTGCTTCCACTCATGCTCGTAACTGGCACATGTGATCACCCTCTTAAGTTTTCTTCCCGCTATTAGGCAGCATCACTCGGAAGCAAGGCTTCGGTAAGACGCGGAAGACCAAAGGCGAAGAGAAGATTCCAGAAAAGACCCCTCAAAAGCTATCTCCAAAGATGTCTTGGAATGAGATGAACAGGGATGATAGCGAGACGAAGAACAATATTACTCTGGCTTCATACCAGCACCTGGACTTTCTTAACTTTGAACCGATGCCTGTTAGTTTTGTTGGTAGCTAGGTGTAGTGAACACTTGGCTCTGGGCCTGGGTTATAAGTGAACACTTGGCTCTGGGCTGGGTTATAAGTGAACACTTGGCTCTGGGCCTGGGTTATAAGTGAACACTTGGCTCTGGGCCTGGGTTATAAGTGAACACTTGGCTCTGGGCCTAGGTTATAAGCATTTCAATTGTGGTTTATTGTTCGCAAATAAAGAAGCTGGCGTAGTGAAGTTCGTATTTTTAAGAGTTTTATTAATTTTACATGAACCCACTCCTAATTATTGTATTTATTTGTAAGAGTTTTTTAAACCTTGATTAACCAAACTTGCTCAATATCTAATTTAACAAGATTTTTGTGTAAGTTTGAGCAACAGCTTTGATAAGTACAAAGTATGTTCAGTCATAGAGGACGTTATTTATGCTTTATGATAAAGTTGCGTGCCTCATTGTCCCCTGACCTACATGTTGACCACAATTGGCGATGCTTATAAGAGTTGAACCCTTTGAAGTACCATATCGTAGCTATAGAGGTGTCATTCATACTCGTAGTATACATAATAATATCTATAGCTAGTGTTGTAGTGCTTAATTGAGTATTTCGGTATATTTGGTACTATAGAGCGGTAGTATTGTTTTGGTGAATATGTGTGGTTGTAAATAGTAGTGAAAGTATTAAAGTAAGTTAACTAGAAGTGTGAGTTACTGACAGATTGGTGGAAAAAACCTAACTTTATAGAAAAATCTAAAATCCTGGACATTATAATATGATACTTAACAAACATTTTTAATGATAATTTGAATAACATTATTTTATTGAAGTCATTTCAAAGCCTGACTAGATACGGCATCATCACAAAGTACATAACAATAAATAACACACACTGGTCTTGTGAAATGATTCTAATAAAGACATTAGACTAATGAATACAACAATGATACACATAATTAAATCCGTCAGTAATTCTAATAAATACATTAGACTAATGAATACAACAATGATACACATAATTAAATCCGTCAGTAATTCTAATAAATACATTAGACTAATGAATATAACAATGATACACATAATTAAATCCGTCAGTAATTCTAATAAATACATTAGACTAATGAATACAACAATGATACACATAATTAAATCCGTCAGTAATTCTAATAAAGACATTAGACTAATGAATACAACAATGATACACGTAATTAAATCCGTCAGTAATTCTAATAAAGACATTAGACTAATGAATACAACAATGATACACGTAATTAAATCCGTCAGTAATTCGCCAATTATCGCAGCGGCATACCCGCATCGAGCCACCAGCATAACTCCCTTCGCCTTCCAGGTTGAAGTACAAGCGCTGCCCTTAATGGTGGACTGCCGGCCTGCCGCGGGCGCTCCGCCCCACGAGCTCGCGCACTCCGCGCCCAATGGCGGCCCGCCGCCGCCGCCACAGCCTGACAACAACCACCATAGCCAGGTATGACTAGCTTCAGATTTCTTTTTCCTGAAAGGTAGTAAGTACTTGTGGCGATGCGAATGTTACGTGTTGTACTATTATTTATTATGTGGTTCAGTTGTGATAGAAAGTCCTGCGGTTGTCTCCCTAAACGTGTGCGGTGCGCTGTATTCTGACATTCTGTGATGGCTGATACACTAGTCATACACGTGAACGGGTGCTGCTTGTGGTGACTGGTCCGGCCTGGTTTCTTATTAATCATTTGTATTTTTATCATTGTAATGATTGAGAGAGTTCTCATTGGCACTTTTATCTATTGTACTTGTCATTTACATGTATTTATTAATTACATTTTCTGTCATATAAAAAAATATGTAAAGAATTGTCGAAAATTGAAAAAAATAACATCCCCGTAGAGTTTCTTGGTGCTCTCTTCTCGCGGACGTATTGCCGAAGCACCGGAACAGTCAGAAGGGCATTTCCTTTTCCTTTGCGAGATTTAACTCTGAATCAGCAGTAATCAGGCAAAATGTACGAGTTGTAGAAAATATTGTTTTGTAAAAAATCTTCAGGGGGTTTTATGCTGTATTTAGGAAATCTTTCCAAACGAAAAAAAATAAATAGACAGGTTTTTTATTTTTAAATCGATGTAAATTATGCGTACTTCGCGTAAAATCACGCGTCATGTACAAACATAATTAACGGACAATCTAGAACATGTAGGAGAAATAAATAAAGGTAATAGGTATTCAATTAAGGCACTTATCTTTAGTGACTCATAATTACCATCATAATTAATTTGAAACTTAGATACATAATGAAAAAATATTTCAACAACAAAAAATTGCGATGCACGTTTTTTGAGGATTTACTATCGAAATTGCTTGCTAGAAACACTAAAACACTAGAACATTAAACAAAGTTTGTTTTGATATTTTACATGATAGATCTATTAAAATGTACCTATTTACCTGACAATCTAATCTTTTGTTTACATTTAATGATGTCCGAGTTATAAATTTGAAGTTTTGTAGCAGTTTATTCTTTGCGACCTATTATTAGTGTTTCTAACACTAAAACACTAGAACATTAAACAAAGTTTATTTTGATATTTTACATGATAGATCTATTAAAATGTACCTATTTACCTGACAATCTAATCTTTTGTTTACATTTAGTGATGTCCGAGTTATAAATTTGAAGTTTTGTAGCAGTTTATTCTTTGCGACCTATTATTAGTGTTTCTAACACTAAAACACTAGAACATTAAACAAAGTTTATTTTGATATTTTACATGATAGATCTATTAAAATGTACCTATTTACCTGACAATCTAATCTTTTGTTTACATTTAGTGATGTCCGAGTTATAAATTTGAAGTTTTGTAGCAGTTTATTCTTTGCGACCTATTATTAGTGTTTCTAACACTAAAACACTAGAACATTAAACAAAGTTTATTTTGATATTTTACATGATAGATCTATTAAAATGTACCTATTTACCTGACAATCTAATCTTTTGTTTACATTTAGTGATGTCCGAGTTATAAATTTGAAGTTTTGTAGCAGTTTATTCTTTGCGACCTATTATTAGTGTTTCTAACACTAAAACACTAGAACATTAAACAAAGTTTATTTTGATATTTTACATGATAGATCTATTAAAATGTACCTATTTACCTGACAATCTAATCTTTTGTTTACATTTAGTGATGTCCGAGTTATAAATTTGAAGTTTTGTAGCAGTTTATTCTTTGCGACCTATTATTAGTGTTTCTAACACTAAAACACTAGAACATTAAACAAAGTTTATTTTGATATTTTACATGATAGATCTATTAAAATGTACCTATTTACCTGACAATCTAATCTTTTGTTTACATTTAGTGATGTCCGAGTTATAAATTTGAAGTTTTGTAGCAGTTTATTCTTTGCGACCTATTATTAGTGTTTCTAACACTAAAACACTAGAACATTAAACAAAGTTTATTTTGATATTTTACATGATAGATCTATTAAAATGTACCTATTTACCTGACAATCTAATCTTTTGTTTACATTTAGTGATGTCCGAGTTATAAATTTGAAGTTTTGTAGCAGCTTATTCTTTGCGACCTATTATTAGTGTTTCTAACACTGAAACACTAGAACATTAAACAAAGTTTGTTTTGATATTTTACATGATAGATCTATTAAAATGTACCTATTTACCTGACAATCTAATCTTTTGTTTACATTTAGTGATGTCCGAGTTATAAATTTGAAGTTTTGTAGCAGCTTATTCTTTGCGACCTATTATTAGTGTTTCTAACACTGAAACACTAGAACATTAAACAAAGTTTGTTTTGATATTTTACATGATAGATCTATTAAAATGTACCTATTTACCTGACAATCTAATCTTTTGTTTACATTTAGTGATGTCCGAGTTATAAATTTGAAGTTTTGTAGCAGTTTATTCTTTGCGACCTATTATGGGATCGCTCGAAATGTCGTCATCGACATATTATATCACGAATCTTTTTACTCTTCTGTTCTGCTACTCTGGCATCTCGATTAATGCGTTATTTTTTAAATATGAAAGCTAGTAGGTATGTGTGAGATGGAACTTAGAGGAAATTGGTGCAGCCGTTCCCAAGATATTGTGCTCTGATCTCTCTTTGTTAAGATATGGACGACCGGTTGGCCTAGTGGTTAGTGACCTTGACTGATGTCCTCCATGACGTATCCGTCAACGGCGAACCCTGTTAGCTCCGTAGGTGAGAGCGTAAATAGCTTGCAAAGCCATTTTGTTTTGTTTTAAAGATCCTGTTGCAAGGCGCACAATACAACTGACCAGTATTTGAGTTGTAGGTGTAGGATGGCTTGGGTCGGTTCTTTTTATGAAGGCGTTTAGCATCGAGATCTTTTAATCGATTTAGTTCGTAATAAATCACGGCCTTATCAACAGAATTGCGCCACTCTTGTCTCTGTTGCGCCAGCTCTTCCCATTCCTCTGATGGAATGTTACAAACGGTAAGATAACGCTTAATCACATCTCTGTAGCGTAGGAACTGGCCTCCTCGTCTGTGCTTTCCCTCCCTCAGCTGTGAGTAAAACACAGTTTTAGGCAGCCTTCGCTCATACGCACGAGGTGACCGCACCACCTTCATTGGCCTTTAATAAGCATTGATTCTACTTACTTGGTACGTTGTAAAACTTCAGAGTTTGGGACATGATCCTGCCACTTGACGCATAGAATTGTGCGGAGACATTTCATGTGGATGGTGTCAAGACTTCTAATGTCGCCGTTGTAGAGACACCATGTCTCGGTGGCATAAAGCAAGATGGGTAATTGCTTTGTACACAGAGATTTTAGTGTGAAGTTGCAGATCATGCGAATCCCAAACTCTTGTTTGAAGTAGCCCAAATGACGCTGCTGCTCTTGCAATTCGTGAGGAAATTTCTGACTCTAGGCGATTATCATAACGAATATTACTGCCTAGATACCGAAATGAAGATACCTCCTCGAGAGTCTTGCCAGCTAGACTATTTGGTGTAGTGTCTGCAGTGGTACCACGTGCAGGCTGTTTTAGCACTTGGGTTTCGGAGACACATAACCAAGCCAAACTTTCTGCATGACTCATCTAGGTGGTTTAGATATTGTTGCAGGCTGTTGTAAGCGTTGTCGGCCATCATTGCTTGATCATCTGCATAGAGAGCGTCTAAGATAATTACTTCATGCACTAAACGCTTGAATCTAAAGCGAGACAAATCAAAGACACTTTTGTCAGTTCTGACATCAAGGCGAATTTGTCCGGTGCAGCCAGTGTATGAGTCTCAAATTCAATTGAGTTTTGTGAGTACGGCAGCAATATAAATTGCAAAGAGCCTGCTTTACGCCGCTGGTAACTGAAAATTGGTCTGTGAAGTCGTTTTCGTGCTGCACTGTAGCCATCATGCCATCATGAAATTGGCGCACAAGATTCACGAACTTCACAGGACACCCAGCTTTCTCAAGTATCACCCATAAAGGCAGATCTTGTCACCCGGTTGAATGCTTTCTCTAGGTCTACAAAACACATGTACAGCTCACGATGTTGTCGCTGACTACGATGTCAACCAACGGTCGCGGGTCGAATCCCGCAGGTGTAATCATTTGAGTCATGAGCAGAAATGTTTGTTTCCGATACATGCAATATTCATAGTGATTTATTGGTATCTATGTATGTGTATCCGTTGTCTAGTACCCATAGTGTAGGATCTTAGTTTGTATAGGTAATTGGTGTTTTGAACATAAGACTTTTATTCTATGTTTCGTTCTGCTATCTTTGTGAATGTTCTTTTTTGTTTTTATTGATGTCCGCTATCAATTTATTCACCGAGCGAGCGCGAAGCGTCTCCGTTTCAGCTTGGGCAAAAAAGCTTTCGTATGTCTGTCCGGCTGTCTGTTCTCCTCTACAGATCGCATTTTTCAACTGATTCTCTTGAAATTTTGTGAGCAGTTTCGATAATTATATTACGTTGTTTTTTTTGTCGATTCAGATTTTCGAAATTTTTCAAAATTGGGCAATTATTGGGATCGAATACGTAAAAAAAAAACAAAATTCAGCCATTTCTAAAAAATATTCAGAAATGTCAAAAAGCTTTTTGTTACCCTGACGCATAAACTTCAAGAGGTCGAGGTGTGTGGGGATTGAAAGTACCGCAGACTCCCGAGATCTACAGCTCACAGAGCCACTAGTTATGGTTTGACGGCCGCGATATCGCGATTTTCTTATTATTGACATTAGGTATGCCACAATGGTTAGAAGGTCATGACTAATGAATGTCGGCTTCAAGGAGCAAGTTGTAACGCGATGTGTTACAGGGCGGAGGCAGCGGTGACATGGGGCACGGCGTGGCGTCGCCGGGCGCGCGCTCCTCGACCCCCGCCGCTACCACCGCAATAGCCACCTACGGTAAGTTTACGACGGGTAAACAACGGCGGCGAAGCGAAGCGAACAAGGATAAGGGCAGCTTTATCCTTATTCTGCTTCCACAAAGAGGATATTCTAATGTTTTTATCCTTATTCTACTTCCACAAAGAGGATATTCAAAGTTAATATCTAATGTTTTTATCCTTATTCTACTTCCACAAAGAGGATATTCTAAGTTCATATCTAATGTTTTTATCCTTATTCTACTTCCACAAAGAGGATATTCGAAGTTAATATCTAATGTTTTTTGTGTGTATTACCATTTTTTCTAAAACGATATATATTATTATTATTTATAATTGAAATTGTAGACTTAGTGTGGTCCCACACAAATTTCATCAAAATTGGTTCGGTGTTTTACTATTGTCCTATTTTAATTAAAATTTGTATATCGTTGCGTCTACATTCCACTGGCATGCTAAAAGTTTTGTTAATTTACATTCATCATTTGAACATAGAGTGGAATGGATAGTAAAGTGTGTCACATTCTAGTTTAGACCGCATTCTCACTTATCATCATTTAAAGTGGTCAAGCACAAGCTTATGTAGGCTTCAAGTGGTAATAAGCTAATGTAGGCTTTAAAGTCACGAGAAGCTTATGTATGATATAAAGTGGTAAAGCATAAGCTATTTGGATTTTAAAATGAATGTTTTTTATTACAACTAGTCGCCCAGCTGAGCAAAATGAGCCTTAACACGGTATACATGATTAATGACGTTTTTTTTTGTGTAGTGTCACTCCTGACTTCATCAACAGGTCATGAGTGTGAAGATATGGCATTTTTGTCTGATATAAAGTCATTAAGACCCATGAATAAAGTCAATTCAGAACCCTGAATAAAGTCAATTCAGAACCATGTATCAAGTCATTTCAGAACTCTGAATAAAATCAATTCAGAACCCTGAATAAAGTCAATTGAGATCTGTGTAAAATTCAATTCAGAACCCTGAATAAAGTCAGTTCAGAACCCAGAATAAAGTCAATTCAGATCCCTGAATATTATGCGAGGCATGCCTGACAACTATTTGTGTAATCGGTGATCGGGTGGCGATATAATGCCAACACTCACGCCTCACTGCGCATTCGCACGCGGCAAGGTACTAGTGAACACCACATTCAATGCTGACCTTAAAAAGTACTTCTCCTTTGGACTGCTGAATATTACGTGCTGGGCTAAAATTACTGCTAAAAACACATAGTGTGTGTGTTTTGCCGCACCGGCGTCGTACTTTGAAAAACAACGTTTGTGTTTTCAGCAGTGAATGTGTTAAACAATAATGAGTATGGGCGCGGTGCTGTATATTGGCTCGCCCCGACGTTCGTGTTCAAACAGTAGTACCGTATACCTACAGGAGGCGCGGGGGGCGGAGGAGCGATGATCCCCCCGGGCGGGTACGCGCCGTACTACGGCGGCGCGGGCGGCGGCAAGGCGCTGGGCGGCGGCGTGCTGTGGATGCCGCCGGTGGCGCCGCTGCCACCGCCGCCGCCGCCGCCGCACCACGTTAACCCGCACGTCTTCAAGAGCCTGCAGCCCAACGGATCTGACCTGCCGATGAACGGTAAGTGCTCTGAAGCTCTATAATCATCCATCAAAATTTGTCAACGTAGCTGTCATTTTAAAATTTGTTTGCGAGTTGTAAAAATAAGTTTCCCTAATCTATCTCTATGTAATTAGCCCGTATCCATCTCCTCCTGAGTATAGGCCTCCTATTTTCCAGTCTTGCTAGTCTCATCCATTGGCCTCGAGAACAAATGAACAGAACTACAGAACATTGGCAGACAGAACAATGTCGTCTGACGCATCGCGATGGCTTTTTTTTATTAATCCTGTTCAAAGAGCTTTTTCGCACACTGCGAACATGCCGTCCTGTTGGCATTACACCTTTGAGAAGCCATAGGAGACATATGTCCCAATATAATAAATATCTATGAGACCTTAGGGGACATATGTCCCAGTCGCGTTCAAGCCTTATTTTTAATGACTTAAAATAGAGTTTCCTATTAGTGTTATATATAAATGATCAGAGCTGGAACCGAGGGATTTAATTGGTTGATAAAATTGTTTGATGTCAAAACATTTTATGTAAGTACATGCAGTTAAAAGTCAAACTTGCCCGTGTGACGTCATCGACCGTGTAGTTAGTCATTGTGATTCATTATTTGTGTTGTTTTTAGTGATTTAGTGGTTGTATTTTGTGTTATTACTTCTAATAATACTGTAAGGAATATATTAAAATAGTATTGTGTTTTTTATAATACTAAAAATCATTTATTTCGAAAAAATACATATATTTAATTATTATTTTTCGAATCTTTCTGCTGTAGTTTATAAATTTATTATCTATATGATAATATTTTTAGATATCCTTATTGTTACGTTCAATAGCTATCTAGAACAGTAACTCAAAACATCGTAACCATTCAGCAATCAGACCCTAAAACCTGCGGTTACTCCTTATGCCTATAGTAACTGTCGGTACGCTGCTAAAACCCGTGGCCTATTGAATTTGGCACGCTAATTTGAATGACTTTTTTGGCCTCGCAAGGGTTAACAAACCTATAAAATTAACACTAATAACTAGACATAAATGTTACAAGTAATCTCCAATAACTAGTCTGTACAGCATGCTGGCCGAGTCTGAGAGGCTCGGCTGGTGGTCCGCGGTCTCTGTCCTTATCTTACATACCATGGGGTGAATACCTCGGTCCACGAGTTTTCATCCCGTCTTGCCAAATGTTCTGCCCATATCCACTTTTTCTTGGCAATTTGTATCTTTGATAGTGTCGAAATTTGACGCCATACAAAGTTCCGCAACGATTTTACTCATTTTGTAACAGAAGTGGCCAGATACAGGATATCCGCTGCATCTACTCGAACGCTTTTCTTGTTGTATAGAGCAGTGTCTTCGACCAAAGTGGCAGATTATTGAAGTCTATGAAATGAGCGCCGACTCGGTCTCAGCTGTCCGTGAGAGGTGTGACACGTCTCTTTTTCTCACATAGTTATTATATGCGCTGTCTCGTTTTGTAAAATAGCACGACAAATACTTTTAATTAGGCGTTGAAGTATATGTCGACTGGACTCAGATTGTTGACTGTTATTGAGCTTTGCATGTGCAAGGCCCGTCCATTGTATACTGTTTGAAGAGTTACATGGGGCATGCTTGTTGTGCAGACATCCCCACGCTGCGCTGGTACTTCAACCTCGGCGTGGACTGCATGTGGGCCAACTACGGCCCGCCGCCGCCGCGGCACTACTCGCCGAGGGACATTGCTCAGGTGAGACTAACTTCTAAGGCTGGATTCGACAAATCGAGAGTAAATTTAACTTGAGACTAGTGGCATAGAAATGGCGGAATAACCGTCATTTGTCTAGGCTACTATTCTAAGAATATAAATTACCCTCGTTTGCTCGAATTTAGTCTAAGTAGGTTATTTAAGAAGAGAGTATATTTTTTGTATGGACAAGGGCGCTATGCCCTTGTCCATACAAAAAATAATAATGAAATTAAAAAAACATGTCTGCCAAAAACGAACCTCTAAAAGTGTTCCACAGAACGGTATTCTAGAGTTTATATGTTTTGCATTCGTTACGTAGTAGCCTGTCCCATTGCTGTTGCAGCATGTACCTATATATTCTTGGGGTTTTTTTGCGATGAAGCTATGACAAATTTTAAATGCTCTTTTTCAAAAACAATAACCTCAATTTAGTTTAGGGGGTGGAAAGTGCTATCCCCAAATCACCAATTCTATCATAAACTGTACTATAAACTTCACGACCACCTCATAATCTTATTATCAGAATATGTAGAAAAATAGTTCGATTTCGGTAGAACCCATACCAATATTGCTAGATAAGCCGAAAATGTTGTAGGTTTGAGACGAATGTTGTTATTTATCACTGATTATAGAATAATTATTGAAGTCGAATAATTCGACTATTCGCCATAATTTCGTATAATCTCTAACCGAATTCGCCATTACAACTATTTGCGCTGCATCTCTAACGTCGACCAACATGATGTAGTGAATAAGAGACTTAATCGACCCAGTCTCCTCATTATTCGATTATTTTCTTCACAGTTGTTGAACTTAGAACATTTTATTTACCAAAATTTGGACGCAATTTATGAATAGCTCTCTAGTAATGAGCTAATCTGAATGTATTGCTTTTATGTTACGTCTGGTTGGACTAGTGGCTAGAGACCCTAGGAACGAAATCAAACGGTCGCGGGTTTCAATCCTGCAAGGTGCAATCATTTGTGTGATGAGCAGAAATGTTTGTATCCGAGTCATGGATGTAATATTCGTATTTATGTATATTTATCCGTTATCTAGTGCCCATATTACAGGGTATCCTAGTTTGGGGCTAGATAATTGGTGTGGAAATGTCCCGCATATATTATATTATATTATGTTGGCTTTTGCAGTTTGTAATACAAGTACATGCATCAAAGTAACCGCGTCTAGAAACAAATATTAATAAAGAAAGGACATTAGGGCTTGCGCTGGCAGCGGCACATGTCGAGTATAACACCTTAGCATTACCAAAGTCATTCCAATTCTTTTTAATCGTCTTCACAAAAGGAGGAGGTTCTATAATTTATAGTATGTTTTCCGATTTCTCCGTCAATTGCGTGCGATTTAGTTTTGTTTTTTGTTTGAAAGGATATACTCTCGAGGTGGTCCCATATAAATTGTATCAAAATTGTTGCAGTACTTTTTTTTAGTTTCCATTTGAAGTAAATTTTTATACCATGGTATTTACAGCACATGAACCATAATATCTTTCTGGACACTCAGATACGTCATTAAACACTAATCAAGCATTTAACTCTGAAATACATACAAAAGAACAATTTATTGGAGTTCAGTCAGGTTGTATTACAGTGATGCAAGAATCTGGCAGGTTCTCAGACAGGGTTAACAACATATTAGTTGTATCCAGGACATGCAGCAGATGTCTCTGCACGACCGCGGCAACGACTTGAACAAGCACAAGCCGCCGCCGCCCGACAAGCAGGGCCTGCCGCCCGGCAAGGGCAACGGACAGCGCTCGCTGCTCGGACCCAGGTCAGGACAAACTAGACGATTCGATCCCGACCTCTTTTCAATCCCGAAAATTTAAATTTTCCTGATCCCGAGATTTTCAGGACAGACAATTTAAAAAATAAGCATATTAGAATGCGTGAAGTGAAACGCTTAGTGCGTTTTACCCGTCAATAAGTCATCCATCTCGTGTTATCCGATAATTTGACACCGCCATTAGCCATCTTGTTTTGTCAGCTGATTGTATGCATGTACCTATGAGCAACAACATTAGCCATCTTGTTTTGTCAGCTGATTGTATGCATGTACCTATGAGCAACAACATTAGCCATCTTGTTTTGTCAGCTGATTGTATGCATGTACCTATGAGCAACAACATTAGCCATCTTGTTTTGTCAGCTGATTGTATGCATGTACCTATGAGCAACAACATTAGCCATCTTGTTTTGTCAGCTGATTGTATGCATGTACCTATGAGCAACAAATTGAGAAGCAGGCTTGATGATAAGATGCTGGACGCGTTGTTATTTCTAAGAACTAATTTCCCAATTAAAATTAAAACGTTAATTAGTTGATTAGTTTTCTTTAACATCATCATCATCATCATCAACCCTTTTCGTCCACAGCTGGATGTAGGTCTCTCATTGTGAACGCCACTGAGCCGGCTCTCCTCTCTTTTCATTGAGAGAAATGTGATTGATTAATATCTTGTTTTTAAATACTTTTTTATGTGAAACTTACCGTCTACTTACTAAGTTGTCAAATTGAAGTCATCTATTTAGTCTTGGGGGAGGCCTATGTTCAGCAGTGGACTTCTAAAGGCTGACATGATAATCATGATGATGATTTAGTCTTATGTCTGTGATTTAGTCGAAGTTAAGAAAGATTTTAGTAAATTTTAATTTTTTTTGTCTTGTTTGTTACATAAAGGTTTTCTCAGCTATGTAACGTAACTTTAAAAAGTCTCACTGATTTTTGAAAAAGAATAACTGTCACAAAGAGAGACAGTGATATTAAATATAGTTAGTCTGACACTTACCTCGGGTTTCTGAAACGTTTGTCAACTTTGACAACAGATTAATTCTAATGCTGCCTTTATCTGGCACTAAACAAATGACAGAGACAGCAATAGAGTTAATCTGTTGTCAACGCGAGGTAAGTCTGATTAGTTGGTGATTAGATTAGCTAGGTGTATCTGTATACCGAAAAATACATTCATTTTTAAATTTTGATTTGTTTAGCGCTGATTTCTGAAAGATTTTTCTGATTTATTTACTTGTAACCCTCAATCCCGGGATTGTCCTGGGATTGACTAAGTTTAATAACGAAATCCTGGGATTAGAATTAAGGGTCAGGATCGAATTCTCTAGGACAAACTATCCAGTGTGTGAGGGTGTGTTAGAAGGTGTATGTGTTTACAAATGATGGGGTCAGGGGAAAAACACCTTTTGTCACATTTTTATATTTTTTCAACTGGCAATGCAGTCTTAATGAATATTCCCGTCTCTATGTTCTGCCCAAACAAATAGGACAATAACTTTCATAGTCACTGAGATATCCTGTTTTTAATATATGTGTACAGGGTAAAAATAACCAATGTCCGAAACGTTCAGGAAAAAAACAACAGTTGTCCATGGTTTATGATGACAGTGACACTTGTTAGATTATATTTTGATATACGTACCAATCGTCATCGTCATGCCCATTCCTTTCTTGACCTATCCGTGAGATAAGAGTTGAGATTTCACACGCTCGTCTCATTTTCCACAGTGATTCGTTTAGTGGCCACTGGACCGCCTCTGTTACTATGGATTCAAAAAGAAAAAGAGTAAAGTCAACTCTCTGTGAAGGTACACCTGATTCAGCAGAATTAATTCTGCCTGAATAGCTTACAAGGACATTTTATTATTATTATTTAGGCAAAAGCGGTGGTCGCATAACGGTTCAATTGTGCAAATTAGGATCCAACAATACAGGGATCGTTCCTAGGCTTCGCACCAATGACTTTTCTAAGTGCGGTTTTCCATCTCCGTGCTTCGGAGGGCAAGTTAAGCTTTCGTTCTCGGCTGTTATTGATTAATAGCAGTCGGTAAGCCATGTCAGAGAACTTCTGGAGGCCTGCAAAACTCTGACACAAGAGGTCAGCACTTCCTCATACGACAAACAAACAATTGTTTAGTTTTAACGAAGATGCTATTACCTATGTTAGTTTTGATTAGAGTATGTTTATAATGACATTGATTGTTTTTCCCCTAAATTTGGTAGACATGAGATGATTTTACCCTGATTATTCAGACTATGGTGTTTTATTTATTATAACTATAAGAAGAAGTAAACTTAAAATAAAAAAAATAAAGAAATACATTATCAATAAACATATCCACAGTATAAAAGTGATTTCTGATTTATTTCGTTTTTAATACAATTTTCTAATGATCCTTACTTTTAATTAGCAATATCTCAGTTTGTAAATTATGTGACAAAAGCTGTTTATACTGAGCCCTTCAAATTCAAATATCTCAGTTTGTAAATTATGTGACAAAAGCTGTTTATACTGAGCCCTTCAAATTCAAATATCTCAGTTTGTAAATTATGTGACAAAAGCTGTTTATACTGAGCCCTTCAAATTCAAATATCTCAGTTTGTAAATTATGTGACAAAAGCTGTTTATACTGAGCCCTTCAAATTCAAATATCTCAGTTTGTAAATTATGTGACAAAAGCTGTTTATACTGAGCCCTTCAAATTCAAATATCTCAGTTTGTAAATTATGTGACAAAAGCTGTTTATACTGAGCCCTTCAAATTCAAATATCTCAGTTTGTAAATTATGTGACAAAAGCTGTTTATACTGAGCCCTTCAAATTCAAATTCTGAGCTTAAAGTTTTAATAATCTTAATATTGAAAAACTAATATTTTTGTATCAGGTTCAACAAACGTAACCAAGACGGAAGCCAGAACCCAAACCATAACCAGAACAAGGGCCATAACAACAACAACAACAACATGGCCAACAAGGGACCCAACAACCGGTAAGCTCACAAACTTCATCCATAAAATCTTTTTGAACCATTTGCTATGTTTTTTTTAATTCTGAACTAGCTTGCCCCCGCAGCCGCAATTATTGCCACCCGTCACCCGTTTAGGACTCTGATATTTAAAAAATCCCTTTGATGATGATGAAAAGCATTCTATGTGTTAGTCCAGGGTATAAGCTATCTCCATTCCAAATTTCATCAAAATCCGTTCAGCCGTTTGATAGTGAAGTATGATGATGATGAAAAGTATCTTATATGCTGTTCCAGGATATAAGCTTTGAGTCCATTCCAAATTTCATAAAAATCCGTTCAGCCATTTAACTTTGAGCGTGAAGGATGATGATGATCAAAAGTATTCTATGTGTTATTCCAGGGTATAAGCTATCTTCATTCGAAATTTCATCATAATCCGTTCAGCCATTTGTGTACAAATATACACTCACACACATACATAAAACTTTCGCCTTTATAATATTAGTGTGATGTAACTAAAAAAAACTGTGCAGTAATGGTTTTCCATACTTACATAACTGCACTGTTTTTATTAAAAAACTACAGTAATGGATTGCCGTACTTACATTACAGCACTGTTTTTATTAAAATCTGAAAATCTGTGCAGTAATGGGGTCCTTTCTGCTTACGTTTTAAGTACAATACAATTACAATGGTGATCTTACTGTGTAGTGGGAAGAAGAGATATTAGTAAGCATGAATGTATGTTACTGTGTAGTGGGAAGAAGAGATATTAGTAAGCATGAATGTATGTTACTGTGTAGTGGGAAGAAGAGATATTAGTAAGCATGAATGTATGTTACTGTGTAGTGGGAAGAAGAGTAAACATGAATGTATGTTACTGATAAAATGAAATACATTGTAAACTTATCACATGTAACATTTCCAGTCGCAACTCGCACGAGTCCCGGCCCACGCCGCCACACAGCTACGGCGAGGGCGAGTGCGTGATGGAGGCGCCGCTGCTGTCGGTGCCCTACATCCCCTATCCGCCGCCCGTCTACCCCATACAGTACTACCCCGTCGACTCAGCCGACCCCGGTAAGTACGCTACAATTCGCACGAGTCCCAGCCCACGTTGCCACAGCTACGGCGAGGGCGAGTGCGTGATGGAGGCGCCGCTGCTGTCGGTGCCCTACATCCCCTATCCGCCGCCCGTCCACCCCATACAGTACTACCCCGTCGACTCAGCCGACCCCGGTAAGTACGCTACAATTCGCACGAGTCCCGGCCCACGTTGCCACAGCTACGGCGAGGGCGAGTGCGTGATGGAGGCGCCGCTGCTGTCGGTGCCCTACATCCCCTATCCGCCGCCCGTCCACCCCATACAGTACTACCCCGTCGACTCAGCCGACCACGGTAAGAACTTTACAATACAACTCGCACGAGTCCCGAGCCACGAAACGTAATTGTACCCAGTTAAAAGTATGAACAGGGGGACGGACGGATGGACAGACAGTCGGTTAGACAAACAGCTTTAACACAGCAAAAAGACCCAATAGGTATTGAACCCAAAAAAACAACAGATTAATTATTTTATATTCAAACAAAATGGAAGATTTACATATGACAGATAGCTACGGGGTGCAAAACAAACAAAATGGAAGATTTACATATGACAGATAGCTACGGGGTGCAAAACAAACAAAATGGAAGATTTACATATGACAGATAGCTACGGGGTGCAATACAAACAAAATGGAAGATTTACATATGACAGATAGCTACGGGGTGCAAAACAAACAAAATGGAAGATTTACATATGACATAGCTACGGGGTGCAAAACAAACAAAATGGAAGATTTACATATGACAGATAGCTACGGGGTGCAAAACAAACAAAATGGAAGATTTACATATGACAGATAGCTACGGGGTGCAAAACAAACAAAATGGAAGATTTACATATGACAGATAGCTACGGGGTGCAAAACAAACAAAATGGAAGATTTACATATGACAGATAGCTACGGGGTGCAATACAAACAAAATGGAAGATTTACATATGACAGATAGCTACGGGGTGCAAAACAAACAAAATGGAAGATTTACATATGACAGATAGCTACGGGGTGCAAAACAAACAAAATGGAAGATTTACATATGACAGATAGCTACGGGGTGCAAAACAAACAAAATGGAAGATTTACATATGACAGATAGCTACGGGGTACAATACAAACAAAATTGCGATAGAACTGGCCGTAGTGATAATTAATATACTTTAAGATTCTTAATCAATACCAAGTTTAAAATCAAGAGTATAAAAATATTTCGATCTCAGTTCCGAGTTTCACCTCACGTATGTTACGAGTTTCACCTCACGTATGTTACGAGGAGCATTCAATGTATTCTCGGTATCGGGGTAATATACTAATGATGAGGGTAATTAAATTATCTCATTAGTTTCACCTCACGTATGTTACGAGGAGCATTCAATGTATTCTCGGTATCGGGGTAATATACTAATGATGAGGGTAATTAAATTATCTCATTAGTTTCACCTCACGTATGTTACGAGGAGCATTCAATGTATTCTCGGTATCGGGGTAATAAACTAATGATGAGGGTAATTAAATTATCTCATTAGTTTCACCTCACGTATGTTACGAGGAGCATTCAATGTATTCTCGGTATCGGGGTAATATACTAATGATGAGGGTAATTAAATTATCTCATTAGTTTCACCTCACGTATGTTACGAGGAGCATTCAATGTATTCTCGGTATCGGGGTAATATACTAATGATGAGGGTAATTAAATTATCTCATTAGTTTATGACACTCATTGAGGGTATAAATACAAAATTTTATTTGATTGTCGCCATTAGTATTCAAAATATCATTTCGGAAAGGCAACTACGATGACTGATACGACAATGTTGAAAAAAATCAAGCATTGCACTGTGATAAAATTCCTCACAAAACAAGGAAAGACTCAAAAAGTAATTCACGAAGAAATGATGGCTGTTTACCAAGATTCTGCCCCTTCATTATCTACAATTCAGAAGTGGTCAAGTGAATTTAAACGGGGTCGAGAGAGTATTGAAGACAACCCTCGTGCCGTTGAGCCGGTTAGTGCCGCTACTGATGAAAACGTAAAAATTGTTGAGAAATTTGTACTCGAAGATGCCCGTGTGAGAGTGAAAATATTAGCAGAAAGAACCAAGCTATCCCGTTAGTACCATTCACACTATCCTTCATGACCATCTGAATTTGTCAAAGGTCAGTGCAAGATGGGTGCCGCGAATGCTCACAGCGCTTCAGAAACAAGCGCGAGTTGATTGTTGCAAGGAGTTTTTGGAGCTCTGTGGTGAAAATCCGCAAAGTATTTATGATCGGATTGTTACTGGTGATGAAACGTGGGTTCATCACTATGATCCTGAGAGCAAGCAGGAGTCTATGCAGTGGCATAAAAAAGGAACAGCCCCACCAAAGAAGTTCAAAGTCTGCCCATCTGCCGGAAAGCTCATGGCCACAGTGTTTTGGGATTCCAAGGGAATCTTATTAATTGAGTACACAAAAAAAGGTGAGAATATTACTGGCGCAACTTACGCTAACACCCTGCGCAATTTAAAGGAGGCAATAAAAGAAAAAGACGGGGAAAATTGACCGCAGGTGTATTGCTTCTGCACGACAACGCGCCTGTTCACAAGGCGCGCATTGCCAATGCTGCTGTGCGGGATTGCGGATTTGAAAAAATCAATCATCCACCCTACAGCCCGGACCTAGCCCCTAGTGATTACTTTCTGTTCCCAAATCTCAAAAAAGAACTTCGAGGCAAGCATTTTTCCGACGATGAAGAGTTAAAATTAACGATCATTTTTCAAAAATATTTTTTGGAGGGAATTGAAAAGTTATTTTCCAGGACAAATAAGTGTGTTCAGATCCTAGGGGACTACATTGAAAAATAAATTTTATTCAGAATTTTCTGCTTATTCTTTCATGCCTATACCGATAATACATGGAACTCCCCTCGTATATGTCACTGACCTACCCCATTGTTACAGCAATGATGGGCATGATGGGCGGCATGGGGTACGTTAACTACGAAGAAGGCGCCGAGTACGTCGCGCCTTACTACCCGCACCACCTCTACCCGCCGCACCCCCCTGCGCACGTGCCGCTGCACCCCCACATGCCTCTGCACCAGGAACACAAGTAAACTGGACCCCCAAACAAACTGTACAACGTAAAACTACGCACATATGTATACGCTTTCAAAACTTGACGCAGTAAGGTCCTGTTGTTTAATCAGGAAGACCTGCTTGAACAATTGAATAGCTTGTTTAATTCAATAAAATTGAAGCTATAATCAAGGTGTACCATCTAAACATTCCGCGAAAGTGTTGCTTGTTGGAAGACACTTTGATATGTGATTATTGCTAAACTTTGTTGCAACAAGAAAATTGTACAGGCTAAATAGATGTTTAAAGTAAAAAATAACTTGGTTATACTGTTCTAAAGGTTTAACTAATCAAACAACAGGTCCTAACATTTAAGGCGACGATCCACTGAAGCAGACATTTGTGAAACAGAATCTCGATGACAGACATGTTGTATCTGTGCTTCTGTGCATTGTGGCCTTAACCTTTGTCTCCTGCTATGTTCTGTTGGTGAGGTTCTAAAGCGTGAACTTATTGAAGTAGCTGCAAACTGTGTGACATTCTTATCAATCGGTCACAATGTTGGCAGGGAAAGGAAAACAGTTGAAACATTGTGGTGACAGGATTAGTCCAACAGCCTAACCTGACGCAGTCTAGAAGTGCAGGTTGCAGCTCCACTTATTTCCGCTTTACTTTCTTGTCACCCTTATTTTTTAATATCTCAAACTAACCGTTAATGTGTTTGTCGTTAAAGTGCCTACAAAATCATCCAACATCCTGGGGTTCACACAAGTAACTATTTTCTCATCGTATAGGGTTTGCACGAGTATGTAACTATTTTCTTATTGTATATTGTAAATTAAAAATGCTAGTATTCCATTCAGGACAGATAAAAATGAAATGTAGCGAGTTGCTTGAAAGTTTAGCTTATCATTTAGTGGCAAATGAAGTCTTAATCACAGTTTGAATGAAACTACAATAACAGTTCCTAACTACAGAGCAATAACTACTTTTATAGGAGGGTTATAATATAACAATTTGAAGTTGTTGCTTTTATTTTATTGTAGTTACCTTGTGTTACTAATCAGAAGGAACTCGCTATATTTTCTTGCCACCAATCTATCCTTGATCTAAGAGCTCCTGCTCATACACACAAAATCTTGCCACACACATATTTCTCTGTAAACAAACTTGAACAAAATATAAATAATACAGCGAGAAGCAATCTCTATGAGATTTGAAAAACGTAAAGTTGCTACTGTTTATCTAAATTTTGTATTAGTATTTATATCACCGCAATTGCTCAAAAATTTAAATATCATATTTCTTCTGTTATTACTAATCAGTTTATAACATCAAATTTAAATTAGCATTGTTTTTACTATATTATTCCATTTAGGATAATCTTTTCCCTTGAACATTACATTATTGCTATACCAATACCATTACATTACATTATTGCTATACCAATAACATTACATTACATTATTGCTATACCAATAACATTACATTACATTATTGCAATACCAATAATAATCAAGTCAAGAGAAAAGTACAGATTTATAAGTATAAATCTAGCTTGGCCCTAAACATAGCAGGATTACATAAGCAACTTTAAGTAAATTTCAAAAATAATATTAAACAGTATAAAAAGTTTATTGAAACTTGTTGTTATGTACTGCAGCGTCAGTTCAGTTTAGTCTTATTCCATCCTTGGAGTAAAAGTAAACTACAATCTAAAAGTTATTTTATCTTCAATCTCCGGCTTGCAGATAAAATAATATTTAACAATTTGAATCTTTTAACATAAGTTCAGATTGTAAATCGTTTTCACGTAAACTTGGGCTGGGGAAGTTCTTACTGCCTTTTAAACGAGCTCTAAAAGTATAGCAGATTCTGAACATGAGTGCGATACAGCTCAGCTTTAGTGAAAACAAAAATTGAAACATCGTCTGAGATTCGCTGAAGTACGTCGTCCTTATCTAACCCTCACGCGACTGTCGAAATAGGCAAATCTCAGGCGATGATGAGTCACCCAGATCTCCAAGGACTCAATGCCCGCCCACCGGCTGTCTGTGAAGGTGACACGACATACGAAATATTTGAATCCGTTCCGACTGAGCTTCATCACATTTGGCCGTATTCGACTTTGTTACGTAAAGGACAATAGATTTACCGATAGGACAGTTGCAAAAGATCCACAAACTTCACATTTGTTACCGATAAGTTTCGAGCCGAGTGATGTGGTGGCGCTTACGCCGGAACATTTTTTTAAAGCCATGCTCTGCGCAGTCCCGATTCAATTAATATACGAAAAGCAACAAGCGTCAATTATTTAGGTATACGTATTATTTATACATATTCTACGAAGCATTTTCGAGGGCTGTTTAGTTTTTAAACGTGCTGTTTTTTTAAATTTTCTCGCGAATCCTCAAAGGAAGTGTGCTGGGACCATTGTCGACCGTTTGATTAGAGCATCTAATGCGAGGGTCTCGCGCGGCGCGGCGCATTGTTATTTATTTACAACTATATGTAAGTGACAATTTTACTGTCTGAAAATGTAAATTTTACGTTGTAATTTGTACTTAATCTATCTGTAAAATGAGGTTGTTTGAATGAAAAGGTAGACGGGGAAAAGAAGCTATTCACAAAACGAAAATAAATTCCACACTTGTATTGCGCACCGTCTGTGATGAAACCGACTGATTTTCAACTAAAAAAGTACTTGTTTTTCGAAATTTTTACCCCTTAAGTGTTCATTGGTGCTGCAAAATTTTATAAGGAAGGACAGGGTTTCAAATTTGTACGGTTCGGCATTTGTGTAGACGTTAGATGCAAATCATTCCCTAATGTGTAAGATAACCTGTAAATTTTAAGCCAATATAATATTGTAGTATTACGTCGCAAACTTAAGTTTCCATTTAGGTATTACTGGAGGTGGCCAGTCGCAACATTAGTGGTGAGCCGTCACAGTCGTCTGTTCACCCGTAGACATTCGTCTGCTCGCCCATAGATTGTTGTCTGTACGCCCATAGATAGTCGTCTGCTCGCCCATAGAATGTTGTGAGTGTTCTGTACTCTACTTAATTTTAGTTAGTTAGATAAGTCTCGGTTCCGCTCGCTAGAAGTATGTTTGTCCTTAGCCGCGGATCTCACTCTTACGACGCAGGCACAGGTGTTTTGAATCTCTTTTTTTAAAGCACATGTCAAAGTATTACGTATACATGAAATGTTTACTATAAAGTATCCTAATTATTTGATCTCACTGTAACACTGACGTTTAGATGTAACCTAGGTGCTTGGGTAGTATTATATTTTTGTATGGATATATTTTAAACTCATTTTTGTACCGAATGATAATTGTTGATAAAAAGGCTCCTTTTCGTTTTGCTCGCCGGTTATTTAAAAAATTGTAGGTTACTTACATAGAGGAATAATCCTAACAAGACACACGTTGTCTAGTCCTCTCATTTAATAACATAGTTAATGCGCATTTATTTTGTATCAGAGGCTAGACCTTCATATATTTTAAGATATACATAGGTATATCTCATTGCAACTTCCAGTTAAAGCTTGACTCTTTGACGAAAATAAAAAACATCGCCATGTTTCGGAAATTGGAACTCTTTGTTTTATATAAATTAACTTGGTTCTTAAAATGATGGTTGTCACTCAACACCGCCGACCATATTCTGGTTGGCACTCAACACCGCCGACCATATTATTAGAAAACGGTAACTCCGTAGTTTATCATAACAAGAAGTCAAATCAACAAAGTTTAACAGGTTTTTTATTTTCCGGTCAGGCTTTACGACGGTTTAAAACTGCGTCCCCAATACATTTTGTGGCAAATGAAATGAAAGTCTTTGGATTCGAAATTAGATACGATATTTTTGGAGGTTTTTTACGTGAATCGTTGGCCTGTGATCCACAGCAGTGGCTGTCGAGGTCGATTTTGGCTGTGATCCGCAGCAGTGACTGTCGAGGTCGATGTTGGCTGTGATCCACAGCAGTGGCTGTCGAGGTCGATGTTGGCTGTGATTCGGAAGTAATCTCAGAAAGCCTTGTGAAAAGAACTAGGACGAGTGAGACTTGACTCAGGCATGGGCGGAAAGTTCGCCTCAACACGCGTGCGGTAATGTACACTCGTAACTAGACAACTAATATTTCCTGTTTCATATCCTTCCTACTAAACTTGATAATAATTCCGCCCATGTTTTTTTATCTATTCTTTACATTTCTTGCACTATATACTATATTTAGATAACTATTTGTGTATGTTTCTTTTGTTCTAATCGTTACTACATGCGATTCCTTGATTGTTTGTACAGAATAATGTTACTACGATAAAAGTTAAAAATATTAAAAAAAAACTAAGTGTACTCTTTGTCAAGTCAGTATTTGTTTGTAAATCATTAGGAGTTAGAACTTTACGTTTAATTAATATTTTATTTAGCAATATTTTAGTGGTTAATTTTATTTAAGTACCGTCAGTTACTTTTGTCTTGTCAAATAACAATAACGCATAGTGTAGTATATATATATATATATATATTTTTAAGTTTCATAGTAGTTTGTAATTTGTTGTGCCAATTTATGTATACGTCTCTGTAGTGTTGGCAGTCAAATTATTGTACCTTTGATTTACTGCCAAAGAACAAATTGTTTGTCAGTACCGGTATATCAGTGTTGTTAACACAATAAACATGTGTTTATGGTTGTACAAAGCTCAATGTTGGGGCTAGCCGACTTTGAGATATTTTTTGTGTATACATTTTCCAAATTCGTCAATAAAGTCAACTGATTTTCTAATTGCGTTTCATTTGATGACATCCGTTGTTTGTCGAGTTATGAATGGCCTGCAGTCGCCGGGCGCGGGTTGTGCCGGTCGCATCTCGCTCGACAGGTATATAAATAGAGATAACCTAGATTTACAAATTTCATGCTTAATAGCTTCAAATTGCTGTAAATGTTAAACATTCTTGAGATAGTGAGAACTTTTACGTTCAATTAGAATTAAATATACAACTTTTGAAAGAACAGAACTATAATTTACTAACCACTGATTTAGACTCGCACCTTGTACTATTATTTATTCTGTGCTCGCACTAAAAGTTAAAGAATGCATCAATATAATATTTATGTCTGATTGAATAGACATAAAACATTGAGTAATCTGTGATGATAGTAATTATCTTACTAAATGAAATGGAATATTTTTCTAAACAGTAAAATCCTTTCATTCAAAAGGTTAGGTTTATTTCCTTCGAGATGACCGTCTGACCTTGGAGTCGACCAGCGTTATCTGCCCCTATCAATAATACGCTTGTTTTCAAATCGACTTAACAATGAATAAACGACTGGTCATGCTTTATAAATTATAGCATCGCGTTGAGAACTATTCAATTGCCGGCCGGCGCTCGAGGTGGAAGGTAAGATGTATTGCTTTTTATAACTTCATTACCACACACCTAGTAAGATTATTCGTAACCACAATCCCAGTTTTTTCTGGGTTTGTTTACATTACTTTTGTTTTCGATAGGTATCGAAAACAAAATTGTAAAAATAATCAGTTTTGTAAAATAAACTGTTATTAAACAGTTTTATTAAAGAAACATATATGAAATATGGAGTAAAAGTCCGTGTCATTTGCCGTTGCAGATGTCGTACAAAGTGCAGAAGATAACGGAGCCCCTGTGCTTGGGCGAAGGCCCACACTGGGACGAGAAGCAGCAGGCGCTGTTCTTCGTCAGCATTCATGAGAAGACCATCCACAAGTACGTCCCTGCGACCGGCGACCACACCAAGGCGACGTTGGGTAAGGGGAAATAATGTATCTACACTCTAGTCACTAGTTTTTAAACGACTACATAAAAGGAGGTTATCAATTGTAACATTGTTGAAAATGCTTTCATATTATGTTGTGTATGGTGGGTAAGGTTACCGACATAGCTCTCAGAGTTTGCAAGTTGAAGTGGCAATGGGCAGGCCATATAAGTCGCAGAACCGACAACCGTTGGAATAAAGGATCTCTAATGGCAACCACGAACAAGCAAGCGAAGTGTGGGGAGACCCCCCACACGATGGACCGACGTCATTCAGCCATCGCAGGAAGTCGATGGATGGAGGTGGCACAAGATCGCTCGTCATGGCGCTCTTTGGGGGAGGCCTATGTTCAGCAGTGGACTTCTAAAGGCTGACATGATGATGGTGGGTATCTAAAAAAAAGTACCAAATTTCAAGGATGTATGTATGTATGTATGTATATATGTTTGCCCACGTATTTCTCAGAATCAATCGTAATTCTTTTTGTAAAAGTTTCAGTATCTTTCAACTTAGGGAATAGTTCAAGTTTCATCAAAATAGGTTCAGTAGTTTTAAAGATATGGACTTTACAACTGTTTCCAGTAGGGCTTTCTTATAAGGGAACGGAATTAAGTACTTCATTTTCTTATGCCTACTTAACGTTTACACTATTTGTTTGAGGTCTGTGTCGTGTATGCTCCTACCTACTCACTTCAGTTGTTTGAGGTCTGTGTCGTGTATGCTCCTACCTACTCACTTCAGTTGTTTGAGGTCTGTGTCGTGCATGCTCCTACCTACTCACTTCAGTTCTTTGAGGTCTGTGTCGTGTATGCTCCTACCTACTCACTTCAGTTGTTTGAGGTCTGTGTCGTGTATGCTCCTACCTACTAACTTCAGTTGTTTGAGGTCTGTGTCGTGTATGCTCCTACCTACTCACTTCAGTTGTTTGAGGTCTGTGTCGTGTATGCTCCTACCTACTCACTTCAGTTGTTTGAGGTCTGTGTCGTGTATGCTCATACCTCCTAACTTCAGTTGTTTGAGGTCTGTGTCGTGTATGCTCCTACCTACTCACTTCAGTTGTTTGAGGTCTGTGTCGTGTATGCTCCTACCTACTCACTTCAGTTGTTTGAGGTCTGTGTCGTGTATGCTCCTACCTACTCACTTCAGTTGTCGGGCTTCGCACAGACCTCAAGATACATTACACCAATTATTTCTTTCATTTAAGTTTTATACTTAGGTGTAAAGACATTTATTCTCCAAAAAAATACAATAATTATGTAATTACAATATTAAATGCGTCGTTATGATGTAAAAATGTAGGTACTCATCTAACACATTATTTAACTAGAAAATGGCTTAAAACATGTTCAGTTAATTTGGCTCTGAATGCGTTAAATGAGTGTTTATATGAAAGGGTATTTATTGTATTATAAAGTTTGGTCCTTCGTATGTAATCGTTTTTAACCATAGTTTGTACGCGTTGTTGGTACAACTAGGAACTACTACGTTTGCTAATATGCTTCAATTTAGTAAAAGTTACATCTGTATGTACATTTTTGCTAAGGGTTTTACAGATAAACATGCGAGTATTATAAATATATAATTGTTTTACGTTCAATATACTTGAATAGTTGCTAGTTTTGGTTCGGCGGCACTACCCCCAGACTATATGCGGAGTGATCCGACAAGTGACGAGAGCTTACTTTATATGTGCTCCTAGTTTTGGTTCGGCGGCACTACCCCCAGACTATATGCGGAGTGATCCGACAAGTGACGAGAGCTTACTTTATATGTGCTCCTAGTTTTGGTTCGGCGGCACTACCCCCAGACTATATGCGGAGTGATCCGACAAGTGACGAGAGCTTACTTTATATGTGCTCCTAGTTTTGGTTCGGCGGCACTACCCCCAGACTATATGCGGAGTGATCCGACAAGTGACGAGAGCTTACTTTATATGTGCTCCTAGTTTTGGTTCGGCGGCACTACCCCCAGACTATATGCGGAGTGATCCGACAAGTGACGAGAGCTTACTTTATATGTGCTCCTAGTTTTGGTTCGGCGGCACTACCCCCAGACTATATGCGGAGTGATCCGACAAGTGACGAGAGCTTACTTTATATGTGCTCCTAGTTTTGGTTCGGCGGCACTACCCCCAGACTATATGCGGAGTGATCCGACAAGTGACGAGAGCTTACTTTATATGTGCTCCTAGTTTTGGTTCGGCGGCACTACCCCCAGACTATATGCGGAGTGATCCGACAAGTGACGAGAGCTTACTTTATATGTGCTCCTAGTTTTGGTTCGGCGGCACTACCCCCAGACTATATGCGGAGTGATCCGACAAGTGACGAGAGCTTACTTTATATGTGCTCCTAGTGAGCATTCTATGTTAAATAACTGTCCATCCATAAACCAAGATATGTTTCACAGGTCTTTTGTTCTAGGGCAAGGCTTCTCAACCTTTTTAACAGTTGGGCCAAATTGACGATTTAAAAATCACTAGCGGGCCACTGACTACAGACGGTTCCTATTTTGTTACATATGCATTTTAAAGTCTTCTTTTGTGTTATTGTGATTTTGAAATTTAATTCTCATTTACTATAATAATAAAATAAATAACGTCTACTGCCAAATAAAGAAACGAAATTGTAAGTCACCAAAATCTAAAGCCAAGTAATGGGTTCAATATAACAGGTTTCTGTCATTAATCACAAGTTGCTCAGTTAAAGATGTGCGGTTTCTTTTTTACAAAATTAAGACTTGAGTAAGACTTGCGACACACATGTTGATCAAAACTACTTGAAAATTTAAAGGCCAGGTCAGTTATTGCAGGTAAGCCTTCCTCTGGCACCAATTTCAAGAAATCTCCAATATCTTCTCAAGAAGTTTGTGACTTTGAAGGTATTTTTTCTGCAAAAAGGTTTTAAATGCAGAATGATTTTGCAGTTCAGTAAGTTCCATCTGGAAATTGGCAGCATAAGTAATTATTTCAGTCAAACTGATTGTAAAAGAATTAACAAATACTTATGTTTATTTTTTTGTACTTTCGCAGTCGTTGTTTTGTATGCTCATTACAGTCGTTTGAGAGCAGATCTGGAATATGTTCTCAAACGACTGTTATAAGCAGGGATGACTTTAGGAATCTGTGCGCCATAGGCGAGAAATATTAATAGGAACTAAAATCACAATATTATGACAAAAGTTGTGAAACAATGAAAGCTTAAAAGTAAAAACGGCCACTGCTGACTTCCAAAACTACTTTAAAAGTAAAATTATAAAATTCAATACCTGTCAGTCCCTTTCCACAGTGCTCCAGTATTGTCTAAATTCGATCTAAAATTTCTATGATTGCAAAACATGCAATATTACCAAGAAGGCGCGATAGGAGCGAGCGTGAAAACATGCAATATTACCAAGAAGGCGAGATAGGAGCGAGCGTGAAAACATGCAATATTACCAAGAAGGCGCGATAGGAGCGAGCGTGAAAACATGCAATATTACCAAGAAGGCGAGATAGGAGCGAGCGTGAAAATATTGAGCTACTTATACTTTTATAAGTGTACTTTTGTGAAATAAAACTAACGTTTATGATCAATCTTCTATGTGCCTATACATGAGACAAAGGAGGAAACTGAATAGAACATTTAAAAGATGCGAGCGGAACGAGAGCGAAAAATTTCGATAAATTATACATTAATGGTAGGTATTCCTCAGCGAGTGAATATAGGTAATATTAAAAGGCGCGAGCAAAGCGAGCGCAAAAATGACAAAAAAAACACGATCGTGGAGTCCCTCCGCGCGGAAGAAGTGAAACTTCGTAATGTGGAAATGAAAATAGGAAGGCCTCCATGGTAGCGTTAAACGTTTATCGCAACCCTGTTGGAAGTCGCATAAGAAGTATCACTTCAATAGTACTATGGGTTGAGGTAGATACGTTGTACCCCGCTCTGCGTGGCGAAGTAAACACAAGCTAATCAGCCTGTGTTGACTTAGTCCCAAACAGAGTGGCAACGACGCAACACGTAAATACACGCGACTTCCGAAACATTAAAAATTCATCAAAAATGCTATCTTGTGTGTTTAGAAAGCGCACTACATACACTGCGACGACTGTGAAAGGCAGGAAGGATGTGTCTTTTAATTTTTAAGTACTGTTTACGGTATTGAAAATGGTAAATAATAAAATTAATTTTACTCTGATTCAACTGTTGCGATGTTATCGCTTCACCACCTACACGAACGAGACAAGTAGCAGGTAATGTGTAAGAGCGACAGAGAGAACGTGATAATGGTGCTGAGCGTTTTTAGTTCGTATTATGTTAGGGGATGTTGGGGCTTCCCAACGGCTGACGATCGTCAGTCTGCGCTCCGACCCGTAAAGGCCACGGCTGACGATCTTCAATCAGGGAGTCTAGCGGAGTTGTGTTGTGACCCTATTTGTATCAGATTAGGATAGAGTATTGTATTTGTGTTACATATATTTGAAACGAGCTATTTTTTTGGATAATAAAGTGGTTCGGTCCCAATTATTTTTTTGAGTTCAGGCAGTTAGGACATAATAAAGACGACTGGACCGATTGCTATGCGGTTTTCAATGTAGGATAGTTTAGGGTTTGACTTAAAAGCTGGTGTAATTGGTATCTTAATTTGGCGTGTAGAAGCTGAGCAATTGATAAAAACATTTTCGACGGCTGAAGAAATTTTGATCTAATGTTGGTATATTGGTATTGGTCCTGGAATAGCACATTATGGTACTTTTAATCTAAAGAAATGACAACGCATGCGAAGCAGCTGGTACAGCTAGTTGTTAATATAAATTAAAAAGAGCAAAGGTTCCAATATGGATCCTTGTGGAACTCCGCACGTTATGGGTAAAGCGTCACTTTTATGATTGTCATCTAGTTTGACTACTTGAGTTCTGTTATTTAGATAAGATTCAAATACTTTTAAGACTATACCAGTAATATTTAGAGATTTTAATATTTTAAAAGCTGTAATCTTATTAAAAAAAGCAATCGATACCGTATCACACAATTATGTGCTCACAATTATGTGCTCATAATTGTGTGCGATTGCTTTTCTTTATGTGATACGGTATCAAATGCATTTAAATTTATTTTTTAATACTTACTAATTACTTAAGTTTTTATGTAGAGGCAATAAAAAGGAAGTTTTCTATAAGATTTGACTGCCTTACTCTACAGTCCAACAGATAGATAGATATACACATCACAAAACGTAACAACAGTTTAAGAACAATATCAATACTAGAAGAAAGTATCGGTGAACGGCTTATCCCAAGCGATAAAAATTCAATAATACATATGTAATGAAAGGCAATGTTTCCATCGAAATTACGAGGCATGAGACTTATAAACAAATGTCTCAAGGTGTCGAGCGCAGTGCAGGGGCGCAAAGATTTTTTCAATACGAATTTCTGGGATGGACACACGTTATGCTAGAGGCGAGCGACGTGCTCGACTCGTCACTAGACTAGAGGCGAGCGACGTGCTCGACTCGTCACTAGACTAGAGGCGAGCGACGTGCTCGACTCGTCACTAGACTAGAGGCGAGCGACGTGCTCGACTCGTCACTAGACTAGAGGCGAGCGACGTGCTCGACTCGTCACTAGACTAGAGGCGAGCGACGTGCTCGACTCGTCACTAGACTAGAGGCGAGCGACGTGCTCGACTCGTCACTAGACTAGAGGCGAGCGACGTGCTCGACTCGTCACTAGACTAGAGGCGAGCGACGTGCTCGACTCGTCACTAGACTAGAGGCGAGCGACGTGCTCGACTCGTCACTAGACTAGAGGCGAGCCACGTGCTCGACTCGTCACTAGACTGAATAAAACAAACAATTGTAGTTTAGGTTTTTGTCACTGTGTGTTTCTTTCTCCCCAGACGGTCGGCCCGGTTTCATAGTCCCCGTGGCAGGCACCACCGACCAGTTCGTCGCAGGCGTGGAGCTGAAGTTCCTCGTCATCCAGTGGGACGGCCGGGACGGAAGCAAGGTGCAGGTGGTGCGGGAACTGGGGGAAGTGGACCAGCATGAGCCCAAGAACAGGCTCAACGACGGGAAGGCTGACCCGAGGGGGAGGTTGTTTGCGGGTGAGTGAAGTTACAATAGAGTACTTGACTTTATAAAGCTAAGGGTAAGGGACCCTTAGCTTAGGACTCTAAACGATAGGATACAGCAGACTCTTCTTTTAGAAAAAACAAACAAGAATGGTTATTTTATGCTCTTTTGATTAGTGTTAAATTAAAACGTGCCAATGCGACCATTGCTGTCACAAAATTAAATGTATATGAAACCTTGCTCCACTTGTTATCATAGTCCCCTCATGATACAATAATTTAGATATTCCTACCTACCAACTTAAGGTAGGTACTTAGGTACCTACGTAATTTGTATTTCTGAATAAAGTATTGATTGATTGTTAAAGTCACTTCAACCTCTATTTAATAAAAAAATAATTGAGTAAGATATGTAAGATATTTTCATTCGTAAGATATTACGAATTATATTGATAAAATTGTTTTATATATCTGAAGAAACTAACTTATTTTGTTAATCTGAATAAGACACATTCCCATATATATCTAATATTATGATAATATGTTACAACACGTAGGTAGTTCTACGGCAAATAACTCAATGGAAAGTATTTACTGAAAATAGGCCATTTAATAGCACTTTTACAAGTCAAAACTTGAACAAAGAGAATAACATAAAATATTATAAATAGATCAAATCAATAAAATTAGGAAACTAGCTATGCTGAACAACCTAAATAATGCTTCTAGGCGCTTCGGTCTCGGAATGAACATAGATAAGACCGAGATCATGTTTAACGATCTTGTTGACCCGGAACCGATTGCAGTCAATGGTGCACCTATTGAAGTTGTCCGAAAATATGTTTACCATGGGAAAATATTGCAATTAGGTAAGAACAACTTTGAGAAGGAAGCCAACAGAAGAATTCTGCTAGGTTGGGCAGCATTCGGCAAGCTTCGTCAGGTCTTCTCTTCGTCTATACCACAATGCCTGAAAACAAAGTCTTCAATCAGTGCGTCCTACCAATCATGACCTACGAAGCCGAAACGTGGACACTCACGGTCAAACTAGTCCACAAATTTAAGGTCGCTCAGCGAGCTATGGAGAGAGCTATGCTTGGAGTTTGTTTGAAGGACAAGATTCGTAATGAAGATATCCGACAGAGAACCAAGGTAACCGACATAGCTCTAAGGATAAGCAAGCAGAAGTGGCAGTGGGATGGTCACATTTCCCGAAAAACCGATAACCGATGGGGTAGACGAGTTCTCGAGTGGAGTGGAGACCACGTTTAGGCAAACGTAGTGTACGACGCCCTGTGGCCAGGTGGAGTGACGACCTGCGAAAAGCGGCTGGAAGAAAATGGATGGGGAGAGCTGAAGACCGAGCTCAGTGGCGTGCATTAAGAGAGGCCTACGTCCAGCAGTGGACAAATATAGGCTGATAATTAGGTAAACTTAAGTATGCTTTGAGTTAGAAAAGGAAATTTCCCTTTGGAAATGTGCCGACACAGAGTTGAATCTCGCACACGAAACTACGCGCACTGAAGCACAAGTAGAGACCAGTGCTTTAGAAATACGCTTGTTAGAGAAGAAAGCACCAAGTAACTCTACCGGAATGCTATTTTTTTCAATTCTTTATCTAAAAAGTTGATGAACTGTGTCGATGGAGCATTACACAAACACTTAAAAGCCTGACCCGGGATTGTGGAAATCACGATGAACTGTTGGATCGACAGCTGCGCGACCGTTTTGCTACAGGACTAAACCATCCAGACCTTAAGACGGATCTGAAACAGAAATGGCCAGACTTACAAGAAACCGAGCAAGGAAAATCGACAGAAGTTACGTTTTCTCAAATTTTTGCAATTGCACAATCACGTGAACAAGCTGAACATGATACCCTAGGTTCGAGTGTCAACCGAATCAGAAAAAAAAAACAATACTTGGATGTCTACTACACGAGACAACAATACAATGCGTAAACTATACTCTAATCAATGCTTAAGATGTGGCAAGAGTGACAAACATGACCTCGCCAACTGCCCGGCGAAGAAATGCATATGTGACGAATGCAATATAGAAGGACACTTTGAAAATTGTTGCATTAAAACCGGACGCGCATTTATTGAAGGAAAGAAAACATCGAATACTTTCAAGCACAAGTTACAGAGAATCATAGACAATCATACAACTGCTTCATCACATGATTCTATGGAAAGTAGTGATGATGACGGAGAATTAGTTTGCAACATTGCAAGCACCAGTAAGAAAGACTGCAAACAAATCGATGTCTTAATCAATGGTGTAAAATGCACGATGGATTGGGACCCCGGCTCCACCTACTCAATAATCAGTTCCCATTTCTGGAAGAAAATTGGTTCACCAGCCTTATCTAATGCACCAAAACTTAAAGCCAATTACAAGTTAATATCAAAAGGCCTTACAGACGTAACTGTTGAGATCGACGGACGCCAAATTTTTTTACCATTTGTGGTAATGATAAACGCTAACCCGATGCTTTTTGGCCTTCATTGGAGTGAAATGTTTGAGATGGAATTTCCGAAACCCGTTTACTCAGTCAAACCCATAATTCCAACTACACTCAAGCATGTCCTTGATGAACATAGTCAACTTTTCGATGGGAAATTAGGCAAGGTACCAAGTTAACCACGTCAAACCAGGGGCTGAACCTGTACACCTCAACCGAGACCGATCAAATTCAGTATGAAGAAAAACGTTGAACGGGAATTACCTAGATCGCCTTGTTACTAAAGGCATACTTCAAAAAGTAGACCCAAATATTACTCCTATAGAATGGGCTACACCTACTGTTAACGTAGTGAAACCCTCAGGTGAAGTCAGAATTTGTGGAGACTACAGTACTTCACTGAACCCCGCCTTGATCAAACATTTACATCCAGTACCAATTTTTGATCAACTACGCCAAAAACTGGCAAACGGCGTGATATACTCAAACATCGATCTCAAAGATGCATACCTGCAATTTAAAGTAGCACCAGCCCTGCGAGCATGGATCTTATCGAACCATGGAAACCATGATTGACGGGATGGTGAAGGACGGCATAATAGACCCTTCATCCAATCCGTGGTGCGCTCCTGTGGTGCTGGTCAAAAAGAAGGATGGCAGTTTACGTTTCTGTGTGGATTATCGTCAGCTCAACGATGTTACCAAGAAGGACAGTTATCCCCTACCAAGGATCGACGACACCCTGGATACGCTGACGGGGATGAAATGGTTTACAACCCTGGACCTGAAGAGTGGCTACTGGCAAGTGGAGATAGACCCAAAGGACAAAGAGAAAACGGCGTTTTCTACGGGGAAGGGTCTATGGCAATTTAATGTAATGCCATTTAGATTGTGCAATGCTCCTGCAACTTTTGAAAGGTTGATGGAGCTGGTACTCACTGGGTTGATTGGATACGCATGTCTCGTTTATTTGTATGACATCATCATCGTGGGGCGCACGTTTGAAGACCACCTTCGAAATCTGGAACGTGTGATGGCAAAAATTCGGGCTGCTAATCTGAAGTTGAGTCCGAAAAAGTGCTCATTTTTCAGACGGCAAGTGAACTTTTTGGGACACGTGGTTTCACAAGAAGGGGTGCAAACTGACCCAGAGAAGATCATCGCGGTCAAGGAGTGGCCAGTTCCGCAAGACAAAACAGAAGTTAGAGCATTTCTGGGCTTGTGCTCTTATTACCGACGGTTTGTGAAGAATTTCGCTGATGTTGCTGAGCCTTTGCACAAACTCACTGAGGAGAAGCGGTCCTTCTGTTGGGATGAGAACTGTGACACCGCTTTTCAAGAATTGAAGAAACATCTGTGCGATACACCTATTCTTGGCTATCCTGACACCGAGAATGGATTCATCGTAGATACCGATGCGAGTAATACTGGTATTGGCGGTGTGTTGTCTCAACGAAATGGAGACCAGGAAGTTGTGATTGCTTACTTCAGCAAATCCTTGTCCAAACCAAAAAGTAACTACTGCGTCACAAGAAGGGAGTTACTCGGTAAAAACACTGCAGCATTTTAGTAAATATCTGCTGGGACGCAAATTTCATCTGCAAACCGATCATGCTGCATTGAAATGGCTGCTCCAGTTCAAGAACCCTGAAGGACAAGGGGCAAGATGGATTGAACAGCTGCAAGAGTTTGACTTCGAAACTGAGCATCGCAGTGGCTGATCTCACGGTAACGCGGACGCCTTGTCAAGGAGACCTTGCCCAGATATGCAAGCATTGTGTGAGGCAAGAGGCCAAAGAAACGGCACCTGTCAGAATGCTGAGAACGGACCTTAGCGATGAGTGGAAGAAAGCCTTGCAGCTTGCACAACAAGAGGATGCAGACATTAGGTCAATTCTTGAGTGGGTTTAAAGCCAGTGCACCTAAACCTAAATGGAGTGATGTTGCGAGAATGAGCACAGCAACAAAAAGTTACTGGGCACAGTGGGACAGTTTGGCTATCCACGATGGGGTACTGTGCCGCAAATGGGAAAATGCTAGAGGAGATCACTGTCATTTACAAATGGTTGTCCCTAAAGCCAAGGTACCTGATGTTCTACAGCTCTACCATAATAGATGTTCAGGAGGTCACATGGGCGTCAAAAGAACCCTGTTAAAGATACGTGAGCGATTCTACTGGATCCATTGTCGAGATGATGTGGAAAATTGGTGCCGCAAATGCACAAGTTGTGCAGCTGTAAAAGGACGTCACACACGCAGCAGAGGGGCATTAAAGCTGTATAACGTCGGGGCTCCATGGGAACGAATAGCGCTTGACATTGCGGGACCGTTCCCTGTGAGTGACAGTGGGAACAAGTATTTCATGGTCGTCATGGATTACTTCACTAAGTGGCCGGAGGTGTTCGCCATTCCAAACCAAGAAGCTACTACAGTGGCAGATAAATTGGTTCACGAAGTCTTCAGTCGTTTTGGAGTACCCCTTGAAATTCACAGCGATTAAGGGCGGAATTTCGAGTCTCAAGTGTTCCAAGAGACCTGCCAAGTAATGGATGCTCATAAAACCAGAACAACTTCCTATCACCCACAATCTAATGGAATGGTAGTGTTGCAGACTCTAGCATAGAGGCGGGGTCCCAGTAGCAGAGAAATGAGTCTTTGGTTGAGCTCAGGATGTGGGGACGAAACGGAAACGCAGTTTAACACAATTGAATTGAATTTATCAATATCAAACTTATTTATAACCGTTTCACAAATGTTGGCTACGGAGCCCTCAATAACTGGGTGGTGCTTTCACTAGTATAGAAGAACTTCTCGCTTGCTTGGACGTCAATCGGATAATGCACATTGAATTTTAGCAAGTATTGGTACTTATACTTTTACCAGTAGTAATTTAAAACTCTTCTATTGGACAATCAACTGTAAACTTTCCATTACGTCATACGACCCATTGTTCTAGACGAGAACTTTCCCACGCTAAAGAAATAGGCACAAAAAATACAGTCGGGCTACAGGTGCGAGGCATCCTAAGCCCCTCGCACTCGTATAGTAACGGCACCTATTCTTGAGATAGCTAATCTCTATCTAACTCAGTTTTAAATGTACATTCCAATGTATGACTCATTGTTTTTCAACACGCTTGACCGTGTTGGAGGAGCTTACCTAGCTCGGTCCCGCTCTCGCTGCTGATATAGTCAGTTTCCGCTAAGTTTATAGATTCAGTTCAGATCCACCCCGCGTTGCAAATCAACACCCTTACAAAGCGTGGCGGTTTCTGAACAGAACCTGTACCTTAACCACAGAGGACTCCAGTGTCCCTCTGTGGTTTGTATGACCTATTTATCCTGTAGCGTTTCGTAACTACGTTTGCCTATTTGTAACCTTCCACTAAATATTATATTGCCGGCTAACAGTTTGGCCTATCATCATGTGGTTTAGGGCATAATGTACCTAACACTGCATTCTATTTTCGTGTGTTGTCTTTTATTGCCTACCTAAGTTCCCCTGTTCAGTAAGTTCAATGGCGCAACATGAAATGTTAAATGATTTTATACAGTTCCAATTTGCTTATCTTATGTCTATCCCATATCTACTTAATAGCTAGGTCATAATTGTTGTGCTCGTTAACAGGTAGAACGATTCAACCAGACCTTGGAAAGATATCTGGCAAAAGTGGTGGAAACCAGGCAAAGGGATTAGGACAAGCACATCCAGCCGTTTCTTTTGTCATACCGAAGTGCAGTTCATGAGAGTACAACAGTCACTTCTGCCTTCGCGAATTTTGGAAGAGAATTACGGTTGCCTGCAGATCTGATAACTGGCATTCCACCGGATTCTCCTCGCAGCGTTACAGATTACGCAAAAGACTTGCCCGATAAGATGGATGAAGTTTATCAACAAGTCAGAGAATCGAGACAACAAATGTCTGAAAGGATGAAGACCCGATACGACCGGAAGATGAATAATCTGGGATTTGAAGAAGGTTCACTTGTTTGGTTACATAATCCAGTGCGCAGCAAAGGGAAGTCCCCAAAGTTGCAAGCGAAATGGGACGGACCATACCGCGTTGTGACCAAGATAAACGACGTCACTTACCGGATTCAAAAGGGGCAGAGAGCCCCCTAAATTTTTTTTAGGAGCACTCTAAAATTGCTCATTTTGTTCGACTAGCCCAATATTACGGGACTAACACTGCTCGGGACGAGCATGTCTTAGGAGGGGGTAGTGTTACGCCGGTCGATTCTTAGAAAAACAGTAGGTACTAAAATGACGCAATACCTACATTTAAAGGAACATTCTGGAACACACTAGTAGAGCGTAGGTATCTACAGAAGTTTCCAGAGCGCGCGGTAGGTATATAACTACGGGCGCGGCGACATCAAAGGTGCCGCCGGCCTTAAGTACCTTCAGGCGCGGCGCGGCGCGGCAACTCAAAGGCGCCGCCGACCTTGAAAGTTCAAAGACCTATCGACTACCACTAGTACATACGAGTAGTTATGAGCACCTTCTGGAAACGTCCTTCGCGGTATAAATAGAGCGCGCATTGACTGCCTGGGACAGTACTGATTTGGCTGACGAAACGAAACGATCAAAGTGATTCGAAGCGAGTATTCAGTGATAATTGATAAGAGTGTACAGTCAAGTTAAAGAGTGTTTGAGCGTTATTTGTTAGATTAATTTCTTTTTGTGGTTTTTCGAATAAAGGTGTTAATTTTTTTGGTGTAATTAGCGTACATTAATTTTATCCGAACCCCAGCTCGTAACAATATTGATGTCTGTCATTCATTTTAGTTGTCATATTAGAAATATATTTATGGACTATATACGTGTTTATTTGAGAGACGTTATCGCAGCTAGTCTTAGATACATGAATCTTTTCCAGGCACCATGGGGTTTGAAGACCCCCCGGGCACGTTCCAAGAACAGAAGGGTTCTCTCTTCCGCATCGACTCCGCCAGCGGAGGCAAGATCGAGCGGGTTGCGGAACAGATCGGCATCTCCAACGGACTCGCGTGGGATCTCAAAGAGAAGGCGTTCTACTACACGGACTCGATGGAGATCAACGTGCGGAGATACGACTATGACGTGGACACGGGGAATATTTGTGAGTATTCGTTATTATAGTTTTACTTAATATATACTTATTTAGGATTTGTCGTGCAGCGCGAGTCATAGATAATAACACAAACTAAGAAGGAGATACGGGTATAATAATACACTTACACGAGTTATATCTTGGAATTCTGGAGCTGTCAACTGTCACACGATTTTGACGTCTCAGTTTTGCTTCATGCATCACTATGGTAAGATTGTCTGTGGCAGTTAAGAGCGCGCGTTTTGACAGGCAACTGACGTGACTTCACTTTTCGGGACGCGGACGCGGCTGGTTACGGATGACGCAAGCAAGCATGGAACAAGCAAGTCTCCTCATGGAAAGGAGACTACGGCCTACAGGAGCTCTGAGGGATGGCTACGATTTTCGGTGCTACATGCTTCGGCGAATGAATTAAATAAAGTAAAAGGCTAACAATTTAATTTCTATACCCAAACCATAAAAATAAGTAACTTATTCGTATGCTCAAACCTCCAATCTAGTGACTTAATCGCAAACGTTAGAGCCGTTTTTAAAGAAGCCATAACAAATCTTTTTACAGAAAAAAGTACATAGGTACACATTAAAATTGCGAACCTCTCTCCTTTTTTGAACTCGTTTAAAAGGAGCATCTTGACGCTGTAATAATTTTTTGAACAGAGAATAGATTTTAATTGGATTTACTAAAGCACTGTAGTAACAATATTCTAAAAATAATATGTCTAATTTTGAAGTTCTTGCGTATGGTTGCAAATAAAAAAACGGTTCAGATATCCCAAAGCTATGAGGTAACACACACACACACACACACCCTCACACGCACACATATATACACATATACACACAAGTCAGACGAATTGAAAACCTTATCGGTTGAAACCAGAGACAGCAGACTGTTCAGTTGTCGATTTATATAGAGCCATCATCGATGCGAAAACATCACTTAGGTTTTCATTCGCACAGTTATCTGTACCTACTTATAATAAAACAGTAAGTACCAACAAATCTGTAAATAGAAGATAATAAAAAATAAGCCGTCGCGGGACGCCTGGCAGATAAGTAAACATCGAATATGGCCGAGTTGAGGCAGAAAGAGCCACCGAGGTAACGCCGAATCTTGGCGAGCCATTTGATGTTTACACATCAAAAAAATTGGTCTAGGATACATACTTAAAATAAGCTACGCACAAGAATAAAACGAACGAGACGCCTATTCATTCGGTATCTGCTCATACGCATTCCAGCCCTGCACACTGCTCGAGTACGTGACTTGTTGTGTACACAAAACTCATTAGCACAAATAGGCCTACTTTGTACACTTTTCTTACCGACGCACGGAAATATGATTGGAAAAGTTCGTCGCACTCCTCCAAAATCAAAATCGAATACTGTACTGAAACTCACTCTGTAGCTGAAACTGATAGCTCAGATTGTGCTGCTGATGAAATCCAGAAAAAAAACAGGTCCAAGCCCGTACCACTAGAAGGCGAGGGGCCGCTGTTGAGGATAACTGCAACTATGCCATATTTAAGAAGAAATGAGAAAAATTATGTCAGACTTGGTAAAATCACAAAATACTAGAATGGATAAGCTAGATGGAAGCTTTTCAGCTGTGAAATCACAACTTGATACCCACATAAAAGACATAAAGTCTCAAGTGGACCAATCCAATCAAGATCTAGGAAAAGTTTGAGTTTCCTGACTGAACAAATGAGTTCATTTGAGGAGAAGTACAGTTCCCTGATGCAAGAACCCGTTTGACCCGGCATTATACCGAAGATATCCCGGACGTCAGCCTATACGAGATCAGAATGGCTCTCAAACAGCATACGGAATAACGACAGAGCTAATGAAAGCGGGTGGAACACCGGTACTTAAAGTCCTTCAGAAGCTGTTTAACTACGTCATCCTCGAGTGTACTACGCCAGAGGCGTGGCACTCTTGCGTAGTGGTTTTGTTATTTAAGAAAGGTGATACAAGAATTATAGGCCATGTCTATAAGCTGTTTTCGAGAGTAGTTACAAACTGTCTCGCTCGTAGGTTTGACGACTTCAGCCTCCCTAGCAAGCTGGATTCCGGAAAGGCTTTAGCTCGGTAGACCACATCCATACGCTCCAGCAGATTATACAGAAGACCGAAGAGTATAATCGGCCACTATGTCTAGCGTTTGTGGATTACGAAAAAGCCTTTGATTCAGTCGAGACCTGGGCAGTGCTACAGTCATTACAGCGGTGCCAGATTGACTACCGGTACATCGAAGTGTTGAAGTGTTTGTACAGCAAGGCCACCATTACAGTTCTTCTTCAGGATCAGAGCACGAATTCTATCCAACTGCAAAAAGGGGTGAGACAGGGAGTCGTTATTTCTCCGAAACTGTTCACCTCTGCACTGGAAGATATATTCAAGCTTCTGAACTGGAACGGATTTGGTGTTAACATCAATGGCGAATACATCACTCACCTTCGATTTGCTGAGTCATCATGGCTGAAACCCTGGAAGACCTAAGCACAATGCTCAATGACCTCAATATTGTTTCCCAACAGGTGGGTCTTAAAATGAACATGGGCAAGACGAACATCATGTCAAATGCCCATGTCATACCCATGCCGGTTTATGTTGGGAACGATATTATTGAAGCTGTTGATCACTATGTCTAATTGTCTACTTGGGTCAGACGATCTAACTGGGTAGATCCAACTTCGACAAAGAGGTCAAACGACGAATCCAACTCGGATGGGCAGCGTTCGGGAAATTACGCCATATCTTCTCGTCGCAGATACCGCAGAGCCCATTTTATAATCAGTGCGTGTTGCCAGTGATGACATACGGCACTGAGACGTGGTCGCTAACTATTGTTCTCATACACAAGCTCATAAAACGCAGCGCGCAATGGAGAGAGCTATGCTCGGTGTTTCAATACGTGATAGAATCCGAAATGAAGAAATCCGTAGAAGAACGAAGGTTACCGACATAGCTCTCATAGTTTGAAAGTTGAAGTGGCAATGGGCAGGCCATATAAGTCGCAGAACCGACAACCGTTGGGGAATAAAGGTTCTTGAATTGCGACCACGAAAAAGCAAGCGAAGTGTGGGGAGACCCCCCACACGATGGACCGACGACATTGTAGCCATCGCAGGAAGTCGGTGGATGGAGGTGTCACAAGATCGCTCGTCATGGCACTCTTTGGGGGAGGCCTTTGTTCAGCAGTGGACTTCTAAAGGCTGACATGATGATGATGATGATGACAGTTCCCTGGACTCAGAGCGTAAATTTCTTGTAAAGCAAGCCTCATTGTTCGAGGAAAAACTAGAAAATATGGAGCGTTATTCCCTCAAGACGTCCATTGAAATAATAAGGAACGTCCCCAGGAAACCGAAGGAGTCTAAAGAAAACTTGTTACAGACTTTTAAGAACTTGACGAAAGCCCTGGATGTCCCCTGCGAGAAGAACGAACTAAAGGACATGTATCGGCTGCCTGTTAAGCCTGATGTTCTCACCTCTACTATTGTTGTGGAATTCACAAATACATGGTCTAAGACCAGCCTGCTGGACGCAGTAAGAAAATACAAAAAATCTAGATCGGACCAGATAAACTCTAAAAACCTGGGTTTTGAAGGAGTGGCTGTGCCAATCTATATCTCGGAAAGACACTACAAAATCTAAGAGATTACTTTTCTTAGCTCGGGAACTGGCAAAGACTGAAGATTACGCCCATTGCTGGGTTACTAATGGAAAAGTTTTCCTTCGTAAACGTGATGGTGCGCCGTTTATAGTTGTGAGAAATGAATACCACTTGCATTCGTTAAGATCACAAAACAACATAATATGGCTAAGTTACCTGTGCAAAAATGTCATCTTCGAATTACTGTTAATTGTAATTTTAGTTAACTTACTAAGTTTTAATAGTTTGTGCACTTGCGCATTATCTATATCTCACTCACAAACCCACTTTGAAAACATCTCTTTCGAATTCCAAACCATCATACAAACATTGTACACATCCAAAACAAAATCTTATACGTAATCTTATCTGCATTCCTTGCAAACAAACACTGTTGGCTTATCATGTCTCAACGGTAAAAGATTTGGCTACATTTGCATCTGCATTCCTATTAGTAGCTGTGACCTTGAACGTGAAATACTCGATTGCTGTTACATATTCTATGCATATTATCCAGTTCTTAGTAGTAAATAAGCTAACAGCTGTGCTCTTACGTATTCTACACACTTAAAACGTTTTATTATCTATCTTAAAATGTTTTTGTTTAATATAATAATTTATACAATAGGTGTACACATATATAAAATGACTAAATGTCTCCTATTTTAGTCATTACCGACATATTTCACCTATGTAAGAAAATCTTGTAATACGCTTGGTTTTTCTATTAATTTTGTTTGCATCTCACTCAACTATAAAATAAATAATGGATAACATATCTTTAATAAATAATAATGTAGATAACCTATCGCCATCTACCTCACAACTGTGCTCCCCTGAGGATTGTAGAACACTGGTTATAAATCCTGCAAATAAATTAAAAATCCTAACCCAGAATATACGAAGTGTATCATGTAACTTTGCAGGTTTCCTAGTGCTTCTTTCTAAAATTTCAGTGATTGGCTTTGAGTGTTTTAGTGCCGAAAATTAACGGATATAGATCCTAGGTACGAAATCGAGCGGTTGCGGGTTCGAATCCTGCAAGGTGCAATCATTTGTGTGATGAGCAGAAATGTTTGTTTCCGAGTCATGGATGTTATATTCTTATCTATGTAGGTTTATCCGTTATCTAGTGCCCATAGGATGTCCTAGTTTGGGGCTAGGTAATAGGTGTGGAATTGTCCTGAATATATTTATTTAGTACGAAACTAATGAAAAATCAAAATGATGGCATAATTACTTATTGCAAAATTAGCCTAAAATGTGAATCATTTGAACATAATATATCTGATGCGACTTGTATTGTTATTAGGATTAATTATAGTATTATTTTAATATCTATCTATCGCTCACAATCTTTCCAAAACCTCACAGCCTTTTTGAAATCATTGGATGATCTCCTTGATTCCTTTAAAAACTACAAAAATGTTTTTTTAACTGGTAACATAAATATACTAGCTAACTTATCTGATAACAGTGCATCCGAATACTTAGATTTACTGTCTGTTCACGGTATTCTCCCAGCACATACTTTGCCTACAATAGATACAAATTGTCTCGATCATTTCATGTTGCGCTCCATTTATGACTGTCAGACATTAGTTGTTCAAAATGGCGTAACAGATCATGATACAATATTTTTAATAATGGACAACAAGCAATCAAAATGTTTTTCTAATAAATACAAATATTAACTACCTGGAAATTTCAATGTTTTTTCAAGGACATATAATACTTCTGACTGTAATGTAGCAGCAGACTACTTTGTTAACTTACTTTCTCAGATAATTTTATAAAACACAATTATTTCACTAATTCCGCGAAGGATGACTACAAGAAAACCCTTGATTACCATCGGCCTGATTAGGTGCATGAGAAATCGAGATCGCATGCACTTGAGGTTACGTAGTCACCCTAAAAATGCTACATTACAAGTTAGTTATAAGCGATATAGACATTTTTGTAAAACACTTCTAAAAAAAGCTAAATCTAACCACGAGAGAGATATATTGAAAAAAGCTAGTAATAGTAAAAATCTTAAGAAAACCTGGAAAGTAATAAATGAGATCACAAACTATAAGACAATCCCGGAACTTTCTCAAGACCTAATTTACATTTGTGAGTCTTCTAAAGTGTCAGTTAATGTTGCTAATAAATACTTTGTAAATGTGGGCCAAGCTCTCGCAGACATAATAACACCTGACACAGAATTGTTACAGGACTCCCTGGTTGACTCGCCTAAAAACTCTGGTAATGTTGGATACGTACGTGTCAGAAATCACATCTTTGATTAGTAGCTTAAAACCGAACTGTTCAGTTGGATGGGACAAAATATCCTCTAACGTACTTATACAAAACAAAGAATTAATAGCTCCCGTTCTAGTTCATTTAGTCAATATTTCCTTGCAATCAGGAATATTTCCCAAAGCGCTTAAGCATGCTCTTATAGTTCCGATACACAAAAATAGTGATAAAAAGTAGTTTGTAACTATAGACACATCTCAATTCTAACATCCATGTCGAAAGTCTTTGAAAAGGTTATCAATAATCGACTTGTTAACAATGTTGAAAGAAGCAACCTGTTTTCGCCTAACCAATATGGTTTCCGGAGAGAAAAATCAACCTCAAATGCAGTACTAAAATTAATGGAATTTATAGCAAACAGTCTGGATGATAAAAGGAAAAGTCTGGCTTTATTTTTGGACCTTGCAAAGGCTTTTGACACGGTGTCAATCCCACTACTTTTATTCAAACTTGAAAGGATCGGAATAAGGGGCACACAACTGAAACTTTTAGAAAATTATTTGAGTGAAAGGACACAAAGTGTCAAAATAGGTGATTACGTAAGCGATCCATTACCTGTTACATGTGGTGTACCGCAGGGTAGCATTCTCGGTCCAACCCTCTTCCTGATCTACATTAATGAGCTTTGCTTCTTGTCAATAAATAGAGGTTGTGTAACCTATGCAGATGACACAGCCATTGTAGTTCAGGGAGAGAGCTGGGTTGAAGTATTTCAAACAGCCCAGACTGTGTTTAACACTATCTCGTCCTGGCTAAGAAACTACATGCTAACCTTAAATGTTGAAAGAACTAAATATATAGCTTTTTCTATTAAAGGTAAGCAACCTAATTCTAGTGAGCCTCTCTCTATTACTGGTCACAAAACTGCTGCGTGCCAAAACACCGCTATTCCTTCTTGCAATTGACCGACTATTCAAAGAGTAGAATCAATTAAGTATCTTGGCGTTACGATTGACGAAAAGCTTTCGTTTACTCAACATGTTAGCCAAGAGTGACTGAACGGGTAAGGAAGCACACTGCAGTTTTAAAAAATATTAGAGATAGTGCGGAGGCGGACATTATTAAAATGTTATATTTCTCACTTTGCCAATCCATACTAACCTATTGCATCACGCCTTGGGGTGGTACAAATAAAATCTTTGTACTCCCGCTCGAAAGAGCCCAAATGTTACTAAAAGTTACTCAAATGTAGCACCAACCGACCTTACAAATATCCAACAGTGGACTTGTATAGAGAGTGCAAGGTCCTAATATTTAGACAGCTGTATATTCATCATTTGGTTCTACACCAACATTCACTCACAAAATATGTACCGAATATACAGCTTAAACGTACATCACACAACGTGTGTGACTTACCTCGAGCCAATACAGCATTTGCAAAGAGATTTCCCTGCTTTCGGGGACCCTACAAGGACATCAATTATTTTCCCTAACCTATTGTCAGTGTAAAAAATCAGTATTAGAAAAATTAATTAAATTAAAATATTATGATACGGAGATGTTATTAACCATTACAATAAAATTTAAATTAAACAAACACACACACACTCAAAATGTAAATATACTAAATTGTAAAAATTATATACCTAGGTACCTATTATGTAACTTTTTCCTTGCATAAGGCATGTTGTTATTCGACGGAAGCGTCCTGGCTCCTATAGTACGGGTTTCGAGCCTATTGTGGGAACCAGGTGCTCCGCTAATATGTATGTTCCTCTAAGGCTTTTTCAAATACATATTTCTTATTTTTATTTCTTATATATTTTTTTTTAAATCGTGTCTGTCTATCAGTTTGTTCGCGCATCACGTAATACTGGACCAATTGCGATGCGGTTTGCACTGTCGAGTAACTTAGTTTTTGACTAAAAACTGGTGTACATGGTATCTCAATCCGTTGAGTAGAAACCGAGCAATCGATAAAATACATATGACGGCTGAACAAAATTTGGTATTTTGTACGTTTTTTTGGTCCTGGACTTACAGGATACAAAAATTATCACTCGGGCTGCGTCACGGACACAGCTGCTTACAAAATAAAAACTATAAGTTTGAATAAAAAAATATAAACTTATAAGTTTGATCTTAAAATCTATAACATAGTATTAAACATTGTTACCCGAGTTTTCTGCGCCTTTCTATTTCAGCCAACCCAACCTTCATATTCGACCTCCGCAAGAACAACATCGCCGGGTTCCCGGACGGCACCACCATCGACACCGACGGCAACCTCTGGGTTGCCATCTTCGACGGTTCCTGCGTCGTCAAGCTCGACCCCAGGACAGGCGAGCTGCTACAAAAGATACCCATCCCGGCGAAGCAAGTCACTTCGGTGACTTTCGGCGGGCCCGACTTCGACGTGCTCTTTGTGACCACTGCCAGCATGAACATCGGAGGGGAGCAGGCGCCCCCGTGTGGCGCCACCTTTATGGTCACCGGGTTGGGGGTCAAAGGATACCCCAATGTTAATTTTGTGCTATGAAATAAATAAAACAAACATCTAATTATTTTTTAATGATTTTAGCAGTTAACGTCTTCTTAGTTAGAACATACTTAATAATTTATTGAAAAAAGAATGGATGATGTCACAGTAGCCGTATTGTTTACAGGCATGTGCCGCGTAGAGGCATGGATGTGTTCGAATCCCGTCCGTGGTCCAAATTTTTCCTTTAGTAAATTATTATACTACAATTATTATTATTATTATTATATTACACTAATATGATAAAGAGGAAAGATTTGATTTTTTTGTATGTTTATTTGTTCCCTGCATACCTTCGTCCCACCCGGCCACGAGCTACCCGAAAGTGGAAGTCTTTAAATAGGTTACACACTCAGGTTGGCAGATGCAGACAGTTAGTGCAAGCTGTAAGAGCATGAAAACCTGTGCGATAGCGGCGCTATTCAGACCACGGCTTACCTAACTACATACCCCTGAAGTCCCGATACCTGTTCCCATGAGGACCTGTAGCCCTAGTATGCACTAAAGTAGCCATAACATGAGTTATGAGTACTTTAGTGTTTATGTTACGTTCGCTGGGTTTGTATGGGCATAGGTCTGCTTGCTTGGCACGAGCAGATGAAATGAGCATGGTCGGTCGAAACAACTAGGTAAATAAATCATAAAATTAAGGTAATGAATAAAGTGCGCTTTTCGTAGGTAAAACGTTTCCAAATGGATTAATCTATTCCTTAAAAGTAATAACTTTTTTGTGTTGGTACGCAATAAAAAAAGGCTGTAAAATGAAGATAATTAAGAAAAATTAGGGGACTGAAATTAAGCTACTGAATAAGAATATAACACTATTCTCGACCGATTGAACACTTTTAACCCGGAGAACTTACCACGCGGGCAAAGCTAGTCCTGAACAAAATATTTATGCACAAATTCTGGCATCGAGAATGTCTATACAGAATAACCTATCAAACTACATCCAAACCCGTTTTTGGGTGTGCCTCATCCTAGAGTAGTCAACATAACTATGCCAAAAAATGGTTACGAAACAGAGTTAAATAGTGACGTAGATAAAATAATTAGTAGTGTTATACAAATGAAGTTATAGCTAGTTTGGTGAGTACGCTGGAGTGATATCACCTGCGCACTCACTCTCATGTACGCTGGAGTTATATCACCTACGTACTCACTCTCATGCATGGAATCTGCTAACGCTACAACGATGATAGCAGATTGAGAAATAAAACGTTTGGATGGCTGTTAAATTTTTAGTGTTCGGTTTTCTGTAGTCAAACCGGGACCCTTGCCTATAGTTCCTACATTCACTTTTGTCTGTAACGCCCATTTTGTTTAGAAGCTACAAAGTTGACATTTTGGTACTGCGGGTATTAAGGCCTAGCTAAGGGAGATTTGAAATAAAATTAAAAATATCGTATTTATTCAATAGGTTTTATTTTTAATCAGTCAATTATCTTACCGATTACTAAATATAAACATAAAATAGTAACTTCTAACATAAACGAAAACAAAATTAAACCTTTTTAAAAACCATGGCAGTAGGTCTTAATTTACTATGGCCATATTAATGGCCTATTACTTTAACAGTCATAATTATTTAAATAACTACTAGATCATCTTCCTGCTCTTCAGTCAGTAAGGCTTTTCGAGCCAAAAGCTAAGACAATTCCAAAAGTATTCTCGAACTTCTGGGGATCTTGTACCTATCTGCAGGTATTCTTAGAATTCCCCTTTGAACAGCACGACACAAGGTCTGCTGACACTAGGTCTTCTGCTGACCATAATGCCCATTTGGGAGGCATTGTGGTCGTAGACACTGAAAATAAGCCATGAATCATTTAGCTTTTTTGTTATGCCCTACCTTCTATATACGTAATATCTTAAAAGGAACTTAAAAAACAGACATAAAAAGCAAATAAAAAGTTGGAGGCTATTAATGCTTAAGAAAAAAATTGATAGGCCTTAATAACCTCCGTCCTTGTTATAATAGATGGTAATTCTTCAATGAAATACTGTGTGTGTGATGAAACTATCTATATCTATACTATAATAAAACTGTAACTGGGCTAAATCTGTACATTAAATATTTTTTGAAAATTTTGATTGAGATAAACTTCAAAATCGATATGGAGTGCAAAAAGGTTATTTTTTATTTTTTGTCTGTCTGTCTGCAACTTGGCAGAATCATAGCTGATGTACTGTATTAACATTTAGGATACTTTTTATCCCGGAAAAATCAACTTTTCCCGCAGGATAGGGGTAGAAAGTTATTTAAAATAACACGTATCAAGCTAAAACTACTAGACGGATTTTGATGTAACTTGGCACAGTCAAAGTTTATATAATGTGTTAAAATGTTGAATACTTTTTATCCCGAAAAATTAAAAGGTCCCTGCAGCCTATGGGTCCTAATTGAGATATTATAATGTACTACTTGCGTACCTACATAATTATATAGTTATAACGGAGGTTTCTCACCACCTTAATTACTCTCTAATCTGTGCCACCTTACGTTCGGAGATAATTTTCTCTACTCAATAACAAGACGTTCATGATAACAAGGTACTTCATTTAAACTAGATGGCGTTGTCTACCCTTAAAACACGCAAGCGGTTTGTTACGAAGTGGTTTGAACGTTGAATGAACTCGAACAACACGTTATCTTCTTTTTTTTACTTTATAGTCCCTAAAGGCTCTTAAAACGTATTTAGATGTTTTTTGTGTTTTTTGATAGAATAAGTCCACTTCAGTTGTAAAACGCGCAGCGAAATTAAGCGAATTATTTATAGTAAAATAGTAATTTAATAATTAAAAAAATAAATTTAACTCAATCATGTCATGAATCTTTCATTATAAAAACCTAGGTTCAAAATACTTTCAAGTGCTTTGTAAACCGAAGCCTTGAAAGTAGAAAATACTTGCATAGGAAATTGATCTTCGTGTCCATATAAATAAGGAGCACAATCATGTTTGCGAAAAAAGTACTTGGAAGCGTGGTATTGAAAATAAAAAATACTTGCATAGGAAATTGACCCGTGCGCTTATGTAAATAATGAGCACAATTGCGTTTGCTTAAAAAAACTTCGAAGCTTTGCAAGTTTTTTGAGCGACCTATCAGCCACCTAGGTTGTTGTGACCCGGCTGGCCGAGTGCGGCCGAACTCAGCCAAACCCGCCACCGAGTATGTAGGTGCGGACGTGGCGAAAGAGCGAGTTGGTGAGTAAAATACTTTGAAAGTCTTGCAAGTATTGCGGGTCCGCACCAGCAGCCTTATTGTCTAACTCTGGTGATAATGAAACTGACGTTCATTTACACCATTATGAACATGAATCTCCCAATTCGAATTGTCTAACTATCTGCAGCTTGCACCTGTGTCAGTATGAACATTTCCAACTATCACAAAGCCTGATGTAGCTGTAGGTACAACAAATTAATCTCTCTTTTGAATTGTTTACAAATTTGAGCTAACTCTACAAAAGTAATACTGCATATTACAATATTGACTATGTAGTACTTGTTATGTAGATAATGACAAATGATCATAGCTATATCTTTATTTTCAGATTCAGTTCAGTACCTGTCTATCACAGTAAACAGGATCATTTCAAGTCGGATTGCAGCGGGAAGAGATTCATAACATGTCCATAAAATGCAAAAGGATGCTGCTTCTCAAATCTACTTGTTATATTTGTATTATAATATGTAGGTATATACCTAGTTACTGCACTTTTTTATACCATTTGAATAAAATGGTGTGTTGGAAATATTTATCTTGTTGTTGTTAATTACTATATAATTACATTGTGAGTCAGTAATGGCTTGTAAGTTTTTAGAATGTTTTATGTATAGTCCTTATTTAATAAAATTTGTTTAATTTTCTGTTTCTCTATCCATACTCAGTCTGTATATATGCTAAAACTAGCTGCATGCCGAGGCTTTGCTCTTGTGCAAACATTGCCAGCCTTGTTCGAAATTTAAAGAAATATTTCCTCCAAATTACAAATCTCTAGGTCCACCGGTTTAGGCTGTGTGTTGTCTGTGAATCAGTTGGTAGGTATGTCGCTTGTGACATACTATTTCATAGGTATCAATGTATGTTTCTACTTACATAATAATTTGTAGTTAAAAAATAACAACAAAACATAGATAGATAGATAACTCTTTATTGTATATACTTAGAAGTAAATCGTACATTGTACATAATATAATATAGAAGTAGCGGTAACACAATCGGCAGTCTTATAGCTTACAGCAATCTCCAAACCAGAGTAAATGCCAGTAGTATTCATGTCACTCAATCTGAAACAAATAAGAAAAATTTATAAAACTTTGTATGTATTGTACGCTGACATAAATACACTGAATGCACTAAATATGGGTACTAGACAATAGATACGAGTACACATACAAAGATATGAATATTACATTCATATCTCGGAAACAAATACTTCTGCTCATCACACAAATGATTGCACCTTGCGGGATTCGAACCCGCATCCATTGGTTGACTTTCAGTCAGGGTCACTAGCCACTCGGCCAACTGGTTGCCAAATGTAGTGGCACTGAATGTAAATGACAAAATGAATTTTTCACCTCCTTTTTGAACGACAAATATGACAATGTGCAAAATTCAAGTTATCAGATTGCACTATGGAGAGTGAGCATAAGAACTGCACAATCTGATTCGCTTATCACCGTACAAACTAGAATATTGGCAAAGCGGCACCTTTTTATGATAGAAATACCACACACAAGCACGAAGTGTTACGCTTCTTCATTCATTGTAAGATCTGCAAAAGAGTGGAATGCCCTGCCCTCGTCAGTTTCTGGTAAAATATAATGAATCCAGGTGTGTTCAAGTCAAGAGTGAATAGGTATCTACTAGGCAAGGGTGCTACACTTTCGACCACATCATCGCTTTCCATCAGGTGAGATCATGGTCAAACAATTGCATAAAACGTAATAAAAAAATGGTGCATTAGATATGGGTTGAAAGTAGGCAGTTCCCGATGAAATTTTAACTGATTACCTATAAAGGTATCATTTTAGGTTTTGTACTTATTTTGTTTTAATTGTTAATATGATATCTTTTGTCGATACTTTTAATACACTTTGACTGTTATTTTTGCAAATTCTTTCATAATGAATGGTCTAGGGTGTAAATAGGCCTGTGATTGTTCCTCAAAACCTTCTGGAGATGTTTTTCTTCTGCAGCTGGCTACAAATTCTCTCATCAAAAATATTCTATAAATAAACATACATAGATATAAACCAATATTACATCAATGACTCAGAAACAATCATCTGTGCTCATCACACAAATGATTGCACCTTGCGAGATCGAACTTGCAACCATTTGTTGACTCTCAGTCAGGGCACTAGCCAGTCCATCTCTTACGACCACCTGGGTGAACCGTGGAAAGTTTTTTTTTTACAATAGCTTACCTTTGTCCACCTGGGTGTTACTTGGGAAATATTTTGTTTCCACTGTCCACCTTGTTATCAAAACTTTTCTGATTTGAAGTGCATAGAGATAATAATTTATTGGTTTATTTTGTTGATATTTATTGTTAAACATTGAACATCCATAGATATTATAATAGCCACATGGTCAGCACCAATATTAGGGGCTTGAGAGCCTGTCCATTAGTTTGGAGATGTTGTTTTTCTGCAGTTCGCTACAAATTCGCCCATCAAAATATTCTTCATTTTATGTTTTTGTAGGTTAGGTACTTATAGTGCCTGTAATCGAATAAATTAGATATGTTAAACTGAAATAAGTGCTAGTAGAAGTAAATATCGAAATATTCTCTTTGTATCGAACTATATATATCACAAAAAACAGTGAATTTTCTGTTTGACTTTCGCAAGTTTGGAAGTCGAATTTTCGGAGAATTAATGCCTGAAATTAATAAACCGCAATTAATTATGATACCTAGATTACCCCTTCCCTTTGAACTTACGCAAACAGTCAACTTTTAATTCAATAAAACTATAATTTCGTCACAAACTCAAAGCCAACGAAAGGTTAGGACAGAGCAACCTTCTTCATTTGACATGTCTCGGTGGCGATGAAAATTTAGAAAATACCAATATATGTCAAAATATGATGATTCGTTCATTCATTTCGCTTAAAAACAGCTGATAGTGGGGACTCGGTGAAGATCACCGAGGAGATCACCATAATGAATTGTCTGTGATCATCATCATCATCATCACTTTGTCTGGAGCTAATCCTTGGAAATGAACCAACATGTTAAAATTCTACTCCGTAGGATAAAAGGAAGTGGTTCTAATTCAGCTTGCAAGGTTTGACCTAGACAAACATACATACATACATACAAACATTGCAAGTTAAATAAAAGCTTTTAAACACAGTTTTGGCTCCAGTATCGAATATAGAGTAGAGGTTCGCTTAGAGAGGGTTCCTGCGGGATAGGGGTCCATAGTATTGTTAATTTGAAGTAATTAATATCTAAGTATACTTACTCGTATAATAAAGCAACAAGTACGAAAAAGTCTGTACAAAGAAGATCATTATAAAAATCTAGGTAAATGATCTAGGGTACTTAAAATAAGCAATTGAGCAAGTTTTTTTTATATCTTGTCTATATGTTTGTTTGTTCTTATATCACGTAAAAACTACTGGACTGATTGTGATGAAATTTCTTCTGTTAGATAGCTTAGGATTTAATTAAATCTGGTATAATTGGTATCTCAATATGATGTAATGAGTAGAAGCCGAGCAAGAGATAAAAATATTTCTGACAGCTGAAGATATTTTGATCAAATGTTGCTATATGGTATAAGAATAACTAGGCCGAGTTTACGTACTATAAGAATAACTAGGCCGAGTTTGGTACTTAACGAATTTGACACACCGATAAAAAATGACTTCTAAGATTTTAAGATCTTGGTACTTCAAGATATGTGTAATATGATACCTTAATTTCAAAGCTTCACATGCTATATTTTCGCCAGGAAATGGCACGAAAAACGCTTCGTTTTTGTGTTTTCTCCTTACCCTTCACCTTAATTTATCAATTTTACTTAGGCAAATTCCAGTTATCTAGAATATTCTAAAAAACCCAAAAAGTGTTAACAGAATCGAACCTAGGGTAGATGTCCTAATCATTGAGTCATGGCATCATTGGATAAAAACAGTGATATTTTGATTCATTCGCTAGTCGACTTACGTTACGCTCCATCACACCCACTCAAATGTCACGCTATACATACCTTTACACACACTTACAACGAAGTTTTAGTTTCCAATTGTTCGATAGATGGCACTAGGTGTATCACACTTCAGCTAGTATAGTAACGCCATCTAATATATTAAGGCAAACTACTAGGTACCGGCGACGATAATAAGTTTTACGTGAGCTTTGTATTAATGTATGACGTTAGCTGTCTATCCTTTCGAATTGTCTTTGGTAATGGTAATGGATTTGATTGCCATTACCACCAGAGTTAGACAATAAGGCTGCAGGGGGCGGCGTACTTACAAGCCAAAACATGGTTTAAAAACCTGGTTGCGTAAATACCCACCTTCCCTAATTCCACGCAGGTGGCGTGGAATTGGCGTGAGTGGTCATACAGAATCCAGGCCCTGCTCTCAAGCCCTTGCGACTGATTTGAAAACTGGCGTACTTGGTATCTTAGGCCTTGCACGCACTGCCTTGCAGTGGAACGCGGTGCGTTTATTCTAGCGTTTATTTCATATTTTATTATATGCGTTCATTTCATTGCAATACGTTACGCAACAAACTTACGTTATAACAAACTTGCACTTCTATGACACTTCATAGAAGTGCAAGTTTGTTATAACGCATATTCTGTGAAGTACGGAGTGCCGTACTTCACAGAATATGCGTTATAAAAAGGCAAGGCAGTGCCTTATTCCGATGATTAGATGCCGAGCAATCGATAAAAAATTATTTGACGGCTGAACAAATTTTGAAGAAATGTAGTATAATATTGTACTTTGTGGGTTTGGTCCTGGTCCTCCTGGTCCTCTGGACCAAACCAACAACTGGTCTGGTGGTGGTTTGGCTTTTGGTCCTGGAATAAAACGTGTGGGCTACTTTTAAATGAAATGACCACGCGGGCAAAGCCGCGGGCACAGCTAGTAACCAATAAAACCAATTATGGTTCATGGTTTTTCGGTGGGTGATCCCACCATTGGGGATTTCGAGAAAAGCATAATAGTTTCACCGAAATCCCCACTTTGAGCGCAGTAAGGATTTTGAGTCATTTTTTTTGTTATCCTTTGCAGTCCCACTGCTGGACAAATAGGAGGAGGACCAGGACCAAACCTACAAAGTACAATATTATACTACATTTCTTCAAAATTCGGTCAACCGTCAAATAGTTTTTTATCGATTGCTCGGCATCTAATCATCGGAATAAGGCACTGCCTTGCCTTTTTATAACGCATATTAACGTACTTCACAGAATATGCGTTATAACACACTTGCACTTCTATGACACTTCATAGAAGTGCACGTATTGCAATGAAATAAACGCATATAATAAAATATGAAATAAACGCATATAATACAACGTGAAAAAACGCTAGAATAAACGCACCGCGTTCCACTGCAAGGCAGTGCGTGCAAGGCCTAAGATACCAAGTACCCCAGTTTTTAAATCAGCGCAAGGGCTTGAGAGCAGGGCCTGGATTCTGTATGACCACTCACGCCAATTCCACGCCACCTGTGTGGAATTAGGGAAGGTGGGTATTTACGCGTACAGGTTTTGGCTTACAAGTACGCCGCCCTGGTGCGGACCCGCAATACTTGCAAGACTTTCAAAGTATTTTACTCACCAACACGCTCTTTCGGTCCGTCCGCACCTACATACTCGGTGGCGGGTTCGGCATGGCTTCGGCTGAGTTCGGCCGCACTCGGCCAGCCGGGTCACAAGAAGCTAGGTGGCCAATACATCGCTCAAAAAACTTGCAAGGCTTCGAAGTTTTTTTTAAGCAAACGCAATTGTGCTCTTTATTTACACAAGCGCACGGGTCAATTTCCTATGCAAGTATTTTTTACTTTCAATCCCACGCTTCCAAGTACTTTTTTCGCAAACACGATTGTGCTCCTTATTTATATGGACACGAAGATCAATTTCCTATGCAAGTATTTTCTACTTTCAAGGCTTCGGTTTTTCTACTTTCAGTATTTTCTACTTTCAAAGCACTTGAAAGTATTTTGAAGCCTGGTTTTTATAATGAAAGATTCATGACATGAATGAGTTAAATTTATTCTTACTTAATTAATAAGTTACTATTTTGCTATAAATAATTCGCTAAACTTCGCTGCGCGTTTTACAACTGAAGTCGACTTATTCTATCAAAAAACACAAAAAAACATCAAAATACGTTTTAAGAGCCTCTAAGGACCATAAAGTAATAAAAGAAGAAAACGTGTTGCTTGAGTTCATTCAACGTTCAAACCACTTCGTAACAAACCGCTTGCGTGTTTTAAGGGTAGACAACGCCATCTAGTTTAAATTAAGTAATTTGTTATCATGAACGTCTTGTTATTGAGTATAGAAAATTATCGCCGAAGGTAAGGTGGCACAGATTAGAGAGTAATTAAGGTGGTGAGGTGAATTGGATGGGGCATCAAGGGTAGATCATTATTATGAGGTCCATACGAACAAATTTTAATGCAACGAAACATTGTGTTCTTAGGACAAATTATTTTTTATTTATTTCACAGAACGACGTACTTACTTACTGGCACTTTAACTGGTTATTAATAATTACCTACCCTACCTACCTACTTTTTGAGCTTTTTCAACACGATATGAGGATTGATTTGAAAAAATAAAGTTTTCTTTACTTTCTCTGTGAAGAGCAATACATGTACCTACCTCTGTATGTACACATTTCAATACCGACAACTAACCATTTTGCCAGTAAGACATTATGAAGAAACCTCCGATATAATTATATAATTATGTAGGTACGTAGGTAGTACATTATAATATCTCAATGGAAGAAACATAATGTATATACATACTCAGAAAACTTGCAACGCTTCGAAGTATTTTTTACGCAAAAGCAATTGTGGTCTTTATTTATGCATACCCACGGATCAATTTCCTATTCAATTATTTTTTACTTTCATTTCAAAAGAGTGATGGTGGCCTAATGGTTCTATAGTGCAATTTAGAATCCAACGATACCGGGTTCAAAACCTAAGCTCCCGCACCAATGACTTTTCGAAGTTATGTGCGGTTTTCCATCGCTCCGTGCTTCGGAGGACACGTTAAGCTGTCGGTCCCGGCTGTTATTGGTTAATAGCAGTCGTTTAGCCATGTCAGAGGCCCTCGGGCGGCCTGGCAAACTCTGACATCAGAGGCCAGCACTACCTCATACGACAAACAAACAATTTCAAGGCTTCAGAGTACTTTTTCACACACGCGATAGTGCTCCTTTTATATATAGAGACAAAGATCAATTTGCTATGCAAGTATTTTCTACTTTCAAGGCTTCCAAGTACTTTTATTTTGCAAACACGATTGTTCTCCTTATTTATATGACGGCAAAAATCAATTTCCTATGCAAGTATTTTCTACTTTCAAGGCTTTAATCTGTTTCTAAAGAAAGCACTTGAAAGTATTTTGAACCCTGGTTTTTCGCCCTGTTGTTTGAAGATGGACGTACTTGAAAGCCCTGGTGCTGGATATTGCGAGTATGACCCATGCCTACGTGGAATTTGTTCGTGATTCCAATTTCCACGCAGGCAGTGAGGAATTGGCGTCTTAAAATTATAGAATTAGACCCCTGGCGGTCGTGCTAGTGCTAGTGTGGGCCGAATCCGAAAAACCTGATAAATTTGAATTTAGCGGGACCCTTGGTTGCAGGAACGAAATGATTGCGTGTTTTAAGGTTAATCAGCGCCATCTAGTTAAATCGGAGGGAGAACTTTGATGCCTTTGGTTTATTCGCTTGAGTTGTTGATGCCATTGTGCTATCTATACTCGTACCAAACTAGTACTATACCATCTCGATTACCTCAGCTAGCAAACATAAAAAACCGCACCTAAGTCGGACCATTCGTTTGGATAGCTCCCATTATATATATTGTTTTCAAACAAAACTTGACGGTTTACTTCAGGAAATTACATAAGCCTTAAAAAAAACAAAGAAAATGTAAAAAAAGGCACAAAATATGTAAATGCTTATAAATATTGAGGCAAAACATTCATAGCAGCGCGTGGATTCGATCTATGTGCCTCTGGGTTGCGAGCCAGACACCGCTCCTACTGTGCCACTCTGACTTGTGGTATAGGTGCCGAATTTACGGTACCGTTTTATAAACGGATGTGCAATTATTATTCCTTTCAAATTAACATAACTTTAGACTCATATCCCGCAGGAATCCCGTATTTATTCGTGATTAAAAGTATCATTCATTTTAACACATACTATAAACTTAACTTAAACCACCACCACCACCACCATAAACCATAATAGTTTTACCATAAACTTTGACTGTGCCAAGTTACTTCAAAATCCGTACGATAGTTTCAGCGTGATATGTGTTTTTTTTAAATAACTTTCATCCCCTATCCTGCGGGAACCATTGTTTTTTTCGGGATAAAAAGTATTCTAAATGTTAATCCATAACATAATCTATGATTGTGCCAAGTTGCATCAAAATCGGTCGGGTAGTTTCTGCGTGATGCGTGTTCAAAGAGACAGACAGACAGACAAAAAATAAAAAAGAACCTTTTTGCACTCCATATCGATTTTGAAGTTCATATCAATTAAAATTTTCAAAAAATATTTAATGTACAGATTTAGCCCAGTTACAGTTTTATTATAGTATAGATAGATAGATAGATTGGTTTTTTAATATTGGTTATTGGTTTTTTAATAATAAAAAAGCAGTCGATTAGCGAATCTCCTAGTCGATTAATAAAACGCAACAATGAAATAACGTATTTTATTTATTTATTTTGAATCCAACTTAACGCTAACATTCTCGTGCCCCCGGACGCCCAAGCCGGTGACTCTAAAGGTGGCCCCACACGGCGGTTTCTGCTCTTCCCCTCGGTTCATGGCAGCTGAAGTGACGTATAGTTCGTCGAGGGCGGAGCCCCCGAAAGTAGCGGATGTGGTTTGGAGCGCTGGGATGGGAACCTTTTGGAGTAGCTTGCTGGAGCGCGGGTCAATTTTTAATAACTGGAAAAGAGATAACCGTTTAAATACCAGCAGTTTTAAATAAAGTTTGAGATTATTCCGGGATGACTTCACATTTAATTACCACATCCAAGTCTGTAACAGCGAGATTGAACTTTCATTACTAAACGGAGGAACCGATCTTGATGAAATTTGAGAAGGAAATAATGCGCATCGCAAAAAAGGACATCCGCGAGGTGCAACTAGTTTCAAATAAAAAAGTGTAATCCAAATAATTCAGAAATCAAATTCCTTAACTATTCGGTACTTGACTATAAATCTTTAGCTGACGAAAACCATTATATTTTTGCACTATTGATAGCTGTTGTTAAATTGAATCTCGCCAAAACGATCATAGCTGTCATGGCGACCGTATGACGTCACAAATAATCGCGAATGGCAGAATGATATCACGCGTATTGCGCAGTGTTTAAGTCAAATTTCAAAAAGTTACTTTTTTTTAAATGATGTTATTTTTATTCTGAATGCGTTAAGTTATACATATATTCGAAATCCTTCAGATGTAATCTTTAAATGCAATGAATGGTTATTTCATACTACCCAATTGAAAATCTCATTAGAGGTTGGTAAAAAAAAATGCATGTACCTGGTGTCCGTCGAAGTTGGCGACCCACAGGTTGCCATCGGTGTCGATGGTCATCCCGTCCACGATACCGCCCAGGCCGTGGTCGGCGTACGCGAACACTGTCCTAGGGTTAGCTGAAAACATAAATACAATTTTATTTTTAAAGGTCCTAGTCTGCAGTGTGGTGCCGGCATAATAGTACCATGCACCTTCATCAGGAATATATCTACTTCGGGCAGACTGTGCAAGTGGGTAGAATCAATTTCGAAAAGGAAGCTGATACGAGGATTAGGATGGGCAGCATTTGGTAAACTACGTTAAGTTTTCACGTCGTCCATACCACAGTGCCTAAATACGAAGTCTTCAATGCGTGCGTTCTACCAGTCATAACATACGGAGCCGAAACGTGGACACTTATGGAGAGACTGGTTAATAAGTTTAAGGTCGCATAGCGCGCTACAGAGGGCTATCTATGCTCGGTGTTTCTCTTAAAGACATGATTCGTAACGAAGTGATCCGACAGAGCTCAAAGAATTAGCAAGCTGAAGTGGCCATGGGCTGATCACATCTCGAAGAACCGACAACCGTTGGAGTAAACGAGTAATAGAGTGGAGACCGCGTTCAGGCAAACGTAGAGTAGAGTGCCCGCCGGACAGGTGGAGTTACGTCTTGCGGGCGGCGGCTGGCAGGAACTGGATGAGAAGAGCTGAAGATCGGGCTCTGTGGCGTTCACTAGGAGAGGCCTACGTGCAGCAGTGGACGGATATAGGTTGATGATGATGATGCTGACTGCGATCACTAAGCGTGGTTATAATTATCAATACGTATCTTGGCCGCGCATCACACAGTAACTACTGAATGAATTCAAATGAAACTTGGTATGATTTGGGTTCATACTTCGTAGTATAAACTCAAATCATATATCACCATGTCTACCTTGGATACTTTCATACCGTAAAATTAAAGGGTTCCCGCAAAATAGGGGTTGAAAGTTATTTAAAAAAAACACGTATCACGCTGATACTACCTGGACGAATTTTAATGCAATAGTCAAAGTTTATGTTATGGGTTAAAATTGAGTATACTTTTATCCAGATAAAATAAAGGGTTCCTGCGAGATAGGAATCCAAAGTTTATTAGAAATGTGTTTAGAAGTAATAAAATGTCAATACTTATAATAAAGCAGTTAGTACGAAAAAGTAAACTCAAAGATTATTAAAAAAAAAAGAGTACTTAAATTAAGCTACTGAACAAGAATATGACAATTTTAAAAAACATGTCTCTCTGTATGTTTTATTGTCCGCGCAACACGTCAAAACTACTGGACCGGTTGCGACCGATGACATTATTGGATAGCTTATGGTTTAACTTAAAAACTGGTGCAATTGGTATCTCAATCCGACGAGTAGAAGCCGAGCAATCGATTAAATCTTTTTGACGGCTGAAAGAGTTTGATCCAATTGGTATATTGGTATTTTATTATTATTCATTTATTATCAGAAAAAATATCCATAAAAATTGTTAGTGAAGACCTTAATCTACGTTAGGGAGGTCAAAAATAAGGAGAAGATTTTATTTAAATTAGACTGCGGACGGACATTCATTCGAGTTCCGGTCAGCGAGACTATCTGATCTGAACTTGAATGAACTCCTTTAAAATCTCAGAATCGAATCTTTCGCTAATTGTGTTTAGGTCTTGGAATAGTGCATAGAGTACTTTTAACCTGGAGAAATGACCACGCGTGCGAAGCCGCGGGCACAGCTAGTATGCAATAATTTTATTTGACTACAAGTACTTAAAATAATAATTTCTTGGTGGTTTAGATATCTTTAGTCACGGGCGTAAAAAATGAGGTTTCTCTGCAGCCAAACTTAATGAGGTTTCTCTGCAGCCAAACTTAATGAGGTTTCTCTGCAGCCAAACTTAATGAGGTTTCTCTACAGCCAAACTTAATGAGGTTTCTCTACAGCCAAACTTAATGAGGTTTCTCTACAGCCAAACTTAATGAGGTTTCTCTACAGCCAAACTTAATGAGGTTTCTCTACAGCCAAACTTAATGAGGTTTCTCTACAGCCAAACTTAAAGATAGACGTGAGACTGGATAGGGGTTAAGAACAACTTTGTGAGGGAAGCCAACAGAAGAATTCAGCGGGGTTGAACAGCATTCGGCAAGCTTCGTCAAGTGTTCTCGTCGTCCATATATGTTAGCGCACATAATTAATTAAATCATTTTTATTCGAATCTTCTTTAATTAGCATTAATAAAATCATTTTTAAATAATGACAAGTCGATTTTATAAAGTTAGCAATTATTTGTGTTATTGCTGGCATGACCGAGTATTTCAACATGACGGACTTCGCGCGCTCTCTTTTCTGACACTGTCTACCGTGGCGTTCTTAGAGAATAATCTACTAGGGAAAATTGTAGAAAATAACAGTAGATACTTACAAATATCCCCAGTGTCGACATCGTAGTCGTATCTCCTGATGGTGTACTCGAAGGAGTCCGCATAGTAGAAGGCCCGCTCCCGCACGTCCCAGCACAGCCCGTTGGAGATGTCGACGTCGGCCGCGACGCGGCGAGTGGACCCGTCGCCGTCGATGCGGTACAGCGAGCCTTTCTTCAGGTCGAACTTGCCGGGCTCGTACTCGTGGCCCATCGTGCCTGGGGAACAAAATGTTATGTCTAAAAAACTAAAAACAAATTATTATTAAAATATCATTGGATACGACGCTACTCGCGACGCTGATACCCGCACTCTCTTTCACAACTGAATGAAAACACGAGTGGGGTGGGGTGGGGTGGGGGTGCTAAAAGCTTGTTTGCCTCTTTTTAGTTTTGTTCGCAGTCGGGAATTGTTTTATTTTATTTTATATATTCTGGGAATGGTCTTTTAAATACCTTCATTTTGATACCTCACTCGATAGGTTTCGAGTCTTCTCGTCGCCAATACCGCAGTTTGAAGACAAAAGTCTTCAACCAGTGTGTCCTACCTAATAAGACATACAGGTCGAGTCGTAGACACTCACGGTACGAGTAGTCCACCAATTTAAGGTCGCTCAGTGGGCTATGGAAAGGGCTATGCTCGGAGTTTCTGTGAAAGGTCGTATCCAGAATGAGTTTGATCCGTCAGAGAACCAAAGTTGTCGACATAGCACTTACGATTAGAAAGCTGAAGTGGCCGTGGGCTGGTCATATCTGTCGAAGGACTCTGATAACCGTTGGGGTAGTCGTGTTTTTGGCGTCTAGTTGTCGCCATATTGAATGTTGATTACTGTCATGTCTGTCTTTAATGACACTCGCAAGATTAAGATAAATCGATTGACGTAAGTATCGTCACAATCGGCCCTTGCGTTTGGTGTCTAGCGCCACAAAGGAACGTATGTACATTCATAGGCTGATAAAGACATTACCCTCCTTTGCGTCGCGCGGTCGGGATAGCAACTGGCGTTGTCGGGGGTCTTACATAATAAATTGTACCTAATTTATTATGACGTGCGTAGTAAATCATAATGACACGACTATTTCCTATTAAATAATATCCTTAGTACTGTTACGAGCTGGGGTTCGGATAAAATAATTGTACGCTAATTACACCAAAAATAACACCTTTATTCGAAAAACCACAAAAAGAAATTAATCCAACAAATAACGCTCAAACACTCTTTAACTTGACTGTACACTCTTATCAATTATCACTGAATACTTGCTTCGAATCGCTATGATCGTTTCGTTTCGTCAGCCAAATCAGTAATGTCCCAGGCAGTCGTTGTGCGCCCTATTTATACCGCGACATAAGTTTCCAGAATGAACTCATAACTACTCGTAAGTACTAGTGGTAGTCGGTAGGTCTTTGAACTTTCAAGGTCGGCGGCGCCTTTGAGTTGCCGCGCCGCGCCGCGCCTGTAGGTACTTAAGGCCGGCGGCACCTTTGATGTCGCCGCGCCCGTAGGTATATACCTACCGCGCGCTCTGGAAACTATTGTAGGTACCTACGCTCTACTAGTGTGTTCCAGAATGTTCCTTTAAATGTAGGTATTGCGTCATTTTAGTACCTACTGTTTTTCTAAGAATCGACCGGCGTAACACTACCCCCTCCTAAGACATGCTCGTCCCGAGCAGTGTTAGTCCCGTAATATTGGGCCAGTCGATCAACATGAACAATTTTAGGAGCACTTCTCTGCCCCTTTTGAATCCGGTAAGTGACGTCGTTTATCTTGGTCACAACGCGGTATGGTCCGTCCCATTTCGCCTGCAACTTTGGGGACTTCCCTTTGCTGCGCACTGGATTATGTAACCAAACAAGTGAATCTTCGCCAAATCCCAGATTATTCAATTTCCGGTCGTATCGGGTCTTCATCTTTTCAGACATTTGTTGTCCCGATTCTCTGACTTGTTGATAAACTTCATCCATCTTACAGCGCAAGTCATTTGCGTAATCTGTAACGCTGCGTGGAGAATCCGGTGGAATGCCAGTTATCAGGTCTGCAGGCAACCGCAATTCTCTTCCGAAATTCGCGAAGGCAGGAGTGACTGTTGTACTCTCATGAACTGCACTTCGGTATGACAAAAGAAACGGCTGGATGTGCTTGTCCCAATCCCTTTGCCTGGTTTCCACCACTTTTGCTAGATATCTCTCCAAGGTCTGGTTGAATCGTTCTACCATTCCATCAGATTGTGGGTGATAGGAAGTTGTTCTGGTTTTATGTGCACCCATTACTCGGCAGGTCTCCTGGAACACTTGTGACTCAAAATTCCGCCCTTGATCGCTGTGAATTTCAAGGGGTACTCCAAAACGACAGAAGACTTCGTGAACCAATTTATCTGCCACTGTAGTAGCTTCTTGGTTTGGAATGGCGAATACCTCCGGCCACTTAGTGAAGTAATCCATGACGACCATGAAATATTTGTTCCCACTGTCACTCACAGGGAACGGTCCCGCAATGTCAAGCGCTATTCGTTCCCATGGAGCCCCGACGTTATACAGCTTTAATGCCCCTCTGCTGCGTGTGTAGGGTCCTTTTACAGCTGCACAACTTGTGCATTTGCGGCACCAATTTTCCACATCATCTCGACAATGGATCCAGTAGAATCGCTCACGTATCTTTAACAGGGTTCTTTTGATGCCCATGTGACCTCCTGAACATCCATCATGGTAGAGTTGCAGAACATCAGGTACCTTGGCTTTAGGGACAACCATTTGTAAATGACAGTGATCTCCTCTAGCATTTTCCCATTTGCGGCACAGTACCCCATCCTGGATAGCCAAACTGTCCCACTGTGCCCAGTAACTTTTTGTTGCTGTGCTCATTCTCGCAACATCACTCCATTTAGGTTTAGGTGCACTGGCTTTAACCCACTCAAGAATTGGCCTGATGTCTGTATCCTCTTGTTGTGCAAGCTGCAAGGCTTTCTTCCACTCATCGCTAAGGTCCGTTCTCAGCATTCTGACAGGTACCGCTTCTTTGGCCTCTTGCCTCACACAATGCTTGCAACTCTCTGAGCAAGGTCTCCTTGACAAGGCGTCCGCGTTACCGTGAGATCTGCCACTGCGATGCTCAGTTTCGAAGTCAAACTCTTGCAGCTGTTCAATCCATCTTGCCACTTGTCCTTCAGGGTTCTTGAACTGGAGCAGCCATTTCAATGCAGCATGATCGGTTCGCAGATGAAATTTGCGTCCCAGCAGATATTTACTAAAATGCTGCAGTGTTTTTACCACAGCGAGTAACTCCCTTCTTGTGACGCAGTAGTTACGTTCCGGCTTGGACAAGGATTTGCTGAAGTAAGCAATTACAACTTCCTGGTCTCCTTTTCGTTGAGATAACACACCGCCAATACCAGTATTACTCGCATCTGTATCTACGATGAATCCATTCTCGGTGTCAGGATAGCCAAGAATTGGTGTATCGCACAGACGTTTCTTTAATTCTTGGAAAGCGGTGTCACAGCTCTCATCCCAACAGAAGGACCGCTTCTCCTCAGTGAGTTTGTGCAAAGGCTTAGCTATGTCAGCGAAGTTCTTCACAAACCGTCGGTAATAAGAACACAAGCCCAAAAATGCTCTGACTTCTGTTTTGTCTTTCGGAACTGGCCACTCCTTGACCGCGATGATCTTCTCTGGGTCAGTTTGCACCCCTTCTTGTGAAACCACGTGCCCCAAAAAGTTCACTTGCCTTCTGAAAAAGGAGCACTTTTTCGGACTCAACTTCAGATTAGCAGCCCGAATTTTTGCCATCACACGTTCCAGGTTTCGAAGGTGGTCTTCAAACGTGCGCCCCACGATGATGATGTCATCCAAATAAACGAGACATGCGTCTCCAATCAACCCTGTGAGTACCAGCTCCATCAACCTTTCAAAAGTTGCAGGAGCATTGCACAATCCAAATGGCATTACATTAAATTGCCATAGACCCTTCCCCGTAGAAAACGCTGTTTTCTCTTTGTCCTTTGGGTCTATCTCCACTTGCCAGTAGCCACTCTTCAGGTCCAGCGTTGTAAACCATTTCATCCCCGTCAGCGTATCCAGGGTGTCGTCGATCCTTGGTAGGGGATAACTGTCCTTCTTGGTGACATCGTTGAGCCGACGATAATCTACACAGAAACGTAAACTGCCATCCTTCTTTTTGACCAGCACCACAGGAGCGCACCACGGACTGGATGAAGGTTCTATTATGCCGTCCTTCACCATCCCGTCAATCATGGTTTCCACCTCCTTTTCTCTTGCAACTGGCAGCCTCCTTGGTCTTTGACGGATCGGTAACTCGTTCCCTGTGTTTATCTTGTGCTGAACTAATCCCGTCTTCCCAATGTCAGCATCATTTGAAGAAAAGATGTCCGTGTACCGAAGTAACATCTTCAAAGCCTTCGCAACTTCCTCTTTGGAAAGATCCTTTTGGCAATCTTCCAAAAGTTCCGACACATTAAATCCGCCATTATGTTTAACGCAACTGGATGATTCTTGGCACTGTCGCATCCAATCTACTTCCTCGCAGGTACCCATCCACGTCCCTTTGCTAATGACACGTACTTCATTAGTTGGGTTCAATACGCGCACTGCTGAAATGTTGGTGGCCCTCACCAAAGTCCGTGCCACCACCCAAGGTTGATCATTTTCCGATTTTTCTAGTAGTACGCATCGATGTTTTTGCGTAGGATCACGTGGCAGACTCACTGGCACAATGGTTTCAGACCTGGGAGCAAGGAGTATTTTCTTAAAGCAGTAGATTTTTCCCGATGTTCCTCCTTCCATGAAGATTTCCTCGCTGCCGCATTTCAAAATTCCTTGCTTCACGTCGATCTCACAATAATGTTCTCTCATGAAATCCAAGCCAAGAATGCAATCATCGACTATGTCGGCCACGATGACTTTATGTCGAAAAGTCCTTTCACCGAGTTTCATCTCTACCTGCTTTTCGCCTTGGACGGGTATGTGCTGACCAGTAGCTGTTAGTAGTCTAATTGGCTTGCAGTTCCCGTAGAAGTCCCCAAGAACACTATTTCTAAGCTTGGAACTGATCACGGTTCGAGAAGCACCCGTGTCTAAAGTCAGTTTACATGGTATCCCGTTGACTTCACCCTTGATGATCAGGCTGTTCCCGTCGTGAGCTTGCGAGATTGAAATTCTGGGGGCTTTCTCAATACCAGCCAGCACCCGCCCCACGGTCCTGGCGTTTACTCGTTTCCTTGGGTCTTGTTTGGTAACGGCACTAACCACCCGCCAGTTGTGTGATCGGTCTTCTCTGCCCACAACTCGCTTCCGGCAGCTGGGCCTCAGGTGACCCTCCTCTCCACACTCGTAACATCTAGGGATAAACCTAGGGCGAGTGTCACGGGGGGGTGATGCCACAACTTCTCTGATGCAATGGGCTCGATGATCATAATGTGCGGCCTCCACCTCCAAAGCATGGGCCAGGGCATCCTTAAGGGTTTCGTGATGCCCAAGTCTCACAGCAGCTCTCACTTCCAGGTCACGAATGCCATCGACAAATGCTTGGACCAAATTCCCGGCGATGAGTGCAGGTGATGACTGGTATGCCTTTCGAACCAGCTTTTCAATTTCGAGAGCCCACTGTTGTAGGTTCTCACTATTCCGCTGTGCCCTGTCCTTTAACTGAGCACGAAACACGTGCTCCAGGTGTGCGTCACCGTAGCGAGATTCCAATGCTTCAAGCAGCTGTTCGTAGGTGACATCCTTTCCAAGGGCCTCGAGTATAGTAAGGGCCTGGTCACGAAGGCCCAGTGTGAGTGCAGTCATGGCCTGCGCTTTACTCCATCCGTTCGCCTTGACAACGGCCTCTAACTGGATCTTATAGGCCGACCACGAAGAGCTTCCATCAAACGGCGGCACTTTGAAACCTCGCGGCGAAGACGCAGTAACAACAGGGGCTGACATTTCGCTTCCAGATTTCAGGACACCCAAAGCTTTCTTCACGTCTACAATCTGGGCTTCAGTTTCAGAGATACGGTTTTCAGCTTCGGAGAAGCGTTTTTCATGAAGATGTACCTGCTCTTTTACATCTTTGAGTTCCTGACCAAAAGTTGCATGGAGGTCTTTTATGAGGAGAGTCTGTTCTTCCTGTCGGCGAGCCTGTTCCTCTTGTCGGCGAGCCTGCTCCTTTCTGTCTCGCTGCAACTGCTCTTCAAGTCGTCGTGCCTGCTCCTCTTTGTCACGTAGCAACTGCTCCTCCAGGCGTCGAGCCTGCTCCTCCTGTTTGCGAGCCTGCTCCTCCTGTTTGCGAGCCTGCTCGTCTTGTTTGCGAGCCTGCTCCTGGAGTAATGCCATTAAGCCCGAAAGGTCAAATGAAGACGGGGCTACAGGAGACGGAAAATCTGCAGATGGACCGGTGGATGGTCCGGCGGCCGCGGCGGCGTCCAATTCCGTGGTTGGTTGACTCTCACCACCATCAGGCGCTCGTAATGGCGACCCAAACCGTCTTTCGTCCACCTCCCTCTCTCGTTGGCTTCTCGTTCTCATGCGGTCTGTCTCCTGCTTTGGTGTAGCCGGCATTATTTTATCCTCGCTTCTGACACCAAATTGTTACGAGCTGGGGTTCGGATAAAATAATTGTACGCTAATTACACCAAAAATAACACCTTTATTCGAAAAACCACAAAAAGAAATTAATCCAACAAATAACGCTCAAACACTCTTTAACTTGACTGTACACTCTTATCAATTATCACTGAATACTTGCTTCGAATCGCTATGATCGTTTCGTTTCGTCAGCCAAATCAGTAATGTCCCAGGCAGTCGTTGTGCGCCCTATTTATACCGCGACATAAGTTTCCAGAATGAACTCATAACTACTCGTAAGTACTAGTGGTAGTCGGTAGGTCTTTGAACTTTCAAGGTCGGCGGCGCCTTTGAGTTGCCGCGCCGCGCCGCGCCTGTAGGTACTTAAGGCCGGCGGCACCTTTGATGTCGCCGCGCCCGTAGGTATATACCTACCGCGCGCTCTGGAAACTATTGTAGGTACCTACGCTCTACTAGTGTGTTCCAGAATGTTCCTTTAAATGTAGGTATTGCGTCATTTTAGTACCTACTGTTTTTCTAAGAATCGACCGGCGTAACAGTACTATTGCTTATTTAAACGATAACATATCATATCGAGCATTTTCAGGTGATTTGATCTCTAAATGTTATCTCGCCAATATGTCTGATAGCAAGCGCTTGCGTCATCAGCTGATATCGATGTTTGAGATGTTGGCAATACTCGGCCAAGCCTCTGAACAAAATTTTATACTTTATTACTAGCTTACGCCCGCGACTTCGTCCGCGCGGACTACAGTTTATACTTTGTTACTAGCTTACGCCCGCGACTTCGTCCGCGCGGACTACAGTTTATCGAGATAAAAGCATCTAGGATTTAAAAAACTAATGCAAAAGTATACCACCAACGCTCTTGATGCTTTTTTTGACAGACTTGTTGTTATTTCGTTTACACGACAACATGTCATTCCGTTCCTTACAGATAGTAATCGACATTTCCAATTTTCCTGTAGCAACTTATCATTTTCCGGGATAAAAAATATCCTATGTTGGTCTCTATATTGTACAGTACCTATTTACAAAGTTTCATCAAAATCGGATCAGCCGTTTTGTCATGAAAGCTTCCCAAACAAACAAACCCCCCATTCCTATAAAAGTAGTTATTCCAACGTCTCGTTACTTTTTGACGTTTTTTGGATGGCGTTTATGTAAAACGGTTCGTTTTAAGATATAGGAACCGGCCATGAGGTCACGCCTCACGACCCTCAGCTATGAAATGAGGCTACCATCCTTTGTAAGAGCCTATGTGTCTCTATTCAGCCTACGATTGCCTGGAAGAGATCGCTGCTTAGTGATAAATCCGCCGATTCTTTTAAGTTGAGACTTTATTATTGTATCTTCAGTTCTTTTCTTGTGCAATAACGAGTTATCTATCAAATTGTTTGTTTGTTTGTTTGTCGTATGAGGTAGTGCTGGCCTCTGATGTCAGAGTTTGTCAAGCCGCTCGAGGGCCTCTGACATCTACCTAATTAATAATGGAGGAAGTCCATTTTACATTACAAATAATACTGTAAGCGTATCTCACCGGCGAATAACCTTCCCCGGGGGTCTGCTTTGGCGTCATTGAACCTATTGTTAGGGCTCTGCTGGTCGACCTCGGCCACGGTCCGCAGCACCCGCGCGGAGTCCTGCGCTCCATCCCACTCCACCTCCAACACTTTGCGGTTCAGACCCACGACGAAGTGGTTGGGCTTGCCCTCTACTGGGATTATGAATGTGGGCATGCCATCTGGAAGAAAACGGGTGCAATGTGAAATACCAAAAACTACCGAAATCAGCGCAGAATTATTTTAGCAGCATAGCCTGTTTAGCAGTATAGTCTGTTTAGCAGCATAGCCTGTTTAGCAGTATAGTCTGTTTAGCAGCATAGCCTGTTTAGCAGCATAGCCTGTTTAGCAGCATAGCCTGATTAGCAGCATAGCCTGTTTAGCAGCATAGCCTGTTTAGCAGCATAGCCTGTTTAGCAGCATAGCCTGTTTAGCAGCATAGCCTGTTTAGCAGCATAGCCTGTTTAGCAGCATAGCCTGTTTAGCAGCATAGCCTGTTTAGCGAAACCAAAATCTTATATCGATTCTAAGCCTTACTAATTTAACTAATATTATAAAAGTGAAAGTAACGCTGTCTCTCTGTTATCTTTTCACGACAAAACGGCTGAACCGATCTTTATAAAATTTGGTATGTAGATAGTTTGAATCCTGGTGAAGGACATAAGATTATTTTTGTTACAATTAACTGAAAATCCACACGAACAAAATCACGGTTAAAATACAGTTTTTCTAAAGGAAAATTTGGATTACGGATGGGACTTGAAGCCGCACCATCAGCGCCTCTGCGCGGCACATGCTCTTTGACAACTAAGCCACTGTAACCACTACCTCATTATAATTATAAGATTAGGTTTCGCTTATCAGTTGGCCCCCGAAGCAAGGGGCATGAAATGCGTACACAACCAGTGCGGGCCCGCGCCCAGTCACACCGGAAACGTCACCGGCGCCACCTTTGTACTAGCAACATAACACGTACCGAGCTTGGCGCTGGTAGTGACCCCGGTGGCGGGCTCGTACCGATGGATACTCTTGTCGAAGATGCTGACGAAGTACAGCGCCTGCTCGCGACTGTCCCAGTGCGGGCCCTCGCCCAGCCACACCGGCGACGTCACCGCCTCCACCTTTGGCGACATCTACCGAAAAAAAAACCATAAAAGTTTTGTTTATATTAATTGTTTACAATGCATTATTAATTGTGTTAATAATTTTGAAATTGGCAACCTACACGGCAAGTTGAATTATGAGATAAGTAAGTACTAATTTTTATGATAATAAGGTTTACTTGATTCAGATTTAACTCAACTCAAATCCAGTTAGTTTGGCAACATAACAAATGTTACACAGCACATTTCTATGCTTATATTCTTATTTATAGCCACAGATGGTGGATTCCTCTGAGGAATTATATGTTGATTCTTGAGGAGATTATAGAATCACGATTTTATGCCTCCAATTCGTAAATATATAAGGCTGTAGGCGTGATGATACAATATATAAGGCTGTAGGCGTGACGATACAATATATAAGGCTGTAGGCGTGACGATACAATCGCGGTACTTTAATAATGTTACCGAATACTAATTAAAAAATATGAGTACTTATATGACTTATGTTTAGGAACAGGGTTTCTTTGTCAAACAATGCACTATAGGTAATTAACACATTGAAACTTCAAACAATAATTATGAACGTTCTAATAGTTTTTGAAGGTTTATCGAACTATAACTGTCTCTCTCTTAACTTTAATCCCAGTACATTAATTACCTACCAGCAGGTGTTTTATTTTGCGGCTTCCGTCTCACTTCAGTTTACCTTTTTAAGGATTCCTTCCCGGTCAGTAACAACGCCTTCATAGTATATAGCGTTACCCCCAAAACTATGCTATGTTATTATTTGGTAAAATCGATCCAAGCTATACCTGGGTTGTTCCGAAGGTTTTTAACCAAAGAGTTCACAATTATTTTCTGCATTTATAACACATGTAACAAATCGAAAGGTAATCTCCATATGAACTTCCATGGAAAAATAACACTGACCATCTGCAGTTTCATTTTTTTATTATTTTTATCTTCTTCTTATTTTAATTCAACATTAAAACGTAGTTATTATATTCTCTTTTAGATGGTCTGTGATATCGTTTATTACTGACGGACCAAACCTCGGTGGTCGGTTAGGAAACTCTTTGATTGAGCGTTGAGCGTGCGTGCCGAGTTTATTATTTCGTGCGGCTATTTTCTTCGTATTTTTTTCCACTTCGGTTGTCCATACCCCATCCACGTTACAGCCCTTATTTTAATTGCTACGTGGAAGAATATATATATATATATATAAATATATATATATATATATATATATAAATATATATATATATATAAATATATATATATATAAATATATATATTCTTCCACGTAGCAATATATATATATATATATATATATATAAGTTCTGATGAGGCCGTTGATGAATTCAGGCGATTGTTTTTCAACCTTCCGCAAGATCTTATTTTAATACGAGTATCTTGAAAGCTGGTTCAGCCGAATGAATATAAAGAGTGAGTTAACAGGGATCTCTCCGGCAGCCGTGGTAACCGTTACAGGAAGATGTGTTCTTAGAAATTCATCTAGAGGTTTTCAAACGTATTAAAACTGCATTTTATTATTAGTTTCATATTTGAAATATGTTATTTTTTATACCTAAAACCGATTACTAGAGAAATATTTTTTTTGGTTTGATCAAAAATTAGTAACCCTTTTTTTCTAAACAAATTTCCAGTTTTGTTTTGAAATCCTAAGTTTTCGCGATTTTAGCATCGTGCTATGAAATCACAGGGTTTTGTCTGGTTTTTTTATTTTTATATGTGTTTTTTAAAAGATTCCCACACCGATCGCCGCCGATTTCTATAAAAATAACAGTGAAAAGTTTTTCTGTTAAAGTTCTTTGATTACTTATTATTGGAACCGTTTTTTTCACTTTAATTAATTTAACATATTTTGATATAACGTTATTTTAACGTTACGTTCGGGATCGATACTTGTACGAAGATCGATCGAAGAGACACATCGAGCTGCTGGCGAACAATGTGGCCAAGACAAAATTACTAATATTTTTGATGAGTGGCAATCAGCCAGTTTATGATAAAATACCAACAACAAACTTTATTGTAGCCGGCCAAGATATGTACAACATAATAAAAACGGAATTTCGGTGTGAAGGTTACGAGTTAAAGCCGGCACAGCGTCTCAAACACCAAATAATTTACATAACACCGCGAGGAAACAAAGTTTACTAACCTTTCTGCGTCCAAAGTACTTGTTAAACATCAAAAGCCAGAAGCACATTTTGAAAGAAATACTTAAATAAATAAAAAATATCACTTTAAACTATTCACACTTTCACCGAACTACTATACACGTGACAATATATATTCATACTTGAGGCAGTCTGCCTGTGAGGCTGTGCTGTGACTAACTACGTATGTGTCCGGATATAATCGTTTTGTATTTAGGCTCCAAGGCCATCTGGCCTTATTTATGGTTAGTGGAAATAAATGATTGTCAAGACAAGACAAGTATGCCATATGGTTTACGGTTACAGTAAGAACCATTTTTAACCGAGTAAAAAGTACTATTCGTTATTGTTGTATTACAGTTGTTTAATATTTTATAACGATCATTTTAAAAGTTGAATTGCTCGGAGATGGCGCGAAGTTACAATTAGGGATAATAATATGTATCCTGACTGAATGGAACGGTAGGTTACCAATTCCTAAGATTTAAATGAGCTAAGCTACGTTAGTAAACGTCGCTCGACGACACTCGTCACACATAAAACGCGTACTTCATATTATGTCATCGAGCGTAGTCGAGCGACGTTTACGAAAGTAGCCGTGTTACAAAGTCACTTCCGCCCATAACAATTTCCGTTTGAATTGTAAAATCTTACGCAGTGTTGCACTGTGCACTAACCTGAGGGCATATTTTTAAACTTTCCGGTTTAATTAATGTTTCTAAGACTAAAATTAGTATCAAAATATCTTTTCGATTTAGTTGCATTGACAGTGGCCATATTATTTTGACTAAAATCAACGTTTCGATCAAATTGCATTGACCGTGGACACGTGAACCACGATCACGGTCAATACAACTAGATCATAAGAAGGTCAGCCAAGGTCAAGGTCGAGGTCAGACAAAATGATATTTTGATATTAGTTTTAAAGTTTCCGTGAGTTTGGCACATAAGTAATTATGTTATTAACCCGTGTCAGCAATGAGTTTCAAATTCAGGGGTTTTCACACGATATACCTTCCAATTTCTTTCTAATAAGTACGTTTATCTTCCCCGGCTTGTTCTCACGTTTAAGGGTGCGCTTCGCATCTCGAAAAACCAACAGCGTCGGATACGATCGAAACCTCGGTCGTCATTTCGACCCTAAAACGTCAGTCCGGGCCCTTGATTCAGAACCATTCGATAACTCAGTTGTCGATCGATTCGGTATTATTTATTGTGTGGATTCTGTTTTAAATAGTTCAATTCAATACATATTTCATTCACAATATCGAATCGAATCGATCGAAAGGTTCTGATTCGGGGGGCTGGCCTGTTAATACCATAATTCATTTCGATATTAACCCGTAACTAATTCATTTATAAATCAAAATAACACATACCTAACTGAAATGAACGCCTTGTATAATTAAAACTTTCAAAGTATAACTACCTAACGCCTTAAAATCCCTGACTTTGTCAAAAGAACGCACAAAAACTATACTCACTGTTCAACTGACAAAAATGTTGTAAAATAAAAACAGTAAAACAAGCAAACAATCAGCACACATACCATTCCTCTCCGAGTTATATATGCTTTACTATCTAATCTAATCGAGCTGGAGCGATCGCGAATTAGTTATCTCGCCGGAGCGGCGCGGGCGGCGGGTACAGTGCGGATCAGATCCAAATGCTAACATTTGGCATTTGACTTGATTTGATTTGGTTTCACGAATGGTCCTACCACTCGTAAACACCAATGCTGAGGGTCTACTCCCTGTGGGAATAAAAACTATGACAAAGACCCAGCAGTTCGTTAGTTGTTGTCAAAATTAGGGTGTAGTTAGATATATAGGTTTGTAAGATCTCTTTGAAGCTTGCGCTGATAAATGTCGTGTGGTTGGTCTTGGATATTTTGGGAGACGATAATACACGACCAAAATTAAGTACGACCAGTATTGTACAGCCAATATTACATGGCCTGACATAACGTGTACATGAATTCGTATTAATATTTGGACGGCTAAAGGGCGTCACAGACGATTAAGATACTATAATATTTGATGTTACGATATCTGCATATAAAATATTATAGCATCTTAGGGTATCACACACGGTAAAGATACGACAATATATTGAAAATTATTCATACGCTCGCAGGCCGTCCTAGGTGCCACACGTATTTTTTATATACAGGATAAAAAATACGTGTGGCACCTAGGATATATTATAGCTATGAATCATCTTGTTTACCCCAGCTTTCAAACATAAAAAAAACCACAGCTAAATAGGTCCATTTGTTTGGAAGCTACGATTTTCACCCCCCTTTTCTTCTCACCTCCCCCCTCCCTCTCCCCATATATCTAAGAACCATCTCGATCATATCAGCCTTGGAACAGAAAAAAACGCATCAAAATCGGTCCATTCGTTTGGATTCGCTACGATGCCACACTGTGTGTGTGGCATCGTAGCTCCCAACCCCCTCACACACACACACACACACACACACACACTCACAAACACACACACACTAACTAAACTCATAACACCCATCTCTTTGTTCAGGGGTTAAAAAAAACCGTCACGAATACAAAACAGAGCGACCTGTAGAGCATATTACCATATATTTTGTATCTTAAGATAGTATATTAATATATATTTTGTATCTTTTACGATATATTTCGTATCTTAAGATGACATCTTTTAATAAATTTCATATCGCTCGATATCTTAAGATACTGTAAGATGCAAATATATATTATCTTCGCCGTTTGTGATGGTTCATATAAATTGTATAGCGAGCGATATTTTATCTTAAGATAAAATATTATCGTATCTTAGTCGTCTGTGACGCGCTTAATACTGGCCGTACTGGTGTATTATTACCCGTATAAAATCGGTCCTGGTTGATAATGTACGGCCAGTATTACGCAGCTAATATTACGTGTACTCGTACAACTGGATGCGTAATATCAGCCCGTGCCGATTTTGTACGACCAATATTACGAAGCCAACCATAGACAAAGATAGAATCATTCCTTGATGCCTTGTTTGTGTAGGCGAGTGTCAAGAAGAAAAAAACTGTCACAGAACCGAATCGGCCAACCCCGACTCCACGTGGTCTTGTCTGCCTACACTAGTGTTTTTAAAAAGCTGGAGGCGCGGAGGGAGTGCAGCCCCCGTCCGCTGTGACAAAGTGCAGGTACCAGGGCGAGCTGGAGCGGCGAAGGCTGATGTCCTCGTAGGCAAAGCCGCGGGCGCATCAAGTAATTGTATGAAATCATAATGAATTATTTAGTACGTATGTATTGTATACTATCTATGCTCTTCTGAGGCTGACTGTCCATTAAAACTGTACGAGGCAGAAGGAGCCATCATAAACCCGACCAATAGAATCGCTTCCTTATGCAGTAAGTATGTTGCAAAAATTGTTTTTTTTATAGTTATAATAAAAAAAGTTAGTTTATTTTTGCCGCTTCTAGCATCGGTCCCTCGCTTAAAAAAGTTTCTCGACTTTTCCATGCAAAGCTGCACATTTTGCTAAACACTGTCATTGATCTGACGGCGCATACTACCAGTAGCTAGACGTTTTCTGAAATGACTAATGATGAAGATAGACAGCATCAGTTGTAACATAAATATTATCGCTACGTTACGCTCTATGCGGAACTAGTAACACAGTACTCTTTGAGTGAAGTTAATTTTGTAGTTGAGCACGGTAAGTCAGTAATCTTTGCTATACCAATGCAACACGCCTAAAAAGATCATAATATAAAGCCAGTAATGCCAGCAGTAGTAGTAGTATCCTAGTTTGGGGCTAGGTAATGGGAAGTCACCATATGTTCTACTATTTGTTCTACCAATAGAACAAGTAGGACAATAAACTTGGTTTATCTACTAATCCATCTGTTCTACCAATAGAACAAGTAGGACAATAAACTTGGTTTATCTACTAATCCATCTGTTCTACCAATAGAACAAGTAGGACAATAAACTTGGTTTATCTACTAATCCATCTGTTCTACCAATAGAACAAGTAGGAAAATAAACTTGGTTTATCTACTTATTTATTCAATTTATTTATTTATTCAATTCATCAACAATTTACATTATGTCGAAATATTAATTACAATTATTAAAATACAATTACAATTAAGTTTATTAAATACACTAAACATGAATTGAAAATAATATGAAAATATAGTTATGACTCTAACTTACTCTAAAATGTTTACATTTGCCTATTCCGGTCGTTTAAATAGTCAGAAATAGAATAATAGTTGTTCGTCATTAAATACTTTTTACTTTTTTCTTAAATTGGTAGCCACTGTAAACTGTTTTTAACTCAACTGGTAATTCATTGAACAGTTTAACAGCCTGATAGCGGACACTATGTTCAGCTATACGTAAACAAAGATTAAAATCATCCTTAATATCCTTTCTCCGTGTGTTTTCTCTAGTCAATCGATCTTCTTCTGTTTCTCTGCAATTCAGGTATTTCATAAAATATGTCAAGGTAACTAATATATATAAGCAAGGAACAGTCAACAAACCAAGTCTCAAAAAATGCTTCTTGCAAAGACTCAGTTTGCCGTATGCGTACCATCGTGCTTCTGTATTGTATTTATAACTGTTGCCCCAAAGCATTATACTGTAACGCAGTTTTGATTCCACTAGAACAAAGTACACAGATTTCAACTGTTTTACAGTTACCTCATCACGCAAACTCCTGCTTGCAAAGCAGGCCGAACTTATAGAATTTTCTATTGACTTAATCTCAGCTTTCCAATTACGATGAACATCAATGTGGACACCACACAGTCACAGTTAGTCAGTCAGTCAGTCATTCAGTCAGTCAGTTTAGTCACATACGTTACCTTCTGTGTCAACTGTTGTTTCTCCTTTTTTTTAAATCTGATTTGGTAATTTTTATCGGCCACCCGCGACACAGGCTTGACCTAGTGCGGGGACCACTGGCAATTTTATTTATTTGTAATTTTATTATGGTTAAATAAACATTTTGTATATTTTTTTGTACCTAAAAACCTAACTGTATCTACACAATCCACACTACTTTTACCAAGCTTAACATGCAAAGTTTCTTTATTTGTTGCCGTTGTTTTAAAGAGCATTAAGTTTGTTTTATCGGTATTAAGAACCAAATTGTTTGCATCAAACCAAATCTGAAAGCTCTCAAGTGGCAAGTCCAAGCTTTCCTGTAATGTGGTCAAAGACTCCGACGATAAAATTGCGTTTGCATAAAGTACCATAGAAGAATTAGGGCTATTGGTCTCCATGAAATCAACTAGGTCGTTAGTAGAAATTATAAAGAAAATTGGGCCCAAAATGGAACCCTGCGGAACACCAACATTGTGTTGTGTCAAGTCCGATCGATAATTCACTTGAACATTATTGTCAATTGATGATAATTCAACAAACTGTTGACGACCACTTAAATAAGACTTCAACAATCCCAGTGCAGACCCCCTTACACCGTAATGCTCTAATTTGACCAGTAAAATGTGATGATTTACGGTATCAAACGCTGAACTTATGTCAAGAAAAAGCCCACCAACCTTACCTTGTCATTCAGTCTATTGATCACATCTTCTACCAATGTTTTACCAATGTTACTAATCATCTGTTCTACTATTTGTTCTACCAATAGAACATAAGTAGGAAATTAACTAAGTTGATCTACTAGTCCATATGTTCTACTATCTATACTTATATATTTAAACGGGACTTAATCGCGCTGAAAACTTAATTTTATTTACCTCGACGTTTCGATCAAGTTGCATTGATCGTGGTCACGAGAACAAGTAGGAAAATAAACTAGGATGCCCAGACCAACTCCAAACTAAGCTTAAAATATACAATACATATATTTCATTCTTCAGACAATAGTTCTCCATATTATACGTAATGGTTTTTTTTATCATTATTTGATTATATATCATTCGCAGGTGTCGGGGCGGAAGTTGATGTGAATTGTCCGAATATATTTATTTATATTTAGATAAGCCTCAAAAAAACCTAAAACATATTTAATTATGGACAGGCTCCCGTCTGTGCTCTGTCTCACCTATTATGTGGTTAACCGAATGCCTAGGAGAGCGGAGAACGGTAGTGGAATAAAAAAAACAGTTCTGTGCAAGCATTGTCTCACCTCTTCCCCGTTTAGGCCCAGATTTACATAATTATAGAAATTACTAAGAGATGTGAATGAATAAAAAACATATTTATAGTTTGGTAGTTTATTTTAAGTCCCCTAGACCATTTTATTTATTTATCTTCGTTGTACATTATTTTTGTTACTTACTGCTTGCTTTCTTATAAGTATAGAAGATAAGGAATACCAAAAGAAAACAAGTACAATTGGTTTCTTTTTAACTCTTGACTTGGACAAGGTAGTGCCAAGCACGTGATCTTAAGAAACCACTATTTATCCCTTCCTTATCCCTAGTCCTAAGGTGGTCTTAGCTTGACGGGTGACCCCCTTGACAGAACTAACATTTTCCTGAACTCGTAATGCTAAGATAAAGTACACTTGAGAGAGATTACATTGACAGCTACTGATATAAGGTACCTCTCGCTTCTAGAAGCTGAAGATAAAAATACTATGTCAACTGCCTATCTCGTGTTATGTAATCCATTATGTGCCGGTAATGATAAGGACAGTGTCCGCTTTTAGAATTGTTTATTATGTTTTGATGCCCATTTACCTAATAATACTTCGCCTTCTAACCTTTGTGCCATAGCTACAAGTGAAAAAACCGAAAAGCCGTGGCTGCTAAATCGATAGAGGACTTCAATGCAAACAAAAAATGTTAGAACACTGGTATCCTAAAGTTTTACATTTCTGAGATATTGGAGATCAAAGGCAGTTTTTTAATCATTATGATATCTTTTGAGTTTTTTAAACATTATGTCTTCAAAACTTTTGTTTTTATGTGTACACATCTAATGGCGCGGTACGAGGGTAACGCAGACTGTTTCTCTCCTTTCAACCCTTTCTAAAATCCTTGAAAAACTGGTCAAAAAATGAGTGTTGTTGAGAAAAATTGACTTCTTAATCAAAATCAATATGGTTTCAGAAAAGGGTGGTCGACAGAGGATGACGTTAACGTCTCTGATTACGTCATATATGGATGTTGGTGATAAGTGTCTAGGAGTCTTTTTGGATCTCCAAAAGGCTTTCGATACAGTCTCTATTCTTATCTTGTTGACGCGGTTACAGAAAGTTGGCATCAGAGGTTTAGCTTGTGACTGGTTCGCAGATTATTTATCTGGAAGGAGTCAGCGGGTATGGGTTGAAGGTTATAATAGTGATAGCGCAGTGTGTAACTACGGCGTGCCGTAAGGTAGTACGCTGGGACCTACACTCTTTCTGATTTATATTAATGATCTATGCAGAACTACTTTACCGGCCTTTTAAATAGGCAAAAAAATTGCACTTCTACAAGTCAAAACATAAAATTTCATGAACAAGGAGAACTACTTTTACTTTCTTTTTTTTTGTACTTTTACTCGTTAGGTAACATTGTAAAAAATAAAAAATACATTAGAAATCTCTTGCATTTAAAAACAAGATATTTCAAATGTTGATAAATAATATTAACGTGATTAAAACAATAACAAAGGTATTTATTTTAGCGACTTTCCGGTATTTTATGCCACATAATTGTGACTTAGGTAACAATGTTCACTTGGTGGTTACATACTAATAAATAAATAAATATAAAAAATATTATTATCGCACCTACTTCGTTTTACTTAGAAAATAACAACAGTACCTACTTAATTAGCGATACTTTTAAGACAATAACTTAAATAATTGTTTAATTTGATCAATACAGAACAGAATTACAGTTCTTTTTTCTAAAAATAAAAAGCAAATTACTACTTACCGTTCACTGAGCTGATTTCTTCGTACGGTTCGACGCCGCGGTTCGCTTCCGCTAGTCTACGCGCTCCGTGTCGGTATTTCCACGGCTTCCATTCCTTTGCCGAACACGCAAACTGTTATGGAAGAGCTGAAACCAAATATAACATGGATGTAATGAATATACATTATACATACATAGGTACTTTATTATTGTTTCGATCCATCGTTTAATTTCGTTTTTTTCTCCAGTTGTCATACTAAAACTGCTTTGAGGTAGGTAGGTACAATAGCCTGCACTAATACCTATACATACATTTCGTAACTTTTAAAATAATTACTTGTGTTGTTTACAAAATTGAGTTGAAAATTTTTAGACGATTATGGCAACAATTTCTTGTGCTTTGTGATTACGGCATAAATTGATGGTTAATTATATAGTGTAGGTACATCTTACTCAGAGGAAAATATTAATATAAACTTAGGGTTGGCGCAAACAATGAATTGTCCATACAAACGTAAAACCAAACTCATTTGTAATTGCTGGGACAATATTTACACTATATTATATTATTATTATTTATTTATTTATATTCAGACAATGTCCATAAAATTGTTAGTATAGGTCTTATTTATCTATGTTAGTCTAATACATATATATTTATCTAAGTTCCCAACTGTATTTTGTTTTCAAAACACAAGAAACGAAATTTAAACGAATTGAATTTTTGTCGCGAAAATAAGGAAAATGTAATATTTGCTTACATTTACTTTTTATTCCATTCCATTCCATTCCATTCCGTGTGGTAGCTTTTTCGCGCGCGAGCAAGATAGTAGGTAAATGACATTTTGGAACCTAGATAAATATTATTCTAATCAGAATTATATCATAATTATGGTAATATGCTTCAAACTACGAATGTTTTGGAATTACGATTGTAAGGACAATTCATTGTTCGCCGGCCCCTTAATAGGCAAAGCTGAAGGCAGAAATAACAAATTAATATAGTTTGTTTAATTCCACACGTGCACTGACACAATTATTTTTGTATGTTAAATTTTTTTGGTTATGAATCTTTACCTAGAATGACTGATAATATCCATCCCTTGTATATCAGCGACATCACTATAGACTTGTGATAAAAATGTGCATTCAATTTCATCAGTTTCTACTCTCCACTCGAAGAGAGTTATCCTCTGATCTATTGACGTTGATAAGATGAAATGATCTACCAAACATATACCAGTTATTTCAGAACTGTGGTGCTTATCCAAAATCTTTGAGTCTAGTACTTTCATAGAAGTCAAGTCAGTCTGGTTAAGTACTCCTAGTAGTACTAAGTGCATAGCATTATCGTCTCCTCCAGTTGCTATCAGTAATCTGTCATTCGATATAGTTCTCGAGGCGAAACTGTTAATACCTGATTTATTCGTTTTTGTTACGAAAAAAGGTTCTTTATTTTCTTTTTCAGAGACATCCCAAAATGCAACTTCACCTGTAGTTGTACAACTGACAAACATATTTTTGTTCATAAAGCTGAGACAGTTAGTTTTCAATATACAAGTCTTGTGGTATTTCAGTTCTTCGGTTAGATCAAATATCGCTTTTTCAGTATTGAAGTCAAGAATAAAACCTCTAAGTACAGCATCCGAGCAACCCGCAAATATTCGGAATTTGCCATCTTCTATTCTAATACAATCTACATCCATGATTCTTGTTTCCGGATCGAAATCAACAGGACAGTTTCTCCAGTTTTGATTGCCTTTCCTCATCTTATCTGTTCCTCTTATCATATAATCAATCAATTCTCGTGATTTTACTTTTATTTCTTTATTTATTTGAACATATGATATAATTTTGACGCATATTTGAGCTCTGCCTCCTGCTGATATCAGCAATAAGCTATCGTCATCCAAAGGATATGTTTTTAATGCTCTTATACTTGATAACTGCTTGAAAATCACATGATCTTCAAATTCTAGCTCGGAATTAGCCGAAGATATCCTTAAAGTAGTGTCTTCTCCACCGGTAATAAAGAATGTTGCAGAGTGTTGCTTCTTTTGAAACGTTTTTAAGCAGTTGATTTCTTTCGAATGTGAACCGTTTACTATATTCTTGGGTACAATGTTATTCAACTGAAATTTGACAGTATTAATATCATAATTTTTCAAATAAACCAATGTGATAAATTCCTCATAATCGCCGTTAACTTTTCCAAAGTATCTGATAGCGTCCCAAGATCGATGCCCTCCACCACACGCCACTTCTAGCAGTTTTGAATTCAATTTAATATTGAAGACTACAAAAACTCTCTCCTGAAATCCACAAACTATATTATGTTCTTTATCTAAAAACTTTTCAATCCATTTGAATTCTAGATCTTTGCTACTCATCAACTTTACTTTATCTTCATTTATACTTAAATATTTGATAGTGCCATCTCTCCCTGTTGTAATGATGTCAGTATCTCTTATAGTTATAGAAGTAGGTCCGTATCTTCCGTGTACTTTGCTAAAAGACTTAATAGGCCTCTTCTGTCCCTTGATATAAACATGAATATTACCACATCTGTCGCCAACCACAAACATGTTTTTGGTGTTGTCTACAGCTGATGCCGTCAACCATCTTTCTTTACAAGCTGGTAGCTCAAAATCTGTATAAGATTCTGAGCTTGAATCCTTTGATGCTAAAATTGTAATAACACCATTCTCCAAACATAATACTAAATGTCGATTTCCTGCCCATTGCATTGAAAGAATTTTAGTTATTGGCAGTTTTGTATCAATAATTTGTAGAAGACAAGCTGAGTCTTTACAGTTCTCTGCAAAAACATCTAGTTTCCCATTCATGTCTGCTAGAGCTACCATTTGCTTACAAGAAGATATGCTTATCAATTTATATGTAGATTTGTGATAAAGCTTGTGAAATGTTTTCGTTTCTTCTTCAACATTATAATAGACTATTTCGTCCTTTTCATTCAGAACAACTATGTTTCGTCTAGCTGTGAGAACAACTCTCTTCGGTGCTTCAATATTGAGATTTAAGATATCATTGTTGCTATAATCTGTTGCCAACGTCAGAGGGTGTAATATAACGGCACAGTCGCCTCCTCCGGTGACCACAACATTGTTATCTGTGTCTACAGACCATAAGCAACCATTTTGATGGCTTTGTATTTTCTTGGCTAAACTGCCATCAAAATTCCAAAAGCAAATTGCAGCATCTTCTCCTACTGATATGATTTTATCATTGCCTATACAGCTTCTCATGACTCTCGCTGTGTGGCCGTACAGTTCATGCTTACATACTATGTCAATACTTTTCCAGTATTGCATTGAGTCGGAAGGGTGCTCTGGTTTGATATGTGGTCCCCAGACCCTTAGTGATCTGTCATCAGATGTGGTGACAATTATGCCCTTTTGCAGGTCGCAAGATATTGAGAAAATAACACCCTGAAATTAAGAAGCAGATTTTAAACTCTCTGTGCCTTTTAATTAAATTAAAAAGAAGTTGATTAATAATTTCAAATTAACCGCCTTACTTAGAAAAGATAATTAATGACAATTAGTACTGTGCAGTGCAATATTGTAGTGTGCAGTATTATTAATCATTGCATAACTTTTTTTATGTAAGGTGGGTTGTAGGTAATATTTTTGCTTTTGTATAATACAGATGGACTACAAAAACAAATTTTTTATCCTCATCTCTACTTCAGTTAAAATGAATGGCCACCCTATAAACTTCTCATTTGATTCTGTTATGAAACAGCATACCTTATGTCCTTCTAACCGATGTAAAGGCTTTTCTTCTCCACAAACATGCACAATCACCTCTGAGAAGACTGTGCCCGCCATAACCAGCACTTCCTTGCACAAAGGTAGCAGCAGACCGCTGTAAAGGATGGAGTTATCTTTACTGCAGCACTGGGAGGTGAGGGTCTGGTCTGTGGTGTTCCAGTGCTGTAAATATATGAATGATGTAATGAGCAATGCGAAAGATGGGGAGAGTACTTGTCTAAGTTACAGGACACTAGTGATTAGTGAGAGGAGATAATAATACACAATCAAAATAATGTACAACCAGTATTGTACAGCCAATAATACACGGCCTGCTATTAAATGCACATGGATCCAAAATATTTAGATGGCTATCCAAATATTATGCCCGCATAATTATTGCCCGTACAAAATCGGTCCGGGTTGATAATGTACGGCCAGTATTACGAAGCCAATAATATGTGTACAACTGGAATGCGTAATATCAGCCAATATAACACGGCCAACAATACGAAGCCAACCATAGACAAATATAGAATCACTCCTTGGAGCCTCATTTGTGTAGGTCACAGAACACAGTGTCACAGAACCGAATCGGCCAACCCCGATTCCACATGGTCTTGTCTTCCCTACACTAGTGTTTTTAAAAAGCAGGACGCGCAAAGAGAGTTCACCCACTGTCCGTTGTAACAAAGTGCAGGTACCAGGGTGAGCTGGAGCAGCAGAGGCGAGCCAATAGTACGCAACCAAATAATGTACACCCTGATATTACGAGGCCAATCCACGTAATATTTGTTGCATATTATTGGTTAATGTGATATAGGGAATCATTAGTGAGCTCCAGTAATAAATATATAGCCAGATAAATATAGTAGCTTTATATTGAAAGTTTGAAGCCTGCTTTACATAGAAAATATGTAGTTTTAGTTACCTGAACGAGATTGTGAGCTGTCATCAGTGCTACATTGTTTTCATCCATCCAGACACCAGAATGTAACCAATCATCACACACCACCGGTTCGAAGCACCTCGTGAACACCTCAGTATCATTTTGTCTTGACGTGGAAGAAACCACAGTGAACTGCTTACCCCCAAAAACTAATATTTTTTTACAACTTTTGGAAGGAATAAGTCCATAGATTTTCTGCCCATTCAAGCAAAGAAACCGTTGTAAAAACTTACTGGATGTTTTTTGAAAGACGTTGGCTGAGCTTCCAATCCCTGAAAGTATATTTATTATGTGAAATTTAAAACTTTTATCTCTTTTCCATTCATACATAACCTAAAAAGCATACCTGCTATGATGAAGTTTTCAACTATTTTCAATGAAGTTACGTCCGTTCGTAAGAATAGAGACATTTTAATACTTATTGATATTGATTATTTTCAATTATAATAGCAATCTCAATTCATATTAGGTATGTACCTATTTGATTTAATTTGCAATGCAAAAAAAATACGGTCAAAACAATATGTACACGAACGAAATTTGTTCCAGCCAGTTCCAGGGGGCCGTTCGTTTTGTAGCAATTGGCGAAAATACTTTGGCCATTTGTGAGTGAAATTAGCGTTCTGAACCTTTTCGATCATCGTTCGTTTTGCAAGTTTCAATGTCATGTTGACATAGAAAAATCGTCTTTATTCCATGAAAGATAGGGTCGTTTTACATTCAGTTTGGAAAGGATCGGTAGTGTCAAAACTTGCAAAAATCACAAAAGTGTTGAAAATATTCAAAGAAACGGCTTTTCAAAAATGTACATTTCGAAACTGCCCACAACGCCATCTCATCATCTCGAACGCAGGCCAGGTAATTTCATATTAAGTCCTCCCACAGATTAAGTATCAAAGTCATCCCCTCAGACTCAGACCAAATATTACCTCTGACTCAGCTGAAGCAGAGCATGACTGTGCCCTTTCTTTCTTTTAAAGATGAAATGAAAAAGACAAAAGATAATTTACATGCCAACTTTTAGTTAAGTTGCATAATAAGTGTATATTATTTTATTATTTTTATGTGTAAAGTTATGGGTTGTTCTCTATTAAATCAATTACATAAATGAGAGTCGAGTCGAGGGGAGCAGGATAACTTAGTCTTTCGATTGTATCAAAAACATATAAACACCTAACTAATGAAATTTACCGCCAGCAATCGTGAAAACGTGATAATAACGCACGATTTTAAAACTGACTCCCGTATTCTTCTGTAATTTTGGGATTTGCCAAAATTCAATATGAACTAGCTTATTGTTTATATTAAAAAAACACAACTCTAAACGAGGGAATCAATAAATTCATAAAAAAAAGTATCGGATCGACGGGCTTTTTGTAAACTCATTTTGTGGGATTCCTAGGTAATTTCATCAAGCCAAAAATTGTAATTATTTAAAAAATATTCTTTGTTTAGTACTAAAAGAAAAACTTTATGTAAGCTATGTTATGTACTCGTATGTGGGGAATGAGGAAGAACCGTCGCAAAGATCGCATGGGGGGGTCCCCATGCGATCTTTGCGACGGTTCCTTTATAAACTTTTTCACCTGGGGAAGCGGGACAGCAGCTCGATTCCATAACTTGGCTTCAATCAGATTGTCACTTTTTTCATAGCAAAATCGACTCTATCGCAAAGCATTGAATTTCACGGCTTGAAACCGTCATGATCAACATTACGTAATCGCAGTGCCGAACGTGCCCGGCTTTCGTAGCAGCGTCCACGCAGTTCAACGACTATATCCGACGTGAACTGTCAAAAGTGACATGCAGAAGAGCGGCCATTTTGTCGAGGTTTTTGATTTTCAACCATGAACAACAGGAAGCAGTGGCGTTCCGAAAGCGACGCCCAGAGGCCCGTGATTTCACCAGGAGTGGAGCCAGCCGATCATAACAAGGAAATTTTACGGTTGAGAAGAGTACTCACGAGTATGCACGGTTGTCTGGAAGAGATCGCTCTGAGCGATAAGACCGCCCATTGTGACACTTTATTATTAATTTTGTTTTTTTTTATTTGTAAGATTTTTATTTGTTTGGTTCAATAAAGTTATCTATCCATCCCGTAATCTTGCGGGAGTACTATTCTCAACCGCCCGCCGTCATTGATCTGGATTGCTCCAGATCGCATGCGAACGTAATGGTACCTCAAAAATAAACATAGTAGTATATACTCTCTCCCTGGATTCCCCCCTAAAGTCTGTTGTCTCTCCCGCCTGTTAGATATAGTAATTTATTACAGTGAGCCCTGATGCCAGAAAGACATGTTTCTTACCATTAAAATTACTGTAAGTTGCACCATACTGACTATATTTTCCCCTCTCCTCGGCTTTAGGCGAAGGTAGTTAGGTCTCCTTCCATCAGTACCCCTAGTACAAGTTTTTATAGTTTTTGAAAACGAAATGTAGTTTCGCCTAGTTCCATACATTTACTGTCAGCGCCTCTTGCGGAAACTTGTAGGAACTAAAATTGGTAGAACGGGTTTTATCAAACGGTAGTATTCGAATTCGAAATAAAGTTTTCGAGTATAGTTTGCATTTTAGCAGTACGACTTGCCACTTTCGTAGTAAACTTTGACGAATTCGATCATTTTCGAAATATTGTTACTCGTTAGATAAATTTTCGTGAGAGCTTCATGAGATCTTGCGATTTTTTATTTTATTATGAAAACGAGACGGTATCTTGCGTAGAGGTTAGCCTCGGAGGCTGTAGGAGCTGACCGTCGTGAAGGGGAGCGACAGGAGCTTGACGTAGGCGGAAATTAATTACACCCAGTCACATCTGTTACACTAACTTTGTGCAACGGTATCGGCTCACGGCCTCACTAAATAAGGTTTTGTCTATCTCTTAATACTCTGCGGGAAAATACAAATCTCAGGAACTCTCAAAGAATCTCTCTAGAGACTATCTAGAGACCACGGTAAGTTAATAGTTAGGTACTTACCTACTCATATCTAGCCGACCAAAATACTTTATCTTATTTTGAACTTGTATTTTGTATTTTTGTAGCACTTATGTACCTACCAACAATAATACTTCCAAAAAAATACATGAATTGTAGTGCGAAACACTACCAATCTACCTAATTTACAATTTCAATGTCGTGATGACGTCACGTCGTGATGTCGTCATTTCTATTTCGCCAAATATGACTCAATTGATGAAACAAACACAGTTCAGGATTCCCAACTAAATTACTAGTTGGGAATCCTGAACTATGTGTTTGTTATCAAAAATGAAGTATTACATCGAAGCTAGATGTCGTAGTTGAGGCATAAAATCAATATAAAATAACTAGGTTGTGTTGGATTACTTTGGTCCGTAACTTCGTTAATACTGAACGAAATTAAAGACCAAAGGTACCGAAAGAATCAGAAAAATACGTTCTTTCCATTTATCACATCAATTAAACGTAAATCGATTATCATTTTTTCGCAATAAAACCACATATAAAAACGACATACGAAAAACAAAACGTCAAACACCAATACGGTGGACTATATATTTTGTCTCTTTTTTTTGCTTGCGGGGAAGAGAGATAGAAATATATAGTTTGAAATTCGTTCAATCGTTCTCTTCGATTTTTTTTATCGTATGACTTCATTTGAAAACATGAACTCGTCCTACCGATTACACGCAAAACTGTTAGTTTAGCGAGCTCACGAAACTTTTTTCCGTTTTAATGTGCAAACCCGTAGGTACTAGGCGTACAGGAGAGGCCTTCTTACTCAGAGAAATTGCTATAATTTCTCTGAGCCTTCTGAGGTCTAACCAGCAATACGGCCAGGTCTTAAGGCCCAATTTCTCTCCAGCTACTACTCTTCCAGGCAAAGTTTTTGTTATATTTCTTTCCCTTCTTTATCGTATCGCTCAAGTTGTAAACTAAATTTCAATTACCACACTTCAATTAGCATAAACAGATCTCATGCTACCTAACCTACGACACTAAATAATTTGGATTGAAATTGTAGGTTAAAAGTTACGGAATACGGACAAATACAAACGAAAGGTTAGGGTACCTCCAAGAATGTTTCATTTCAAGATGTTGACCCGTAATTCAAAATCTTTGGGTTGACCAGTTTTTTTCACATTGCGGGCGGAGCGCTTTTGCGCCCGCCCCACTGTCCGCTGTGTCCGCTGGTGACGCTGTAGAGGTAGCTATAGACCAACAGCAAATATCCTTATTATAAATTTAAAAAAAACTTTGTATTTGACTTTAAAGCTTGATGCAATGAAAGATTTAAAAAAAAAACACATAATCACGAAACGAAGTGGAAGTAGATCGTTAAAGTAGCCACTATTCATCATCATCATTATCATGTCAGCCTTTAGAAGTCCACTGCTGAACATAGGCCTCCCCCAAAGAGCGCCATGACGAGCGATCTTGTGCCACCGCCATCCACCGACTTCCTGCGATGGCTACAATGTCGTCGGTCCATCGTGTGGGGGGTCTCCCCACACTTCGCTTGCTTGTTCGTGGTTGCCATTCGAGAACCTTTATTCCCCAGCGGTTGTCGGTTCTGCGAACTATATGGCTTGCTTATTGCCACTTCAACTTGCAAACTCTGAGAGCTATATCGGTAGCCATTATTGGTTGCCTATATTATATTTGCATTGGAACCGCACCTTTCTTAATAACTACGTAAATTAAAAAGAAATAATCTTCTAATATATAACAAAAAAGGTTTATTTCAAAATTCTATCTGACATTTAGAAGTAGGTATATAAATTAATAACACAACCAGTGTTTTTAGTAGTATCTAATCGCTTTGGTGTTGACTAAGCGGATAGTGCTCTGGGTATTTAGTAGTATCTAATCGCTTTGGTGTTGACTAAGCGGATAGTGCTCTGGGTATTTAGTAGTATCTAATCGCTTTGGTGTTGACTAAGCGGATAGTGCTCTGGGTATTTAGTAGTATCTAATCGCTTTGGTGTTGACTAAGCGGATAGTGCTCTGGGTATTTAATAGTATCTAATCGCTTTGGTGTTGACTAAGCGGATAGTGCTCTGGGTATTTAGTAGTATCTAATCGCTTTGGTGTTGACTAAGCGGATAGTGCTCTGGGTATTTAGTAGTATCTAATCGCTTTGGTGTTGACTAAGCGGATAGTGCTCTGGGTATTTAGTAGTATCTAATCGCTTTGGTGTTGACTAAGCGGATAGTGCTCTGGGTATTTAGTAGTATCTAATCGCTTTGGTGTTGACTAAGCGGATAGTGCTCTGGGTATTTCTTTAAATGCTCCTCCATTTGCTGCATTTGTTTTCTGAAATAGGAACAAGAAATTATGTTAATAAACATGTAGATCCGCGAGTCACGAGTGGCGCGGCGAGACGATTCGCGGCCATATTTATGGAGCGGTAAGGGCGGGGGTAACGCTGACTGCTGGTGCCACGAGTCACGAGTGGCGCGGCGAGACGATTCGCGGCCATATTTATGGAGCGGTAAGGGCGGGGGTAACGCCGACTGCTGGTGCCGCGAGTCACGAGTGGCGCGGCGAGACGATTTGCGGCCATATTTATGGAGCGGTACGGGCGGGGGTAACGCCGACTGCTGGTGCCGCGAGTCACGAGTGGCGCGGCAAGACGATTCGCGGCCATATTTATGGAGCGGTAAGGGCGGGGGTAACGCCGACTGCTGGTGCCACGAGTCACGAGTGGCGCGGCGAGACGATTCGCGGCCATATTTATGGAGCGGTAAGGGCGGGGGTAACGCCGACTGCTGGTGCCACGAGTCACGAGTGGCGCGGCGAGACGATTCGCGGCCATATTTATGGAGCGGTAAGGGCGGGGGTAACGCCGACTGCTGGTGCCACGAGTCACGAGTGGCGCGGCGAGACGATTCGCGGCCATATTTATGGAGCGGTAAGGGCGGGGGTAACGCCGACTGCTGGTGCCACGAGTCACGAGTGGCGCGGCGAGACGATTCGCGGCCATATTTATGGAGCGGTAAGGGCGGGGGTAACGCCGACTGCTGGTGCCACGAGTCACGAGTGGCGCGGCGAGACGATTCGCGGACATATTTATGGAGCGGTAAGGGCGGGGGTAACGCCGACTGCTGGTGCCACGAGTCACGAGTGGCGCGGCAAGACGATTCGCGGCCATATTTATGGAGCGGTAAGGGCGGGGGTAACGCCGACTGCTGGTGCCACGAGTCACGAGTGGCGCGGCGAGACGATTCGCGGCCATATTCAAGTTATAAACCATCTCGTAAAGAATGAAGGAATAAGAGCGCGCGGTTCAACATTTTGCTAGTTGTTTTCTTTTTTACCCGACTACAGGAAAGCATGGGAAGAGTAATGAGTTTAACAGTCTATGTATGTATGTATGTATGTATGTATGTATGTATGTATGTATACATGTATGTGTTTATGTCTCTCTCTACGGTTTATGTGGATGTTCCACCATAGCGTCTCCCTCATTGGTTCGATTTTGACAAGCGATGTGTCAATCGATTCGTCTTCAGGTAGGTATAGAGTGTCATAGGGCTATTTTCTTTACCCGTGTTCAAACTGAAAACTTGGTCCGATTTTGCCAAGCAAGGTATCAGTCGATTTGTCTTCATGTATATGCAACTTTTTTTAATCGTTAACGGCAAGGCAAAGGAAGGGTTATGTATTCATACTAAAACTTGGCCAGATTTTGACTAGCGTTGTATCAATCGATTCGTCTTCATCGCAAGAGTGTGATAGACAATTTTTACCCCACCGTAGTCAGGCTTTAGTTTTTGGACTTGTCTTGTTGTAGTAACCGGCCTTTGTATTTAACGTTGGTTTAAGTTTTGGACTTGTCTTGTTGTAGTAACCGGCCTTTGTATTTAACGTTGGTTTAAGTAGTAACTCACAGGATTCTCGGAGGCATGTCGTAATAAACGTCTTCGAACATTTCTTTCCAATGAGGTCTTTTCTTTTTCTCGGCTTCCTGCATTGTCTTCACCACAATATCTCTTGATTCCTTCTGCCAAGCCATATCAGCGTCCTCGTTCCACAGACCTGCAAAATGCACATAAATTAAGTATATTTTTCATGCTCTCGAGCTCTTGAGTGGAGCAAACGTAGTTACGCTACGTTTGGCAAGTATTGGCAAACGTAGTGTAGGACGCCCTCCTCCCAGATGGAGGATGGAGCGACTACCTGCGCAATGCAGCTGGCAGCATTTACATAAGACGATCCGAAGATCGGGCTCAGTCATCAGTGGCGCGCATCAGGAGAGGCCTATGTCCTGGATTGGACTAATTCAGGCTGATGATGATGAAGGATTATAAATGTATCCACGTAGAAAATATAGTGGAAAAGTGAACGAGATGATCCCTCGGGACGACGAGTGCTGTGTTAGGAGCAAAAATTAAAATATTGCGGTGCTGATCTAAGTTAAGACTAACTTTGAGGCCACATTTTCCGTACTTATTTGATTTCATGTAATGACTGGTTGTATTGCGGGTTACAAAAATGCTCAATTTTCATTTGAATAAGGCGCGGAAGCAGTTCACTTTTGTATTAAATTATATTTAATACAAAAGTTGGGGTTGGGGTGAATTGAAATAGAAATTTATTTCCAAAATAGTCTGTCTTAATTATAACAAAACCACATATACCTACACCACATAGTGCGGCAGGTTATACAGAAGTCCGAAGAGTATAACCAGCCGCTGTGTCTTGCCTTTGTAGACTATATGATAAGGCCCTTGGCTCTGTTGAGACCTGGGCTGTTATGGAGTCACTGCAGCGATGCCAAGTGGACTGGCGATACACCGAGGTGCTGGCTGAGATGTTTATAAGACGCCGCGACTATGAGCGTTCAAGTATTCTTTGCCATATGAGCATTCTCCCTTAGGGGATCATCTCATTCACCTCTTTTGTCATATGAGCAGTCTCCCTTAGGGAGATCATCTCGTACACCTTTTTAGTCATATGAGCACTCTCCCTTAGGAGGATCATCTCGTAGACCTTATTTTTCATGTGAGCAGTCTCTCTTAGGGGGATCATCTTGTACACCTTCTTTGTCATATGAGCAGTCTCCCTTAGTAGCATAATCTCGTACACCTTCTTTGTCATATGAGCATTCTCTCTTAACGGGATCATCTCGTACACCTTCTTTGTTATATGAGGAGTCTCCCTTAGGGGGATCATCTCGTACACCTCCCCCTTAGGGAGAACGCTCATATGACAAAGATGTCATACGAGCATTCTCCCTAAGGAGGATCATCTCGTACACCTTCTTTCCCTTACATGTTATGTTATACAACTAAATAGCAGTGCCCGCGGCTTTTCCCGTGTGGACATTTAACTGGATAAAAAGTAACCGATTCCAGTACCAGAAGTGCCTATAGAAGCCAGAAGTTATGTTATATGCGATGCGCGAACAACCTTCGTATTAAAAAAATATTTATTCAGTACCTAGCTTATTTTAAATAATCTAGACCATTTATTTTAAATTATCTTCTTCGTACAGAGTTTTTGTTACTTACTGCTTTATGATAATATTTAAATAGATAGATGCCCGGACAGTTAGAAAAATGTCCCATGTGAAAGGACATATGATAAAAACAATCTAAAAAAATAATTTGATCGGGCTTTATGAATAATGCCCTTCACTATTTAGTTTCGGGGTGATGCGTGGCCAAGATACAGACAGACAGACAGACAGACAGACAATAATAATAAAAAAGTTTTGTCTTCAGTACAGAATATAGAACAGCCCCCAAAAATCATTTACAAAATATCTTCAATGTACATAATTAGACCGGTTACAGTTTTATTAGAAGTAAGTACTTATTGATATTTTATGTCATAAAAATTAACATAACTTTGGACCTCTATCCCGCAGGAACACTTTATTTTTTTGGGATAAAGAGTATCCCCAATTTTCATTCATCATATAAACTATGACTGTGCCAGGTGCAACTAAATCCCTCCGGTAGTTTCAGCGTGATACGTGTTCTTTTAAATAACTTTCAACCCCTATCCTGCGGGAACCCTTTAATTTATCGGAATGAAAAGTATCTAATGTCCTATCTCGTAGTATGAGCTCAAATCATGCCAAGTTTCATTTGAATTCATTTAGTAGTTTCAGCGTGATGCGCGGCCAAGATAAAGACAGACAGAAAGACAAAAAAATAACAGTTTTTGCTTTAGTATAGAATTTAAATATAGAACAAAACCTAAAAAAAAAAAAACAATGTACAGAGTTGGACCTGTTACAGTTTTATTAGAAGTAGGTTTAGTTATAGAAGATTATAGATTAATTATACACATATATATTTAGTAATGGATCCAGTTTAGTTAATTATGTAGGTACTAGCCTACTTATAAGTGCTTATAAGGTAAGTAGGTTCCTAGCAAACTTACCTTTATGCTCCAAATATAGTTTGAACTTTTGTAGGGGGCTCTCATCATTGGTCCACTTCTGGATTTCTTCCACCGCTCTGTAAGCAGTGCTGTCGTCAGATGTAGAGTGGTGGCCAACCCTGAAGACCAAATAATCACATAATTTTAACTACAATGGGCCATCTTTAATAAATAATTATTTGTTTGTGTGTCATCGACCGTGCATAATAATCAAAGATTTTGAATTACGGTTCCTGGCGTTTCTGCGCTTGATCGCAGCTTAAGCGCCAAAAGTAGTAAGTACTGTGAAACCGTTTTATAACGGTAAATTTGAAGCGTGTAGTATCATGCATGTTTATTTGTGAGGGTTGCCACCTTGGAGATATCACGTGAGGCTAGGGATGCCATCATTTATATTGCTGAAACCGGACAAAGATTTCGAAAACCCCGGACATTTGGTCGGAATCGGAATTTTCCTCGGACGCCCTTGAAAGTATTTAAAAATAAGAATATTTAATAAAATTACCTTCACCTACTTGGGAATGCTAGGCACAAACACACAAACAAATGTATATTTCTTACTTAGCTCCAATGACATATTTAATAAGTTATATATCTATCGTACTCTACTAACAACTCAAACTTCACTACTAAGAAAATTAGGTAGGAACTTGCCTAACAAAAATATTAGGAGCGCTCTTCTTTTTAGCATCAAATTAAAAACAAATTATAAAATAGGTAGGTTACTAGTTAATACCAAATATTGACTCACGCGTCGGTAAACAAGTTTTGAATTGAAATATGCAAGAAAAGTGGGGCAAGTGAAGACATTTTTCCGTTTAGCTTGCGTGGAAGACATTTTTTGTTTCTGTTCCACTGAAGTTTGGGTTGTTTTTGTCTGCGGAAAATGCTACGCACAAATGTGTCAGATAAGAGGCAGTGTGTTTGACTCAAGTCACGTATGTAACATACGTCATTTAATATACATAACTAATTACTGGAATAGAAAACGAACAAAAATCATCATCATCATCATGTCAGCCATTAGAAGTCCACTGCTGAACATAGGCCTCCCTCAAACGAACAAAAATGCCAATAAGAAATTACATTATTAAAAAATAGTGTTTGTCTGAAGAAGTGTCCTGGGCCCCGATTTTAGCTTTTGACAATTTTGAAATTTTCCCAAAATTTTCTAGCGATCGACTTGCGTTATCGAGCTTCAATAGCTAACAGAATCGGGGCCCGGGTATCTCCCCCGGACGCCCTTCCAAACTAGGGGAAATCCGGGGAAACCCGTACGGATGGCAGCCCTACGTGAGGCGATAGTGGCAAATTATTTCAGGTTCTAAATAACCTTAGCATTCAATCGGTTAACAAAATGGAACTGCCGCACTCATAAACTTCAGTTAACCCTTATCAAGCATTAAATCGCTCTTTTTGTTTGCTTTTTGATAGAGTTTAAGGGAATTTGGTGTTAATTTACCTCTCTGAGTGTTGATCCGATTTATGCATCTTTCATAATTATAACCTATCTCTCATTACACTGCAATTATTACCGTGAAGTTTACTAAAATAAATACTTAGCTAAAAAATTACGAGTAATAATTATATTCAAATGATTCAAAGTCATCCATACCAATATAAAAAAGTGAAACGTTGTCTGTTTGTTTGATTGTTTGTTTATTTGGGCACAGAATAAATAATAGTACAAGTTTGGGGAGCTTTCCCATGATAACGGCTGGACGGATTTTGATGAAATTTGGAATGGAGATAGCCTATGTTTTATTCCAGGGTATACCCTGGAATAAAACATAGGCTACTTTTTATCCCGGGAGTAGGTAAAGCACCAATGCTCTTGATGTTTTTTGACCTACTTGTTATTTCGTTTCCGTTTCCGGTTCTTACAAGAAGTAATCAACATTTTTCCAGTTATCCCGTGGAAACTTACAAATTTTCCGGGATAGAAAGAATCCTATGTTTTATTCTAGGATATAAGCTATCTCTATTCCAAATTTCATTAAAATCCGTCCAGCCACTATCGCGTGAAAGCTCCCCAAACAAACAAACAAACAGACAGTCAACGTTTCACTCTTATATATGTTGGTTCGGATTAGAAGTATAGATAGATTTACTCGCCTGTAGGACATAGCTTCAATAAGCACGGGCTTGTTGCTCCCCACAGCAAGCTCGCGGGCCTTCGCCACCGCGTTGTACACCGCCAGCGCGTCGGTGCCGTCCACGCGCACCGTGTGGAGCCCTAGCGCCGGCCCCCGGGCTGCGATGCCGTCCCCGCGGTACTGCTCCGCAGTCGGCGTCGAGATAGCGTAGCCGTTGTTTCGACTGGAAACGTAATAGAGTATTGTATTATACTTTATGAAGACAAGTCTTCATCAGTGCGTCCTACCAGTCATGACCTTCGAAGCCGAAACGTGGACACTCACGGTCAACTAGACCACAAATGTAAGATCGCTCGGTGAGCTATGGAGAGAGATTGCACTTGGGTAATTTTAAGGGAACTTGTATGGTAGATGTAGGCAACATTGCGTAAAAATATACATTGCAGAACAAGTTTTGATACTTGAAACTATTTGATACTTGAAACTATTTGATGAGTAATTACTTGTAGTAATAGTTGTAGTGGAATGTGTTATGACAATAGTGTGAAATTTTATCAAATCCTGTATTGTTTTGAGACAACATTTTTATTCTTGTAGTGGTACACAATACTAAAAAAACGACTTTAAGAATTCAATTCCACAAAAAAAAATAGTGCCATCACTGTACCACGTGAAATACCTAGAACAAAACAGTTTTTTAAAACATGTCTGCCTAAAATAGGAGTGTAATGTTTTCAGGGTTCATTTATGTATGTGCCTTTGTTCCAGCATAGTGTTAGACGTACGAGGAGCACCGGAACAACTTGTCTAAAGAGGATTCAATCTATTGAGTCTATTTTTAAATAGATGAAAAAAATATCCATTATGATATCATTAGAAAAAAAGCTCCGAAAAAAGCAATTTGGTTATAAAAATAGGGAAAATACAGTTTGATAGTAGAAATGGCTAAGTATACGTTAAAATACAGTTTGATAGTAGAAATGGCTAAGTATACGTAGTAGAAATGGCTAAGTATACGTTAAAATACAGTTTGATAGTAGAAATAGCTAAGTATACGTTAAAATACAGTTTGATAGTAGAAATGGCTAAGTATACGTTAAAATACAGTTTGATAGTAGAAATGGCTAAGTATACGTAGTAGAAATGGCTAAGTATACGTTAAAATACAGTTTGATAGTAGAAATAGCTAAGTATACGTTAAAATACAGTTTGATAGTAGAAATGCCTAAAGTATACGTTAAAATACAGTTTGATAGTAGAAATGGCTAAGTATACGTTAAAATACAGTTTGATAGTAGAAATAGCTAAATATACGTTAAAATACAGTTTGATAGTAGAAATGGCTAAGTATACGCTAAAATACAGTTTGATAGTAGAAATGGCTAAGTATACGTTAAAATACAGTTTGATAGTAGAAATGGCTAAGTATACGTTCAAATACAGTTTATAGTAGAAATGGCTAAGTATACGCTAAAATTGTTATTTGTTGTTATGGAAGGTTTATTTGTGGTTGTCTTCGTGTGGATATTTCGGAGATTGCTGAGAATTGCAGTCAAAGGAAAAGGGGTTTTATTTTAACTACAAATATGGTTGATTGTAGCTTAGTATTTGCAGAGACCGTCGGTCAGTAGGCTATTAGTAAAGTAATAATTAATATCTGATTAAATTATCGGCATAGTCAATTGAGGGGATGTGACGAATGAACCATATTAATTCCTAAAGGGATCTAACATTTTGCGGTGACACATTATGATAAGTGTAATATTATTGGGACTTCATGAATAGACTTCTTAATGATATTTTTGTTATTTCAAAGGGGGTTCCAACATTTTAATATGCCACAAATTATGATGATAATAACTGTAATCTATGGCAAAATTGTCAAGAGTAAAATATGAAATAATGTTCTCATGTTGTAAATTAATGATTTAAAAGATTATTCGCCACATAGATTCTTGCCAGTTCTTCTACGATGGTGTATTCCTAATCTGGTGGTTAAATTAACATTCAACAATAAACATAATAAGAAAGAATGAACTGATCTCTTTATTTCAGCAGTTAAATGGCAGTTAAATGACATGTTAGGTGACAAGACAGATCTTGAATAACCTATGCTAGATCTAATAATGTTGCAGGATATATTAGGGTATTGCTACCTCCTAACAAGATATATTCCCCACTGCCCCATTAACGTCCCCATAATTGGGGCCGATGGGAATTAAAATTCCCACCTGCACCTGCATTGCACAATAGCGTTTAAATGCCGGAACAGATGTGGATGTATGGGGTATCGTTAGAATCCTTACATCATCCCGAGTGATATAGTCTATATTTATTTTTTAAACTTCGTTTTTCGGTTGGTTTGTCGTATTTTTTCTCTTATTTTTAATGTACGTGTTTATATTTTTCGTGATAACTTATAACCCACTTTTCGTTTATAATACTGCAAATATTTTATAAAATATCATCCTTATTAGGATCCTTATTTACCATTTATATTTAAATGGTAAACAAATAAAGTATTAAAATAGGTTTCCTACCGGTCATAGTGGCGATTTAAATACTATTTCCTACTGCCAATGTTGTATCCAGTACATAAGTGTTTCTTTAACCTTTTTTAAAATCTGAAAGGTATAATAACATAATAGTCAAACTCCAAGCATAGTCTTTCTAGAGAGAAAGACTCTATGCGTGGAGTTTCTCTGAAGGACAAGATTATCTGACGGAGAACCAAAGTAACCGACATAACAAGCTGAAGTGGCAGTAGGCTGGTAACATTTCCCGAAGAACCGATAACCTTTGGGGTCGACGATTTCTAGAGTGGAGACCACGTTTAGGCAAACGTAGTGTAGGACGCCCTGTGGCCAGGGGCCGTATTCACGTATAACCTACCGTATAACCTGCACTGCAACGTTATCGCGTTATCGCTGTGCTATCGTTAACTTTCGGTGCGGCCAAAGTTAAAACAAAAAAATGGGGAATTAATGGGATGAAGGAAGGTGGAGGTTAGGAGGGCAGGTGCAGTGACGACCCGCGAAAAGCGGCTGGAAGAAACTGGATAACGAGAGCTGAAGACAGAGGCCTATGTCCAGCAGTGGACAAATATAGGCTGGCGATGATGATGATGACGATGATGATTAAACCTTCGTTTTTAAAGGGTATTTTTCAATAAACTTTGAAGTACTCGTAGGTACAGTACACGTGACGGATCTTGGCTAGTCGTGTGCTGCAAAGAGGTGGCGAAATATTCTCATATTATTTTCCTTGTTGTAGGTACACACTTAAATCATCTTATGTACCGTATCCTATTAATTCATTTTGCTGTTACTGTCAGATTTACTATTGTACATATTTTAAATTTCCTCGATCTAACTAAAAGTATGGAAAAGAAAAAAACATTGAAAATTTGAAGCCAAACAAAACAGAACAAATAAAAAAAAACGTTATGTATGTACATCATCATCATTATCAGCCTATATCTGTCCACTGCTGGACGTATGCACGCCACTGAGCTCGGTCTTCAGCTCTCCTCATCCATTTCCTTCCAGCCGCTTTTCGCAGGTTGTCACTCTACCTGGCCACAGGGCGTCCTACACAAGTTTGCCTAAACGTGGTGTCCACTCGAGACCTCGTCTGCCCCAACGGTTATCGGTTCTTCGGGAAATGTGACCAGCCCACTGCCACTTTAGCTTGCTTATCCTTTGACCTATGTCGGTTACCTTGGTTCTCCATCGGATATCTTCATTACGAATCTTGTCTTTCAGACAAACTCCAAGCATAGCTCTCTCCATAGCTCGCTGAGCGACCTTCCATTTGTGGACTAGTTTGACCGTGAGTGTCCACGTTTCGGCTCCGTAGGTTAGATACAGACAGAACAGATAAACCGATGACTGGTAGGACGCACTGATTGAAGACTATTGTCTTCAGGCACTGCGGTATGGACGACGAGAAGACTTGATGAAGCTTGCCGAATGCTGCCTATCCCAGCTGAATTCTTCTGTTGGCTTCCTTCTCAAAGTCGTTCCCACCTAATTGCAATATTTGCCCAAGCTATACATATTTTTGGACAACTTCAAAAGTTGCACCATTGACTGCAATCGGTTCCGGGTCAATAAGATCAATAAGAGCGTGACCGGGTAAATATGATATTGGTTTTATCTATTTTCATTCCGAGACCGATGCGTCGAGAAGCATCAACTAGGTTGGTCAGCATACTTTGCAAGTCTTGCAGCGACTCCACCATTAGGACTATGTCATCGGCAAATCGTAAGTGTGAGATGTTCTCGACATTGATATTAATGCCAATTCCTTTCCAATCCAGCGTCTTAAACATATCTTCCAGGGCATTAGTGAACAGTTTCGGGGATATAACATCCCCCTGTCTCACTCCCTTGCGCAGTTGGATATGTTTAGACTGCTAGTTTTGTACGTGGACACTCATAGTCGCGGCGTCATACAGAAACTGCAGCACTTGTATGTATCGCCAGTCCACTTGACAACGCTGCAAAGACTCCAAAACCGCCCAGGTTTCAACGGAGTCAAAGGCCTTCTCATAGTCCACAAAGACACATGGGCTGGTTATACTCTTCAGACTTCTGTATAATCTGCCTAACTGTGTGTATGTGGTCTATGGTGCTAAACCCACCAAAACGCGAAACCCGGCTTGTTCAGGAGGCTGGAATTCGTCAAGTCTTCTTGCGAGACGATTTGAGATGACCCTCTAAAACAACTTATAGACATGACTCATGACTTAAACAGTTCGGTAGTTCTTTAAAAGGGTCTTAACTTTGTCATGCCCAAATAGGAATGAAAAGGAAGATATTGGGAGATGTCACAAGACGCAATTGGCGTCTTGTGTGATTTATCCGAAGCAATTGACTGCATTTGCCACGAGACATTAATTTTTAAATTAAAGCATTTCGGAGTACATGGGAAATCTCTCGATCTTTTATCCTCGTATCTTAGCAATACAATCCAAAAAGAGGATATGAATGGTGCGAGGTCGCCTGGATCTCTCATTACAATGCGAGTCCCACAGGGTTCAATACTGGGGTCATTCTTGTTCTTGGTTTACATTAACGATCTTCCCTTTTCCTAGTTCTCTATGAAGAACTTATGTGATATTGTCTTATTGGCAGATGATACTTCTCTAATTTTTAATATTGACAGAACATTGAACAATTTTGACGATGTTAAGAGAGCTCGTTTTCAGGGCAACCAAGATACGTCGCGCGTACTAAGCCTACTTTTTTTTTTTATTGCGAACGAGATCTCACCAGAACATAATGACTGGGCACTCCAGGGTAGCTGCGAAGTTGAAGGCAGCGTGAGCGTCACCCTCTGACGCCGCTCCGTCTCCGAAGTAGCAGATGACGCAGCGGTCGTTGTTGGGCACCCGCTTGAAGGCGTACGCCGCGCCCACGGCTTGCGGCATTTGAGTCGCTGACGAGTAATTGTTGTAAGATTATTTATAAAATTATTGAGGTATTTATTTTATCCCTAACAGCCTGCCCCCATGAAGAATGAAGTTATTTCCTCATAGTTCTAATGGGAGGGTTATTTTTCCATACAATTCCACTCATTGATATTCTTTTCCATTACTTAAGTACAACAATCTGCTAACTTTGATAAAATGTTTATGAAACCACTCTGAAGTCCTACACTGTCAAATAAAAAAGTATCTTCTAATTCGGTTCAGTAATGTTATGATATGGGGAAACATTTACACACACAAAAAAATACAGAATCCTCCTTTAAGTCCTTACCACCTATTTGGCAATTATGTCTCAGATTAGAGCGAGCGGATCCAAGATTGCTTGCACCCCATTGCACACATTTGTCACACACACTAGTGTGACCACGAAGATTTTATTCCTTGTAGTCACACACGAGGAATTGGTTTTCCTAGTGTGACTACGAGAGAAAAAAAAAACTCATCCACAACCCGCATTTGTTGCAATTGGCTGGCGACACCGGCTCAGATAATGACTCCCTTCAGATAAATGACTTGATCATCTTGTCATTCAGTCGATTTCTAAAAACTTTTAAAATGTATCCAACTTACACAGTGGGCTAGAAATGGTGACCAGATTTCTCTGCTTGCTGCCATAATGCACGGGCATCTGGCGGCCCTTCCCCGGGTCTTCGTGGTTCCCATAGCACTGGTTGACCAGCTCCGTGACCGTGACTCCTCGGAACAGGAAGACTCCAACCTCACGGTACTGCGAAAACACGAGGTCTGCAGGAGACAGGGCGGCTGCACTGCCGACGTGCAGACCTTCTTCGCCGTGGCTGGTCATGTAGAATGATATGCGGCCTTGTCTGAAGATAGGAGACGAGTCATCAGTGAGAAGGCGATCAGTGTTGAATTATAAATGTTACATCGAACAGTTGCTAGCTATTTGCACTTAGAGGCTATTCGTAATTCACAAGGATGTGAATATCTGTTGTGGTAGGTGATTTTGATGAAGATATCTATACTTATAATAAAACTGTAACAGGTCCAATTCTGTACATTGCATATATTTTGTAAAAATTTTTTGGATGAAAAGTATCCAATGTACGAACACGTACATTGGATACTTTTCATCCCGGTTAATTAAAGTGTCCCCGCAGTTTAGGGGTATTTTATTTGGAGTTGGTATTCATGTTTCACGGTTAATAGTTACTTCCATAGTTCAACTCTAGGATACTCAAGGAATATTCCTCCAAATTTTAAATACCTAGTTCCACCGGTTTAGGCTGGGCGTTGTCTGTCAATCAGTCAGTCAGAAGGTAATTTATAAAACACATATTTTTATTGGCAAAACTACTTCCGGCAGTGATCACCGCATGGTAAGAGGCTCATTGAATATCAACGTAAAGCTGGAGAGGTCTCATTTGATGAGATCTCTCTTCGCCCAAGTCCCGCCCAAATCCAAAACCCCGAGAGCTTTCAGTTGGAGCTCCAAAATCGTTTCCAAATCCTTACTGCATGTGATACTGTGGACGAACTAAATAACGGGCTGGTGGAAATTGTCCACGCGGTCGGGTCGGAGTTATTTAAGACCCCCCGGAAAAAAGAACACAAACACTCTGAGCATACACTCTAACTTATGGCAGAACGAGGCGAGATCAGGCTGCAGTCTTCAGTGGATATATGTCGAGTTACAGCTTGCTTAATAAACAGATCTCTAAGTCAATGCGACACGATTTGCGTTCCTATAATACTACTTGTATTAAGAACGCAATAGAGCGGAACAAGGGCTCCAAAGTGTTCGCAAGAGATCTGTCTATTGGGCAAAGCCTGTTGACGAAGCTGAAAACCGACAGTGGCAGCATCGTTTCGTCGAAGGCAGAGATTTTGAGTGAGCTCGAGAAGTTCTATGGACAATTATACACCTCATCGCGTAGTCCTTCTAGCAGGACTAGCGATGCAAGAGCCCGTTTGACCCGACATTATACCGAAGATATCCCAGACGTCAGCCTATACGAGATCAGAATGGCTCTCAAACAGCTTAAGAGCAACAAGGCACCAGGGGAGGACGGAATAACGACAGAGCTACTGAAAGCGGGTGGAACACCGGTACTTAAAGTCCTTCAGAAGCTGTTTAACTCCGTCATCCTCGAAGGTACTACGCCAGAGGCGTGGCACGGGAGCGTAGTGGTTTTGTTCTTTAAGAAAGGTGAAGAATTATAGGCTCTCTTGAACCTCTTGAAGAATTATAGGCCCATTTCGCTGCTGTGCCACGTCTATAAGTTGTTTTCGAGAGTAGTTACAAACCGTCTCACTCGTAGGTTTGACGATATTATTAGGTGCTGTATTTAAATACAAAATAATATTTAGATCGCGTATTTATGTGCGTAATTTGTGTATTAATTGACTAGCAATAGTGCATTAGTGTTTTCCGCGATTAGGGCTATAATCCTGATCAGATAACTGTTGACCATTGAATTTGTGACTTGTCGGCCGGCGCGCGGCGTCCTACCAACTGTCAACGCTCGGAATTCAAAAGTGATTGCACCCTGCACCTGTTTTTCTACAATAAACCAGGGAAGTATTTGTTTTAATACTATCTAATACTTTTTTAAACACAAAGTTTTAAAACTAAAACCCTAAATTAAAGCATCAAACTGAGTCCAACTAGGTTAGAATTTCACTAAAATTTGTGACTACATACACTTTGACTGTTTTTGGTTATAAACCAAGAAGTAGATGCTATCATAACTTTAGGTCTTAGAAGCTAACTGGTTCTATATACTATATTCTGTATACTATACTAGAATCATAGCTTTGGGTCTTGTTGAGAGTTAGGTACCTAACTGGTTCTATGTACTATATTCTGTATAATATACTGGAATCAGCTTTGGGTCTTAGTATTATTTTAACGGGTTCTGTGTTCTCTATTCTATATACCTATTACATATTGTGTAGTTGTGCTGTATGGTTTTCTATACATATATATTTTTATATTGAAATTTGGACAAACTGTGACAATTTTCACTGTTTTCTTTTTGGATGTTTTTCCAATAAGTAGACACTTGGATCATAGTATTATGTTGTAGGTAGTAACAGTCTGTTTATTTACTAACAATGCTTTTTTACAAGAAGTTTTGTAACATTTAATTTCTTCAATATTAGGTATCCTCTAAAGTGACCTAAAGTGGAAAACTGTATTGATCTTCGACCAATCCAATTGAGATTTGTTATTAGAGATATAAATTAACTAATACTTAAACCTGAATAACAACAGAAATAGCTTCTTTTTTTTTCTATTTGTGTATTTAGTCAAACATTGGCGTTATCATCATTGAAGTAGGTCACTAATTGGGACTCAAATCTAACCAAGCTTGAATTTAAGGTGCTCCACTGTTTTTTTTCAGACCCTGCTATTGTTCGACAATGTTGACTCGCAAAGCGTGTGACCGTGAAGCCAAGCTGCAGACGGCGTTGCTGGAGCTCAAAGCCTCCAAAGAGTGCAACAATAGGCTACTTCGAGAGCTAGAAGGACATGAAGCTGATATGTCTGACATGCTGAACAAGAACACAGCATTGAAAAACCAATTGTCTGAGTTAGACATGGCGTATGAAGATATGAGAGATCAGCGTGATCGTCTACAGCGCACCGTTGATTCCTGTATCCAGGATCAAGACACATATGAGGCGGCCCTCAGGCATATAAGGGATTTAGAGCAGGAGCTTAACCTTAACAGGGTTAAGTTAGAGACCTTAGATTTTTCATCTAAAAATAGTATTAGTTTCGAGATGGAAAATAATAACACTAATTTATATTCGGAGTTAATTGAAACTAACTCAAATAAGTCAATAATAATCATATGTAATAATATGTCATTAGTGGACCTGAAAAAAAAACAATTCTAACATTAACAGTATTAGAGGGTCTAATAAGATTAAAAAAATATGTAAAGGTTAATAAATTTTTGAAAAGAACCTGTCATGTTAAAAAAATTTTTTTTTTTTAAATGCTCAAAGATATGCAAAGAAAAATTAAATTTAAATAAAGAGCTTGATGAATGTTATAGTTTATTAGGCCGCAATAATAGAGAAATAGATTACATGAATAGTAAAATTACTTGCTTAAAAAACAATTGTGTGACTTAAACGGCAAATATGTGGCATCAAATAAGCAAATCAAAGGCCATATTGCAGCCATGGCTTGCTTGGTGGCTCAAAGCCCTAGCAGCTCTGACAAGTGCACTTCCAATGTTCAGGTCATAGAAAACTCCAGGATAGTGCCTAACACACTTGGAGTAAAGAATAGCCCCAATGATGTTTCTGAGCACAAGTCACCTGTGAAGGATCCTCTCACTACCTACCCAATAAGCTCAGATTGTTTATTGAAGCCATCTGAGTGCCCTAGAAAAACTTTGGTATTCAGTGATCAAATAGGTGCAGGCATAGGCAGCCTGCTTCAAAATTGCTTAACTCAAACAGTCTGTAATAATAGCTTCTCCGGTTTGCCACTAAAAGGTTTTCAGTCAAAAATAAAAAACTGTACATTTGACAAAAATACCACAATTGTATTACAATTAGGTAACAGTCTAGCTGTAAAAAAAACTGATATTATTAATCTTGTTGAGACCCTAGTAGATATAGAAAATATAGGTGTGGGCAGGATTATTGTCTGCTCATTTCCATATTCTAATAAAATGACGCAAACGCAAAAAGATCATGCCTATGATCTGAATTTGACATTATATAATTTGACTTATCGTCAAAGTGACGTTTTGTATTTTGAAACTAACAATTTTGTTAGAAAATTTATTTTGACAAAGAATACATTGTATCTCAGCAAAAATGACAAGGTGACCATCGCTAAATTGTTAGCATTTAATATATATGATCCAGTTGTACATGGTATAATGGATCACTCTGACGGTGCCACGGTTAATAGCAGTATTAGACGTGGTACAGCGGAGCCAAATTTATCTGTTAATTTAAACTGACTGTTAAGACAATGAAAAAGCCTGGTAATTTACATATTTTTCATAACAATATACAGGGTCTTTCCAGCAAAGCATTAGAGTTAGATTTTTAGAACTTTTTTTAGATTTTTCTAAGGTCAATGTTATGTGTGTAACTGAGCATTGGTTCACGATAGGTACTTTGATACCATCCATTAGAAACTATGTGATTGGTAGTTCGTTCAATAGAAGAAAAGCGAAGTCTCATGGTGGTTCTTTAATTTATTTAGTGAATACATGTAAATTTAAGGAGAGGAAAGACATTGTGGCCTTGTCTGTTGAACGGACTATTGAGTTATCATGTGTTGAGCTGGAGCATCATATAATTGTATGTGTATACAGACCCCCACTGGCTGATTTCAATGTGTTTGAGTCTGTTATGGAGGATGTTCTGAGGAAATGTTCTAACAATTCGAAATTCCTTGTTGTATGTGGAGATTTCAATGTAGATGTACTTGTTAAATGTCCATTAAGCGATAAATTTCTAAATTTGTTTTTGTGCTTCAACTTAAAAAATCTTTTTAATCAGCCAACCAGAATCACTAGCACTTCTGCGACCTGTTTAGACAATGTTTTTTGCAACTGTGAACCTCGTAGCAGGGCTATAAGTGATAAGCTTAGCTCTGATCATAGTGGGCAAAGTGTTGTGTTTCAATGTAAATCAGGTAAAAACTCTCAGGAGTTCACTTACAGGCCTATTACTTGCAAGCGTTTGGAACGGTTTGCAGATAACATTGATAATCAACTTAGTCACTTGCCGTTTGATGGGAATTCTGATGACCTTTGCAATTCCTTGTTTAATATAATGGATAAAGAGTTTAACGATATATTTAAATTAAAAAAATGTAAGGGGGCATAAGGGTGGGATTTGATGACTGGGCTACTACAGGTATTTACAAAAGTAGAAACAAATTATACGATTTATATTCTCAAAAAAAAATGAATGCTAATGATACGAAATTTGTTGAATACTTAAAACAATATTCTAAGACATATAAATCCGTGTGTAATACCGCGAAATCTCTTCATTTGAGTAGGAAAATTAAACAATCGGAAGATAAAATCAAAACAACATGGAAAATAATAAATAGCGAAACCGGCAAAATTAAACCTCGAGACCGAAATTTTATCCTAAACATCGGCAATAAATTAATTTCCAAAGATCACGAAGTTGCCAATGCATTTGAAGATTTCTTTACAAAAATACCAATAGTTACTACCCAGTCTTTAAAATCTTCCTCAGTTGAGGCTTCTTGTATGCTCTCAAGCAACGTTGAAAAGTGTGATGTTACATTTAAATTTAAACATATTAATGTTAATTCGATTGTTAAGACATTTAAATTGCCTAACATAAAAAATACAGAGGATCTCTGGGGAATATCTACTAAAATTTTAAGTTCCATTATTGGTATAATTATTGCTCCATACTTAGTAATTATTTTTAATAATTGTGTTGATGAAGGAGTTTTTCCCGACATAATGAAAAATAGTAAACTTATTCCCTTATTCAAGTCTGGCAGTAAAAATGATCCGACTAACTACAGACCCATTTCTATACTTCCCGCTCTAAGTAAAATTTTTGAGAAAGTAATATTAAATCAATTATTAACACATTTCAATCTCAATACAGACCATAATGAACAATATGGCTTCACTAAAGGCCGTTCAACGACAGACGCAGGCACAGGGCTCTTAAAGGGCATATATTCAATGCTTGGGAGGAGTCACAGGACGCAATTGGCGTTTTCTGTCATTTATCCAAAGCATTTGACTGCGTTTGCCACGAAACATTAATTTTTAAATTGAATCATTACGGAGTTACTGGGAAAGCTCTCGATCTTTTATCCTGGTATCTTAGCAATAGAATCCAAAAAGTAGATGTAAATGGTGCGAGGTCATCAGGATCTCTCATTACAATGGGAGTCCCATAGGGTTCAATACTTGGGCCATTCTTGTTCTTGGTTTACATTAACGATCTTCCCTTTTTCATAAAGAACTTATGTGATATTGTTTTGTTTGCAGATGATACTTCTCTAATTTTTAAGGTTGACAGAACCTTGAATAATTTTGACAACGTTAACAAGGCAATCGCGCTAGTTCTTAGTTGGTTTACAACTAACAATTTAATGTTAAATCCTAAGAAAACTAAATGTATCAAATTTTCACTACCCAATGTCAGAGGGGTTCCTACGAATTCAAGTATTTTAATAAATAGTGAGCCTGTAGACCTTGTGCAGTCAACCACATTTTTGGGTATTACTGTAGATTCAAAATTACAGTGGGGTCCTCACATATCGTTGTTAGCTGGTAGATTGAGCTCTGCAGCCTATGCAGTACGTAAAATTAGACAGTTTACCGATATAGCTACTGCAAGATTAGTATATTTTAGTTACTTTCACAGTATTATGTCATATGGCATTTTGCTGTGGGGTAAGGCCGCGGAAATTCAATCAATATTTGTGCTACAGAAGAGAGCAATTCGTTCCATTTACAATATGAAATCCCGAGATTCTCTTAGGGAACGTTTTAAAGAGATCAATATTCTTACAGTGGCTTGTATATATGAAAATATAATGTATGTTCGGACCTTTGTTAAAAATAGGGATGTTCATAATTTTAATACTAGAAATAAAAATAAACTAAAAGTGTCTGGATTTCGGTTAAAGAAAGTTAGTGGTTCATATATGGGGAACTGTATACGATTTTTTAATAAGTTACCTGACGGCATTGATCAATTACCAATGCAAAGGTTTAAAACTTTTGTTAAAGTAAATCTCATAAAGAAAGCGTATTACAATGTAAATGATTATATTAATGACAAAAATGCATGGCCTGATGTCTCCAAGCTCCATGATAATAATAAGTGATAGCTTCGATGTTAACGTTAAGTGTATGAAATGTTCAAAGTAATTTGTGAGATGTCTCAAACATACCATGAGATCACGTTGTTTTATACAACATAATTATCGAGTTAGAAGTTTTTACCTTATTTTTTCCAGTATGATTGTTTGATGTTTGTGGGATATCTCATTGTCACTTTTACCTTTTATATTTGTAGTTTACATGTTTTGTTATAATTGTGACATTTGAAAAAAACATAAAGAATGAACAAATATGGAAAAAATACATCCCGTAGAGTTTCTTGGTGCTCTCTTCTCTAACGGGCGTATTTCCGAAGCACCGGTAGAGTCAGAAGGGTATTTCCTTTTCCAGTGTGAGATTTAACTCTGTTGGCACATGAAAGGGAAATTTCCTTTTCAAACTCAAAGAATACTTAGTTTATCTAAATTTGGATTGATTTGATCTTTTTATAATATTTTATGTATATCTCTTTGTTCGGGAGATGTTAATTTTGACTTGTAAAAGTGCTATTATTTTTGCCTATTTACAATAAAATACTTTGACTTTGACTTTCAGCCTCCCGAACAAGCTGGATTCCGGAAAGGCTTTAGCACCGTAGACCACATCCATACGCTTCGGCAGATTATACAGAAGACCGAAGAGTATAATCGGCCACTATGTCTAGCGTTTGTGGACTACGAGAAAGCCTTTGATTCAGTCGAGACCTGGGCAGTGCTACAGTCATTACAGCGGTGCCAGATTGATTACCGGTACATCGAAGTGTTGAAGTGTTTGTACAGCAAGGTCACCATGACAGTTCGTCTTCCGGATCAGAGCACGGATTCTATCCAGCTGCCAAAAGGGGTGAGACAGAGAGACGTTATTTCTCCGAAACTGTTCACCTCTGCACTGGAAGATATATTCAAGCTTCTGAACTGGAACGGATTTGGTGTTAACATCAATGGCGAATACATCACTCACCTTCGATTTGCTGATGATATAGTCATCATGGCTGAATCCCTGGAAGACCTAAGCACAATGCTCAGTGACCTCAATATTGTTTTCTAACAGGTGGGTCTTAAAATGAACGTGGGCAAGACGAACATCATGTCAAATGCCCATGTCGTAGGTACCCATGCCGGTTTATGTTAGGAACGATTTTATCGAAGCTGTTGATCACTATGTCTACTTGGGTCAGACGATCCAACTGGGTAGATCCAACTTCGACAAAGAGGTCAACCGACGAATCCAACTCGGATGGGCAGCGTTCGGAAAATTACGCCATATCTTCTCGTCGCAGATACCGCAGAGCCTCAAGACGAAAGTTTATAATCAGTGCGGGTTGCCAGTGATGACATACGGCACTGAGACGTGGTCGCTAACTATTGGTCTCATACAAAAGCTCAGATTTGCGCAGCGTGCAATGGAGAGAGCTATGCTCGGTGTTTCACTACATGACAGAATGAGAAATGAGCAAATCCGTAGAAGAACGAAGGGTACCGACATAGCTCTCAGAGTTTGCAAGTTGAAGTGGCAATGGGCAGGCCATGTAGTTTGCAGAACTGTATACCGCTGGGGAATAAAGGTTTTCGAATGGCGACCACGAACAAGCAAGCGAAGTGTAGGGAGACCCCCCACACGCACGATGGACCGACGACATTGTAGCCATCGCAGGAAGTCGGTGGATGGAGGTGGCACAAGATCGCTCGTCATGACGAGCGTGGACTTCTAAAGGCGTTCAGCAGTGGAGTTCTAAAGGCTGACATGATGATGATGATGATGATGATATAAAGCAGTAAATACAAAAAAAAAACTGTACAAGATATTTAAAAAAAAACTCGAATAATAGAAATAAGCTACTGAACAAGTTTTTAATCTTGCCTGTCTGTTTGTTCACGCATCATGTAAAAACTACTGGACCGATTACAATGCAGTTTCACTGTTGGAAGCTTATGGTTTGACTTAAAAACTGGTGTACTTGGTATCTCAATCCGATCAGTAGAAGTCGAACAATCGATAAAAACTTTTTTGACTGGTGAAGGAATTTTGATCAAATATTGTTACTTCAAAAAAAAAGGTTCTCAATTCGACCCGAATGTTTTTTTGTTTTGTTTGTTTCCTCAGAACTCCGTGATTTGTGAACTGATTTCGAAATTATTTTTTTTGTTTGCAAGGATAAATTGGGACTTGTTTTTATTTACCAGTTCCAATAATAAGAAAAATTTGGTTCGAGCGTTCGCGAAGTACGAGCGTTTGAAGTCGGTTGTTCCCGTTTATTTCAGAAAGTGAAGTTAATTAAGTGCTTTTAAAATCAATTTTACCAAAACCAGAGTGCGTTTGTGCGTTTGCATTTTGTCGCCGAAAGAGAACGCTATAATCTCACGATAAAGGAATTCCCAGTGTAGGGACAGAGCTCAACCAATATACATTATTGTACCCCTTTACTGTTTATAATGTTATTATTGTTGCAAGACAACTTAAGATATTTACAAATAATTACCCTATTATTTCATAGAAATGTTTCAATAAACGTTATAATTAATAATAATAATATATTCGGGACTATACCACACCAATTACCTAGCCCCAAACTAGGATTCCCTGTACTATGGGCACTAGATAATGGATAAACATACATAGATACCAATATTACATCCATGACTCGGAAACAAACATTTCTGCTCATCACACAAATGATTGCACCTTGCAGGATTTGAACCCACGACCGTTGGTTACGTACCTAGGGTCTCTAGCCACTAGACCAACCGGTCGTCCAATTATTATATTCGTTTATTCCCTTCTCTTCTCTTTAGAACAAGACTTCATTGGAGGTAACACGCCAAAGGCGGTTAGAAATGTAGTGATGGTTGCTCGATTTAATAAGCGTAGCGCGCCTTATTATGTACGTAGACGTAGGGTACATACCTAATATTTTTTATCCTGTGGGTTTAATATCAAACCATCCCAAAAATAAACACATGAGTTTCCGAGGAAGGAAAACAATTATTTTTATTTTAACTAAACAAAAAGATGTTTTTGATTCGCGGTTGTTTTGTTCCTGTGCGGACGAGTGACGTCACACGGTCGCCATGACAGATATGATAGTTTGTTCCTGTGCGGACGAGTGACGTCACACGGTCGCCATGACAGATATGATAGTTTGTTCCTTTGCGGACGAGTGACGTCACACGGTCGCCATGACAGATATGATAGTTTTGGCGCGATTCAAAAACAAGCTAATCCATGCATTTCTTTGGTTTTCTCATGAAATAATGTGTAGAAATTAGCAGTTTTGTAATTAATGATAAGTTTGGGCTCACCTCTGCGACTCGTACAAAATCTTATCCATTTGACTAAGCTGCACCATGGTTTTATACATATGAACCAACGTATCTTTATCGATATTCGGCTCCTCCTTACTATCGATAACTTCACCATTGTTGTCCATCACTCGATAAATAGGGATGGGGTCGTAGCTGTTCTCGTTGAGGAATTTCATTTCCGTTACGTAGGGAGCTCTGGCTCCCGGGAATTCTGCCGGTTTTCCATTTTGTGTCACTTCGGGTATCGTGTGCGTTGATAAAAGCTAGAACAAAATAATGTACGTATATAGTTTCGGTTTTTTTATAATAATGGACTTTACTATTGACCGAGCGAGCGTGAAGCGCGAGCGAGTCGTCTCTGTTTCAGCTTGAGCTTGGGCAAAAATACTTTCGCATGTCCGTCCGGATCTCAGTAGTGCTATTACTGATCTTGGTTGCAAACAGATTTTTATATTTTGATATCAATTTCCACTCTAACGCGCTGCATTAAGTGCACGTGATAGTGCCAATCTGATTGAAACAAAAGTCGGTAATAGAGCTACTGATTCTTCTCTGCAGGTCGCATTTCTCAACCGATCTAGACGTAACTTGGTATACCTACGAATTTTTAGAATTTTTAATTCGTCGTGGATTTTTGGCGGTAATTCCCCCAAAAAAGCGGCAAAAAGGGGGCTACTGAATATCTCCGCATTATTAGATCCGTTATCGATGGTTCTTTTTTTATTTGAAAGATAGTAACTTTAAGTTGGTCTCATAAAAATTTGGTGAAGATCTGATGAGGATCTTCGGCGTGATGAGCAGATTTGAGCAGAATAGCTCATCAAAATGCAAAAAAATAGCTCACTTTTAGGTTTCTACCATTGCACAGCCCTTTACCTACTAGCAAAGCTACTAGGTAGGGATTGATTGAGCACCTTGGTTATAAATGTTAGTTTTGCAATAAGTTAACTAGATGGCGCTACTGAGCACTGCTAGATTGTTTGCAATAAAGTTAGTACTCGCGAGGTCTACAGCTCACAGCAGTGCTATTACGCAATGTTGATCATATCGGTTTCAAGCCGTCAAATTCATTAGTGCGTTGCGATAGAGTCGAAATTGCTATGAAAAAAGTGTCTATCTGATTGATACCAAGTTCTGTAATACGGCCCCCGAGCCACTAGGTGCGATTGGGCAATGACCCGTCCACCCACTATTTCCTAAGCCAATGCGATTTGTGGCAATCAGATTTTCATAGCAAATATCGACTCTAACACGCCGCATTAAGTGCACATGATAATGAAAATCTGATTGCAATAAGTTATGGAATTGTCCCGCAGGTGTCATAGGCTATTTTATTTTACCCGACTACTGCGAAGCAAAGGAAGGGTTATGTATGCAAACTAAAAGTTTAGTCCGATTTTGAAAAGCGAGGTATCAATCGATTCGTCTTCAAGTATAGTGTCACAGGCTATTTTTTTATCCGACTACGGCAAGGCAAAGAAAGGGTTATGTGTTCACATTAAAACGTTGGTCCGATTTTGACTGATTTTGACAAGCGAGGTATCACGATTCGCCTTCATCGCAGAAATCGGGACTATTCTTTTCCAGATCGCAAACTTTTTTTTTTTTTAAAACTTATGTCTTGTTATGGACATGCTCATCTCATACTGGCGTAATTCAGAGTGAAAATCTTTTTTTCGTTATAGAATCTATTCGTTTCTTTATTTTATTTTAATTACTATTAAAAACCAGTATCTTTTGTCTCAGTCAGTGACAACGAGCGCAGTACAGTCTCAGTCAGTGACAACGAGCGCAGTACAGTCTCAGTCAGTGACAACGAGCGCAGTACAGTCTCAGTCAGTGACAACGAGCGCAGTACAGTCTCAGTCAGTGACAACGAGCGCAGTACAGTCTCAGTCAGTGACAACGAGCGCAGTACAGTCTCAGTCAGTGACAACGAGCGCAGTACAGTCTCAGTCAGTGACAACGAGCGCAGTACAGTGCTGTGCAAGATTTCACAACCTAAATTTTGAGTAAAACTAACGTTAGTAATTAGTATTTTAGCAATACCTACATACTCGTACCTATTTACTAGTTTCCCCGCCCGCGACTCGTACGCGCGGACTACAGTTTATTACCTACTAGTTTCCCCGCCCGCGACTCGTACGCGCGGACTACAGTTTATTACCTACTAGTTTCCCCGCCCGCGACTCGTACGCGCGGACTACAGTTTATTACCTACTAGTTTCCCCGCCCGCGACTCGTACGCGCGGACTACAGTTTATTCGCGAAAAAAAGCATCCTATTTTCTTTTAGTATATTAAAAACCTATGCAAAAGGCAAAAGTAGGTATTTTACCAATGCTCTTCATGTCTTTTGACAGACTTGTTATTTCGGTTCGTTTCCATGGCAACCACATACCATTCAGTGATGGCAACCGTCCTTACAGTTAGTAATCAACATTTCGCAGTTTTCCCGTGCAAGCTTACAATTTTCCGTCATTAAAATTATCCTATGTTTTATTCCAGGGTATAAACTATCTTCATTCTAAATTTCATCAAAATCCGTTAAGCCGTTATCGCGTGAAAGTTCCCCAAACAAACAAACAAACAGACAACGTTTCACTTTTATATATTGGTATGGATTAATAGTATTAGTAAAATGTTAAAACTGCAATTGTTATGGGGGCAGACGTGACGCTTATGCAAAACATCGAAAATAGTAGTCAGTAAGTTAGAACTCTCCCCTTATTTGTATCATTATTGAAATTTAAATCTTATTTCCAGTGGTTTAAGGTTCTATCGTCTATATTATTAAATTAAAAACATGTCGTATCATTTTAAAAACAAGCACATAGCAGTGATTACTAAATTAAATCGTAACTTTTCACAAATTTATTAATGCTACTTAAAAATATAAGAAATGTTAGTGCTTGTTTCATGGTTTGAACTTAGATTTAACTTAATTTATACGGCATACTTACCCGGACAGCACGCCGCAGATTGTTGAGTCGAACGAAACACGCACTAGTCTTGAGCGCCATTTTGTTACTGAACGAAAACGAACTGACGTAACGTGATGTTATTATTGATAATTAAATTAAAACGAAACGCACTTGAATGAATGTATTTTCTTGAAGAAACATTAGCAATTGAGATAAGGCGCGGCCTTTGTCATAATGAATAGATAGAGTAGTGTGACCTATTACGTGTTTTCAATTGTAGGTAAGTGCTAAATAAATTAGGTACTTAATTTATTTTCTCCTGGTTCTAATAAGTTAGGTTTTAATTATAAGGTTTATAAGTTGCGATTAGTAAATCAACAAGACAATGAGCTGATTAAAATGGGCCCAAACATGAACATGGTCAACTTAACTATTAGTCGAGGTGCTTCGATGCTTTGACCATCTTCAGGGAGACAAAAAAATATAATAATATGAAATCTGAGAACGAAACATTAAATGTGGACACTGAAAAATGTAGCAAACCTCGTCATGTTCCACGTCTAGTTCGTAAGTTCTGCGAGCAGCGGTTTTTCTACGTAGGTGAGGTATTTTTTATTTTATTGAGTACTAGAAGTATGTACTAGGTAACTACTTACTAACTTTGTATATTTTTAGCACTATAGGTACATGTTATTAATTATGCCCCTCAAGAATTCATTCAAAAATATTTATTTTCTATTGTTTCAGACTCCGCGGATGATCCCGCCCAAGAACCAGATTTCCTGTATAGAGGGAACATTGAGAGTTCTGAAGAAGATTAAACAATACTAAATACTCTACTACCTAAGTACTTTATCCTCAGTGAAGAAAGAGAGACTGAAAATAAGACAGACTTAAATAACACAGAAAAAGAGCGTGAAGAAAATTGATAAATGAAATAGTGATTGAAATAAATAAACAGAGAATGAGGAAAGATTGAGAATGGTATTGATTAATGCAATAGAAAGTACTAAACTTCATGTACAGACACAGACTAAATAACTCCAACAAACGTAACTGAAAACATACATTATACAAGTCTGTTATAACTTTTGATAAAACGTTTAATTGTTACGAGTATGTACGTTGTACAACTTTGTGTTTACCTTTGTTCTACGATGATTAATATTAGATACGATGAAGGTAGGTTCTTGATGAATAAGTACTTTTGTTTTGAATATTATTGCTCTTAAAAAAGCCAGTGCAATTTTAGAAATATATCATGTTATATTGTAACTGACATTATTTGATAAACACTGGTCTCCAGTTAGGTTTAATTTAAGATGATGGCTCTAAAATAGTTAATTTTGTTTAAAATAATTAAAAAAGCTTACTGCAAAACCGTGTTTTAATCAAGATGCGTGGTATAGTTAGGACAAATCATATCAGGTGTAACGTGATAATGATAAGTCTGTATGTCACATCAAAACATTCGTATTTTACAGCAAATACAAAACGATTACCAAATGTCATAGTTATATTAATTATAATAAATAATAGAATAGGTGTTTAAAATTGCTTTATTTTATTTATAAGAATTTTGTCATAGATCTAGTTACAAACATATTATACTTAGTTCAAAACTTTCAAAGTAGTTTTCTGAAAGGTCATTTCTGTTGTGAGATAACTCGTTCTTGTCGCATATGGATGAGCGACATATACGATTCTGTTAACAATACGAAATAGCTCCATGTGTGGGCGTAGAGATTTTGATGATAATACGGTGCAATCACTGTTTAAAGTAATTGCTTACCTATTCGCTGATAAGATAACTGCTGTCACGGCAGATAGGTAGGACCTGCCTGTAATAATTATTTTTAAATTCTTTAGCAAGAAAGACGAGTGTGCTACGTACGTACGATGTTTAACATTATGTTAGTGATCATTCTAAACATCACTATTTTCTAATGTATTTAGGTTGCTGGTTGGGCAATTTATTGAACGGGTAGGTCCGTTCAATAAATTGCCCAACCAGCATCTGCTGGTTGGGCAACCAATGGCCGTTTTAGAAAAAACGTTATCGGGCATCGATGCCAGTGAATGATGCTGGCATCCGATGCCGATATAATGTAAAACGGATGCCCTCAGCATCCGATTCTGAGAAACGTGAGCACAAAACATTACAAATGCCACCGAGCGCACGGTGCCGACCAACTGAACATTATAGTCTTGCTCACTCACTCTCGGTTGCAGCCGTGGCTGTGCGAGTAAGACGACCAACGAGAACGACAACGTACTTTTATACCTAGATTGAGCCGGTGCACGCGAGTGCTTGGTTGCGATATACAAAGGTTTATTTAATAATAATGATCATAAAATAATGAAAGGCCTTTCTAACTATTGTTAGAAAGGCGTTTATGACAGGGACCCGAGGGCCGTAATAGAAAAGTACACTCCATCGAGCGATGAATCTCTATTCTGAGAGCTGATTAGGAGATGCCTGTAAATATAGCTATAGTATTTACCTATTATTACCCCTTGGGTGGACGAATTAAGTCACAGTAATTCCCGCCCTAAGATAGGTATAAACTCTAATAAATAAGATGATAAATCAATATGCATGCAGCTGTAACATAAACCTAGTAAACTATTTGAGTTTAATTAATTAAATTAGAGCTAGGTTTAATTAAGGAATTAATGAACCTTTAGCCCTTTAGGTTGCATGAATAGAAAATATCATTGGTCATGAAGTCACCTATTTCGAGACCGCTCCTTACAATTACTGCGACCATTTCCCACGACCATGGAATCTCGCATCTGGTTAGAAAGTTAACGTACAGGATATACCTTTGTAATTGTCTATTTGTTTTCAAGCGTCCCATTTATGACCAAGTAACGGATCATTTGTAAAATATACGAATTACGCACGCATTTATTTGTTTAAACCAGTAGTAGTTTTTGATCATGTCGAGACGGCAAAGAGCAGCAAATCCTTTTTGGGACCACTTTGATAAAAAGACGATACTATCGGAATTTGTAAATATTGTAGTCAGTGTATAAGTTATGTCTTCGACGAGAAGCACCATCCCGTCAGAGAAGACCGGTCTCTGACGGGATGGTGGTTCCGTCATTCTAAAATATACCCGACTTTGAAATATACCGTATAAGGTGTAATATTGTTATAAACTATGTGCCTTGTGAACGGATATTCTCCAAAGCCGGGTACAGTTTCAATGAACGAAGGACACGCCTTTCCAACTCCAAATTATAAAAACTCATATTTTGGAAAACACTTTCTTATGTTTTGAAAAAATAAGTTCATGTTTATTCTCATATTATCTTGACTCAACTGGAACATAACTAAATATGTTTTTGGTCGTAACTATAAACAAAACTTTAGGTAATTATCTAACTTCAAAGTAATGTTTTTATCAGGCACCATCCTCTTACAAACGTTCCGATGCGCGAGCCTCGGCCAGGCGGTAAATTAATCACGTTTCGGCCGGCATCGATGCCGAAAAAAACGATGCCGGCATCGGTTGGTGTATGAGAAATATCGATGCCAAAAATTAACGATAACGCCCATCTCTATCAACCATGGACTTTTTATATTGAAATCCAACAAACCACTAACATTTGCGTAAAAAAAAGTGTTTGTTTTTAACTGACATCAAAAAAAGGAGGTTATCAAGTTGATGTGTATAAACGTAATATTTTTGAAATATGCGTATATTCATTTATGTTAGTCTTTATGAATATTTGAACAAAAACATATCAAATAACGCGAATGTATGTATGTTTGTACACGTATTTTGGATGAGAAGAGCCGACGATCGATCTCAGTGGCGTTTGCAAGGAGAGGCCTACGTCCTGCATTGGATGATCAATTCAAGCTGATGATAATTATGATAACGTAAACAAAACGTAAACATATAAGTAATTTATTTAAACATTCTTGTTATTTACCGACCTTAATCTTACAGACAGTCTTTCTTCCGGTGATATTGTTATTTACCGACCTTAATCTTACAGACAGTCTTTCTTCCGGTGATATTGTTATTTACCGACCTTAATCTTACAGACAGTCTTTCTTCCGGTGATATTGTTTTGCTCAATGTTGTATTTTTCTTCCTAATAGTTTCTTCTACAGCCTGTAATCTATACTGATAATAAAGCAGTAAGTACCAAAAAGTCTATAAAGAAATAATAAAAAAATGGTCTAGGGTGAATAAAATAAGCTCGCGGTACTGAACATGAATACATATTATTACTTTTTTTAAATCGTGTCCATCTGTTTGTCTGTTTATCTGTTAATATGTTTGTTTGCGTATCACTTAAAACCTACGAGACCGATTGCGATGGGGTTTCACTGTTGGATAGCTTAAGATTACTTAAGACTTAAATCTGGTGTACTTGGTAAGGTCAACTGGGGCAATTGCGTCACATTTTTACTCGCACAATTTTAACACCTCATTTCACATCACCTATGAAATCATTAGAAATCTCCTAAACACATATGTCTTTGAAAACTAGTTGTGTGCAAGATTCATTTACTTATTGGTTTCTTTCACTAGTAATAATATGATGTTATTGTTTTTTTTAAGAAGGAATTTTAGACGAATTTGCCATGGGTGGGCAAATGCGTCTTTATTGAATAAACTATAAAATGTTTAGCCTTCAGGACAGAAATTAACATATTTTATGGTTTAAATCAAATTTTGTATTGTGAATCGATTAGTAAATTTGAATAATACTAAATAATCAGGCTACCACAGGGGATTTTTATAGAAAAAAGGAAAATGCGTACCACTTTTTACAGACGCATTTACCCCTTAAGAAATCCAGATATTCGGAACATATCTGTGAGAGCAAAGTTGGTAAAATAGCCAATGATAATTTCACAAAAATCTATGTCACTATGACTATACAAACACCCCCGTTTCCGTCTGGGTTAAAAACAGCATGTATAATTTTATTTTGTAGGTATAATTTTATTGTAATGTGTATAAAAAATAATGTATGATAGGTAATAACCGAACCGCAAAATTATCAACTATCATTTCTCTAAAAGTAAAACAATTTCAATAAAAATAAAGATTTAACATGATTAGGATCACTTACTTACCTCACGCAACACCACTTGAAGAAAGCAAGTGATTTTCAAAATGGCTAACATTTCGATTGGATGACGTACAGCGCCCTTTATCGGGTCTTAAAGTAACTAATGTAGTAAAAATAATGATGAACAGATGGCAGAAGTTGTTATATTTTGAATATTTATAGAGTAATTCCAAAAAAACGCAATTGCCCCATAGACGCCTATACCCCGGTTGAGTAAGTAGAAGTCGAGCTATCGATAAAAACCCATGTGACGTATGTACGATGTTTGATGATCTTGTTACTTTTGGTCCTGGAATAACACTTAGGTTACTTTAAACAAACACAAATTACCACACGGGCAAAGCCACGGGTACTGCTAGTAATATATTCTACAAGAGATGTTTTAGTATGCTATGAAAATTAACGTAAAACGTTTCTTCATCATCCATCAAATGGTTTTTAATATTTCTAAATTTCAGTCATTCTTTCTCTGTTCATAGTATTCCTTTCTTTGTTCAGGGCGCTGGCAGTGACAATATGTCGACGTCCGAATATGAGCAAGTGCCAGCCAAGTCGCAACGTCTGCAGAGCAATAACCTGTCTTGTTTCATTATGCAACAAGCTATATTTCATAGCAATTTCGACTCTATCGCACAGCATTAGTGATAGTGATAATGAAAATGTGATTGAAGCCAAGTTAGCTAATAGGACTACTGTTACTGCTATTATTACTAACTAAACCGCTACCAATCGCTAATGCCATCTATGGTTTCATTCACAATAATCACATTTTTAGTTGTCAAGAAAGTTTTGCTACTTAACACAAGATGTCACTGGGTAAGAATAGAAATGGTAGAATTTCCTTTTTTAGAAAAGGCAATTCACCAATTCCGTCAAACTTGTTGTGCTTATCCTACTATATTGAGTAGTCACCCATTTCCCTAGGTTTTAGGAGTCATTGAGTGGATTCGAAATCAACCGGATTTTTCTCAGTTGTCAGTAACGATTCAATGGTAGTGGAGGCTTGTGACTGTAGTGATAATATTTTCGTAATAACTTTCATACAAAAAATGCCTTATTGGTATTACGACAAGAAGGACTTGCAGAACACGCCCTCGTTCCGCGATGGAATTCTTAATGAGACAGAAAATCGCTACAGGAAAGAAGGAGCGAGGTTTATCATCGACACTGGCTCGAAGATGGATTTAGGTTATAATACTGTTGCCACTGGAGTTGTTTATTTCCATCGTTTCTACATGTTCCACTCGTTCAGGACGTTTCCGAGGTATATCACTGCATGCTGCTGCTTGTTTCTGGCGGGGAAAGTGGAGGAGACGCCGAAGAAGTGTAAAGATATAATAAAAGTGGCCAAGTCTTTGCTCACGGAGCTAAAGTTCGCGTCTTTTGGTGAGGATCCGAAGGAGGAAGTGATGACTTTGGAGCGCATTCTACTGCAAACGATCAAGTTTGACCTTCAAGTGGAACACCCATACGGGTACTTGCTGAAGTATGCCAAGTGCTTGAAGGGAGACAAGGCCAAGCTTCAAAAGATGGTTCAAATGGCTTGGACGTTTGTAAATGACAGGTCAGTCATATTTATGTAGTTATGATAAATTGATCTTGAATGGTTCAGTCGCCCGCCACTACTGTAGTAGCATGCGTGCAAGTGCTAAACTGCTTTTTACGGACACAACGCTAGTGTTGGTGTCTTAATTATGATAAGTGAACTTGTAGTAGCACCTTATACACATCCAGTTAAGTGGTCTGTGTGGTTCTTACAAACATGTAATAGTTCAATAATTCATAGTATTTAACTTATGAATAATTCATAGTTAAATACTATGAATTATTGAGTGATTCTTACCATTATTAATAATTTTAGTACATGCATGTCATTTCACTCAATATTCACCATTTTCCTTAGTTCTTAGACTCAGTGATAATTAATTTGTTTTTTCCATAAAAGTTAATCGATTAATTAAAATCATAATGTTATGAGACTTGGGAAAACCTAATATGGGAAAAAGCCCTAATCTGCTGGTGAACAAAAATGAGCACATTTGCCATTTGGTTTAGACATTTGTGGACGAAATTAGCTTTCTCAAAGTGTTTGATTACCGTTCATTTGCATGTTTTGATATCATACTAAAGTAGTAGGAAAAGTGCATTCGGTTTGTATCAAGCCACGTACAGACAAACTGAATGCGTGAACGCAGCAGCCGGTTTTGGTAAAATCGCATGTGCTTCCTGCCCTGATGACTTTGTATTATATGACTTTCTGTAGTTAATGTCACACTGCGCTGTGCGACATCTTGATGCACGAAAATGGTGATTTGTATTCAAATACAAAAATGGATGCAGAATTTAAGGAAAAAAAAAACAATGACTTACTGCCCCACCATCTTGCATCAGAAAACTCAGAAATGCTAACACTCTGCTCACTGTATTCCATTTAAAACGAAAATGGCAGATGTTCAGAACATTGTAGCGCAGAGCATGGCAGCACAGCACGCTAAACTGGCCTATGTGATGCTCTGCGCTGCAACGCACACGCATCCTGTTTGACCCACGCTGAAATCATCAAAGCAACTCATAAACATCAATATTAGTGTCATTGAAAATGGTGTCTTCTATCCATCTCAATTCACATGTTTCTGGTGACATGACCAATTTACTCTCTGCAAAGTCAACCAACGGTTGCAGGATCGAATCCTGCAAGGTGTAATAATTTGTGTGATGAGCAGAAAAGATAGATTCCGAGTCACGGATATAATATTCGTATCAATGTATATTTATCCGTTGTCTAGTACCCATAGAACACGGTATCCTAGTTTGGGGCTAGGTAATTGATGTAAATTGTCCCGAACATATTTATTTTATTTTTAGTTACTAAGTTATTTCCCCCACAGTTTATGCACAACACTATGTCTGCAATGGGAGCCGGAAGTGATTGCGGTGGCGCTCATGTTCCTCGCGGGGAAACTGAGCAAGTTTGAGGTTGTGGACTGGAACGGGAGAATTCCGAAGCATAACGCTTGGTGGGACATGTTCGTGGAGGACATCACTATGGAGCTTTTGGAGGATATTTGTCATCAGGTATTTCATTTTCCTTATTTTATTATTACAAAACCTGATATTCCATTTGGCTTGTTGATAAAGTGTTTTACATCGTTGACAAATACTTTCACTGGGGGACAATGGAAAAAAATCAGTTGAGTTTGCCACCACCGGGGGATAGTGCAACTCTTTTTCCCAATTTCCCCCAGTGGCCAGTGGTGGACAAAAAGTAGGGGAAAAGGGAATAAGCACATATGTCACCAAGCTTCTGAGCTATGTCCAACCCTACTAGGCCAGTCATTGATGTTTTGATTTGTATTGCTTAGTTATGAGAACCTTACGAAAAAAAAAAAAACTCGAGAGTTGGGAGCGTTAGCCGCCATCTTGAATTCTAAATAGTTCTTTAACAGTTAGCTTTATGGGAAGTGTCTATGAAAAGTATAAAGAAGACAATATTTGCAACATTTTTTACATTCACAGTTGTTCTGTGACTCTCATAGGTAAAAAGTTACAAGAAGCGAAAAAAAATGTTTACTTATAAATGCTCCAATGCCGGAACAACGTTAACGTTCTTAACCGCTGAATGTAGAGACTTTATATCTGGAGAGTGTGTTTATAAAGAGGTAACAACATACACGAAAAGATGAATTAAATAAAAACGCATTTCAAGGGATTTAAAAAGGGGGGTCAAAGTTATAACAAAATACCTCTATTTTGAAGACACTGTTGACATTAGACAGTCGAAATTTTGAATCTAAGCTCCCGAATTAAAATAAACTCACACGCATTACTCATTCAATGAATGCGGAGGCGGCCTCTGGCGAAGGATGCTACATGCGATCACACTCTTGCGCAGTCACATCTTTCACAAAACGACTGGCAAATGTTGAATCAACGCAGAACCTTACAAGGCGGAAATACAGGGTGGATTTTTGAGACGGGACAGTACGGGGTACCTTAACCGTTATAGTTACAGGAAAACGTTCCTAGGAGACCTTCCATAACTTTTTGAGATATTCTGAACTGCATTCATAGATTTTGGAAAAAAAATACAGTCCGCAAGAAAATGGTAATTTTACACAAAATCTTTTTTTGATGCTAATCGATCCTGTTTCTTATAAGGATATAAAGTCTCTATTGGACCGACTGAGGTTTGAGTACTAGAAATGTCATAGTTGCGAAAATCTATTTGCATACATTTTGTACGAAATTACCTTATCCGTAATAGCTACAGGAAATGTTCCTATGAGACTCTCCTTCACTTTTGGAGATATTTGGGAAAAAAATACAGTCATCAAGAAAATGGGCACATAAAACCTTTCGATCCTGTTTCTTATTAAGATCAAAAGTGTCTATCGGACCAACAGAGGTAATTTTAAAAATGTTTGTATTCGGACGATGTTAGAATTTTATTTTATTCATTTTGTACAACGTCAACGTTCACATCGTTTTTTTTTTAATTTCTGACTTTTCTAGTACCTATTCTAACCTCAGTTGATCCGGTAGAGACTTTTGATCCTTATAAGGAACAGGATAGATCGGCATCAAAAAGAAAAGTTTGGGTAAATTGTCTATTTTCGCGATGACTGAACATTTTTAACAATATCTGTGAACGCAAGTCAACATATCTCCAAAATTAACTTTTGGAGATATGTTGACTAGAGTCTTTCTTCTTCTTGTAGCTATAACGGTTAAGGTAATTTCTTACAAAATGTATGGGAAAAGATTTTCGCAATTTCTGACATTTGTAGTAAGTACTCAAACCTCAGTCGGTCCGATAGAAACTTTTGATCCTTATGAAACAGGATTGATTGGCATCAAAAAAGTTTTTGTGTAAAATTACCATTTTCTTGCTGACTGTATATTTATTCCAAAATCTGCGAATGCAGTTCAGAATATCTCAAAAAGTTATGGAAGGTCTTGCGGGAACGTTTTCCTGTAACTATAATGGTTAAGGTACCTGCCCTTACTGTTCCGTCTCAAAAATCCACCCTGTGTAGTATTCTCGACATATTTGTCCCTTTTGGGGTTGAGACGCGAGGCCTCGGGGACCAAGAGCCTATTGACTACATCTACATCAACTCTTATGTTCGTTTGTTTGTAACGAATAAAAAAAAATAATGGACCGATTTTAAAAATTCTTTCACTTATAGAAAAGCTATAATATCAAAGAGTTACATGGGCAGAATTTATTTTTTACAAAAAATTAGAGATCACTACGAAAATTGCAACAATGTAACCCAAGGTATTAAAAATACAGAACGGAATGACATGTTGCCATGGAAACAAAATAATAACAAGTCTGTCAAGTTCGTAAGTAATAATGCAGTTGCCTATGGTCAAAAACTTCCACGATAGTTGCTGCCAAAGATCTTGAATTATCTTACCGTTTTTTTAGAAGTTATTAAACATCAAACGAAACAACATATATAAAAAGCTAAAAGTAAGAAAAATACCGCAGTGTGAGCGCTACCCGTGCGAAGCCGGGACGAGTCACTAGTATAGTAAAAATACCTCAGTGTGAGCGCTACCCGTGCGAAGCCGGGGCGAGTCACTAGTATAGTAAAAATACCGCAGTGTGAGCGCTACCCGTGCGAAGCCGGGGCGAGTCACTAGTATAGTAAAAATACGTACGTGCTTCTGGTTGATGCAACTCCACTGTGACCAAAATGCTGTGTTTTATTTTGCCGAAATACAACGCACATAGCATTGCTGCCAGCATTTTGGGAATTTTCCCAGTAACCGTTTTTTGTAACTGGTACCGGTTTGCTAGACTATTTAGACTATGGTTCAAAATGAACATAGTGTACATGCTGTGAAACAAGTTCACACTAGTCACCCGATGCGGCCTGACCGATCTATATGTCCGCAGGTGCTGGACCTGTACTCGCCGCAGCCCCAGACGGCGGGCGGCGACTCGCCCCCCGCGCCCCTCACTCCGAAGGCTCCAAAAAACGAGAAGAAGCCGCCGTCAGTTACACCGCCCGCTTCCGCGTCTCCTGTCGGCGCTGTCGTTTCTAAGCCCGTCGTCACGCCCCTCAAGAACGGCGCGGATATTAAACTCGAGCCTCCGAAGATGGAGCCCCTGCGCTACAGTTACCCGGCGTACCCCGGTATGCCGTACCCGCCAGTGTATTCAGCGCCTCCGCCAAATATACCGCCGCCTCCGAGGTTGCCCATGGGCGGGCCTCCTCCTCCTATAGTGTACTCTGAACCTCCTCCCGCGCCGCCCTCGAGATTTCCCCCCGTGAATGTCCCCCCTCCTAACTATCCATTCCCGCCCCTCCCTGGAAGGGGTCCACCGCCCCCGGGGCCGCCGCCGAGGCCGTATTATCCACCCTAGTGGTTAATTTTAGTTAGGTTAATGTGTAATTTTTTTACTGAAATATAATTGATAGATTGTAGTTTTCTGTTTTATTTGCTCGATATACTATTCGATTTTTATGCGATTTGTTCATAGAAATCAGAATGCTTACCGAAATTAATATTGCTCCATACACAAATATCTCGGTAAGCCTTGTATAGTAATTATTCACCAATTTATACTAATAAAACTATAACTAAGCTAAATCTGTACATTAAATATTTATTGAAAATTATAATTGAGATAAACTTCAAAATCGATATGGAGTGCAAAAAAGTTATTTTCTTATTTTTTGTCTGTCTGTCTCTTTGAACACGCATCACGCTGGAACTACCAAACGGATTTTGATGCAACTTGGCACAATTATAGCTTATGTAATGGATTAACATTTATTAACATTTTTTATACCGAAAAATCAATGGTTCCCGCAGGATAGGGGTTGTAATATATAGTTATTTAAAAGAATACATATTACATTGCAACTTCTGGACGGGTTTTTATGTAACTTAGCACAGTAAAAGTTTATATTATGTGTTAAAAAATCAAGGATACTTTTTATCACGAAAAAATAAAGGGTTTATGCGGGATAGGAGTCTAAAGGTATGTTAATAAAAGGGAACCGTAAATTTGGCGTTCCTGCCACGAAGAAGAGCGCTGCGTGCCGGGCCTGTAACCTACCCAGAAGCCCATAGATCGAATTCACGCGCTTCTGTAAATTATTTGCCTCAATATTTAAAATGCATTCGTTTGTCCGGATCTCTCTTCTCTACAGGTCGCATTTCTCAAGGGGGGGGGGGGGGGGTACTTCCCCCAAAAAAGGGGCTACTGAATATCTCCGCCTTATTAGATCCGATTTCGAAGGTTCTCTTTTTCCCTTCCTAAGTGACAGGTGTCAAAGTGACAAGTGTCAAAGTGACATGTCAAACGTCAGTCATACGTCAACACCTGTCAAGATCTCATCGATATCTTCTCCTTTTGGATGACAGATGTCAAACTTAAAAGGGCTCTATCTCGGAAACTATTGATCCTAGATGAGCAATTTCTTTACAGAAGTGATAGATCTCAGCGATATCTACGTTTTGGATGACAGCTGTCAAACTAAAAAGGGCTATAACTGGTTAACTATTGATCCTAGACTAGTATTTTCTTTACAGAAGTGATAGATCTCATCTATATCTTCGTTTTCGATGACAGCTGTCAAACTTAAAAGGGCTATAATTCTGAAACTATTGATCGTAGACTAGTAGTTTATTTACAAAAGTGATAGATATCTTCATTTGAGATGACAGCTGTCAAATTTAAAAGCGCTATGACACTGAAACTATTGATCCTAGACTAGAAATTTCTTTACAAAAGTGATAGATCTCATTGGGCCTGTTCACATAAACGTTCGAGTACGCACGGATCACCCGCGCGTACACTCGAAATCGTTCACGGCGTCGCCCGGGCGTTCGCCTGAGTCATCCGAAAAATAGTAGTGGAGGGGAGGGATAGTATGAAACTGACACTTGACAGTTGTCAGTTGTATGTGGACGTCCAGTCGTTCACGATCTCCGGATGATCGAGCGATAATCGCACGGATGATTCGAGCGTGTATGTAAACACAGCCATTGATATCTTCATATTGGATGACAGTTGTCAAATTTAAAAGGGCTACAACACTGAAACCATTGATTATCGACTTGTAGTTTCTTTACAGAAGTGATAGATCTCATCGATTATCTTATCGATTATCATCGATCGTGATCTTCATTTTAGATGACAGCTGTCATTCACTACTGTGGGGATTACAGGAATAATCCGATAATTTAGTCAAAATACGTTAAAAAAACAAGGTACTTAGCTCATATCAATAGTCAAAGTCTTACTAGTACAGCCAGTGGGACTGATAAGGGGGCATCCATTAATTACGTGAGACGTTTAGGGGGGGAGGAGGGTCAAGCCAAACCTCACCCAATCTCATGTGGGGGAGAGGGTGGTCTCGGGAAATATCACGTAATTTTTTTTCCAGAAGAAGCAGTGTAAAATTGCGATTAATTTGGATTAAATTAAGTAAAAAATGTTTCTCCACTAAAACATGCATAAACAATATGACTAAATCATGCATAATAATATTTATCGCGGTTTAATTATATACTGAAAGAAGAATTTACTGACTATTAATAAATTCATTTATTTGGAAACAATTCATTTATTTATTAAATATGAATAACTGTTAATAAATATTTATTAAATAATCGAATTTAAAAAAAACATTTATTAACAGTTAATCAGGCTTATTAATTATTAAAAAAACATTTTTAAAAATCTCACGTGAGATTGGGGGAGGGGGAGAGGGGGTCGAGCAAATTCTCACGACATCTCACCACGGGGAGAGGGGGTCGAAAAATGGCCAAAATTACCTCACGTAATTAATGGATGCCCCCTAATTGTACTTCTGGGAATGGACGGCAATTACAGCCACTTATGGCGTCCCATAAGTGGCTGTAATTGCCGTCCGTTCAACAGAATCCTATGAGAATCCGCATTTTTATGAATGCTATTTTCTTGCCAACTTTCACCATTGACATCCAAGGATTCTGTCTATAGCCAAAAACAATGATAGAGAGTGTAATTGTATTAGATTTTTATTGTCAGTACGACGCAAATACAACGGTATCACTCAACTCACACAATAATACAGGCTGCAGGCCTTCCACGCATAAATTCATTTCGTAATAAATGGAACACAAATACTGAAAAAGTTAAAACATAATTAATGAATTCAACTTTTAGTACGAAATATAAGTTACACGTGAAACTCAGTAAAAATATAAATACAAGGGCGTTAATATTTTTGTGCAAAAAACGAATATACAAGTTAAAAATACTTTTCAATTGGAGCTGCCACAGACTAGATAGGTACAAAATACTAAAAATGAACACATGAATGCACCCGATTTAAACTGAGTGAACTTCAATATATTTTTAAATATTTTCATGACACTGACGACATTAACTTTATAAGTTAAACATGAGCTTTAGAAAAAGTAAAAAACTAATCTACGAAGGCACACGATATCAAGGTATCAGATCGCGGGTAATCTCCGAAGGCACACGATATCAAGGTATCAGATCGCGGGTAATCTCCGAATTAAGGCACATTATTATCACTTAAAGCTAACAAAATGAAATACACTTTAAAAAACAATAGAATACAGCTTAGGCACTAGTTTTGAGACCAACGTCTCTAAATCTCTAATAATTATAATACTTTTCATGCATTATCAATAAAAATAATAGAAATTCATTCAACAATTGCTAAAATACAATCAAAATATTCAAACATCGAATTATAATACATTAAATGAAAATAGTACAAGTTAAATACATTATAAATAAAATAATATAGAATCACTAGACGGGTGGTAGATTTCATCTTTTCAGTCAAACCCAAATCTCAAAGAAAGATTCATAGCTCTTATCCAGTCGAACTCATGACTTACATAGGATTTCCTTTTATTAGGAAAAGTTACTTATGAAATACATTTCATAAAAAAATGCTTGACTCTAACTCGTACCAAGATAAGGCTGAGACAGTAAATAGTGATGTTTAAACACCACTAATACTTTGGCTTAGAAACTAATAGTCAGCCTTCGTGTGGAGCTTTAACAGCAAGAGATTGTTTAATCAGAGTTGACGAACTTCTCCACATCGTTTTTAAAACATCGTGGTACTTACTAGACTAATCTACTCAAAATACTTTTTAATAAATTAGTCATTAGTGTGTTACTAAATGTTGTAACAAGTTGGGCCAGGCTTGAGCAAACACTTACTGTAAATTTCCGTTTCTAAATCATGAATGAATTATTTGTATCAGTAACTAAAAATATTTGAAACAAAACGCTACCGAGTATCTTGCCGGATCTTTGCTTGTGGTTGTATTCCGGATCCGGGTGTAGAGTCATTTAACTTTTACGAGCCCTCTTGGGGCCATGTGATGATGTGACTAAACATTTAGATATGATTTTGTTATCACCAGAAAAAATATAATTTATGACCAAGGAGATTTTGTGCAAAAGCAACCAGTAGACGCGTTTCCTTCAGGGTCTAAATTAGGCGGCGCGCTTTTGGGCCTAAATGAGACCGCGTGGTCCAGCATCTATATGTCTCTGGGTCTATAATAAGGGCCACGCGTTCTTCAGAATCTTCACGAGGCCAGCGTTCTTTAAGCTCTTTATAAGGAGTGTGCTTCAAGGTCTGCCACATGTGCTTCTGGGACTATATGAGAGCGCCTGTACTGCAGCGATGACAACGCAGGGCCTATATGAGGCGCGTGTGCGTAAGATAGTGCAGCAGTAGTTGGTGGAGGAAGCGGTACTGATGAACGTTTTGGATGAGGTTGGCGCGCTGCTGGTGCAGAAGACTCACCGTGCGCGGGATGTCCAGCTCCTGTAAACAACCAACGTGATTGGCAAATCTGGAGATGGTCCAAACTATATGAACGTTCTGTACACTGGCGATCGAGAATACAAAATATCCCTTAACTGCTTCGCCATAAGGCGCTCGCTTGCAACTTCAGACCGGTTATAAACTTTGACGACTTGTGTACCTATCTATCTATTGGGTCAGTATCACTGCTGTCCCCACTAATAGATAAAAGTGAAACGTTGTGTTTCGTTGGGGAGTTTTCACGCCAAAGCAGCTAAACCGATTTTGATGAAAATTTGTATGCAGATACTGTATACAACAGAGACCAACATAGGGTACTTTTTGTCCTGGAAAAAGGAAAATTGCCACGGGAAAACTGAAAAATATCGATTACTCAGTCTCACACCAAAACATTTATGATGAAGATTTAAATATAAGTTGGTAAAATAAGTACTCTAGGTACTGTAAAATACGGAGAACTACAACCCGCGGAGGCTGAAAGTGCAAAGTACGTTTTATTTTCAAAACTTGTCATTACACGAAGCGTTTTGCTTCGCCTATATAAGGCTGGATATAGGCGATTTGAAAAACTATAAAAGGCTTATTATGTATTGCTTGGTTACTACAGGTTTATAATTATCTTGAACTTTCCACAGATGCCATGAAGAACTGGAAATGGAAACCCTACAATCAGAAATAAATATTGCCAGCAAATGAACTGATATTCATAATAACATTTACACAAACCGCCTTTGTCTTCGTGGGTTTGTTTTTTATATATGAAAAATAAGATTTTAATAAATTTCCTTATATTAAATGCTGTTTTTTTTCACTATATGTCTAACTTCGAATCGTCAAACTTCAGATGTCCGCTCCACAAACGTAATAACTAGCTTAAAAGCTAAAAACACGCCTGCCCTGCCAAAAATGAGTTTATGCCAATAAATGATATACTACTAGTTTTCCCGCCCGCGACTTCGTCCGCGCGCACTACTGTTTATCGCGAAAAAAAGCATCCTATGTACTTCTAGGATATTAAAAACAAAAGCAAAAGTAGGTATAGCACCAACGCTCTTGATGTTTTTTGACATACTTGTTATTTCGTTTCCATGGCAACCGTTTCTTACAGCGAGTAATCAAAAATTTTCCAGTTTTCCCGTGGAAACATACAATTTCCCGGGATAAAAAGAATCCTATGTTTTATTCCAGGGTATAAGCAGTCTTCATTTCAAGTTTCATCAATATCCGTCCAACCGTTATCGCGTGAAAGCTCCCCAAACAAACGAACAAACAGACAACGTTTCACTTTCATATATTGGTATGGATTGGAATGTGCTTATCAACGCTTTCAATTTGATACCCATATAGTAAAATTACGAAGAAAAAATATTTTTTTGCAATTGAAAATGGAGCCATACTGCCGCCATACTGATTTTGTACAAAAAAATATATAGCCTATGTTACTCGGGGGATGTAAGGATTCTAACGGTACCCCATACGTCTGTTCTAAATCTGTTCAGGCATTTCAAAGTTATGGTGGAATAAAGAAACTCACTTACAAACACTCCTTTTTTTGGGCAGTCGTGTAAAAACAATAACACTAGCCTCCGTCTGCGGCTGCGTGGGTGAAGCCGAGGGTGGAGGATAGTCTACACTAGTATTATAAAGAAGAAGGATTTGATTGTTTGTACGTTTGTCTGTTTGTAATGGATAAAACCAAAAAATACTGAACCGATTTAAAAAAAAAATAACTTGTAGGTAACACGGGCAGTTTTTTTTCAAAATATTAGCGTTCCCTTCGGAAATTGTAATAATGTAATCCTAGGTATCAAAAATAAAGAACGGAATGACGTTACCACGGAAAGGAAATAATAACAAGTGTGTCAAGTAGATAAGTAATAATGCAGTTGTTGATGGTCAAAAAACACTGCTGCCAAGGATTTTGAATTACGCTTAGAGGCGTATATTTTTTTAGAAGTTACGTATATGAAAATCCACACCAATATATGACAGTGAAACGTCTGTTTGTTTGGGGAGATTTAACGCGATAATGGCGGGATAGATTTTGATGAAATTTAGAGTGTTGATAGAAATCCACACTAATATGTGATAGTGAAACGTTGTCTGTTTGTTTGTTTGGGGAGAATTAACGGCGGGACGGATTTTGATGAAATTTGGAGTGTTGATAGCTTATACCATGAAATAATACATAAGATACTTTTCATCATCATAATCGACATCATTATCACACATAGTTACAGATAAAATTAAATCAATTATTAAGATCCAATCATTTCTGGTCATCATCAAAAGAGTGTCATCATGGAACCGTTGGTATGATTTACGACAAATCGATGAAAACTACCAACTAAATTCTAGCTGTGTTGATCGGATAGGTACCTAGTTAGCATTTTATGGTCACACTCTCATGATTCATCATTACTAGCATTCGTGGAAAATAAAACAATTGGTGAAAACTGGAATATCCTAGCTATTTCCATTGCTGAGATTCAGTAAGTTTTTTTCTGGTCATCGTCAAATATTCATATCTTCATGGTTCATCATTTAGTACAATCCGTGTAGATTAAAATAATTAATTAAAATTAGAACTTCCTAGATATTTCCAGTACCTACTGTTACTGAGATCTGTTTTTGGTCAGTCATACCCTCCAAAATTTATAGGCAAACAACCAAACATTATGAGAAACACTTCTGTATACTTGTTACTCTTTATTTGATTTTAAACTGCCATCACTGTAATCACTGTTATACTGCCATCTGCAGATAGATAGCACTGGAGCACCAGTACTAGTATTAGAGGTCGAATCGTGAAGGTCATTGGCCATTGTTACCACCTTAATTTATTTTTTAAGATGGTAGAAATCACAGTACAAATATTGTCAGAATATTCGCTATTCTGCTGCTAAATAAGTGAGTAAGCAGGCATTACTGTGGCATAACTAAGTCGTCGGCAAGCTCGCTGAAACGCATCTATAAACTGCCTCCCATTGTCGGTAGTGATATTATGCGGGCAGCCAAAACGACACCCACTGCCAGTAAGACACGTGCTCATGTATGATTTAAAGTACAATGAGGCCAGTACGTCTTTTTTAAAATTAACCTTTAGTGTACCCATTGCTGGGCTCCAATTTTTTAGATTTATTTCTATGTTCTGCAAGCTTATTTCAAATTCGCTTCCGTTGACGGCCTCGACGCTTTTAATTGTTTTTAGAGGTTAAATGCTTCATCATCATCAGCCTATACTTGTCCACAGCTGACGTAGGCTTCTCTTAATACGCGCCACTGAGCTCGGTCCAAATAGCTCTTTCCATCCAGTTTCTGCCAGACTCTTTCCGCAAGTGGTAATTTATTTTTACCACCATTGTTCAACCTATATTCTCAATAAATGATTTTGATTTGATTTACAAATTGTCACTCCGCCAGGCCACAGCGCGTCCTACACTACGTTTGCCTAAGCGCGGTCTCTACTCGAGAACTCGTCTACCCCAACGGTTGTCGGTTCTTAGGGAAATGAGGCCAGCCCACTGCCACTTCAGCTTGCTTATCCCTAGTGCTATGTAGGTTACTTTGATTCACTGTTGGATCGCTTCATTTCGAATTTTGTCCTTCAGATAAACTACAAGCATAGCTCTCTCCATAGATCGCTGAGCGACCTTAAATTTGTGGACTAGTCTGACCGTAAGTGTCCACGTTTTGGCTCTGTAGGTCATTACTGGTAGGACGCACTGACTGAAGCCTTTGGCACTGTGGTATAGACGACGAGTAGACTTGACAAAGCTTTCCGAAAAAACATGGTTGCTTGTTAAATGCCTAGATGTCGGTACGAACCTGGTTGTTATCCAGAATGTCGTGGAGCAGGTCGGCGGCGAGTGCAGTGCCACTGCGGCCCGCGCCGGCCGCGCAACAGAACGCCAGCGGCGCATTGGACCCTAGCAGCGGCTCCGAGTCACACGTTAGTCGGAGGCTGTTCAGCTCTGACAAGAAACCTGGAGACAAACCGAATGAATACATAGATAACTCTTTTTTCATACCACTTTGGCCCACTTGCACAGATGTTTTAGCCCCGGGATAGTGTCTAGTCTGGGTTAAACATTTAAGACAAGTAGGATAGAGAGGCATAAGCAGACAATCGCGCGAAAGAGATGACAATATTTATTGGTCTAACTAAATAAATAGATACTTTGTTTTGTTTTCGTGCAAGTGGGCAAGAAATAAATCGTACATTGCACAAAATATAACATAAAATAGAGACACGTATGGTACGTTTTGGTCAAAGGTGGTAACATAATATCCACGTAATCCGCATTAAACACAATGCGCTCTTCTTCAATTAACAGAATTCGTTCATGCAACGGATCTAGGCCGCTCCCAGTAAGTTAGTGGAAGAGGCATCGCATTATTTATTGTTGCGTTTTTTTTACTTTTTGTTTATTATAAGTATAGTAAGATACATTATACTTAGCAGCTACGTGACCACTTGAGTGTTTATAAAGAATATTTTTATAGATTTTTGAATCAAAATGATACAATATTTAATTTGTCAAGTCATTGTTTGATAGCGACAGAAAAAACCCAATAAATTGTTAAGGTGAAGCGTGGGAAATATATTATGTTGTATTGCGTACCGCAGAGGGCGCATCCGATGACTGGCAGAGTGACGTCACTGCGATCGAGCGCTCAATCACAAGCTTCCGCAGGAAAAGTGCACTTTGATTTTAATTAGCTCAGCCATTTATCACAACCGAAAAAAAAGAACGTAGTTATTTTCTACATTATTTTGTCATTTTTAAGAAAAGTCGATAGTGTTTATTGGTGTCTGTCTATTATGACGCAATCTGTTTGCCTGATGACGCTCCACAGCACTCACCTAGGAAGCTGTCGACGTCGTCGGGCAGCGTTTGGTTGTGAGGCCAGCGCGCGTAGTGCAGGTGCCACAGCGTGCGTGCCGCGCCCCCACGCGCCCCCCTCCGAACCCCCACTCGCAGGCACGCCCCCCACACAGTGCGCACTGAGCTAGATGTTGTCACCTGGAACTGGGGAACAAAGCTCTTGTTAGCGATAGGTTTCGGAAAGCGTGGAAAGTGACAGTAACAATTTATTGTGCAGTGACAATAATTAATTGAAGAATTAAATTTTATATGAACTGTCCTATAAAATTAACTTCGTAGAGTCCGAATCAAACTTAATGGCGGCCGTGAAGTTGGCGCGAGGCGCTGCGCTATAGCTAATATTAGGAATGCGCGGGCGTTGGAGGGGTGAAGGGCAGCGCGAAGCCGCACTCGCAGAGCACTTCACAGCCGCCATTAAGTTTGATTCAGATATAACAGGTAGGTTGTAGTTCAGCTAGATCCTAGAGAGGAAATGTAAGTTATAACATCAGAGATTTAATTCAAAGTGGGAAAATTAGGCGCCAGATCCTCGGGCGCGGACTACCCCTAGGTGCAACGCGTATAATTAGCCTTCTTTGGCCATAGACACAATCGGAGTAGCATTTGTGTAGCACCTGTTAGCAGTGACACTCATTCGCGCTACAGTCTGCGTATGTCTCTATTTATTTATTTATTCATTTAGACACACCAACGAACAATTCACAAAACATTAATAGTTAGCTTAGGATAAGGGGTACATACAGAATCTATCTGCCCACACGATCTATCTATCTATCGATCTATCTATCTTTGTTGTTGATGCAGATGCAGCACGGCGACGGTGGGAATGTAGCTGTATATGTGTGTTTGCTTCTAGTTGTATCTAGTCGTTTATATTTATGTGATACTTGCTGCGCCCGCGGCTTTGCACGCGTACAATTTGACATCGAATTGGCAAAAACAAACACAATTTATATTTTTTCATATTTTTTATGGCCAATAACCTTTGTGGGGTTTATCAGGAGACCCTACCAAAGTTTTATCAATCACTTCAAACAAACATACATTCTCTGTTATAATATATGCGGAGCTATCGGTAACTCGACGTACTACTGGCAGCCGTGCTCCTCATGTAAGAATACTCACATCGCCGTAGTGGTGCGTGGTGTTGTCCTGCGGCAGGTAGTGGGGGCGCTGCGGCCCGCTGACGGCGGCGAGCAGGCGCGCCCCCACCTGCCACACGCACTCCCAGACGCGCGCGCTCTGCTCGGGGGCCGGGGGCGGGGCGGTAGGCGCGCCCCCTACCGCCCCCACCACGTAAAACCGCTGCGTGCTGCCCACTGTCATCTGATAACATGGAAGTTATTATTTATTCATTGGAAATCATCGTTCATTAATTGAAAGTCATTGCTCAACCGTTGCTTTGTATTGGAAATCATTGTTGTCAAACAAGACATATTCAGCCTTATTATGGTTGATGGCCTAAAATAGTTTTTTTTTTAAGTTGGATCAGGCCAGTCGCGCTCCCCCCCGTGGGTTTCCGCCTTGTCGTGGCGGGGGGGGCTCTAGTAACCTTGGCTTCGCCCACCACGGTGAAGCTAAGGGGAACCCGGGGCCAAGCTGGCAGGGTGTCGCCGGCTGGCCCCATGGAGGGGCCGCTTCACTGGGCTTTGCTCCTCAAGCCCACGCTGAAGTGGACACAGTAGGTTGCGGTGCTGTATGGGCGGCATCGCAACTGAGGCGGGCCGCGGTGTTGTATGGGTAGCACCGCGGCTGAGGGAAGAGAGACCGCGGCGGGAGAGAAGTGTGGGTGATAAGGTGCGCCGCTCTTCCTACCTTCCGCGGCCTCGGCGGGGCCGCCACCGTTTGATGGCGGACGCGGTGGGGCCGCAGGGGAATAGGAGTGCCGGTATAACGGTGCGCCGCTCTCCCTATCTTCTGCGGCCGAAGTGGCTGGCGGTGGGGCCACTGAACCGACCCATCGCAGGGGGACCTCGAGTGTCCAGACGCGGGAATTTCGTCTGGCGTTCATTTGCGGGTTGGTCCTCGGGTGGTTGCAGCGCACCATGTGTACTGGTGCGTCGCAAGGGGGGTATTCCCCAGAGGCGGGTCCGGAAACGGACAGCCGCGGCGGGTTCGCGGTCGTGTGGGCAAGCGTTCCCGTGTTCCCGTTGTGAGCGGCAGAGGAGGTACACCATGGGGTTTTAGTGGGTAGGACGGGCAGTTGCCCGGTGAGTCCCACATAACCACTGGGCCTTCCCCGGGCTCAGTGGTGTGCATAAACGCATTTCCCCATGTCAAAAAAAAAAAAAAAGAAGCCCAGTCGCACTCCGGGTTGCAGGCCGGATAACCTACAAGAGCGCCCAACGGTTGCTGGTCCCTTTCGTGGATCTTCTTTGGCGGATGGCCTTGATTCTCCCGGAACCAGCAGGAGAAAGGAGTTTCGAAAGCAGAGCCGGGATGAAGCCCGAGCACTGGCTGACAAGGAACTGGACGAGTTGGCTGAAAAGGCCAGCCGGAGAATGGCTGCAGTTGGCCTTCACACGGGTGTAGATGGTGATTGCCGAACAGCCGACGCCCTAAAGCCAGAGTGTTCTGGAAGACGTCAACGTCATCTTCGAGATGGCGGTAAAGTCAAAGAACCTGAAAGGCACTGTTCGAGCCTTCAAAGAATCTGCGGCTTCTATTAAAACTGCGGTGGAGGTCTTACATAAAAAAAAATCCACAGAGGAGACCGCGAAGCTACAAGCGGACAATGTCCGTTTGCAGAGCGAAGTAGCTGAGCTCCGCAAGGAGATGATGGAGCTCAGAAAAGAGATGATGCTGGCTAGAGATGTTCCGGTCCCTACTGAAAGGATTGAGATATCGGAGTCTATGACTTCTCAAGGCTTTTTGGAGAGTTTGACACGGTCCATTATGCTGCAAGTTGGCGGTATGGTAAGCGCGCGGCTGGAGGGACTGGAGGACCGCCTCCTACCAGCAAAGCGGTTACGTCCTTCGCTTGAGGCTGACAGGTGAAATGCTGCTGCGGCAGCGGCTCTCCAGAAGCCTCGGGCTGAGATTTCAGAGGCAGGACAGTCGTCAGCGAAGGTGCCTGCTTCGAACACGGTGAGAACGGCTGCCCCTGCATCCCATAAAGGGAAGAAAGGGCAAAAGAAGGCGTCCACAGAGGTGGCCCCGCGACCCCTTCCGCCGGCGCCCGAGTCCATGGACGAGGGCTGGGCGTTGGTATCAAAACGGGGTGCGAAGAGGAGACCAGCCTCCCAGCAGGCAGTTTCCACACAAAGAGGTGTGGCTGCTGAAAAGCCCCGAGGCGAGAAGCGCGTTAAGTTGCGTCCTCCTCGGTCCGCGGCAGTAGTTTTAACGCTGCTATCCGGAGCCGAGGATAAGGGCGTAACTTACGCGAAGGTGCTCCAGGAAGCAAGGTCCAAGATCGACCTTGCCTCCTGTGATATCACCAGCCTCCGTTTCAGGAAGGCGGCCACGGGTGGTCACATCTTGGAGATTCCTGGTGCAACGAGCGCAGAAAGGGCGGACTCCCTGGCCCAAAAACTGAAGGATGCCCTCGATGCGGAAACGGTGAAGGTGTCCAGGCCCACCAAATGCGCAGATCTGCGCATCTCGGGTCTGGATGACTCTGTTTCCGCCGAAGAGGTAGTTGACGCCGTTGCACAGCGGGGTGGGTGCCCTAAGGAATCAGTTAAGGGGGAGAGATGAGACGTGATTCCCAGGGCACCTGCACTATCTGGGTGCGCTGCCCCGTCGCTGCCGCCAAAAAACTTGGAGAGGGAGGTCGCCTTCTAGTCGGCTGGGTTGCAGCGCAGGTATGTATGCAGCAGCCCAGGCCAATGCAGTGCCACAGGTGCCTGCAGATGGGCCATGTGAGGGCCCAATGCACTGCAGAGGTCGACCGCAGCGATGAGTTCGCTGTGGTCAAACCGGCCATAAGGCGGCCAAGTGCTCTGCGGCTGCGCCAAGTGCTCACTTTGCGCAGCTGCAAACAGACCGGCGGCACATCGAGTGGGGAGCAAATTTTGCTCTCCACCCAAACCAAAAAAGGGGATAAAGGTGGGCGCAGCAGCCGCGAGGGCTCCAGTAGCACCCAGCCGTTCCTCAGAGCTGGCGGGGGCTAATCCCCCAAAGCCAGCGGGGGAAGAGGAGGCGATGATCACTACTCAAGTTTGATTATGGCTCATCGCTTCCTCCAGGCTAACATCAACCACTCTGCCCGCGCGCAGGATTTACTCTTGCAAAGCATGGCGGAGTGGTTAATTGAGGTGACGGTGGTCTCCGAGCCATACCACGTCCCCGCCCGGGATAACTGGGTGGGAGACCTGGATGGCTCGGTGGCCATCATTACATCTAGTGTTGCTGGAGCTTCACCTCCCTCAGCCCTGGCAAGAGGTAGAGGTTATGTGGCGGTTAAGTGGGGGAGACTGTCCTCGTTGGGGTGTATTTCTCACCCAACAGAAGCCTCGCTGAATTTGAGTCGTTTCTGGGTGGATTAGGGGCCTTCTTAGGGCAAACCCTGCCCTGCCCGGCGCTCGTTGCGGGGGACTTCAATGCCAAATCACAGGCTTGGGGTTCCCCAGTGACTGACGTGTTCGGTGAGGCTCTCGAGGAGTGGGCGACGATGACCGGCCTTGTGGTTCTCAACCAAGGGACGGTCTACATGTGCGTGTGACTGAATGGGGGATCCAGAGTGGATATCACATTTGCCTCCCCTGTTGTCGCACACCTTGTACGGGAGTGGAGAGTGGTGGTGGATGCGGAGTCACTGTCGGACCATCGGTATATCCGATTTGACATTTCCGCATCCCCAGATACCCCGAGTCGTCCTAGGAGGTACACCCCAACGACACCCAGGTGGGCGTTGAAGAGCCTGGACAGAGAAGCGCTAGTGGAGGCTTCAATTGTCCAGGCGTGGCAGTCCCCCCTAGTAGGGCCAGTAGAGGTCGACCTCTAAAGTCCTCGAGGAGGAGGCGGAATGGTTCCGGGAAGCCATGTCGCAAATCTGCGATGTAGGCATGTCCCGAGCCAAACCGCGGGCTCCTAAGCGTCAAGTGTACTGGTGGTCTCAGGGGCTGGCCGAACGACGTGCCAGCTGCGTGGAAGCGAGACGCCAGTACACCAGGCAGCGTAGGCTGCGACGCAGGGATGAGGAGGCTGAGGGACGGCTGTATGAGACCTACAGGAAGAAAGTTAGGGAATTACAGCTGTCCATCAGCAATGCCAAGAACCAAGCGCGGGCAGAGCTGTTGGAGACTCTCAGTAGTAGATCCGTGGGGTCGCCTATATAGGGCGGTCAGGGGCAAGTTAGGCCCTTGGACCCCCCCCCCGAGAGTCTTCCACCTCAGTTTTTGGAGGAAGTGGTGTCCACACTATTCCCGAGCCGACCGGAGCACGCTGCTCCGGCAATGGCATTGTCGGGAAGGGTGTCTAGTGTGGATGCCGAGGAAGCTGAGGTACCGGGAGTGTCACGGGGGAGCTTGGCGCAGCGATTTTGAGGCTTCGCGCCAAAAACAAGGCTCCAGTGCCCGATGGCATTCCCGGCAGAGCTTGGGTCTTGGCATTAGACGCGCTGGGGGACCGTTTCCGCAGGCTTCTAGATGCTTGTCTGGAGGCGAGGCGGTTCCGTACACAGTGGAAGACGGGCAGGGTCGTTCTTCTGAAGAAGGACGGGCGGCCTGCAGAATCTCCTTCCGCCTACCGCCCCATTGTGATGCTGGATGAGGCTGACAAGCTTTTTGAGCGGTTATTGCTCGCCGCCTCATTCGGCACCTTGGTGAGGTGGGTCCTGATTTGTCCGACGAGCAGTATGGATTCCGAGTGGGCCGATCGACGATCAACGCTATTAAGCGTGTCAAGGCCTACTCGGACGACGCGGTGGAGCAGGGTGGAGTGGTGTTGGCTGTGTCGCTAGATATATCCAATGCCTTCAACACCCTGCCCTGGTCTTGGGTTAGGGAGGTACTGAAGTAACATGACTTGCCTGCCTACCTCTGTCGGAATGTCGAGGCCTACCTCTCCGAGCGGTACATTTCGTACCCTGGGCGGGAAGGCCAACTACACCGGAGGGAGATGTCGTGCGGTGTTCCACAGGGCTCGGTTCTTGGACCGCTTCTGTGGAACATCGGTTACGACTGGGTGTTGCGGGGTGATCTCCTCCCGTGCGCAGGCGTGATCTGCTATGCGGATGACACGCTGGTCATGGCACGGGGGGACAAATACGAGGAGGCTGCCCGTCTGGCCACGTTGTCGGTGACGCTGATTGTCGAGAGGATAGGAATGTTGGGACTCAAAGTGGCGCTCAGCAAAACGGAGGCTGTGTGTTTTCACGGTCCCCGGAGAACTCCACCGCGTGACTCCCACATTTCTATCGGTGAGACCCGGGTCGAGGTTGGGTCCGGTATGAAGTACCTGGGACTCTTCCTCGACAGCCGGTGGAACTTCCGCGAGCACTTCACTCGCATGGTCCCCCGGTTGATGGGTGCAGCGGCCGCATTGAAGCGGTTGCTGCCGAATCTCGGAGGGCCAAATGCAAGCACCCGCCGCCTGTACATGGAGGTGGTGCGGTCCATGGCTCTGTATGGGGCACCTGCAGTGGTGAAACCTCTTCACTCCAACGGGCTGGGGTCCTCCTTTTGAGGACCAACGTCGTCAGGGCCGCGGAAGAGTGCGCAAGCGTTCCCGTAGTCCTGACATTAGACGTCCCGGAGAAACACCGTGGGGTTTTTAGTCGGTAGTGGCAACAGTTGTTGCTGAGTCCGACATAACCCGCTCGCCTCCCCAGAAGCGGCGGGTATACGTAAATTGCATTTTCCCAAATGTATCCCAATTTCAACCGAGAGGATGGTTTCAAGTTGGCTGCGTCCTGGAATCCCGTGATAAGCAAGTGTTCGCGTCGCGGTTTATGTCAGAAAAAATCTGCAGATTTCGTTAGTGTCGTATGTCGTGACAATTCTGAATTTTTTACAAAACCAAATGCGGGTAGTTGGAGACAACGCTCGCCCTTCTCGACGCTGACACCCGCTACTTCAGTCTTCTCTTGACCACGATCAATGCAACTTGATCAAAACGTCGAGGTAAATAAATATTAAGTTTTCAGCGCGACAAGTCCCGTTTAAATATATAACTATGTGTTCGAATCGCGAAAGTTTAAAAGTTTTAATATTTTGAAAGATTTTATTTTACTCTGTATCCATAATGTACCCCTTTATTATTATTTTTTTCATTGTCGCCAGTATTTTCGCGGCGCTTTGCGGAGCCCTAGGGCTTCGCAGAGCACACTTGTGGCTGAACTAGAAGATTGTACTGATCCAGGAGCAGGGAGAGGTGTGTACCATCATACACCCAAAACTGTTTGAGAAAATTTCAGAAGACCGTTCCTAGAAAATATTTTTAAAATTATATAACCAGCCCCCCGATTCAGAACCCTTCGATAACTCAGTTGTCGATCGATATGGTATTATTTATTCTGTGGATTCGGTTGGAAATGGTTCAATTCAATGCATTTTTCATTTACAATATCGAATCTCTATCGAAAGGTTCTGAATCGGAGGGCAGTATTGCCTGTACTGTTTGATTTACCCGACAACTTATAAGCCAACAACAGTAATTCTTAACATTAAGATGATGCTATAAGGTGTTTCTTGAAATTACATTAAAACTAAATTTATTTTGATTTTTATTAATTACTAGCTGCACCCCGCGGTTTTGCCCTCGTGGACAATGAAAAGTATTCTATGTATCCATAACCTATCTATATACCAAAGAACATAGGCGGAACTGTATGCGATAAATCTTGCAGTGTCTTGACATATCATTTCTACAGAACTTAAGTAATTATTTTTCTACGTTTTTTCAACATTGGCTGTAAGCTAGAAAAACCCAGGATAACAACTCAATTTAAAAAATCATGAAATTGTAACTTCATTTCCTTCCTACAATGTTTAACCGGCCTTGTTGCCTGCCCAACGGGTGAAAAAAATATTATATAGCACAATGCCATTTCCGGTTTGGACGTCAAAATTGTCAACACAGTATACTTCCGACCCAGTTTTTTAAACCAAAGGAGGTGGAAAACCGGGTGGGAAGAAAGCGTAATTCCGCTTTCTTCCCATCCGGTTTTTTAAACCAAAGGAGGTTGAATTAAGCTTACTGGCGTTAAATCTTTTAACAGTAAGCGTAGTTCAACCTCCTTGCGATAAACAGAAAAATAATATAGACTGTGCTATAGACAAAATGGTACGTCTATATAAAACCTCTATACAAAACATTATACTCGTAGCAAAGGGAATACAATGCATTATAGTTTATGGAGGAAGTGTAAAGAATTGTTGTCATAATAGGGTATGTTAATTTATTTAATTGTTTTGCACAAAAATGGTGTAGGTACAAGGAAGGACTTAATGCTAAACAGCTTTATCTACCAGTCATCCAGGTCGTGAAAGAAATAATAGTACATATGGCGTGTTAGTTGAAGTATTGAACAATAAATACGAAAGAAACAAAGGTTTGTGTAAATAATATATTTAGTGTAAGGAATTGTTCCAAAACATTTGTGCTAATATGGGACAACTGTATCCCTGCACAGTGAAACATCAGCAACTTATCTAAATATATTGTTTTGTAATCTCGGCAGGCAGTAACAGATTAAAAATAATTCTTATTGAAAAGCCTAGTCTGTTACACTAGATATGTAATTGAATAGGTAGGAAAAAGCAATATCTTGAAACATTATATTTATCACGCATAAGTACTTAATACTTGCCTACCTAACTAAGTGGGTAATTAAAATCTCTAAGACTTGTTTCAAAGGTCATTAACAGTAACATAACCTACAAAACTTTGAAGCCTAATAACAATTATTCCTGGCCTCCTCAAAAAAATAATCTTAGACTAACAATTTCCGGAAATGATGCTGAATTACTAGCGATATTTTTTGTCTAAAGACGCCGTGAGTTTGACTGACATAAACTTATGTATAGGAGTTCGCCATTGTTCTTTAATTAAAATTTATTCATGTATCCATGTACCATGGATAATCCATACTAATATTATATAAGCGAAAGTAACTCTTTGTCATTTTGTGACCTTTTCATGACTTAACAGTCTGATTTATTATATAGATAGTTTTGGTCTTTCCCAGTAGTCTTATAAGTAAGACTATTGGTAATTTTCTTCCCAATGTCTTATTGGTAAAACAACTTGGAATGTATGTAGACTTACTGGTAAGACCATTGAAAATGATCTTCCAAATATCTAGACTGAAAAGGCATACGCCAATTTTTTTTCTCTTATCGCATATGCGCTTGCGTCGCCCCGGTGGAAATGGATTACTGAGCAGATATGAAAATTCGTCTTCTACGGTATCATATATTTAATGTTATAGGGTGGTGTGAAACATAATTCTTAGGGATCTTACCAGTACGTCTATAAGGAATAACATTCTGAATAGTCTTAATAGTAAAACTATTGGGAAGAAAATTCCCAATAGGTAGTCTTGCTAGTAAGACTACTGGGAATGGCAGGATAGTTTTAACCCTAGGGAAGGACGCGCAGATAAAGTCACGTACAAAAGCTAGTAGCCAATATAATCAATCTAGGATAATATAAGGTATTCCATCTTATTACTCAGACTTTTATAATAAAATATTCGATTATATGTATTACTAGCTTTTGCTTGCGATTTCACCTGCGCGGACTATCACGGACATATCACCTGCGCGGACTATCACGGACATATCACGGTAAAAAGTATCCCATGCCATGTCCTTCCCCAGTCTCCATACCAACATTCATCAAGATCAGCCGTTCAGCCGTGAAAAGGTTCAAGAAAAAAGAAAACAAACAGAGATTCAAGTATGGATAAGAACTTAGCAAACTGAAAAACTGCGGGCCAGTTACGTATCTTGTTGCAATCACATTTTTATTATCACGTAATGTAGGTACATTAGCGTTCCGTTTCGTTATACTTACCTCTTTTTTTTCGTATTATTGAGTAGATTGGAACGTTTTGAGTGAACCGTTTTGTTCAATGAATAAGGTTACATCTTATTTGTGGTTGGTCTGGAGTTTGCTTGGAATCGTCTCGGGATCATCCAACCTTTCTGTAGTTCCGCGACCAAATACCAACGTTTGCAAGTCCGGTCTAAACCTGGTCAAAACCAAAACTTTCCTTAGTCCCGAACTTCGTGAACCTAGGCTTCAACCAGCTTCAACCATAATAAGCCTGATTAAGTTAAAATCTAAAACCCGGTCTAAAAACTACGGTCGGGTAAAAAATAGCCTCTTAAAAACACAACACTCTTGCGTTAAAGACGAATCGATTGATAACCTCGCTTGTCAAAATCAGACTAAGTTTTCAGTTTGAACACATACCCTTCCTTTGCTTCGCCGTAGTCAGGTAAAAAGTGAGACCAAGTCGTTTCTATTTAGTCGGATGGTAAGCTATATGTCAGTACTAGCTGTGCCCGCGGCTTTGCCCGCGTGTTTTTTTCTAGGTTAAAAGTTTTATGTTATTCAAGGACCAAAAGTACCTATAATATACCAAATTTCGTTCAGCCGACAAATATTTTTTTACCGATTGCTCGGCTTCGACTCATCATTTAAGTCAAACCCTAAGCTATCCATCAGAGTAAACCGCATCGCAATCAGTCCAGTAGTTTTTACTTGAAGTGTGAACAAACAGACGAGCAGACAGACAGACACTATTAAAAAAATAAGCTGTTTTGTAGGTTATTTTAAATCCCCAAGCCTAACCTTTTTTTTTATTATCTTCATTGTACAGACCGTTTGTGAGTCACTGCTTTAACCAGCTCTATCTACATTAATATTATAAACTGGAAACATTTGTTTTTTTTTGTATATTTCTTTGTTTGTAATGGATAAACTCAAAAAATACAGAACCGATTTAAAAAAAATATTTCACCTTTAGAAAGCTACTTTATTGCCGAGTAAAACTGGCTATGATTTATTTTTCAAAAAAAAATAGAGATCCCTACGAAAATTACAATAATGTAACCGAAAGTATCAAATATTTGCCAATAAAAACATAAAAACGGAACGGAATGACATGTTGCCGTGGAAACGAAAAATAACAAGTCTGCCAAAAAACACCACGTTGCTCATAGTGAGCGTAATTCAACCTCGTGGGCGTTGTGTGTAGCAAAAATTGTGTATTACGCTTACTGCCGTTTTTGTAGACGTTAAGAAGGGTACATAAATGATAAAAGTAAGAACAATGCTACGATGTGAACGCCACCCGTGCGAAGCCGGGGCGAGTCACTAGTAATAGCTATAGATAGTGTTCTGCTTTTTTCCTATGTGCTGGCACTTAAATTCTAGTGGCATAACCAGATAAGGATTTATCAGAGAAGAATTCTTATCCATAGCACAGAAGAAATAATAGTACTAATGTACAGAAGGCTCACTCCGCAAGACAATTCAATAAAAAGCGACTCTTGCCGCCACTCAATAAAGTGCAATTCAGATCGCACGACCTTGATGCGTATCATTTTATATGCGTCTCTCTTTCTAACGCGTAAGTCTACCTCAGTCTATCTCGCGGCAGGCCATGGATATAGTAACGCCGGCGTTACAGAAATTAGCACGCGCAAGTACATCGAGTGACAGGCCTGTCCATAGGCAGGCCAGTCGCACTCCGCAACAAGTATAAATATTATACCTACACTTTGCGGCCGCAATATTGCGGCTAATTCAGTAGTGTCAAGCGTGCGCTCGATGAGTCGCGCGCCGTGTACTTACGATAAAGTACCTACTTACGGTTTTTGTCAAATTTTATTCTTTTCTTAATTATGAGTACCAAGAAGAAACCTAGAATGTACTGCATAGCGTTCGGTCTGACAAGTCTCGTAAAATACCTACATACTGACATTTTATTACGTAGGTAGCCATTTCTTTTTCATTCATTATTATGCATGGAATTCAGACATGCACCTTTTATTCATCATGCAATACCTAATAATTAGTGCAATAATTAATTAAACTTAATAGTTATAATCAAATAATAAGGTCTATTCTGATAAGAATGTCATTATATGTAGTTAATAGAACTATCAACATTTATAATAATAAGTAATAAAATAATACATTATTACATAATTGTTTATTCGGTTACAATATCTAAGTTATATCATATCACAGACAAGACAAGCGATAGAGGCCTAACGGTTCTATAGTGCAATTTAGAATCCAACGATACCGGGTTCAAAACCTAGGCTCCGCACCAATGACTTTTCTGAGTTATGTGCGGTTTTCCATCGCTCCGTACTTTGGAGGGCACGTTAAGCTGTCGGTCCCGGCTGTTATTGATTAATAGCAGTCGTTAAGCCATGTCAGAGGCCCTCGGGCGGCTTGACAAACTCTGACACCAGAGGCCAGCACTACCTCATACGACAAACAAACAAACAACAATATCACAGAATAATTACTAGTACCTAGTTATATCTTGATACAACCCTGCCGAGCGAAAAAGTGACAGAGCGATTCTGAAACGGTTAGAGCAATGGAAGCTCTCGCGCCTTGTGATACGGTACATTCTAGCCTGCAAGCAATGGCTGAGCGCCTTCTAGGTAAATATAATTGAAAGATCGTAGCGCTGTGCGAGTTAAATTGCACTTTATTGCGTTGTAGCGAGAGTTGCTATGTATTTAAATGACTTTAATCAGTTATCCTTCTGTACATGTACTATTACTTATTCTGTGCCATAGGTTTACTTACCGTGATATGCGAGGCGTTGATGTAACCGTGCGGATTACTCGGCGAGGGCTGCAACTTGACCCTGTTATCTTCGTAAGGCAGGTGGTCGGTGCTGTAGCCGTTGAGGGCGGCGTACTGCGGCAGAAGTGCCGTGCGCACCTCCCCCCCCGCCTCGCGCCCTTTCGGGATTTGTTCGAACGCGAACGCGAGCGCTTCTTCTGACATCTTGCGTTCTAGGATTTGGCACTGAGGAATATCAAGGTCTTTGGGTATGTCTTTTTTAGTTTGCCTTATTTTAAGCTCCATGATTTGACAAAGAAAATCTACAAAATAAAAAAACAATTAATTAATGAACAGCTTATTAATTTAGAGCAATTGAGAGAGCTGTGCCCGAGATAGATTTATAGATAATTGGATTAGTCTTAAAGCGAGGTGTGGTGACATACAGCGGTTCTTATTCGAAGCGGGGGCGGTGAGACCTGCTCTGTGTTTCCCCCCCTCCAGCCTCTATAAAATTGAGAGAGCTGAGCCCGAGATAGATTTATAGATAATTGGATTAGTCTTAAAGCGAGGTGTGGTGACATACAGCGGTTCTTATTCGAAGCGGGGGCGGTGAGACCTGCGCTGTGTTTCCCCCCCTCCAGCCTCTATACAATTGAGAGAGCTGAGCCCGAGATAGATTTATAGATAATTGGATTAGTCATAAAGCGAGGTGTGGTGACATACAGCGGTTCTTATACGAAGCGGGGGCGGTGAGACCTGCGCTGTTTCCCCCCCTCCAGCCTCTATACAATTGAGAGAGCTGAGCCCGAGATAGATTTATAGATAATTGGATTAGTCATAAAGCGAGGTGTGGTGACATACAGCGGTTCTTATACGAAGCGGGGGCGGTGAGACCTGCGCTGTGTTTCCCCCCTCCAGCCTCTATACAATTGAGAGAGCTGTGCCCGAGATAGATTTATAGATAATTGGATTAGTCTTAAAGCGAGGTGTGGTGACATACAGCGGTTCTCATTCGAAGCGGTGAGACCTTCGCTGTGTTTCCCCCACCAGCCTCTATACATGCGTTGATTGAAATAATAAATTGATTTTACTTCAATGAATCTTTTGTTTTCACCCGACTGAGCGGAGGGTATTGTGTTTATCAGACTATTTATGTTTGTTCGTTTGTGGCAATGTATAGACCAAACGCCTGAGCCGATTCTGAGGATTCTTACGCCAATCGATTTGTCTTAACATTGCGAGTGCTAGTAAAGACATGACAGTAATCAAAATTGAATATGGCGACAACCAGGCGCCATATTATGAAAAAAAAATGAAAGTCGACGAACTATGGGGTATCATTGAATAGGTATTTGAAAATCTTTACGCTTTTTTTTATCATTTTTCATTTAGAATGAACATTTAGGATCTATAACGATTTAAAATTCGCAGTCGGGGTTTTTTTAAAGTGTGTAAATTTTCTAGTTCTATACATAGAAGGGGAACTAAAAAAAAAAGAACGGGCCTTACAGTAGTCGCATATGATAATATCTGACATCTCACGTTGGTGTTAAGCAACATTTAGGTACTCCAGCACCGCGCGCGCTCATTGGCAACTGTGAATCAGCAACTACTTCATCTGACCTATCTGTTCTTACTTTTCGTCACAAAATCGTACGTCTTGATAGCTCAACCGGGAACCTTCGGCTGATTGTCTGAAGTACTTGAGTTCTATTCCAAACTGAAATTTTTATTTTGCACTATAAAAAAATATGTGATGGCTTTTAGCTTGACAGCACTGCGCGCGCTCATTGGTCAAATCATAAAGTGCGTGCTTCCCCAGCTACCTATTACACTTTATCTAACACTTTTCACAAAATCACTCTTATAGATTTCAGGAAAGCGTGCGGAAAGATATTACACATCAAAAAGTGAAAGAAATATGTGAGCCTAAAGAATGAGCCGTCCCGAACGCCTGGCAGATGTTTAAACATCGAATATGGCCGAGCTGAGGCGGAAAGAGCCGACGAGTCACATCGTGCTTGCGTCGTCGAGCCTAGAGTACCGCGCCATTCGATGTATATATACACATCAAACATTTAAGATCTAGTTTTTTTTGTTAGCTCAAATATGCCTGATGTATTTAAGAGTCCAAAGCCTGCATCTAACATTCTTTACAAAGGTTTACAACAACACTTCACGCGCTAACAATATGCGTAGTTTTCTAAAGCAATGTATTGTTATGAGTCATCAATAATTGTGCAGCCATCGACATCGCGGCGTTTGTTGATAAACATAATGAATAACGATCTGATGCGACCAAAATAAACAAGTGTGGCGATCGGAATTTATTAATTATACTGTGATTAGCGATCTCAGTTTAAAAATAGAAACTAAACTGATAATGAGAGATTGTGATGAGATTAAAGATAAGTAATAGAACAATTGAAATAATCGAAAGTGTTAAAAAACGTCTGTGATCAAAACTGGAACGAGGCAAACATTTCAGTGAGAATGATCGTGGTTATAGATCGTTATAGATCGTTATAGATCCTAAATGCTATTACGAAATAAATATTATAAGAGAAACCTAAAGATGATTTTCAAATACTTCATCGACTTACACTTTTATTTTTTACACCATGTGGCGTCTGGGTGTCGCCATTTTTTTTTATCCTTTTGCCTTTCTTTCATTGTCTTTAGTGACACTCGCAATATTAAGACAAATCGATTGACGTAAGGATCATCAAAATCGGCCCACGCGTTTGGTCTCTAGAGCGCCACAAAGGAACATACATACTTAGGCTAATAAACACAATATCCTCCGCGCAATCGGGTAAAAATAAGTCGCAAGAGAACACTCGGGTTTGAAATTAAGCTAACAAAAGGGACTGACGACTATGATATGAATTTAAGTAGAACCTGGGTCTTATTGCCTAAAATACGATATTTAATTACAATACATTTAAATGAAAAACTCACCATAGTTTCTTTTGTAATACTGGGCGGCAACGGCTGAAACTTGGGCAGTCCCGTGGACCACCTGTGCTTGTTCGCGGGCTGGGCGGCGACCTTCCCTTTATCCCGCCCTAGAGTCGCACTTTTCACATCACTAGTCTTCGCCCGCCCCATGAACATACCCCATCTTCTGCGCTTCTTTTCTTTAGTGCTAATATTCTTAGAGTCGTCTACACTAGTGCTGTAAGTGGAGTTGATCACACAACTCGAGATAGCACTGTCGACCGTGCCTTGGGACATGTTAGAATGATCTAACGCGCTCGATCTGATGTCCGGCACGCTTATTGACGTAATATTGTCGCTGGATTTGCTTATCGTATTGTTATTCGACACCTTGTGGGTGGATAGGCTCTGGTACGGAGTCTCGTCGTAGTCTTTGTCGTCGTGAAGCGACATTCTGTCCACTGTAAGAGTTATGTTTTCGAATTCTTCGGGTTTGTTTATAGATCTATTTGAAACGTTCAGGTCTTTGGGCACGCTCGATTCGCGCACGCCTTTTATGATCTGAGCGTTGACGTAGTGTCCATCGGAGCTGTCGACCTTGACCGGATGGTAGCCGGGCACGATCAAGGTTTGTTTCGACACGTTCCCGTAGTTGTCAATGCCCGGATGGCTGCTGTTTCTCTCGTTCAGTCGCGCGATCTCGTCGGTGGTCGTGAGGCTCTGAGCTCGGTTTCTCATCGTGATCTTTCCGTCGCTTTGCCACGGTAGCGGCACGTTTTCGTATATCGGCTCCTGCGTGTCGTTTATCTTGATCTGCGCCTGCGGCAGCACCAGATGTCGTTGGTAAGGCATCCTGTGCATCGGCATAGAGTACATTATGTTCCCTCTCTCGTCGTACACCTTCTGTATGTTGTCAGATATGTGATGCGGGTCGATAATGATGTGCGGTTTGGGGTCTAGCACCGAGGGCAGGTTGTTGTACGTGCCGTGAGCGCCCGGCAAAATATTGGGCCGCGCGTAGTTCACGTGGTTGTTTATATATCCTAAGTACTGCCTGTTTAGCGCAGTCCTCGTCGAGACTAGATCCGGACTAGACCCCGACACGTGCGAGTTGATATACCCTCGATGGTAGTTCAAGGCTTGACTAGCGACTGCTAGATCCGGAGTCGAATTGGATGCTAGTCCATTCGAGGGGTAAGGCGGGGGAGGTTTGTAGACATTGACGTAGTGTAGTTGGTTGATGTCCGTCTGTACGTTAGGGTTGACCGCGAAGGGGTAATTCGTCGACATGTACTTGAGACCGTAGGCGTAATCGTCGGTGGCGGCGACTCCCTGGACCGTATGTCGGGTTACGTCGGGGTAGTGTATTCTGTGTATGTCGGGGTGCGATCCGTAGACGAGGGGTTTGGCGGCCGGCGCGCCCAAAGCGGCGTGGTGGTGATTCTGGTAGCGTAGCTGAGCCTCGGTGCGTTGTTGTTGATATTTCTGCTGGATCGCCGTCTCGTAGTCTGGCGCTGGTCGGTATTGTGGCAGAAGTGCCCGCGATACACTGGAAGGACGACTAGGAATTAAAGTTTGGTGTCTTTACCCGACTTCTCTGTGTGTGTGTGGGTATGTTACGTATGTTTCTTTGTCGCATCTTACATTCTAAATGGCTTGACTGAATTTGATAATTGATGTGCCATTGTTAAAAAAAGAAAATAAATAAATAAAATATGCTTTTCTGGCGCTCCGCGGCAGCCTATAAAAACTTCAGAACCTATTCCCCGAATATATTATTATTATTATTCAATTAATATTTTTGCATTTTTGTTATAAATATTTTATTCTGCTTTTTTCGTCAAAAAATAATAGGCCTCAAACATTTATCCGAACCTTCAATTCTATCTACAAAGTACTGAACTGATTTCACTAAAATTATGTCAATTTAAAGGTTACATTTGAAGCTTTCAGAGGCTAAAAAAAATGGTCTACTAAAGTATTTTTAAAATAAAAAATACGCGCTTGTGGTCGCGTCTTCTTTTCGACTACCAGAGTTGTCTCCTCACCTGTTCCGATCCTGGTCGTGCTGCAGCTCGAGGCAGGAGGTGGAGTGCGCGCGGTGCGCGGCTGACAGCGGCTGGCTGCGGCCTATGGTGGAAGCAGTCTGGCTGTCCAGCTCCTCGCGGCTCTCGGACAGCCCGTGCTCCTAGGGGCAAGTGGAATGGTGTGCAAAGTCACACAATCATAGCTTCGAATCTACTAGGCGACAATATATGTCGGGCGACTTGCGAAACACGGCTGACAGCGATTGGATGAGGAGAGCCAAAGATCGGGCTCAGTCAGTGGTGTTCACAAGAGAAGCCTACGTCCAGCAGTGGACGATGATGACGACCTACGAGCATAATAATCAGGTCACGAGACCTTAAGTTTATGTGCTATAATTTGACTTCTTTCAATAAATAAACGTTTATACACTTATACGCATAAAGATTTCATGTGTCGCGGGTGGCGGGGACACACAGCAATGCCACACAAACATGTGTCGCGGGTGGCGGGGACACACAGCAATGCCACACAAACATGTGTCGCGGGTGGCGGGTACACACAGCAATGTCACACAAACATGTGTCGCGGGTGGCGGGGACACACAGCAATGTCACACAAACATGTGTCGCGGGTGGCGGGGACACAAAGCAATGCCACACAAACATCCAAGACGCTACAACAGATATTTAAGCTCATAACACAAAATTTGTCCAGGCCAGGATTCGAACCTGGGACACTAATGACAGCAGTCAGGATACCTACTGTGGCTCTGTATCGTCTATTAGTAGCAATATTTTGAAGTTTGCTCAATTTACTATAACCGAGAGTTTTTCTCAGCGTCCGAACCATTTAACTTCGCACCGAAAAAAAAACACATTTTACTGTTAACGAATCCACTCAGCATCATCAGCGGCAATCTCCATTATTTCACGCTATAATTAACGGAATTGTTAATAGATCAATTAACCGGATCTTCGGAAGAGTAGCGAACCGCGCGTTTCCTAGATCGAGCGATAAACGCAACACTGACTTACATGCGCACGCGCTGATCGCTGTTCAAGATACGACTAGATACGATTACCTTTTTTTTTGTTACATGTTGCTTACTTCAGCAGGCCACCACCGATTGGACACAGAACTTCTCTAAAGAGAGAGAAAGAGAATGTTGACATAAGAATAAGTGTAAAACGGAATCCCTGTTGAACGCCAAATGCCGTCTTAAAAATACCTATTCCGTTCCGGACGTTCAGCTTGTAACGTCCCGCTGTCGTCCTCGCGTGCTGCCAGGGCTGTTAGCCGTTATATATGTAATGCGTTATCTGGTTGACGGCGCCTTTTTTACTTTTGAGCTCTGGAAGGTCTTTACATTTCTAACACTATTAAACCCTCGCCTGTCGCGCGAACACTTTATCAATTAAAAGACAAAAGATTTGCATAAACACGACACTCGCCGTGTAACACATGAAAGAAATTAAAAGCTTCAAAGTTCGTAGGCTTTTAAAATCTCGTTTTTTCTGGAACACTCACGCCACCATTCAGCTCACAGATAAGTTGGTGGCACTGTACTTTTGATTATGTCCCGAGAGCAGTTTAGAGAAATAGAAAGTTGACACTTAATTTAACCCGCGGAATTCATTTCAACAACTTTAGCCGAATTTGTAAAGATTATAATTACATTTATTTATATAAAATTCGGGCACAGTCGGTTAAGGTCTGAACTAGTATCATAGGAAACTGAAGCAATGCTCCAATTTAGACCTTGGGGGCACACATTTACGTTCAGCTTGCATTATCTATTCCCTGTGAACCTGTGGTGTCGTCGCTGGCTGAGGCGTCGCGGCCACTTTCCTTCGGATCTCTCGCTAAGTGCCGTTCCCTTGCACTTGTCGTGCACGATTATGTGCACGACATCGTTTGTGGGAAAGTGTTCCGATTTGTTATTGACTGTTTATTCATGATTGTCATTTTTATTTTAAAATGGCCATCTTTGAATACTACATATGTGTACCCTTCTCATCTCGCGGGTGCTGTGATTAGCAAAACCTCCTCCCCCCTTGCTACATATGGGGAAGGCCTATGTTCAGTGGTGGACTGCTCAGCTGATGTTTTGTTCGTATTCATGAATGAAAAGTATCCACGCTACCGGCGAGGGATCAACAGCTACAGTTACAGTATACGCAAAATCACAAATGCGACGACGATTGTTGTGGCACTCGTAGATCGTAGAAGTCTCAGCGTAGCGCTCTTCTGCGCGAGCTACGCTGCGATTTCGATGCTACGACAATCGTGGTGACTTGCTAAACAGCAAGTCGCCTCCTGCTTACCTTGAAGGCGGTGACGTGCAGGGCGGGCGCATGCTCGGTGCTGAGCGCGGACTGGTGGCGCATGTAGAAGGTGTGCTGCAGCACGCACATGCGCCACACGTACTTGCCGTCCTCCGGGCTCGCCAGCTGGAACATGGCGGACTCGGTCTGCGAGTGGCACTCGATGCTGAACGTGCGCTTGTGGTTGATCACGTTCGTTATGTCCATCCACCTGTGGAGAAAAGTAACGAGTTAATTCTTGCTGCTTCCCACGAAATTTACCCCTGGAAGTTGTATTTATCCAGGATGTAAAAAAATAATCCTCGCGGGTTCGAATCCTGCAAGGTGCAATCATTTGTGTGATGAACATAAATGTTTGTTTCCGAGTCATGAAAGTTATAATATTCGTATCTATGTATGTTTATCCGTTATCTAGTGCCCATAGTACAGGGAATCCTAGTTTGGGGCTAGGTAATTGGTGTGGAATTGTCCCTTTTATTATTATTATTATTATTATAATCTTTCTTGTGTGCCAAATGTCATCCAAATCCGTTCAGCTATGTAAAGTACGAACCCGAATCGAAGGTGACAACCTTTTTCTGATTGGTTTGATTAAGTTACCCCTTTTACCTTTTACCTTGTAGATTTAAAGTTTATGTTACTATTTTATATACTCTCTACTCACTATCTCTCGGTGTACAATAAGGAGTTGTTGTATTTGAAGTAGGATGAATACAAAAAGATCTTACTTTTGACCTGGAATTTAGCATTGTTTACAGATTTTAAATCTATTGAAGCACCGACTCAAACAAGACGTAATCTTCATATTGTAACATATGCTAACTAAACTCTATGAAGAATGTTAATTCATTTTCTTTTCACTAATTGCCATACCTTGAGACGTCAATCCACTTAATTGATGTCTGTGAGTATGGAAGTTAGTCACATGAAAATGAAAGCCTAAAATGAGACTGTCTGTCAAAGACTTAAACCGCGACATTAATGCAGGTCACTGATTACCTGCATCATATGATTCGAAATGAATTGATCCGACAGAGAACCAAAGTAACCGACAGCTCTAAGGATAAGCAAGCTGAAATGGCAGTGAGCTGGCCACATTTCCCAAACAACCGACATCTATTGGGGTATACGAGTTCTTGAGTGGAGACCGCGCTTAGGCAAACGTAGTGTGGTCGGGTAGTAAGACGACCTACGAAAAGCTGCTGGCAGAATCTGGATGCAGAAAGCAGAAGACCGAGCTCAGTGACGTGCATTAGGACGTCCAGCAGTGGATGATGATGTACCTATAAAAATGTGGAGTGTCACTGGTTTCAGTGAGCACCCGGATGCCAGTGAGCGAGATGGCGATAGTGACGTCGCTCTGGTTGGCCTGGTCCCGCGCCGAGAACATCTCCTGGCCGTACCCGCGGAGCTGCTGGCAGCTCGTGATGAAGCCTTCCTCTGCTTGCGCCTGGAAATGAATATGTGGTTACTTTCATCTTCCAGATGTTGTTAAAGGGTAAGCTTTACCAACACAATAGGCGCGGGCGCGGTAGTGTGGCAGGCAGTGACAGAGGCGCGCATACCACCTATTTCTTCGCATGTGACCTGCCACACGGAGTGCAGGCAGTGGGAGGGGCGGGCTGTACGCTGCCCGCAACCGTTATCTATACTTATAATAAAGCAGTAAGTAACAAAAAGTCTGTACAATGAAATTAATAAAACAAAAATTGTCGGGACTTTAAATAAGCTACTGTACTAGTTTTTTTTAAATCGTGTCTTTCTATCCTTTGATGTGTTTTTGTCCGTCTATTTGTTCGCGCATCACGTAAAAACTACTGGACCGTTTGCCGTGCAGTTTTCACTATTGGAAAGGTTAGTGTTTGACTTGACAGTGCTGAACAAAATAGCAAGGTACAAAAAAACATCTTCAAATAGATTAACTAGTAAATAGTAAGTGATTTTATATGGGACCAAACTAGAGGTCTACTCTTTCAAATAAAAATAGAATGTACAATATCGGGCCTCAATTGACGGAGAAAGCGGTGAACAAAAATAAAAAATACATACAGTCGAACATAGAACCTCCTCGTTTGGTGTAACTACTAGGTATCTCTATCCGACGAGGAGAAGCCGAGCAATCGATAAAAAAACTATTTGACGGCTGATTGAAATTTGGTAATTTGTATTTTAATCCTGGAATAACACATAGGTAACTTCTAACCCAGAGAAATAACTACGCGGGCAAAGCCGCGGGCACAGCTTGTATATAATGTATACTTTGAAAATATATAGAATCGAGCCGTAGGAATTAAGTTACTACTGAACTTCGAGAGCTTCAGGGGTTATTTAGCACCATTCTTAACAATAGGAGAACTCGGAGGACAGACGGGGAACAGAGTTGTGGAGCAAGAGATTGGTAGTACTCTTCTTTAAAAAAAGGGGACAAAACCCTTTTAAAGAAATACCATCTATTTCACTTTTGAGCCACGTCTATCGGAGCATTTAGCACCATAGACGCACCACAGACCACATACACACAGTGAGGCAGGTTATACAGAAGTGTGAGGAGTATAACCGACCGTGTCTTGCTTTTGTGGACTATGAGAAGGTCTCTGACTCCGTTGAAACCTGGGCGTTTCCGGAGTCTTTGCAGCGTTTGTCAAGTGGACTGGCAATACATCGAAGTGCTGGGGTTTCTGTATGACGCCGCGACTATGAGTGTCCAAGTAAAAAAAGTGTTTAAGACGCTGCTGGATTGGAAAGGAATGTGCATTAATATCAATGACGAGAACATGTCACACGATTTACCGACGATATCGTCCTAAAGGCGGAGTCGTTGCAAGACTTGCAAAGTATGCTGACCAACCTAGTTGATGCTTCTCGACGCATCGGTCTCGGAATGAACATAAAAAACGTTCATGACGTTCGTTAGATGATGATAAATAATAAGACCAAGATCATTTTTAATGATCTTGTTGACCCTGAACCGATTGAAGGACAAGATTCGTAATGAAGATATCCGTCGGAAAACCAAGGTAACCGACATAGCTCAAAGGATAAACAATCTAAAGTGGCAGTGGGCTGGTCACATTTCCCGAAGAACCGATGACCGTTGGGGTAGACGAGTTCTCGAGTGGAGACCACGTTTGGGCAACCGTAGTGTATGAAGCCCTGTGGCCAGGTAGAGTCCGACCTGAGAAACGCGGCCGGAAGTGAATGGATGAGAGGAGCTGAAGACTGAGCTCAGTGGCGTGCGTTAAGAGAGACATACATCCAGCTGTGGACAGATATAGGCTGATGATGATTGCAGGTGTGGCCGTAGATAAATTTTATTTCATTATTAAAACAAAAATTACCAACTTTTAAGGCACAGTACGTTTGACAAGATAAAGCGCCAGGCTGTAACCTAGCAGAGTGTGTTCTTGTAAAATGTTAACTAACATCCTTATCTGCTTGACACAACACTAATGATTAGGTAAGTGATGATAACATGGCAAATACCCGGCTGTGTGAATATTTTACACCTCTCTAGCGGATGGCATCTGTTATGTAGCTGTAGTTATGGTCTACATAATTAACCGACTACGGCGAAGCTAGGGAAGGGTAATAAAGTCAACAGTCTATGTATGTATCTATGTGGGTATGTGGATCTTACACCTTAGCGTCGCCCCTATTGTCCGATTTTGACAAGCGAGGTATCAATCGATTTGTCTTCATGTATAATGTCATCTAGGCTATTTTTTTCCAGACTACGGCAAGGCAATGGAAGGGTTATATGTTAAAAATAAAAAGTTTGTCCGATTTTGATAAGCGAAGTAGCTATTTTTTTTCCAGACTATGGCAAGGCAAAGGAAGGATTATGTGTTAAAACTAAAAAGTTTGTCCGATTTTGATAAGCGAGGTGTATATTGATTTGTCTTCATCGCACAAGTGTCGTAGGTTATTTTAGTTTTACTATAGATAGACCACCGAAGTGGGAATGAATGCCAACCAAATTTTGTATAAAACCCAGTATCGCCGGTTGCACATTCAAACGATATATAGTCTTAGTTGACGCACATATTGCACAAATATATAATTCTCTTATTTGTCATGTTTATTACTATTTTAAAAGCCACAAACGCCATTTGTAACTCTTAAGAATATACATTATTATGGGTTATATGTATGATTTCCCTATGTGTCTTTACAAACAGTTGCTTTGAATGAATATGTACATAGAGACATAATTGCGGAGTGCCCTTCACACTAACTCTGTACAAAACAAAACTTCTCTATGAGTTAGACAGAAAAAATAGACAAAAAAGTGTCACACTGCAAAAAGCACTGTTACATAAAATATAATTAGGTACAGGTGAAGACACTCACTCGCTGCACCTACTCACTAGAGCAGGCAGTGAAGCTCTGCATGTGGGTTTGCACCAACCTTACAATATACCCCTAACAAATATACCCGCCTAGCTAAGTACTAAGGTGGAGTTAGGAAATGCTTCATTTTACACCATTCATAGTATAAATCCCTGGTCAAAATGAAGAAGAGGTCTACACACAGACCACCTCCACCAACACACCACTGGCCCTAATTGTAATTTTTATGAAATTTGGAATGGAGATAGCTTATACCCTGGGATTCCATAGGATACTTTTCTTCATCATCATCATCATCCCTCACACGGGTGAAACCGCAGCTAATTTTTATAATTTGATTGATTATGTAATTTGCATAATTAGAATATTTTTATAATTTTTCTATGACATGGTGACTCTGCCAATAAAATACTATGACTACTAGATTTGTCTTCAGGTGCAGTGTTCAAAGTAAAAACTTCAGATTTTGACAAGCGAGGCATCAACCGATTCAACTTCATTGCAAGAGTGTCATAGGCTATTTTTTTACCTGCCCATAGTCATAGAAAATATATCATACCTACAATAATTTAATTCTACTTTATTACTTTACAAGAACACTAGCTGTGCCGCAGCTTTGCCCACCTGTTAAAGGATAAAAGGTACCCTATATGTTCTTTAAATATCTTTTGATTTGTTAGCAAGTAAAACTAATCTACCAAAATTTTCCTGTTTTTTCGTTTTCCCTTAACTTTTTCCGGGACAAATGTATTTTATGTTTATCCTATGTTCAACAAATTTTCATCAAAATTGGTCTAGCCGTTTTGGCGTGAAAGCATCCCAAACAAACAATGTACACTTTCACATTTTTTTTTATTTTGTTCATTTTTATATATTAGTGGTAGTAAACAGATCTGCTACACAATTATTATCATGCATGTAACATGCCACATTCATGCAAATTGCAATTCCTGATTAGTAGTTAGTTATTCACATAACTTTTAAATTAATGATTATTTCATTCAAGTCTTTTGTAGCAAAGTAATTAAATTGTTTATTATGATTACGACTTATTGCATGCTCCAAACTCCATGAAAATTAATTACAACGTAACAATAGGTGTTTATAAAATAGTTTAGTTGAAATTTTAATAACACTATCTTGTCATGACTAAGTTAAAGATTACTGTTTAGTTGGAGCTCGGTAGTTTGAAAATCTGACTGTTAGATATCTAGTATGGATATTGCGGAATTGATTTATTCTCCACGTTGGACACATGACGTCAGGAGTGACGTCATTTGGCGTGCACACAATGCTCACAAAAAAGAGGTAGAGCAGCTTATTTGGTAACGTCAAAATCAATTGACATATGTCATTCTGTGTTGATATGTTGTTGGAATTCTCGTCTGACCACCAGTGCCCTATTTCATAGAGCGACAAATCATAATAAAACTACAAATGTCAGTTGAATACTCCAAACCTGCGTTTCATATAACAAACAATCACAACACGACTTTATGATTGTCAGTCATATTGCATTTCACAATGCCAGTCATAGTAGTGTGATGGGTAAAGCTTCGGCTGTCACAATTGTCACAACAATTCTACAAATTGTGGTGGTACCGAAATGCGTTTCATAAAAACCTGATAAGTCATCCAATGAATTGTCAAAATATTACTAAATGTGTTTCATAAAACAATAGTAGTGACCGGCAGTCAACTGACAATTGTCATGAGAAAAACTTTTTATGAAATGGCGGTTCCTTACAAAAAAAACACGATTTGTAGAATTGTTGTGATAATTGTGACAGCCGAAGCTCTACCCATCACTGGTTAGTTAATCAAAATAGTGAAGGTTTTTTTTACTATGACTGTGGCATGACTGGCATTGCGAAATGCAATATGACTGACAATCATCAGTCCTGTCGTGATTGTTTGTTATATGAAACGCAGGTTTGGCGTATTCGACTGACATTTGTAGTTTTATTATGATTTGTCGCTTCATGAAATAGGGCCCTGTAGTCCAGTACAAATAATAATGATTATATTCTTGTAGCAGAAGCAAACGAATTCAACAGAACTAAGAGAGAAATGAGAAAACTAAAAATAAAACAAAACATAAGATCACACAGAACAGCTGACTCAAAAGACTTAGGCATGCAATCACCGGTTTAATTTGTTAGCGTGCACACGCTGACCAGCAATTTAAACCGATTGTTAGTAGTGTTTGCAGTCTCAGCACTGTATGTGCAATTTAAACCACACTAATAGTTAATGGAACTAGCAAAATTTTTGCAAAAATTTTAGTGGATGGAATGGACAATCTGCTGATAGTTTAGGAATTGGTCTATTCTATGCAGTCAGCAACTATTATCAATGCTTATTAAACAGAGTCAATCATACTTTTTTTTCAATAATGTTATGCATCCTACTGCCAGTGACATTTCACATATGGCTATCCTTACTAAACTTAATTCAAGTCTTCTTAGTCTTGCCATATTCATATTCTCTTAATGAAAATGTATCAATGAAAACAAGTTTAAAACCGCAAATATGTTTTTAAAACCAATTTTATTAAATGTCATTATATCATATACTGAACATATGCCTGTTTTGCTAAATTTGGAATTTGTAGTATTGTAAGTTAATTCAAGGTCAATGACATGTCCTTGTTATCAATCTATTAATAACAGTGAGTACTACAATATAACACTTATCTAAGAAATTAAAAACAGTGGAATATACAAACAATGATAAAGAAGTGATCTCAGATAGTGAATTTGTGTTTTAGAATTAAAAAGCTTACATTTCCTACAACACATTTTCTTGTTTCACTTTCTTGTACAAAAATAACTAAATTTAACATAGATCTTACCTGAGACATATTGTGTAAAGCCATGTGATGCTGAATGACATTCTCTGTCAACCATTCTAGCCTCCCAGTCTCTGCCAAAGTGCTGCCGTCTATAATCTGTCCGCCGTCAAGCATTTGCTTTGGAAATGTCAATAAATTCTTCAGATATTCTACAGTATGTCTCTCCCGATCATGGTTACCATACTCCGCCTGACGACTGTAAGATGCCAGCACGACTGCTTGCTGAAAATCACATATGATGCGACCTTCTATCAAGTCATTCTTCAGTTGGAGAAAGTAGTGGTATCGGGTCACCTCATCTGTGATCAGGCTAGTCCCTGATATGATGTAGTACATGACACGTAAGTATAGTTGATGGGACGAGGCGTGCTTGTCCAATTGGCGCTTCAGAGGTCGGTCGAGTTGCACCCATCGCGGCTGCTGACTGCGGTTGATGTAGCGCAGCCCGAAGAAGTCCGGCTGGTTAATAGCCTGCCGCTGGCACACGTTGTCAAGGCACTCCTGACCGGAACTATCCACGGAGAGGGTACAGTCGGCGACACCCCCGTCTAGTAATTCTACGCTAATCACGAACAAACTTTTCGACGCAACGTTGTACTGCCGCGTCTTTTTCAACTTCAACTTGAAAGGCATCTTCACCGCCGATTCGCATTAACATCACACAAGAAACAAAGTTACGTTACATTTATGGCGAAGGAATGTAGGAAATGAAGCCTCCGTTACGCGGTCCACATATTTAATACTCTAACATAACGAATTCAAAACTTTGACCGTTTCGGAGCAGGATAATATGTTACGAGGACACGGTGACGTGCGAGTTTCAGTGGAAAGCAATAAAATTCGTCATGTAAACAGATATGTGTAACACTAAAAATAAATAAATTTACGTTCACAACAACATTGCTTGCATGCTACCATCGCCAACCGAAATGACAAATGAATGATGTAAAATTGACAATCGACAGATTGACAGTTAAAAAATGGTGTTGCAATGCAATACCACGGCCAATAACAAAAAATTAATGCCACTCTCTGTTTAAATAACTACCAAAAATGGTAGAATTTATATTGAAACTGTGATTCGCTTTTCGAGCACACAACTTGGTTGTGTATGGTGGTTGTATACTCGAGCATCCTTCGAGCACACACAACCAACACCATGAAGTTTGTTGCGTGCTCGAAGTTAACAGCTGTTCATCTCTATTTTCAATTCCCAACCTTAGTAGACACGTACATTGCTATTTACATTTAATAAGTACTTTGATTTTTATAGCTTGATCGCCATGACAGCTGCCATCGAGACCACGTGCGTGAAGTTTCATATTTTTTACAGTCAAAATGTCATAGACATTTCTTATTTTCGTTGCAAAATGTACCCAAAACGACCCAAAACAATGTCGTACTTTATTGGTGTGACGGAAAGGGATGTTTAATTTTCATTGCGACATCTTAATCACAGATTATAAAACAATAATAATCGATTATAAAAAAGAAATAACTTTATTTGTTTTTCGTAATAAATTCATGAAAGCGTGAAAGCTCAAACAAACAGACAACTTTTCACTTTTATATATTGGTCTATTAGATATTTCCTTCGCCATTGGAAAACATGAACTCGGAGGACTTTTTGTCTCTTTTTTTTTGCTTGTGGAGAAGAGAGATAGAAATACGTTGTGTGAAGTACGTTCAATCGAGCTACTCGAATATTTTTATGTGTACTTCATAGATCTCGTCCTACCGATTACAACCAAAACTGATAGTTTAACGAGCTCACGAAAACTTTTCCGTTTTCTTGATGTGCAAAGTCGTACCATCTAGGCGTACCATTAGTGATTATATTCTCTTTGAGGCGTACAGTAGGCTGTCAAGCGTGCGCTCGATGAGACGCGCGCCGTGTGCTTAGCAATAAAGTACTTGGCTATTTACGTAAAGTTTTGTCAAATTTTATTCGTTTTTTAATTATGATGACCTAGAAAGTACTGCGTAGCATTCGGTCTGACAGGTCTTGTAAAATACCTACTTCATCATCATCATCATCATCATGTCAGCCTTTAGAAGTCCAGTGCTGAACATAGGCCTATCCCAAAGAGCGCTATGACGACCTTGTGCCACCTCCATCCACCGACTTCCTGCGTTGGCTACAATGTCGTCGGTCCATCGTGTGGGGGGTATACCTACACTTCGCTTGCTTATTCGTGGTCGCCATTCGAGAACCTTTATTCCCCAGCAGTTGTCGGTTCTGCGAATTATATGGCCTGCCCACTTCAACTTGCAAACTCTGAGAGCTATGTCGGTAACCTTGGTTCTTCTACGTATTTCCTCGTTTTGGATTCTATCACATAGTGAAACACCGAGCATAAGTCACTCTATTGCACGCTGCGCGACTTTGAGCTTGTGTACGAGACCGATAGTTAGCGGCCACGTCTCAGTGCCGTATTTCATCGCTGGCAACACGAACTGATTATAAACTTTCGTCTTGAGGCACTGCGGTATGTGGCGAGAAGATTTGGTGTAATTTTCCGAACGCTGCCCACCCAAGTTAGATTCTTCGGTTAACCTTTTTGTTGAAGTTGAATCTACTCAGTTGGATCGTCTGACCTAAGTAGTAGACCTATACATAGTGATCAACAGCTTCGATAATATCGTTAACAACATAAACCGCATGGGTGCGACATGGGCATTTGTCATGATGTTCATTTTAAGACCCACCTGGGGCCTAATTCTCTAATTTTAAGACGCCAATTCCACGCTGCCTGCGGCGGCGTGGTATTGGCGTAAATTAGAGAATTAGGCCCCTGTCGTGAAACAATATTGAGGTCACTGAAAATTGTGCTTAGTTCTTCCAGGGTTTCTGCCATGATGACTATATCATCAGCAAACCTACTTACCTAATTACCTACTTTCAATAATACCGACAATATTAAATAGGTACTGTATATTCTGTTACAATATCTAAGTCATATCATATCGTTATTCCAGAACATAAAGTTCTGTCCAAATCCATTCAGCCGTTTAAACCCTAAAATCTGATACTTGTATTTTATTGACTGGTACTGGTGTGGTGGTATTTGCGGTATAAACTATTAGTGTTACTGGTACCATTAATGGTACTGCCCAATGGTACTAGTGATGTAAAGGCAGCTTGGTCGGGATGGTTTCAACATTTGACCAATATTAACTTGTATCTATTTCACATTGATCGTAAGTGATAAATGAAATAAAGATTTTGATATGATTCTTGTATTATTAGTAAAGACAAATTCAGCAACAACAGTTCATTTTAATGCAAGTAACTGTTTATATTGTAATCTGCGTTTATTGGCAACTACACTACCAGCCGCACGTAGTTAAATTATCCCTATAGTTAATCAAAAATGTCTCAAAATGATACTGGACGACTTTAATTACAAATAAATATAATTTGAATTTGAAGCAACTAACTGAAACTAATACCTAAAGAAACTATAGTCGGACTTAAAGAAAAAGAGTCGAACCAATAAGATCTTTAGATCAAACTGCATTCAAATATAACTAAGCTCCACGGACAATCTCATTGTTTGGCCATTTAATTATACAATTATTCTATTGAGTATAAAAAGAATAACAACAAAATAACAAGTATAAAGAAATTTATTAACATGTATCTAAAAACATACATAAATAAAAATTCAAGCATTAAAAATAAATGAAACCCTACATTAAATGCTTCCACAGAATAAGTACAGTTCCTGGCTATTGTATGGTTCTGTGCAATTAAATGTACTTATACATGAAACTGGGTCAAAAAATAGCTCTTCAATTTTATTTGAATTATGCAAATCTAATTGTATGAAAATTATAGTTAAATAATTATATTAAATGCATTTATAAATCCTTTAAACTAAAATGTAAACATATTTTATCTTATAGAAAGGTATAGGTATAAGTGACCAATGTAAATAATCCGGTGTTGTATTCATTACACAAACAATGTAAATAATCCGGTGTTGTATTCATTACACAAACAATGTAAATAATCCGGTGTTGTATTCATTACACAAACAAGAAAAAAGTATGATATGTCTATTAAAATTAATAGATAGGCAAAGTACCAATACGCAAAAATCATAATCATGTTTAAAGCTGAAAAATGTCTGATACAATGTCATTACATTATTTATGTTTTTGACAAACAGATAATTAGTCCTGGTTTTTCATTTAATTATAAAAAAATGTAGAAATATACACGTTGATGATAAAGACAGAGATTTATTATATTTTATGGATATGTCCATTGTAGAAATGTTTCAAAAAATGTATGTATGTATATGGATAGTTAATTATAATTCTCATAGTGTATAATTCATTCTGATTGTATTGTTTACATTATTTTGACAAAAAGGAGTGTTTATATTTGTCAAAATTTTATGATAAATTTATTTTAAACAGAATTTTGTCTACTCATTTAAGTAACATTTTAATGTTTACTTCAATCTGAATATTCGAAAGTTTACATTTTATATATCTCTGTGGCATTTTTCACAATCAGTCTCAGCCCCAAAGAAAGCAGTTTTATCGAAATATGTATATGTTTCTTGATGATTTCTTAGACTTTCACGATTATAATTCAATATACTAACACTAACACTAACACTTTATTACAGTATTTTGATCGCGTTTATTGATGTATTTTAAGTCATGGCGTTTCGAACACTGCAATAAATGCGATAAAACCCGTGTTTTTATTCAATATATGTTTCTTATTCCAGATATACCATTTCCATGGCCAGGCACTCGTTACGACCCGGTTAGGCGGCTGTGCGCTGATGCGACGTTTCTACATGCAGCCAGTCCTGGGGTTCTCTGAGCACTCTCAAGAGCTTCTGTTCCTCAGAGTTGTCCTTGGGAACGTGCATATATTCCCATTTCTGAAAACAATGTAACTTCTAATAGATTCTGGTTACACAGTTATGGAGGGTTTCCTTCCGCGGAGTAATTATTACAACAAATTATAGTAAATACCTATATGATACGAATACAAGGCATTCATTTTAGTATAATTTCTAAATACTTGGGACCCGTTCAGGTGTGACCACATCCGACCACCCACACCACAAGCATTAAAAGTGAGCGAGCACGAATGAATATGATGAAATAAATAACAGTTGTTTTATCTGCGACAACTTTTTTAGTTTATGTAAACGGCTCTCTGGCTCGTGGTTGATAACTGGGTTTGTTGCCCGGGAAGCTCTCTAGTGTTGACGTGTTTTCCATCGTCGATAACCTCGTCACTTAACACCATGCAGCGACATGAGGATGGATTCTTGAGGCCGAACTTGGTGCCGCGGTCGTACATGAAGTTGGACTCACGTGGCTTTGTGTTACACAGAGCACTGTAAACAGTGGGGCAGGGACGGTATTCCCGGCGTTGAGCGGCAGCGACATGAGGATGGACTCGTAGCGCGCCTCGAGCGTGTTGAGGCCGAACTTGGTGCCACAGTCGTACATGAAGTTCGACTCACGTGGCGTAGTGTTACACAGTACACTGTATATAGTGAGGCAGGGACGGTACTTACGGCGTTGAGCGGCAGCGACATAAGGATGGACTCGTAGCGCGCCTCGGGCGTATTGAGGCCGAACTTGGTGCCGCAGTCGTACATGAGGTTGGACTCACGTGGCGTAGTATTACACAGAACACTGTATACAGTGAGGCAGGGACGGTACTCACGGCGTTGAGCGGCAGCGACATGAGGATGGACTCGTAGCGCGCCTCGGGCGTGTTGAGGCCGAACTTGGTGCCGCAGTCGTACATGAGGTTGGACTCACGTGGCGTAGTATTACACAGAACACTGTATACAGTGAGGCAGGGACGGTACTCACGGCGTTGAGCGGCAGCGACCTGAGGATGGACTCGTAGCGCGCCTCGGGCGTGTTGAGGCCGAACTTGGTGCCGCAGTCGTACATGAGGTTGGACTCACGTGGCGTAGTATTACACAGAACACTGTATACAGTGAGGCAGGGACGGTACTCACGGCGTTGAGCGGCTGCGACATGAGGATGGACTCGTAGCGCGCCTCGGGCGTGTTGAGGCCGAACTTGGTGCCGCAGTCGTACATGAGGTTGGACTCACGTGGCGTAGTATTAAACAGAACACTGTATACAGTGAGGCAGGGACGGTACTCACGGCGTTGAGCGGCAGCGACATGAGGATGGACTCGTAGCGCGCCTCGGGCGTGTTGAGGCCGAACTTGGTGCCGCAGTCGTACATGAGGTTGGACTCACGTGGCGTAGTGTTACACAGAACAATGTATACAGTGAGGCGGGGACGGTACTCACGGCGTTGAGCGGCAGCGACATTAGGATGGACTCGTAGCGCGCCTCGGGCGTGTTGAGGCCGAACTTGGTGCCGCGGTCGTACATGAGGTTGAACTCCACGTAGCGGCCGCGCCGCAACAGCTGCCACTGCCGCTCGTGGTACCCATACGCATCATCCTTGTGCTTTTGTACTGGAATGCAAAATGTGATGTTTGATAGAATAGACTTTATAAAATATCGATAGTTGATATAGATAAATATAGATAGTTACATTTAATTTCGGTCCCAAATTGAGACCATTTTTGAACAAAATTACTATTGTATCTAGACGCTACGCCGACTTCCTAGTTTCTAGATCTAAATCTAAAGTTCACCTTGAAGTTAGAAAAATCATTATCAATTTATAAAAATAATAAATCATCAAGAAACTCTAATCTGTTACCCAATAAATACGAGTGTGGCTAAGTCTTAGTAAACTGAAACCCGAATACCGATAAAACAAAGGTAGAAAAAAATATTATCAATTTTTTTGACTGATTACACACAATTTCAGAACATTTATAAGTAGGTACGTCAAGTTGTAAATTATGTAACCATGTATAATTTATTATGTGGTAGCAAGCTTGGTTTCATACGATTTAAGGCGCTGTACGCTCTCAAATTTTTGTCCTGCCCGTGCAGGTGAAGTTTGAGCGGGGGTGGTGCAGCTCGGGAGTCCATTTTAGATAAATTCAATGATTTTGTCCTGCCCGTGCAGGTGAAGTTTGAGCGGGGGTGGTGCAGCTCGGCAGTCCATTTTAGATAAATTCAATGATTTTGTCCTGCCCGTGCAGGTGAAGTTTGAGCGGGGGTGGTGCAGCTCGGGAGTCCATTTTAGATAAATTCAATGATTTTTGTCAAAAAAGCATATTAAGTATTCAGAGATTTCTCTGTGATCAACAGGTTCAATACCGGCAGTGATCACCGAGGTCCGAGGCACTCTGAGTATCTAAGCTTGAGCGAATATGTATGGTAAAGTCAACGCTCCGATCGAATCAGAATTCTCACGGAAGAGCGCCGTAAATTATGTAGTCTGCAGCGTACGGGCCAGAAATCCACGCTCTCAGACGACACTCTCCGGTTAATGGCACAAAGACGGGAAAATGCTAATACCCACCTAATACAAAAGACAATTGAGCAGAACCAATGGTCCAAGGTTCTTGGGAGGAGTCATCTGACAAAACCGGATATTCTCGCCGAGATCGAGGATTTCAATAGCCGATTATATGCTCCACATGCTCCTCGACCGGAAATCCCTAGTGAGGATTCAAGATCCACACTACACCCACCACTGCACCGATGTGCTGCCAGATGTCAGCATGGACGATGTGGATATGGTCTGGCGAAAACTGAAGAACGGGAAAGCCCCTGGTGAGGACGGTATTACCTCTAAGCCCTTAAAGGCGGGAGGTACTCCTGTCCTTAGAGAGCTACAGGATTTATTTAATTCCGTCATCAACAGAGAACTCCAGAGGCGTGGAACAGGAGTGTGGTGGTACTATTCTTCAAGAAAGAGATAATCGGCCGCTGTGTCTGGCAACGAGCAAACATTCAAATAAATTTTTTGATCGAGTAAATCAGTATAGTCTTCTTTTCCTTAGGTAAAAATCTAATGAATAGACTAAAGAACTACATATAAAACTATTAATGCTGTGAGTTAAGGTTAAAAGCGAGCGCGCGCGCAGAAACAGGTTTATGTTTTTGTAGTTTTGGTAGCTACAGTCAATGAACACATTATAATTTTTACATATTTGTTCCAAAAAATGTGTTTTTGCTACTCACAGCGCCTTAACGAACATGCGGGTTTTTCCTCTAAACAGAGCACGGTAAAGCTTACCTAGTGGGATGTAGCTGGGTATGACGGCCTCTGCGCACGCGGTGACGAAGGCGAAGGCCGACTGCTGGTCGGGCTCGTCCACGTCGTCAAAGAAGATGCCGCCGATGCCGCGCCGCTCGCCGCGGTGCGGGATCGAGAAGTACTCGTCGCACCATTTCTTACCTAGTGGGATGTAGCTGGGTATGACGGCCTCTGCGCACGCGGTGACGAAGGCGAAGGCCGACTGCTGGTCGGGCTCGTCCACGTCGTTAAAGAAGATGCCGCCGATGCCGCGCCGCTCGCCGCGGTGCGGGATCGAGAAGTACTCGTTGCACCATTTCTTACCTAGTGGGATGTAGCTGGGTATGACGGCCTCTGCGCACGCGGTGACGAAGGCGAAGGCCGACTGCTGGTCGGGCTCGTCCACGTCGTCAAAGAAGATGCCGCCGATGCCGCGCCGCTCACCGCGGTGCGGGATCGAGAAGTACTCGTTGCACCATTTCTTACCTAGTGGGATGTAGCTGGGTATGACGGCCTCTGCGCACGCGGTGACGAAGGCGAAGGCCGACTGCTGGTCGGGCTCGTCCACGTCGTTAAAGAAGATGCCGCCGATGCCGCGCCGCTCGCCGCGGTGCGGGATCGAGAAGTACTCGTTGCACCATTTCTTACCTAGTGGGATGTAGCTGGGTATGACGGCCTCTGCGCACGCGGTGACGAAGGCGAAGGCCGACTGCTGGTCGGGCTCGTCCACGTCGTCAAAGAAGATGCCGCCGATGCCGCGCCGCTCGCCGCGGTGCGGGATCGAGAAGTACTCGTTGCACCATTTCTTACCTAGTGGGATGTAGCTGGGTATGACGGCCTCTGCGCACGCGGTGACGAAGGCGAAGGCCGACTGCTGGTCGGGCTCGTCCACGTCGTTAAAGAAGATGCCGCCGATGCCGCGCCGCTCGCCGCGGTGCGGGATCGAGAAGTACTCGTTGCACCATTTCTTACCTAGTGGGATGTAGCTGGGTATGACGGCCTCTGCGCACGCGGTGACGAAGGCGAAGGCCGACTGCTGGTCGGGCTCGTCCACGTCGTCAAAGAAGATGCCGCCGATGCCGCGCCGCTCGCCGCGGTGCGGGATCGAGAAGTACTCGTTGCACCATTTCTTACCTAGTGGGATGTAGCTGGGTATGACGGCCTCTGCGCACGCGGTGACGAAGGCGAAGGCCGACTGCTGGTCGGGCTCGTCCACGTCGTCAAAGAAGATGCCGCCGATGCCGCGCCGCTCGCCGCGGTGCGGGATCGAGAAGTAGTCGTCGCACCATTTCTTACCTAGTGGGATGTAGTTGGGTATGACGGCCTCTGCGCACGCGGTGACGAAGGCGAAGGCCGACTGCTGGTCGGGCTCGTCCACGTCGTCAAAGAAGATGCCGCCGATGCCGCGCCGCTCGCCGCGGTGCGGGATCGAGAAGTAGTCGTCGCACCATTTCTTACCTAGTGGGATGTATCTGGGTATGACGGCCTCTGCGCACGCGGTGACGAAGGCGAAGGCCGACTGCTGGTCGGGCTCGTTCACGTCGTCAAAGAAGATGCCGCCGATGCCGCGCCGCTCGCCGCGGTGCGGGATCGAGAAGTACTCGTTGCACCATTTCTTACCTAGTGGGATGTAGTTGGGTATGACGGCCTCTGCGCACGCGGTGACGAAGGCGAAGGCCGACTGCTGGTCGGGCTCGTCCACGTCGTCAAAGAAGATGCCGCCGATGCCGCGCCGCTCGCCGCGGTGCGGGATCGAGAAGTACTCGTTGCACCATTTCTTACCTAGTGGGATGTAGTTGGGTATGACGGCCTCTGCGCACGCGGTGACGAAGGCGAAGGCCGACTGCTGGTCGGGCTCGTCCACGTCGTCAAAGAAGATGCCGCCGATGCCGCGCCGCTCGCCGCGGTGCGGGATCGAGAAGTACTCGTTGCACCATTTCTTACCTAGTGGGATGTAGCTGGGTATGACGGCCTCTGCGCACGCGGTGACGAAGGCGAAGGCCGACTGCTGGTCGGGCTCGTCCACGTCGTCAAAGAAGATGCCGCCGATGCCACGCCGCTCGCCGCGGTGCGGGATCGAGAAGTACTCGTTGCACCATTTCTTACCTAGTGGGATGTAGCTGGGTATGACGGCCTCTGCGCACGCGGTGACGAAGGCGAAGGCCGACTGCTGGTCGGGCTCGTCCACGTCGTCAAAGAAGATGCCGCCGATGCCGCGCCGCTCGCCGCGGTGCGGGATCGAGAAGTAGTCGTCGCACCATTTCTTACCTAGTGGGATGTAGTTGGGTATGACGGCCTCTGCGCACGCGGTGACGAAGGCGAAGGCCGACTGCTGGTCGGGCTCGTCCACGTCGTCAAAGAAGATGCCGCCGATGCCGCGCCGCTCGCCGCGGTGCGGGATCGAGAAGTAGTCGTCGCACCATTTCTTACCTAGTGGGATGTAGCTGGGTATGACGGCCTCTGCGCACGCGGTGACGAAGGCGAAGGCCGACTGCTGGTCGGGCTCGTCCACGTCGTCAAAGAAGATGCCGCCGATGCCGCGCCGCTCGCCGCGGTGCGGGATCGAGAAGTAGTCGTCGCACCATTTCTTACCTAGTGGGATGTAGTTGGGTATGACGGCCTCTGCGCACGCGGTGACGAAGGCGAAGGCCGACTGCTGGTCGGGCTCGTCCACGTCGTCAAAGAAGATGCCGCCGATGCCGCGCCGCTCGCCGCGGTGCGGGATCGAGAAGTAGTCGTCGCACCATTTCTTACCTAGTGGGATGTAGCTGGGTATGACGGCCTCTGCGCACGCGGTGACGAAGGCGAAGGCCGACTGCTGGTCGGGCTCGTCCACGTCGTCAAAGAAGATGCCGCCGATGCCGCGCCGCTCGCCGCGGTGCGGGATCGAGAAGTAGTCGTCGCACCATTTCTTACCTAGTGGGATGTAGCTGGGTATGACGGCCTCTGCGCACGCGGTGACGAAGGCGAAGGCCGACTGCTGGTCGGGCTCGTCCACGTCGTCAAAGAAGATGCCGCCGATGCCGCGCCGCTCGCCGCGGTGCGGGATCGAGAAGTACTCGTCGCACCATTTCTTACCTAGTGGGATGTAGCTGGGTATGACGGCCTCTGCGCACGCGGTGACGAAGGCGAAGGCCGACTGCTGGTCGGGCTCGTCCACGTCGTCAAAGAAGATGCCGCCGATGCCGCGCCGCTCGCCGCGGTGCGGGATCGAGAAGTACTCGTCGCACCATTTCTTAAATCTACCAACGAGACAAAAAACTTAAAAATACCGTCCGTAGTACAAATTTTTCCTTTAAAGAATTGTTAGATAATTTAAAAGTAGCCGATATGTGTTATTCCAGGACCAAAAGTACCTATAAAGAACTACATTTCTTCAAAATTCGTTCTGGCGTCAAATAGTTTTTTTTATCTATTGCTCAGCATCTAATCATCGGATTAAGACACCACGTCACGTACCCCAGTGTTTAAGCCAAACCCTAAGCTACCCAACAATGAAAACGGCATCGCAATTGATTTAGTAGTTTTTACGTGATGCGAGAACAAACATATAGACACGATTTAAAAAAAATGTTTTATTCTTGTTCGGCCTATTTTAAGTACCCAAGACAATTTCTTAGAATTATCTTCATTGTAACGATTTTTTGTTACTGCTTTGTTATAAGTTGGGGGCAACAGGAATTCAATTATAATATTAGCCGTGCTTGGTTGGTCAGTTCAGACAACAACCAATAGATGGCGTTTTTATCTCCGAAAGATGGATTTAGAAACTGAAGGAAAATTTGGATGATGATGATGTGGTTGTCACGGTAGCCGAATTGGTTAAAGGCATTTGCCGCGCAAAGGCATGGATGACGCGAGTTCGAACCCCGTCCGTAATACAAATTATACCTAAAGAAATTTATTAAATGATATAGTAATCGTCGATCTAGCACAGAATAAATAATAGCAGAAGTTGCACTTCGCGCAACAATTAATAGAAATAGCGACTCTTGCTACTAAGCAACAAAGTGCAATTCAGCTCACATAAGCGCGATATTCACCTAAACATTGCCGCTCTCTTCTAACGCGTAACTCTGTCTCTGTCTGGCGCGGAGTGACGCGCTAGCTGTGGCGCTTTGGTTGTCGACTTGCCGCTGCTACTATAATATCCATCGTCTATCTACATACTTGACCACGTAATCTATCTTATGTTTGATGCGTATGATGACACGGTCAATTAGGTAGATAGAAAATGAACATTAAAGTCCGTCTTTTGTAATTAACAAATGAAAATAAACCTTAAATCTTTAGGCTACCTAGATACCTCTTTGTTTAACATTCCTCATTAACTTACAATAATAATATTTTCACATTTTGCACTAATTAAAAAGTTCGTAGAACAAAAACTTAAAAAAACTGGTTGTTTACATTTTCACTATACTAATTCTTAATTATCTTCTAAACACGTGGACCGATTTACATTATTCAGACGGATAAAATGGTTTTAGACCTAGACCTTTCATTTGACACCATCAAAATCGTTAAGATATCTCAACAAACAAAAAATCACATTCTCAAGTTGCTCTCGTAATTATCCTACATGTATGAAACGCGTAAAAAATATTTTAAAGACTATCTTATCAAACATTAAACGTAAAATTTATTTTAAACTGGAGGAGTTGAGAAAAGGGGGGTGAGAATCGTATTTTCCAAGCGAATGGACCAATTTAGCTGCGGTTTTTCATGTTTGAAAGCTGAGGTACACGAGATTATTACAACCTGATTATTATTATGTGACGGGTTATTTTACAACCTGTGTTTCCCAATAGTAAAAGTTAAAATTTCTCTAACTTAACGAGTTAAATGGTTAAGCAACGGCATAAAGGTCTGTACGAAGCGAAAACGGTTCCTACTATGGACGTATAGCCACTCTAAAAGCAGAACAAACAGAGATGCCTTCAAATTATACTCTACTAGATTAAAGCAAGTTATAAAGCAGACTCAAAGAGCGCAAAATAACTACTATATAGAACAATCAAGTAATAAATTAAGGGCGGTTTGGGAGATTATAAATAATTACAAGCAATATAATATTAGGGAAGAAATATCACAAATTAACATAAATGGAGGGAAAATCTCCGACCCTAAGGAAATTGCTCAATATTTCAATAACTTTTTTACAGATGAAATGGAAAAAAGCGTTTATAGCTCAAAAAAAGTGCATTCGAGCAATATGTGGTATAAAGAAAAGATAATCTTGCAAACCTTGTTTTAAAAAATTGAAACTCTTGACGCTACCCGATATACGAGTATATATACGAATCAACCCTGATTGTAAAGAAGAATTTGTCGTTGTATAAATCTTTAATAAGTAAGAGGCATGCTAGTAGACTGTGTCACCACAATGTTTGAAAGATATAGGCAATATTAACATTTTCAAATTTAAATTGAAGAAATTTTTAATTGACAGAACTTACTATACCATTGACGAATTTATAAAAGATAAAAATATGTATTTATGTTAGTAACTAAGTATGATGTAATTTTGTACGACGCTCTGGCGTTATATTAATAATAATAATAGTTTTATGATTTTAACTTTAATTACGTTTAATTTTTGCATGCCATGATGCTAGAGCATGGTGGACTTAATTAATTATGTGATTCTAACAGCTGCATGTAACCCGTGTCTCCGCAAAATAAATATTTTGATTTGATTTGAATTCAGATGGTTCTTAGCTATTATAGGGGGAGACGACCGTAGCTCTCAAACGGATGGAACTATTTTTATGTTTGAAAACTGAAGAGATGCTTTTTAGCTATAGCTAAATTATTGCCCATATAATGGGGGGTGGGAAGTCGGGGGAGGGGTAATTTTTTTTTATTTGGGCTTGTTTAATTTACAAGTTTCAATTAACGTCTGCGATTAGAAGCACTCACAATTGCAGCGAATTTTAAGTCTTTCGGGTAGTACAGTTAACAAAAAAAATGCATGTATGTAGGTAATTTTTTGATAGCACGCACATAGAAAATAATAATGTTGAAAATATAAATTGTTTATATGGAGCAAGTTCCACCATTTCATATTTACATTCTAGTCAAACGCCAAACAAAAAAATAGAATGTAGCTGTAGGTACCTATATATAGGTAGGTACAAACTAACGGACTCCGCTTGCAAAGTCGCGGGCAAAACATAACACACCTATAAATATGTACTTACTATAGTTTTTTTTTAACCATTCAGTCATTCAGTAGACAGATCTGTGATAACTTTATTGTGATAAAGACACAAGAAATACTTTTTGCCTACTAAGGCATCCCTTCACACAACATTTGTTATTATTGTTACGTTTCGCCATTACTAGCGAAAGTTCAAACAAGCGACACGGTAAGCCTCTGAATGCAAGCGCGCGGCGGCCGGCCTCGCCTGATTTGTAGCGCGGGGCTCAGCAATCTGTAGGTTATTAGCTCGCGTAAGTAGGTAGAGTGACAAATGCCTGGATCTCGTTAAAGGGGGGAAGATGCGGCACGCTTTAATATCACGTAAACAAAACTTATAGTAGAGACAAACACCAGCTAGCTAAATTTCCAAAGTTCGTGCTGCATGTGCATCAACAAAAAATACAGAGAACATACGCAGACTGTAGCGCGAATGAGAGTCCCTCTAACACGTGCTACACAAACGCCACTCCGATCGTGACTAAGGTCAAAGAAGGTCAATTGTGTGCATTGCACTTAATTTATGCGGTCTACACCATTATTATGCCATTTATGAGGTTGGTACCTAATCTGCCCCATTTTAATTAGATCTGTGCATTGACCCTATTGTCGCTAACTATTGGTCTCATACACAAGCTCAAAGTCGAGCAGCGGGCAATGGAGAGAGCTATGCTTGGTTTTTCACTACGTGTTAGAATCCGCAAAGAGGAAATCCGTAGAAGAACCAAGGTTGCCGACATAGCTCTCTGAGTTTGCAAGATGAAGTGGCAATGGGCAGGCCATATAGTTGGCAGAACCGACAACCGCTGGGGAGTAAAGGTTCCCGAAAGGCGACCACGAACAAGCAAGCGAAATGTAGGGAGACCCCTCACACGTTGGACGGACGACATTGTAGCCATCGCAGGAAGTCGATGGATGGAGGTGGCACAAGATCGCTCGTCATGGCGCTCTTTGGGGGAGGCCTATGTTCAGCAGTGGACTTCTAAAGGTTGACATGATGATGATTGACCCTAAAATCTAAGTCAGATATTAAAAAAAGACTTCTATGCGTGCGCGCATCGTTCGTCCGATTGAGTTGAAACTTTGTACAGTTGTTTTTGACATTGCGTGAAGGTTTGTTCAATAAAACATACCGGCCCAGGGCGTGTCGGACACGCATACTACAAATATAGGTATCGCGCATTGTTCGTCCGATTGAGTTGAAACGTTTAGCTCCTAACAATCCTAATCGAATGTAACAGTGGATAAAGTGGATATGAATGTACTTTGGTATAAGCAAACACACCAAAGTACATTGTTATCATTGCATACGGCGCACTAACCTCGCATAGTAAGTGGCGTCGTGCGCGTCGCACGCGTGTTTCAGCGTCAGGTGGAAGTGCACCGCGTCACCCTCGTTCAAGTAGTAGGGCGTGAGGTCCGTGCCGCCGCCGAACCACCACTTTACACCTGAGATCATAAAGCGGAAAAAATATGTGACAAACATACAAAATTTCCACAAAAATTGGATTCCGTTTAGACACAGTTAGACAGTACTATACTATGACTATGACACTCTGGGGACAAAATTGGATTCCGTTTAGACACAGTTAGACAGTACTATACTATGACTATGACACTCTGGGGACAAAAACCTTGAAAATGCATCTCCCGTAGATATAATAGCTTGCTTGCTTGTCGCATGAGGTAGTGCTCGCCTCTGGTGTCAGAGTTTATCAGCCGCCCGAGGGCCTCCGACATGGCTTAACGACTGCTATTAATCAATAAAAGCCGGGAACGACAGCTTAACGTGCCTTCCGAAGCACGGAGCGATGGAAAACCGCACATATAACTTCGAAACGTCATCGGTACTATCCAGGTATTTTTGGAATCTAACTCCCGCTGAACACCTGTACACTAACTTTACACATAATGTGACCTCAAACTTTCACTGAAGATAAAAGACAGTGTTCTATGTACTGCCTGGGCTAAGTACCTATAGATGTGCATTAGTATGAGCAATTAAGGAAATAATCAGGTGTCTTGTTTAGTTAGAATCTAACGTTAAATAACGAGTTTAAATCTCACCGTCTTTGTCTTGTACTTCGAAGTACCGATAGTTGAAGTGTATGGTGGGTACCATGGGGTTCCGAGGGTGTATCACCGCGCTCACTCCAGCTGCGAAGAATGGCAACGACGCATTCTCGAAGTTCTTGCCCCTGGAAAAATAAATTGAAATAAAAAACTTAATATTAAACGAAATTTGCCAATTCTGACAGCGTCATTGGATCAAGCAACCACAACTATAATTCAGCCTCCAAATCACTGAAATACAGCTCCAAATTAGGCAACTACAATGTCTATTCAGGGACCACAACTCCCATACAGCACAGCCATAATAACCATAATATGAGATAACTATGCTTCCAATTCACCGACCCACAACTACAAATTAGGCAACTATAATGTCTATTCAGGCACCACAACTCCCATACAGCCATATAACCATAATATAACATACCTAAGAGTTCAATTCACCAAACTGCAACTACAAATTAGGCAACAACAATGTCCATTCAGGCACCACAACTCCCATACAGCCATCTAAACATAATATAACATAACTAGGAGTCCAATTCACCTAACTACAACTACAAATTAGGCAACCACAATGTCCATTCAGGCACCGCAACTCCCATACAGCACAGCCATAATAACCATAATATAAGATAACTATGCCTCCAATTCACCGAACCACAACTACAAATTAGGCAACCACAATGCCCATTCAGGCATCACAACTCCCATACAGCCTTATAACCATAATATAACATGCCTATGCCTCCAATTCACCGAACCACAACTACAAATTAGGCAACCACAATGCCCATTCAGGCATCACAACTCCCATACAGCCTTATAACCATAATATAACATGCCTATGAGTTCAATTCACCAAACTACAACTACAAATTAGGCAACCACAATGTCCTTTCAGGCACCACCACTCCCATACAGCACAGCCATAATAACCATAATATAAGATAACTATGCCTCCAATTCACCGAACTACAACTACAAATTAGGCAACCACAATGTCCATTCAGGCACCGCAACTCCCATACAGCACAGCCTTATAACCATAATATAACATAACTATGAGTTCAATTCACCGAACTACAACTACAAATTAGGCAACCACAATGTCCGTTCAGGCACCACAACTCCCATACAGCACAGCCTTATAACCATAATATAACATAACTATGAGTTCAATTCACCGAACTACAACTACAAATTAGGCAACCACAATGTCCGTTCAGGCACCACAACTCCCATACAGGCAACCACAATGTTCATTCAGGTACCGCAACTCCCATACAGCACAGCCTTATAACCATAATATAACATAACTATGAGTTCAATTCACCGAACCACAACTACAAATTAAGAAACCACAACTCCCATACAGCACAGCCATATAACCATAGTATAACATAACAATGCCTCGAATTCACCGAACCACAACTACAAATTAGACAACCACAATGTCCATTCAGGAACCACAACTCCCATATAGCCATATAACCATAATATAACATAACTATGAGTTCAATTCACCAAACCACAACTACAAATTAGACAACCACAATGTCCATTCAGGCACCAGAACTCCCATACAGCCATATAACCATATTATAACATAACTATGTGTTCAATTCACCAAACCACAACTACAAATTAGACAACCACAATGTCCATTCAGGAACCACAACTCCCATATAGCCATATAACCATAATATAACATAACTATGAGTTCAATTCACCAAACCACAACTACAAATTAGACAACCACAATGTCCATTCAGGAACCACAACTCCCATACAGCCATATAACCATAATATAACATAACTATGAGTTCAATTCACCAAACCACAACTACAAATTAGACAACCACAATGTCCATTCAGGCACCACAACTCCCATACAGCCATATAACCATAATATAACATAACTATGAGTTCAATTCACCAAACCACAACTACAAATTAGACAACCACAATGTCCATTCAGGCACCACAACTCCCATACAGCCATATAACCATAATATAACATAACTATGAGTTCAATTCACCAAACCACAACTACAAATTAGACAACCACAATGTCCATTCAGGCACCACAACTCCCATACAGCCATATAACCATAATATAACATAACTATGAGTTCAATTCACCAAACCACAACTACAAATTAGACAACCACAATGTCCATTCAGGCACCACAACTCCCATACAGCCATATAACCATAATATAACATAACTATGAGTTCAATTCACCAAACCACAACTATACCATAACAATACCATACAGCCATATAACCATAATAACTATGAGTTCAATTCACCGAACCACAACTACAAATTAGACAACCACAATGTCCATTCAGGCACCACAACTACAAATTAGACAACCACAATGTCCATTCAGGCACCACAACTCCCATACAGCCATATAACCATAATATGACATAACTATGAGTTCAATTCACCGAACCACAACTACAAATTAGACAACCACAATGTCCATTCAGGCACCACAACTCCCATACAGCCATATAACCATAATATAACATAACTATGAGTTCAATTCACCGAACCACAACTACAAATTAGACAACCACAATGTCCATTCAGGCACCACAACTCCCATACAGACATATAACCATAATATGACATAACTATGAGTTCAATTCACCGAACCACAACTACAAATTAAGAAACCACAACTCCCATACAGCACAGCCATATAACCATAGTATAACATAACAATTCCTCGAATTCACCGAATCACAACTACAAATTAGGCAACCACAATGTCCATTCAGGAACCACAACTCCCATATAGCCATATAACCATAATATAACATAACTATGAGTTCAATTCACCAAACCACAACTACAAATTAGACAACCACAATGTCCATTCAGGCACCAGAACTCCCATACAGCCATATAACCATATTATAACATAACTATGTGTTCAATTCACCAAACCACAACTACAAATTAGACAACCACAATGTCCATTCAGGAACCACAACTCCCATATAGCCATATAACCATAATATAACATAACTATGAGTTCAATTCACCAAACCACAACTACAAATTAGACAACCACAATGTCCATTCAGGAACCACAACTCCCATACAGCCATATAACCATAATATAACATAACTATGAGTTCAATTCACCAAACCACAACTACAAATTAGACAACCACAATGTCCATTCAGGCACCACAACTCCCATACAGCCATATAACCATAATATAACATAACTATGAGTTCAATTCACCAAACCACAACTACAAATTAGACAACCACAATGTCCATTCAGGCACCACAACTCCCATACAGCCATATAACCATAATATAACATAACTATGAGTTCAATTCACCAAACCACAACTACAAATTAGACAACCACAATGTCCATTCAGGCACCACAACTCCCATACAGCCATATAACCATAATATAACATAACTATGAGTTCAATTCACCAAACCACAACTACAAATTAGACAACCACAATGTCCATTCAGGCACCACAACTCCCATACAGCCATATAACCATAATATAACATAACTATGAGTTCAATTCACCAAACCACAACTATACCATAACAATACCATACAGCCATATAACCATAATAACTATGAGTTCAATTCACCGAACCACAACTACAAATTAGACAACCACAATGTCCATTCAGGCACCACAACTACAAATTAGACAACCACAATGTCCATTCAGGCACCACAACTCCCATACAGCCATATAACCATAATATGACATAACTATGAGTTCAATTCACCGAACCACAACTACAAATTAGACAACCGCAATGTCCATTCAGGCACACCAACTCCCATACAGCCATATAACCATAATATAACATAACTATGAGTTCAATTCACCGAACCACAACTACAAATTAGACAACCACAATGTCCATTCAGGCACCACAACTCCCATACAGACATATAACCATAATATGACATAACTATGAGTTCAATTCACCGAACCACAACTACAAATTAAGAAACCACAACTCCCATACAGCACAGCCATATAACCATAGTATAACATAACAATTCCTCGAATTCACCGAATCACAACTACAAATTAGGCAACCACAATATCCATTCAGGAACCACAACTCCCATACAGCCATATAACCATAATATAACATAACTAGGAGTCCAATTCACCGAACCACAACAACAAATTATACAACTACAGCTCTTATTCGGGGAACACAACTCCCATACAGGCATCCACTACAATAATTTAGATAAATACAACTTCAATTCACTTAACTACCCCACACTATTCAATAAACCACAAATCCTTCTAGCTTTAAGACGTAGTTGTTTGTTTATGTTATGAGGTCTATGAGGCTGGCCTCTGGCTCTGGTGTCAGAGTTTGTCAAGACGCACGAGGGCATCTGACATGGCTTAACGACTGCTGTTAATCAATAAGTCGGGACCGACAGCTTAACGTGCCCTTCGAAGCACGGAGCTATAGATAATCGCACATAGCCAGGCCGGTCGCACTCCGCAACAAGTACAAGTATTATACCTACACTTCGAGGGCGCAATATTCGGGTCAGTTCAGTAGAGTGTCAAGCAAAGAGTATAGTAATATAGGGGGTGTCAAGCGTGCGCTCGATGAGTCGCGCGCCATGTGCTTAGCGATAAAGTACCTACTTACGTAAAGTTATTGACAAAGGACATGGCCAGTTTTTGCCTAGAACGTACTTTGACTGCAGGTAATTATTAATATTCACAAAAAATATATAGAAATTACGGCATGTGTTATGTATGTCTAAAACTCCAGGCTTTTAAGGGCTGCTATTAAAAGTAATTAAATTGTTCTATCTGAAAATCAACGACATTTTGAATGTCTTACTTTCCGTTCAAAGAATTTTATGTACGATGACAAATAAACTTATAAATGAAAAATGAATCAATAATTAAAGTGAATGTACACAATGTTTATTAAAAATAATTTTGTAATTTGCAACATTTTTTGACTTGATTATTTGTTTGTTATTTCATTCTTAAAAATAATTCAATACGATTTTGCTTTTCACTTTGCAAAAACGGACTACGAGAAATATCAGACATCTGTCACATCACACAATGTCATGTCACTTGTGAATACTTTTTTGCATTTTGTAGTTATCAAAGAGAATATAATCACTACGTTTTAGTAGTTATCACAAGTAGTTCTGCATTGACTCCGTTGCGCTTGCATTCGTGTGTATTGTACCATTTAATTCTGATCTTGTTAGTGCATTATAAAACCGACGACCCTCGCTTTTCTCCCGGACTGATTTCTTCTACAAATATGTCTTTACCATCGTTCGTTACTACGGACTCAGTTTTGCTCACGTTTTGGATAAATATTTATGCGACTGATTTGATTGAGGTGTATCTACTGTAGCATAGCCACATGATAGCCACGCAACGTTTGCGAAGGTATAATGTATCCTCACTATCAACGCATTTACTTACGAAGCTCACACGGTGGCTATCAATTGAGGTAAGTATGTAAAAATGAATTTTGAGTGGGCTATGTAAAGATTATATCTAAAAATAGTAATTATTCAATGAAATACTCAATAATTCAAAAGATTTTCTCAAAACAAATTCAAATGGAGTGCCTGAGAGCCTCTATAGCTATTTTTAAGCGTTTCAACTTGTAAAAAAGTATGTTGTCATTATCTTTAAAACCATAAGTTCTTGAGAGATGTTGCTCATTTGCAATTAGTAATAGGATAATCTTCAATACAAATAACATTAAATTATTGATGAACATGAACTTTTAATAACTAGGCAGAAAGCGCTAGCAAAACGGGCCGTGTCCTTTTATTCGTGTTTTAATTATGAGTACCAAGAAGTACCCTAGAAGGTATTGCATAGCATTCGGCTGTTTGAATAGTGACAGAAATGACGACTTTCGCTCATTATAAAGCAAGGAATTCAGACACCTTTATTCATCAAAGTGCAATACCTATAGGATATAATCATGATCAACCAACGACACTTATACGTAGGTAGGTATCTCACTAAACTTATCGGTGTTCTGAAAATGGGATAGGTACGTAGTAAAAATGAGGTAGTAGGTTATTCTCATAAGACTGTAATTGTATGTAATAGAACTATTATAATTTATAGTAATAAGTAATAACATAATACATTATTACTTATTTATTCTGTAACAATATCTAAGTCATAACATATCACAGAATAATTAGTAGTACAAGTACCTAGTCATATCTTAATACAACCCTACCAAGCAAAAAAGGGACGATTCTGAAACGGTTAGAGCAATGGAAGTTTTCGCGCGGGCGAGCGCCTTCGGTAAATATAATTGAAAGGTTGCAGCGCTGTGCGAGTTAAATTGCACTTTATTGCGTTGTAGCGAGAGTCGCTATGTATTTATATGACTTCACTCAGTTATCCTTCTGTACTTGTACTATTATTTATTCTGTGACATAACTTAGTTGTCATTGGTGTGGAGCCTAGGACCGAATCCGGTATCGTTGGATTCTAAGTTGCACTATTAAACCGCTAGGCTACCATCGCCTTGACGTAGACCTCTACATACTACCTCAAGGTGTTTAGTGGTTAACATGCTAAGACTATAACAACGTAAATGATTGCATACCTTTATATGTAAATAATAAGTCAATTCAGGATTTAACCATAAATTCATTATATCCAGCCAATATCAGTTCATGCGCCCGTGTGGGCCTGCCTAGATAATAGGTAACCTCCTTCTTATACAGCGGGTACTGTCGCTGTGAGACCAATGGCCAGCAACGTTTTTTTAGTATTAACATTTACTGCAATCCCTGATGATGAATACCAATTCATGTTCAACATTTGGTCTTGACCCCGAGGGTACCTGGTGTTCATTTGCTGCACAGCGCCAGGCGGCAGCGTCCCCGACACGACGGATACGTTAACCCCCGCCTTCTCGAACACTCGTCCGTCCTGCAGCACGCACGTCACGCCGCCGCCTCCCTCTTTGCGCATCCATCGGTCCACTTTGAATTTTGCTTCCTGAAATATAGTTATCATGTAAAATGGGATTCACTACTTGCTTAAATATGTATGTATTGGGCGTAAGAGCCAAAAGTTTTGTGGTTAGCAACAGTGAAAGAGAGAAGAAATAGAGGAGAGAGATAGGGAGCAGAGAGCTCTACAAAGTAGGTAAATCCAAACCAATATATACTAGTGGCTCTGTGAGCTGCAGACCTCGCGAGTCTGTTTGCGCTTTTTTTTTTCATTATTTTCCATTCCTTTACACCCCCAACCCTTGAAGTTTATGCGTCTTAATAAGGGTAACAAAAAAGTTGCACGGATTATGATGAAGTTAGGAATGGAGACAGCTTGCACCCTGGAATAACACTTAGGATACTTTCATCATCATTATCATCCCTCACGCGGGTGAAACCGCGGGGCGCAGGAAATAAAACCAAATGAGAACTATATTTGTTTTATGATATAAGTAATTAAAAAAACATTTATTCAGTAAGTTAGGTTAGGTACATAGCGTAAGTCGTAAACCAGGTCTGTTGTAGGTTATTAACTCAGTCATTCAACTACATTGGAAGGGGACAATACTTACATAAGGACACAACAGTACAATGAGAAAAAAGGAAATGATTAGGATCTTAATCGATCGATTTAGATCAATATATGTATCTTACGGGTAAATAAAAGTAATTCATACCGGCCACTTCAGGAATACATCTTGGTCAAAATAAAAGTAATTCATACCGGCCACTTCAGGAATACATCTTGGTCAAAATAAAAGTAATTCATACCGGCCACTTCAGGAATACATCTTGGTCAAAATAAAAGTAATTCATACCGGCCACTTCAGGAATACATCTTGGTCAAAATCGAAATCATACACTGTTTTCTCATCTTCCCAAGCCTACAACAAAATTCAAAATCTAAATTATTTAACTACATGTTCTTTCAGAAGAGCTGATGGCATTAAAGGATGGTGCTGAGGCAAAGCACCATCCTTTAATGGTAGAAATAACAAACACACAAACGAAGCATTATGCTTCTTCACTTATTATAACAACTGCAAAGGAGTGAAATGCTCTCAGTGCTCCCTCGTCAGTGTTTACGGTAAATTATAGTGTAGGTGTGTTCAAGTCAAGAGTGAAAAGGTACCTACTAGGCAAGCGTGCTACACCTTGACCACATTATCGCTTCCCATACGGTGAGATTGTGGTCAAAAGATTGCCTTGCCGGTGATAAAAAATGACAGTTTGGTTCAGACCATTACAAGTAATGATAACAGACTGGGCTAGATGGACGGAGAGACCGGATGATTATATAAAGGTTCCTTTTTGGAATACGGAACCCTTAAAAATTGTACATAATTGCATTTCCAAAATGTCCAAAGTGGCAGATACAAGCAAAAGTTACAGACATTCTTAACCACAACTATCATTCCAGTTTTACCTCATCTTCTTCCGCTTCAAGCGCCCGACAGAACTCAGTCTGTATCCTCATGATGAGCATCTCCATCTGAGCCTTCATGTCTTTTTGGTTTCTCTCAAGCTCCGAGACGGGAGTGATGGGAGTAGCCATGTAGTTCTTGAGCTGGAGGATCTCTTTCATCTCTGCTTTGTTTTGTTTGAGTTGTGTGTATGCTGTGTAGCCGGCGCCCAGAATGGCTGCACAGTATAGTCTGGGAAATGTTTTGTGTTTGAATAGGTATAGTAATTTACATTGAATTATTTGGTATTTTGATGTGAAAGAGTGCGGACTCTAGCAGCAATCTTTGGCAAATGTATTAAGTTCCACTCTCAATCTGAAGCTTCATTATCAGCCACACACAAAGTCGTCAGTTAATGTTAATCAAACATTAGAGTGTAGGGTTTTTGAATGGACTTAAGAGTTACATTATGTCCGGCAGGCTGAGCCATTGTCTCCAAAGCTATTCTCTGTAGTGCTCAATGTTCCGAAAACTAGAATGGGACGAATTTGGACTAACTACAGGTGGAAGGAGACTACACCATCTCCGATTTGCAGATGATATGGTCTTGTTCGACAAAAAACTGGTCTTTTACAACAGGCTCAACGAAATTCAAACTCCAATAATAGTAAATTAACACCATCTACAGCGACATCACTGGAACAGCTGTGCCAGCGACCTAAAGCCGTGCTCCGGTATATAAAGGAGCTTGGGTGGCTTGGGTAGAGGCTGGCAGGGGGAAATGCACAATACACCCCAAGCGGGACGTCAGTGCAGGCCTTATCGCCCCCATCTCGAATAAGAATAAGAATGGTCTTGTTCGAAGAAACTGCTCACAAGCTGGAAGAAATTATACAAGTACAAGACGATCGGCAAAGCGCCACCCTTTTATGGTTGAAATACCTCGCACAAGAACGAAGCGTTATGCTTCTTCATTTATTATAAGAACTGCAAAGGAGTGGAATGCCCTGCCCTCGTCAGTGTTTCCGGTAAATTATAACCCAGATGTGTTTAAGTCGAGAGTGAACAGGTAGGTATCTACTAGGCAAGCGTGCTACACCTTCGTCCACATCATCGCTTTCCATCAGGTGAGATTGTGGTCTAACGATTGCCTAGTCCGTAATTTAAAAAAAGTTCTAAATGAAGAAAGTGAGAAAGTCAGGCTGGGAATGAATAAAAGCAAAACAAAGCTATTATCAAAATTCAGTTCCACATGAAACAACAGTTATAAATATCAACAACCAACCTCTGGAATATGTGGCAGAGTACATATATTTGAGACATATAATTTCTCAAACAGATCTAACTACCAAAGAAATCAAAAGAAGGATAGTGTTTGGTTGGAAAAGATATTGGTCACTCAAAGAGATTATGAAAGCAACAGATCTCAGTAATAGAATTAAGTGCAAAGTTTTTAACACTTGTATTCTTATTTCTTTTTCGTGAGTTTTTAGCCATTTTATTTATATTTACTTGTATTCTCCCTTACCTTACTTATGGATGTGAAACTTGGACACTCTCCAAACACCATAGGAATATGCTAGAACACTGTCAAAGAGCTATGGAGAGAAGCATGCTGGGAATCAAGAAACTATTCAGAGAAAGGAACACATCTATAAGAACTAGGACAGGAGTGACAGACATCCTCACTAAAATTGAGATGGGCTGGTAAAATCTTGACAGAATGGCACCCTAGAATTGATAAACGAAATAGAGGTTGATAATGTAAAAGATGGGAGGAGGACGAGCTTAAACTCACAGCAGATCCAAACTGGAGAAGAGTTGCAAAGGACAGAAAGCAATGGAAATTGTTAAAGGAGGCCTTTGCCAAGAGGCACACTGAACTCCGAGACATACTATAACTCAGCGAAAGAAAATAACATCAATATAATTAGCACAAGAGAGGAGTTTCAGGATTAAATGGCTATTGATTGATTGGTTGATTTAGTTACATTGAGATCTCTGAACACGGCATATTCAGGATTATTGCTTATTTTTTTTATTACTCATTTATATTTACATCATTAAACCTGAGGACAAGTGCGTTTTTGGAGTACTTGGGCATTTTTTTATATATATCATGATTAAAAGGTTTGCCAATCACAAAATCTGTATTTGAGAAAGGAGACAGAAATTCTTTTCTTTTTAAATTTCAAAATTTAATTTGCAAATGTTGTCTCATATATCCCGTAAGAGATACCGATAGCCGACAGGTTCGGTAACTATTCATCATCAGCGTATATTGGTCCACTGCTGGACATAGGCCTCGCCTAATGCACGCCACTTAGCTCGGTCTTCAGCTCTCCTAATCCATTTCCATTTTTCCATTTTCATTTGCCATTTGCTTGCCGCAACACACATGCGCATTATGCAGGTGGTAGTGCGCAATGTTAGATAAATCGCCACCTGATGATTGACTGGTTAGTTGCTTTTCGTAGGTCGTCACTCCACCTGGCCACAAGGCATCCTACACTAAGTTTGCCTAAATGTGGTCTCCACTTGAGAACTCGTCTACTCCAACGGTTATCAGTTCTTCTGGAAATGTGACCAGCCCACTGCCACTTTAGCTTGCTTGTCTTTAGAGCTATGTCGAGCTTCAATCAGTGCGTCCTACCAGTCAGGACCTACTGAGCCGAAACGACTCATGGTTATACTAGTCTACAAATTTAAGGTCGCTCAGCGAGCTATGGAAAGAGCTATTCTTGGAGTGTCTCTGAAGGACAAGATTCGTAATGAAGATATCTGACGGAAGCAACTATTAAACGTGACAAATCAGTTTTTTTATCAACCGGTATAGAGTATCTGTACCGGTCCCCTATTTAGATAGGTTACATTTGAAATAGGTAGGAATATTTGGAGAAAATTAATGGTGAATATTTAGTGTGCCATACTCCACTGCATACTCCGGTATCAAATGTTACCGGACAGCTATTATTACAACTATTACAAGGTGTAATTAACTGAAAAAAAATGTGTGAGCTATCAACTCATTCACACTTACCTGAAAGGTCTATCTCTGATCTTTTTGTAGCTCCCGACATAGCTTAGCGTTCTGAAGCTTCTCACTAGTATTTTAAACGACATTTTATGATAATCTAAGCAGAAATGTATTTAGGTAGAATATTTTTTCGGCAAACAGCGCAAAAGTTATCCACAAAACTCAGCTGACCAAAGAGTATATAAATATGCAGCTGACTTTTAACTTGACACGCATTTGACATGACACTGAAGACCTGTTGACAGCCACGACAAATGTCAATCTAAAGTCAAAAGTGTCAAAATTGTTTTTGTATTAGTGTCTCCGCCCTACCGAAGGAACATGGAACTATACGGTTATCAGCTGTGAAATTTTCTTCCGCAAGACGTGCCTTCATGCGCAATATGCGTTTATCTCTTTTCTGAGCTCGGGTGGGCAGATCGATTGGTCGCGTCGCACTCTTTCCGGCCCGTGAGGCAGTGTGCGGCGGCCTCGCTGACAGCGCGACGCAAGTGCGCCTGTGCTCGCTCGGGCTCCGCTATCGATCCCTCTCGGAGCCGCATTGCCGTACATTCCGAAGGCGGTGCCTCGCCTAGTTTTCGTCGATCGTCGGCGTGGCGGGCGCGTGTCGGCGTCGGCGGCGGCCCGGGCGGCCCTGCGCAGTAGCGGTGTGTGCGAAACGCGGGAGCGACCGACCTTCCTTCCGCCAAAACCGGCTCGCTGTCCGCCGCGGACGGCTGTGATGTAGCCGCGGCCGGCGCGAGCGGCCCTCGGACAAAGGACCCGCGACTCGGTGTATCGCGATGAAGAAGTTCACTTTCAAGGGGGTGCTGGACGGGTTCCGCAGCTCGGTGCAGGCGGCGCCGCGCGGGACCGAGCAGGAGATCCAGGAGACGCTGCGCCCCGACCACTTCCAGATTAAAAAGGTGAGCGCTATGATCGCGCGCCGCTGCGCTCCAAGGTCCCGCAGATAATGCCGAGGCGAGTGCGTCGCGCCAGCCGGTGCCGCAGCGCTGCCGAGGAGTGGGGCTGCCTGCGTAGTGCGTACACATACAGCGGCCCACCTGCGGCGAGGCGTGCAGCCGTGTTGTGTAAACTAACGGCTCTCCACCATACCAAAACAATGCCATCAAAACATTGCCAAATGCCAATGCAATGTAAGCCATCGAGCTGCTATCTATGTACGTATCATAGAACATTATTCTTCAGTGATGTTTATGTATTAAGTATATTTTTATTGACGTCAGCAGAGGGATTCGTGCTATGTACCTATTATGCGTGATGGGAAAAGGTTTTCCGCATACCGTAACGAGCGTTCGTGATCGCCTTAACCTGCTTACGTCAGCGTGCAACCTTGAGTCCTTGACCATCTAATCTGTTAGCGCTAGTAGGTACCATGTGTAATCTGCTCGGCCCACTGCTACCGACGGTACAATTGGGCATTTCGCTGCATTATCGCCTCGCAGGTGGGGTGGCGTCTGCCGTACCTGTAATTATTTTCACAGAACAATACAATAACTCGGCACCTGTCTGTAGGCGGCTGTTTCGATCATAATATTGAACTGATAACAGATAAGATAAACGCTGCACTCAATAATACCTTCCCTACGTGAAATATTTTATACGGAAAATTGCGCGAAAATTGTTTCGGTATTTTCGACTCGTATGAGGTTGCTGTTGTGACGTCCCGCTGAAAACAGCAAAGAAGCTGAAGATGAGGGTTTCGTTTCACGTTAAAACAGTTCTATAAATCGAAACATAAGTACTTATTAGAAAACTTCAGAAACTATGTAAAGAAAACAAATACCTACAATCAAAGCCGTTGGCTTACGATATCTTTGAAAAGCATTTAAAGGAAACAAAAGACTGTCGTAACAATAATTTTCTTTTTAAATGGAAAGTTTGCGACGAAAGTAAAAGCAAACAGTTACCTATTGGCTCCATGTCAAGGCCTAACTGGGCTTTAACATGATCGATGGGAAAGTCGAAAGCCAAAGCAACTTTTAACGATTGCAATACGAAACTTTCTGCCTTACAGACACGCATACTCTTATCGTACAAGTTATCGCAAAGAATTCTACGATTTAAAATTCGCGATAGGTGAAATATTGCAGAGTACACTGCTCTTTGGTACATTTCCCTTTAAATTTTGGGCAGTAGACAAAACTTTCTCCGACCACGGAACTGCTTCATTTGAAATTCCCCTTGGTAAAATTAGGCCTTCTCGCTCCGTAATGAAATTCTTCATGATATCCTCTTACGGGATTCTCGTAAATTATGATGTTCATTATTTCTCGCTTTCTACGGTATTTTTTCTTCCCCTCTTCTGTGAAGATTCCTTAAGTTGACAGTTTTTCGTCGTGTAATCCGACGCGAGCCTAATTAATTACGTTTAGTTGGGATTCCGATAAACCTTTTTGAGCAAGAGCCAGCGGGAATAACCTCCGGAGCTTCAAGATACGACGTTTCAGGCGCATGCCAAAAAGTAAAACATTTTCGTAAAATACAAGATAACATTTTAAAGTTTCCAATTGTAACAGGGGAAACCTTTTCAAAACTTTTCGCTTTCAATCTTCATTTTACTAAATTAGGTGGGCGGACAAATTTGGCGACGGGATCTTCAGAAAAACAATTTGTTGTTACCTCCTGAAGCAATGGTTCTGCCTTCATGAATACTGACTTTCCTTATTTTGGGCTGAAATTTGAAACGTTTGAAAGTATTTCAGATCCGCCTTACTTTTAATACCGCTGGGTATAAAAAGTAAGTAAATTTCTGCGAAACCGTAGTTCTTTTAGGATGAAAACGGGATTTTCATAATTGAATATTTCTGATAAGTATTAGACTTTTAGGAAAGCTATTCATGGAAATGATGTACATAAATAGAAAACGACTGATTATAACGACTGACTGACACGTGATCTCAGATAAATATTTCGCCATGTGTAAAATCCATTGCAAATTTTAAAAATATGTGAGGATATGAGTTTGAAAATATGATAGGTATCGTGTTCCCGTGCTTAGCACCATCGCATCGGTAAAAGGAAAACAATGTCAGCCGGCGGTACGTCGCATTTATTTTAATACGACATGACGTCAGGATGACTTCACCGTCGACGACATGCCTATAAAACCTCCAAGCACAATTTATCTCAGAATGTGCGGAATCTTGATGGAAGCTGGCAGAATGTAGAGCTGAACATTATCTTGCATAATATTACTTGCATAGTATTTGCAATAACTGCTTTCCAGCTGGTCCCGTTTTCGCAGAGTTCACTGAATAACATTTCCGTAATAGCACTGGTACCGCAAATGCTACTAAATTTTGTGACTTTATAGCTGTTTTCCTAGCATTTAAATTTAAATTTATTCACGGAAAATGCAATGCAGTTTCAGCAAATTCTATGTTGCTTTTATGGAATGTTATCCATGATACTATCTATATTCATATATAATTCAACAGCTAAAGCTAGGAAGCTGTTGAATTATCACGCATATTGCAAGAAGTAACAGTGATGCAACGGTAAACACGTTACTGTTATAAGAGAAACAGCATAGTATAAACAACGTTATTTACTTCGGCTGTAATCGCGCTCCGTAGTTGAGTTGTGGCGCGCCTCGTATGAATGAACATTGTCATTATCTTCACATGCTCTCTCCCAGATAAGTAATTACTCGGGAATTGGATTTGTCCATTGTTATCTTGGAGGCGGTGATTCACTTAATTAAACAGACACGCAGACAGCAGATGGCGGCGAGGCGAAATAATATTAGTAGTTCAGTCACATCAGGCACATTCTGTCTACGGGGAAAAAACTTTACGTTTTGTTTCATATTTTTAATTAAAATAAGCATTTAATATTTTTCAGGAGAAGAGAAGTAAAACGTAGAATATTTTTAAAATGTTCACAAGGTGCATAAAAGCATACACATAATAAAATAAATAATGATTTTCCGATAAAACAAGATTAGGTAACGATATTTAAATTACAATACTCATTTCACAGTAGCTAATCGTTTACCAATACAAAAGCAATAAATAAATTTGTGACGTTTTTCGAGCCTTTTAAAGCCTTTATAGGTACGATTTGGGCCAGTTTCACTAATAAATAAATCTGTCTGTCCGGGTGTCAGCGCCGGGCTTTGGTGGTGGTTTGCGAGGATTATAGGGGCTCCGGTCTGAGCTACAGCTGCATTGGCACGGTTGTGACACGACCGCCATTTGTTTCAGCCTCGGAGTTGAGAAGCACTATTAGGTAACCATAATGGATTAGTGGATTGAGAGTTTTGAATAGGTTTCAAATTTCAATGAACTCCAACGTAATATTTAGTTTTAAAAAAGTATAAAGTTCTTATTGAACATTCAGATCGATTGTTAGTAAAGGCAGTCTTAAGTGTTTTGGCTAAGAAGATGTGCGAAAACGAGTCGTTGAAGGACGAATTAAAATTGAATGTCTTTTATTTTTTAGTATCACCAATGTTTTTCACTGAGTTTTGCTTGTCAAATTGGCAAAAAAGAAAAGCAACATTTTTAATATAAGAACTTCGAGGTAAGTAGCGTTCCATCAACTAAACATTCACAGAAACTTCCTGATCAAGAATCAGTATACTTACTCGAAATTAATTATCAATGAATATAAACATAAGTTGATATAACATAAGAGTTGAAACGTAACTCATAATAAACTCGCAAACTTCGCTAGTAAAGAACAATACCCATCCATTTGTGTGCTCCATAAGTAAGGTAAGTATTTTACGATAGTAAAATAGGCGATAAGCTATCTTGATGTTCGTCAGAGCGCATACTTTTATTTCTGTCATACGTGTAACATACGTGTAACACTGCACACAGTGGTTTAGTAATAACATTACTTTTATACCTACCTACAGCCAAGTAATGGAACCTATATTATTAACGGTATTAATATTATAACAGTAAATGGTAAATAAAAAAAAAACTTGTTTTACTAACAATAAACTTTCAGTTAATTGGAAAGCACATATACAAAAAGTTAAATCAAAGCTTAGTAGCTTTACATATGCTTTAAGAGAATTAAAAAAAACTACAGACCTTGCGACAGCTCTTTCTGCATACTATGCCTATGCTCATGCCTGGCTACAGTATGGCATTATACTGTGGGGAAATAGCACAGACATAGACGATCTTTTTATGCTGCAAAAAAAATGCGTTAGGATTTTGGTGAATATTGTTACGACTGATAGCTGCAGACCATACTTTATTGAGCACAAAATTTTGACATTTACTTCGATATACATCTTAGAACTTTGTAAATTTGTAAAAAAGTACCCACACTTTTTTACAAAACTTAAAGACATATCTACTTGCCCATTTAATCTGAGGCACAAGGAAAGATTAGCGCTTCCTAACTCCAAACTAAAAATGCACAGCTCAAGCACATATGTTATGTCGATTAAAATTTATAACCAAATCCCTAAAAGCATACAAGAAATTGAAAAAGAAAATGTATTTGTCGCTAAATTCTAATTAAAAAAATGTTATTATTCTTTGCACGATTTCTTCAAAGATAACAAACAATATTAAACATATACTTAATTAAAGTAGGAAACTAAATTTATTGTAATTTTAATTGAACTGTTATAGGTAAAGAAACTAATGTAGGGTTGTAACTCCTGCTCTCTTTTGGTTGCTGTGCCCAACAGGGTCCATAATGATCTGTTACTTTATTAGTTATGTTTACCACCTTATTTGTACATTATGGAATGCAATAAACAATTTGAATTTGAATAGTGTATCGCAATTTTCTATGTAAAAATATTGAACTTATATTCTAGGTCGACGGCATTTGATTTAAAGCATTCAATTAAAATTGTTAACAATTTCTGATTTGCATAAGTACTTCGTTGAAATAGAAGACCAAATAAACAATAATATCCAACCTTGATTAGACAATGTTCACCAATAATGCAAACACAATTGAACGTCACGAATCACCAATAATGCAAACACAATTGAACAAAATTGTACATATTGTTATTTTTAAAACGATAAAAATAGTCCAGTAGCATCAAAATCCCTTTGACCGTTATTAAGAAAGTCTAATTAACGTTATTATGTGATTCGAAAATGGTACCCCATATCACAGCTCGACTCTGCCGGCGCCGCGCACCAATTAGCGCGTTGCGTCAATAGCTGAAACATGCGTGCCTGAAAATTGAGCTCAATTTCATCAAATGGTTGACCTGTTCTTTTAAATAGTTGAAATGTGCTGTGATAAATATTTAAACTAAATCAAGTTTAAGAAACTAATAAATAGAGGACTTGTGTATTTTAATAACCGGTTAGGACTAGCGTTTTAGTGCCGAAATTGGAACCTGGTTTTTAAGTTTCTATGTGTAGTTTTCGGTTAAGAAAAAATATACATTATCTAGTGCTTGAAAAAGAGTACGGAACACTTACACCCATTTTATGTGGCAGTCGCCATTACGATAACGAAATCGCTACTCTTGCATGCATTGCATGCTAATTCGTACATAGCTTGTTGTGATTTATTGAGCAGGTTCCGTTATTTTAGTAACTTACTTTCGCTTTATTTAATGAAACATAGATGGATAGATAGATAGACCTACTACCATACCATACCTACCTACCGTATCAAACCTACTTAGCTTAAATTAGATAGGTGTTATATCGCCCATCTCGAATCTATACTTATAATAAAGCAATAGGAATAAAAAAGTCTGTACAAAGAAGATAATTAAATAAGAAATGGTCTAGGGTACATAAAATAAGCTACTGAACAAGAATATAACATTTTAAAAATTCTTGTTTGTCTGTTTGTTTGTTTGTCTGTCTGTATGTTTGTTCGCGCTTCACGTAAAAACTACTGTTCACTGTTGGACAGCTTAGAGTTTGACCGTTTGAATTAAAAAGTGGGGTACTTTATATCTCAATCCGATGAGTAGAAGCCAAGCAATCGATAAAAATATTTTTGACGGCTGAACGAATTTTGATCAATAATCAATATTTAAAAAACTAGGTATTTAGGTAACTAGGTTAACTAGGTTTAACTAGGTTTTTAGGTATTTTAGGTCCTGGAATAGCATAAAGAGTACTTTTAACCTGCAGAAATGACCACGCGTGCGAAGCCGCGGACATCAGCTAGTGAGTAAATAAATACACACAGGCTCTCAAACAAAACAACAAACATGTAAACATGTGAACAACTTATTATAATAAGATCTTGCATGCTGATTTGTATGTATACCATGTTTTAATGAATAAATTATCTTTATCTTTAAAACATTTTAAATAGGTACACCCTTATTTACACATCACACAAGCAGACGCCAGATAAATCTAAACTCTAATAAAAAAATGAAATATCTTCAAGCATTTTGTAATAAACGTAATAGGATTTGTGTATTTAATGAAATGTAAATGATTAATCTGTATTCACGGCGCGTGCCAGTAAGGTCAGATATTGCATTGTGTTCTATTTCAATGGCAAGTGGCGAGAAATAATGAATCCGACGAATTGGCGATTATTTAAATGAGCTAATGGATATTATTGTGCGTTTAACGCGACTGAGACCAGTTTAGACTTAATTTGAATACACTAACATTACTTGTAATCTCGCGTTGACAGATAGAGTTTAATGTCGAAAATAATCTCAGTGATAGTTGGCCGTTCTTCTTATTTAAGAACCCAGCTCCTGTCGGTGGAGTAATTTCCAGCGTTCCCTATCTTCGGGCAAAGATTTGACTTTCCTATACGATATGACATTGGTCTTCTCCTTTATCTGATCTGTAAATATCCTTCTAGGTCTGCCTCTGCCTCTTTCCCTTCCCTTCTATGATAGTTCAACATATTTCCTCTTCTCTTTTCTATGGTCGCTGTTAAGTACAATTTTTCTTAGACGAGACTTAATTACTTCCTCGTTCGTCTTTCTCTCAGTTCCGCTTATTTTCTCCATGCGCTTCCAACTAATTCCTAATCTAAAAAACTCGATCACAATTCTCAATTGTCTTGGGCCTTTTATTCGTCTAAGCTGGAGAAAAACTTCAGCATCGACTTTGGATGTAAATTAAATATTAAATTAAGATTTTAAAACAAAGAAGTGAATTATTAGGTCTAAGTTACCAAGAACAAGAAACTGTTGACAATGATTGACATCAACAGCCCGAAGATGTCCATAATCATTAGAAAACATTTGTGATAATAACTAATCGACTGCTAGAATACATTCATTATGGTCATGGCTGCTTAGTAACAATTTTATTCAAATGCTGGCTGCACAAAACTGATAAAATATCATTTGAATATAAACGTTATATTTTTGCAGCTGTGAAATAATCGAATGCTGTATCGCACGCCGAGATTACACAATCGGATGAGCTCACATCCGTGCAAAGGACACGGTCCAGCGATGCTTGCTTTAGTGTAGTTATCTCGTACAATTTCATTAATATTTGTAGTCATGTTATTGCGCTCTTAAATTATGACGATAGATAGACGATTAGAAAAAATGATTTAAAAGATATTGGGAATGTTAGTATATTCTAAACTAGACTGTACCTACATATTATAAGTGTACTATTACTACTACTACCTATTTACATTAATAAATTTCAAAAACAGTTCGCATCATTGGATTGCAAAGAAAATTGCAAAAGAACCTAACAGACAAGTTAGTATCTTAGATGAATCTACAGGATCATAATAGAAATTAACCATAGATTGATCCACTGCTGGCAAGACACAAATCGATTTCAAGATTAAGCCAGTAAATTCGTTTTGAAAAGAAACTGAATGACATGTTACAAACCTCGCTACAATATGTTCCTACATATCTTGCATGTTATTATATGCTATACTTTTGTTACACGTCATACACTCTCAATCTGCGAGATCCGTGAAAAGAACTGATTACAATTAAGGTGTGAAAGGGATCGTGGATGTAGCCTCAAGTCAAGACGCTGCCGACCTATATTGTTACAGTGCGTGAAATGAGCTGAAAGACAGAATCTGCTATCTTTATCTAACCAGAGGGTGAAAAGAAATATGTGATGTCTTGTAATGGATTGCGTAGGGGTAGGAGCTTTCGATTTGCGATCCTGTCGAACTGAGGGCGTGCGATGCATGTCGGAACCAGGCTATCTCTTCGATGTTTCAGATATTGAAAAATGAAACCGAAATTGTTGACACGTCAAAAGTCTCTAGAGTAGCTTCTGTTGTAAAAGGCAAGCGCCGTGACCTACATAACATCATGTTTAACCTGTGTTTAATCTGTGATCTGATAAAATGGCTCTCAAAAGTCCCATGAGATTCTTTCACGTAAAGTGGAGTTTGAACTCACGCTCTACGAAACTAAACGACGCGGGCGGTCCTACAAAAATATAGGTGGCTCTTAACCAATCCGAAAGTATCATCTCGTTAAACCCCTGAAACAAAAAGCTATTTTTTTCTCTTAAATACTGTAATTAATACTAAAAAAGTGTTGCCGCAAATACTTCAGCCGTGGCTTTCCCAGGCTTTTTGCGTGGGAGTAAAAATAGACGCTGAAAAAAATGAGACTCAATATCAAAGGAGCACTTGGAGCTCCGGTTAAATAAGAGTCCTTTAGATAAAAATTACGAGTTCCATGTAGCTCGAGGCAAAAAATGTAATTTTGCTAAGATAATTTTGCGTAGGAATCGGAATGGATCAAACATAATTTCTCCTTTGATAATGTAGACGTATGCTCTTTTACGTTTTTGTACAGACCTTATTTAAACGTCTCAGAAATTGTTCTAGGGATATTTGTTGGCTCGAACAAATGGAATTTACGTACCAAATATTCGTTCCTTTTTATTTTTCCATCTTGTGCAAACAGCTTCGAATTATTATTACTATCTCAACTCAACAACAACTAAACTCCCAGTGCTCGGGATAGATATATCTACCTTGCAATTCAACATTCTTGGTGACAACTATAATAATTGTTATGTGGGCGGACAGTGGTAACTGTGATAATTCTCTGTCTCTACATTGCCCAAGTTCTACAATTAATACCATTCCTTGTCACATTAGCCCTTTAGCTGCTCGCCTGAACTCGACTCCCACGTCACTGCAGATCTAGTTTCGATACGGGATTAACTCTATTAGCTCGAAGCACACCGGTGCCTGAATCCCGATGAGGTTGAAACATTTAGGTGCAAGCTTCAGTTGGCTCGTCATTTGTAGGATCAATGGAAAATGGTTTAAGGTTACAATAGGTACCTACGTAGATATACTCGTATGTTCTATCCAAGCAAGCCTCGTTCAGTTACTTCAAGGGGATTTCTGTTCTCAAAATTCTTGAAATTATAACTGTAAATTTAAAAATCACCTAACTGATGATTTTAGTCTCACACATCATCATCTTAATGATAGTTTTTTCATCAAACTAATGAAAATTGTTTTGAATAAGTAGGTATTTAAGTAGTTATGCTTGCAAGATGAAACAAATACGTATATTATTATTTTCTGTCTCAAGCAGCTTTTACGAAGAAAAAAACACGCGTCTCGAACGCGCGACGGAACGAAGACTAGAAATTGAGACCTGTGTAAAACGCTTGAATCACAACTATCGACAGTGTCAAAGCAGCGTTTGTGATGGGAGTGCGTTTAGGCTAATTTCGTTTTAGCACTAATGCCAAACAAAAGGCAAACCAAGCCATGCTTCCATTCTATGTCAGATGCAGCGCTATCTCGTCCAATGCTAAGCGGCGCGGAAGTAGGGCAATGTTGCCATTGCTGGCTCCCACGCGAGCTTTTCTCAACGCGTAATCACCACGATAGTGGCAGGTGCCTCAAGCACTGCCACTATCACCTCAAGCTCGAGCTGGTTCGTGTGATTTACTGTTCCATGTAGCCTGCCTATTGGCTCTTCCACTTTGCTGTTGGCCGATGCTATGTCATTTCATCTATTACTAGGCATGAACTGTATTTCTTATTACTTTATCCTCATTGGTTCAGCTACTGACGAGGGACGCGACTAATAGTATGCACAGTACATAATATTATTACATAGTACTGTGTGTGACTAATATACATAGGTGTATTTTAGGCTTATGCACAAGAGCTGATAAAAACGTAATGGATTTAATTTGCATCGATTTTGTAATAACTTTCCTGTGAAATAAATTACCGATATTCCGCCTATTAATCATGGATAAACGATATTCTCGTCTATTTTCCACTACAATCATTCTAAAAAGTGGGTTACCGAACAACCCCTGGAATGGCGCGCTAAATATAATAATGAAGCGCTAATGGTGAGGGTGAATTTATCGGGGTAGTCGTGTCACCGGTTCTATTCAGGGTAGATAGCCATTCGATACAGGTAGTTAGTTAATATTTGATGTGGACTATTTACACTTACGAGACCCTGACTTAACGAGTAGGTATATGTACTTAAATAACAAATGAGTTATACCTCTGTGGTTTCCTACCATTGGTTAGTGGTAATAATTGAATTAATTTGACGTATTAATTTCTGAATCCGAAATGAGGAAATCCGTAGAAGAACCAAGGTTACCGACATAGCTCTCAGAGTTTGCAAGTTGAAGTGACAATGGGCAGGCCATACAGTTCGCAGAACCGACAACCGCTGGGGAATAAAGGTTCTCGAATGGCGACCACGAACGAGCAAGCGAAATGTGGGGAGACCCCCCCACACAATGGACTGACGACATTGTAGCCAGCGCTGGAAGTCGGTGGATGGGGATGACACAAGATCGCTCGTCATGGCGCTCTTTGGGAGAGGCCTATGGACATCTGTGGACTTCTAAAGGCATGATGATGATGATGATGATGATGATGATTAATTTCCGTTGCTACCTACCATAAATCTGTTAATGGATCTATACGATTTAGCGACAATCTTTGTACTAAGGGCTACGCTCTGGCGAGCGTACTTTGTACTAAGGGCTACACTCTGGCGAGCACACTTTTATCAGGGATAGCTAAGGTTGCCACGATAACCGTTAAAGAAGTCGTAAGAACACATTTTCACCACGTTTTTAATTAGTAACTTTCTTATTTGTCTGTCTGTCGTTCCGGGTGGAATCTTGTACCTCAAATTTCAAGCAATTCCCGATTAGCTATTCGGCTGAAAGTTTCAGGGTACCTCACAAATCGATGACAATGCATTCTAAAAAACGTGGTTTTAAGATTAGTTATTAATCTACATTTGGTACTTGTTCTAAAGATGCTACAATTTAATGACTATCAACATTTAGATTTTCTCTTCCCTAACATAACGCATGAAAGATTTAATTGTAGCAACTAGATCCAATTTCGTGAAAAAATATATTTCACAAATCGCTTTTAGGTAGAAAAAATGATTTATCAAAAACCTTAGATGCACTTAATCGTAGCTTCCATAGAGATCCCTGTTGAGAAACTCAGCACGTGCAGGAACGGGCCACCACCTTAAAAAAAAAGTACATATATATATATTTCGGGACAACTTCACACCAATTACTTAGCCCCAAACTAGGATACCCTGTACTATGGGTACTAGATAACGGATAGATACGAATATTTGACATCCATGACTTGGAAACAAACATTTCTGCTCATCACACAAATGATTGCACCTTGCAGGATTCGAACCCGCGACTGTTTGATTACGTACATAGGATTACTAGCCACGAGACCAACCGGTCGTCAAACCTTTAAACTCACTCTGTATATACTCGAGGCTTTATTGTTGAATACAAATGTTAAAGACTAAGTAGGTATAAGCTGCGAGGTGTGATGGCCTGTACCTGTAGTTAGAGCGGGAACGGGCCCCCAACTTTATACTCACTCTGTATATAGTCTAGGCTTTATTGTTGAATACAAATTTTAAAGACTCAGTAGGTATAAGCTGCGAGCCCTGGTGGCCTGTACCTGTAGCACGTGCTGGAACGGGCCACCACCTTTAAACTCACTCTGTATATACTCAAAGCTTTATTGTTGAATACAAATTTTAAAGACTCAGTTGGTATAAGCTGCGAGCGGTGGTGGCCTGAACCTGTGGCACGTGCAGGAACGGGCCACCACCGTTAAACTCAGCCTTTATATACTCGAGGCTTTATTGTTGAAAACAAATTTGAAAGACTCAGTAGGTAAAGGCTGCGAGCGGTGGTGGCCTGTACCTGTAGCACGTGCTGGAACGGGCCACCACCGTTAAACTCAGCCTTTATATACTCGAAGCTTTATTGTTGAATACAAATTTTGCCCTGTTCCTACGTAGGTACAGGCTTTGAGACTATATTCTCAAAAGGTACAGGCCACCATACCTACTGAGTCTAAAATTTGTATTCAACAATAAAGCCTCGATTATATACAGGCTGAGTTTAACGGTGGTGGCCCATTCCTGTTAGATAGCTTAGGGTTTAACTTAAAAACTGGTAAGTATTCTTGGTATCTCAATCCGATGAGTAGAAGCCGAGCAATCGATAAAAACGTATTTGACGACTGAACGCAATTTGGTATTTGTACCTTATATGTACTTTTGGTCCTGGAATAACTCAAAGGTTACATTTAACCCAGAGAAATAACCACGCGGGCAAAGCTTACTAGCTGTTAATATAATTACGAAGACTAGGTATATTATCCGTGGCGTGACGTTTTGCTCGCGTGAATGTTGGTGACAGGCCATACCAAAACCAAACTATTATTTATTCTGTGACCATACCAAAACGATGGTTACCATGATTCACTTCAGATGAAATCTAAGATATCTCCTTCAACAAATTGGACTCCTCTTGTAACAACACTAATTGTAGTTTCTAGTAATATATGAAAAATATATAGAGTTTGTTTGAATCCAGGATTTACAAATAGAGGCTTAAAAACTATTTCAATATATGTTGCACGTGCCCATTAATTATGTAATCACTGCGATATATCTACTATATCACACGGTATGATAACTCACAATATTATATAAACATTCAAATTTACTATTAGTGATAACAAAAGAGCAATGAACTTCTTTAGTGAGATAAAAGTGGAGTTTTTTTACATTGTATGGACAGAAATAATCTACGGCTCATTAGTTTGAAGCTTATTACACGTTTGCCCAAATAAGGAGTGTGATGTTTTCAGGGTTCATAACTTTTAAATGCCTGAACAAGTTGATATTATATGGAGGACGGAAAAGTATGAATTGAGTTTATGCCGCCCGGAGCCGAACCGGAATGAGCCACCACCTATTTTCTTTAATTTTAAATCTATTTTTACATCAAAATGATTAAAAGATGCAAGCAGAGTGATCGCAAAAATGTTGAGCTATTTCTCTTAGTGTGGAAAATGAAATATAATATTTAACCATATTGAAAAAACAAAAGAAACGCGAGCGAAGCGAGCGCGTTTTTTTGTGGTATTTCTATCAATGCTGAAATTAATTGATAATAACCATAATCATATAAAAAATATTGTATGGACAAGTACAAAAGGCGAGGACGAGCGAAGCGAGCGTGAAATTTGAGTTATTTCTTTAAAATATATTTGATTCCAAAAAATAACACTGGAATGAGTACTAAAAAGCGCGAGCAAAGAGAGCGCGCTCCCCCTGCCCCCCATTGGCGACGCCCTTGCCGTAGTTATCCTGTAATCACATGGAAATTGCATTTTCCCGGGGAAATAGTAGCCTATGTCCATCGGGTGTATTGCAGCAATCTATACCTAAGTAAAAAAAAAAACTGATTCATATCAGTAGTTTCAGAGATTACCCGTTACAAACAAACATCAAACTGAAACTTGGTACCACTTCGATATCGTAGTGGCAGGTGTCAAATGTCAAAGCGACAGGTGTCAAAGTGAAAGATGTCAAAAGTGATAAGAGTCGACCCTACCATGCAACAAGGAAGGATTTTTTGAATTTTCTTTCTATTGTGGTGATAAAAATTATAAATGTGAAAGTTTGTGCATTTTAGTATGTTTTTTGGAGCGCTGTTTTATCATCATCATCATCATTAATTAATTATCACTCCACGCGGGTCCAAGCATTCGATAAAGTTTGGCATAAAGGTCTGCTGCACAAATTAAAAAAAATGCTGCCTAAACAGTTTGCAGATATTCTCGAGTCTTATCTAACACATAGAATGTTCAGAGTAAGGCAAGAAGATGCGTATTCAAAACTTAAGCAAATAAAAGCTGGAGTACCGCAAGGGAGTGTCTTAGGTCCGTTCCTGTACTTATTGTACACTTGCGATATCCCAGATTTAGAAAATAATACCTTTGCTGATGATACAGCAATCATGGCGATTGGGGCTACTAAAGAGGAAGTGGTCGAGAAAGTGCAAACAGCCGTCATTACCATCCTCGATTGGACTAAAAAATGGCGAATAAAACTTAACCAATCAAAATCCACACATGTAGATTTTACAAACAAGAAAACGAATTATCAGCCTGTATTTATAAACAATCAAGTAATACCACACGAAAATACGGCCAAGTATCTTGGTATGACATTAAACGCAAAGCTTCGCTGGAAGGCCCATGTCAAAAAGAAACGCGATGAAATCCATTTCATCGCGTTTCTTTTTCGCTACACAAAAATGTATTGGCTTCAAGACAAGCAAGTCATTATGCCAATATGGACTTACGGTATCCAGCTGTGGGACTGTACCAAATCCACTAATATACAGATCATTCAACGTTTCCAAAATAAAGTACTCAGAGGCATCGTTAATGCACCGTGGTACATCAGAAGTAACGACCTCCATCGAGACCATGGATCTCGTTACTAAGGTTATTAAAAAAGTTACTTAAGCTCACGAACGAAGACTTCATCATCACGTGAACGTCGAGGCTATCCAGCTCCTCGACAACACGGGCATCGTGAGAAGACTCACACGGACAAAACCATTTGAGTTAGTTTAGTGATATGATAGTGACAATGTAGTATCAATTAGTGCAAATCAAATAAACACAAGAACAAAGTGACTTCCCCTTAAATAGTGACATTGAGAAAAGTGTTATTGGACACATTCTTAGTTTATACTCTACTTAGCAGCTTAGGTTATAGTACATTACTGCCGCGGTCTGTAATGACTGCGTTGCTGGCAGCCATCATAGCGTGGCCAGCAGGGCAGTCATTGCGGACCAAGGCTTGTATAGTGCTTTACTCAAACAATGCGAGGAATTTAAATAAAACCAGCTTAGTATATTAAGAATTTACTCAAACAATGCAACAACAACGAAAACAACAACGACAACGACAAAGACAACAACAACGACCACAACAACAGAAACAGTAACAGAAATAGAAACAGAAACAGAAACAACAACAACAACAATCACGATCACATCAGCTTTCAAACAGAAAAAAACCATCAAAATAGGTCCATTCGTCTGGGAGCTACAACGCCACTCTTTTCGCGTTCGGAGTTAACGAACCCACGGAATAAATAATAGTGCTACGACAAAAGACGACAATAATGGATTTTCAAAGGAAATTGCTGGCCGCAAAACAAGACAATAATGAAATTCCATACAACTTTGCTGGCACCTATTCAAACAGCGCGGCAAGGTCGACTTTGCCCAAAGAAGGTTGTCGAAATAATGACCACATTACTAGTATCTATTGTTTGAGTAAAAATAAAATTACTTATTAGTCTTAAGGCTAGATTGTAATTTTAATGAGGCACCACAATTCCGTGATAAGTCATTACATAAAATAAAATAAAAACTCCACGCGGGTGAAACCGCGGGGCGCAGCTTGTACAGTGAAGATGTACATGATCAAGAAGATATTATATTAAAGAACCGTTTTCAGTGATCTAACTCTTCGAAACCCGGATTTCCAGATAGATATCATTGTTTTTTTTTCATTGTTATGCGGCTGTTATGAAATTTTATTGAACCAAGTTTGAAACAACTTTGTCTTTTCTTAAAAATAAACCAACCAATGACCATTAAGCTGTATAAAGAAGTTCTAATTCATTCTACAGTTTGCTAAAATAAAATTACAAGCTACAAAATATCAAATTCTCTGAATCTCCATCAGAAGTAGATTAGGTCTATCCCGTGGAAGCAAGCCAAATCGTCGTCACAGCGAAGAAGCAAGCTGTAACTAAGCCCAAATTGTGTTGGCTGACTCTTGGCAAAGACTCCTAATACATTTTCTGAAAATTCTGTTCATCTTCAGATTTCTAATGGGCTCCATATTTATTCCTCCCTCCCTCAGCAGCGCCACATATTTAATTGGCTCGGACAGACAAATATCACTACATAATATTATAAAAGAAAGTCACCGAACGCATCTAACTGTCCACAAATAACTCAGAAAATACTTAACCGATTTTGTTCCGGTTTTCACCTATTCGTAGGTTGATTCAAGAGATCTGCGATGTCCTCTAATGCCCTACTGTTGCTCTGTTTTCGTGACCCTCCCTTGACCCGCCGCGTTTCCGCAATAATTACGGGCCGCTAACAAGCTTGTGCCATTACCGGCGATTTACTGTCCTTTAGACGCAGCGCTGGTTTCTCTTTACACCAATAATCCCTTAATGTGGGCTCTCAGTCCAATTTGGGTGCTAATTTCGTGGATATAGTAAGAAATTACTCAGTGACTAGCACTTATGCGCTCTTTACACCTAAGAAAAAATCAGTTCACGCCGTGACATTCGCTAGTGAATTGGCACTTCGGAAGCTAAATTATAGGTGAAAAGTACATAGGTGTAAAAACACTTTTTTTGCTTTAACAACTATCAGCAATCGGTATGCAGATTTAAAATAAATTTTAATAGGTTTCAATAAGATATACATATTATTCCATTCGACTGATTCGACTTATTTGGCTTCTTTTGGATCAAGTAAATACAAATTTTTGATAAATAATAAAATAAATCTTTTATCACGGCAATACAATTGATTGTCAATTATTTGATACCGCAATGAGTAAAATCAAATCTGCGATAATTTTAGAAGCTGCTTAGAAATTAAATCTGGCATTAATGACATTTATAGAATCCTAAAGAGCGGTGCATACACGTACTTCCTGAGTATTTCATATATATTTCTATACGTTATATCAACATCCTTTGATAGTAACTCTAAAAATAAAGCCAGCTCCTTTTTTACCAGATGAATGAATTTCCATCCTTGAAAACCACGAAATCACTCTTTTTTTAAAGTCGTTGATATACCCCTGAAACCCAAACTCCGTAGGTACTTAACTAATTAGGTATCTACACTAACAGCGCATATTTTAAAGTGACAAAATAAATCTACTGTAAACTCTTCTATGTACCCCATGACATTGGGCAGATTGGTTCGAACGGCAGTTAACAGGATTCCACCGATTCGGGATGGCGACCTGACCTTGGCCCGCTGCAAGTTGGGTAATGGGTCCATTACGGACTGTACCAAGTCACCGCCGTTAGCGGTTGCTGTTGGAAATGGTGGAATACGCCGAGTTTTGTTCATTTCACCCTTCCTCATCTGTAGAGTTTTGGTTTTAACTTTTTAGTCACGAGCGAAAATCGGTTTGTGGTTTCTGGCGAGGTATGGCAAGAAAATTTCAGGGACATGTACTCGGTTCAATGTGTTTATTAATATCATATAGGGGCGTATTGGCCTTATCTTCCTATTGTAAAATGCAACGTCGGTGGTTAGTAATCGGCATGCGGCATGTCAGTGGCTGCCAGTGGTCACTGGCTGACTTCACCTCCTTCAATGGCATCGCAAGCCAATGCGACGGACGGAAGCACGCAGCAAATACAACAAAAACAACATCACCAACAACAGTGGTTGTGGTCGCTGGGCGGCATCGATCGCGATCGCTATGCGCCCTGTTCTCGCGCTGGCGATGGCGTGACCGGCTGCTGTTATCAGCTGAACTGCCTTGATGAGCCTGTTGGAAACCTGATTACTGCGCAAAGAATGGAAACCTATCGTAACATATATTATAAGATTTACGATTCGGTTCCTAAAGCAAGTTGAAAATTTGATAAATGTTTATGTTCTCTAATAGATCAAAATCCACAATCTAGACTATTCTAGAATGGAGTGACGACTGACGATCTACGCAAGGTAGCTGGCAGTTATTGGATGAAAAAAGGCCGAAGATCGGGGTGAGTGGCGCGCCTTGGGAGAGGCCTATGTCCAGTAGTGGACAAATACAGGCTGTTAATGATGATTATGATGAGTATAGATGGCCTTCGAAATACCCTACTTCTAGGCTTCAGGCAATCTTGGTTATGGGTCAGATTAAACTACTAAAAACTATGTAAATATTATCAGCCTTATTATGGTTGAAGGTTTAAACCTAGGTTCACGAAATTTGGGACTAAGGAAAGTTTTGGGTTTGACCAGGTTTAGACCGGACTTGATTCCGTTGGTATTATGGTCGCGGACTACCTAAAGCTTGGATGATCCCGAGACGATCCCAAGAAAACTCTAGACCAACCACAGGTAAGATGTAACCTTCACTCATTGAACAAAACGGTTAATTCAGTAAGTTCCAATCTACTCAATAATCAATAATACAAAACAAAGAAGTAAGTATAACGAAACGGAACGCTAATGTACCTACTTTACGTGATAAAGAAAATCTGATTGCAACAAGATACGTAACTGCCCCGCAGTTTTGTAAACTTTTCACGACTGAACGACTGACCTTGATGAAATTTGGTATGGAGACTGGGGAAGGACATGGCATGGGATTATTTTTACCGTGATAAACTGTAGTCCGCGCAGGAGAAATCGCAAGTAAAAGCTAGTAATACATATAATCGAATATTTAAATATAAAAGTCCGAGTAATATGATTGAATACATTTGCTACTAGCTTTTGGCCGTGACTTTGTCTGCGCGTCCTTCCCTAGGATTAAAAATATCCTGCCGTTCCCAGTAGCCTTACTAGCAAGACTACCTATTGGGAATTTTCTTCCCAATAGTTTTACTAGTGAGACTATTCAGAATTTTCTTCCTTACTGACTTACTGGTAAGATCACTTGGAATTATGTTTCATACCACCCTAAAATATAAAAAATATGATAGGTACCTACCGTAGAAGACGAATTTTCATATCTGCTCAGTAATACATTTCTACCGAGACGACGCAAGCGCAAGTTATTTAAAAATAATGCAAAATTGCTATATTGCTATATGTAATTAACTCGTACACAACTAATTCGAGGAAAATGTTTACTACTTACCCGCCTTCATTATATGCAATCAGTTACTCTTGGTACTCACTAATGTATCTAGAATCTAGTAGTAGTATTCAAGTAGATAATAGTAATGAATTTGTTATTCAAAAACCTAATTAATAAATTGCAAGCAGAAGTCTGTTTTCTTTTTGTAAACTTTAACTATAGTGCTAAGAGAATTTCTTTACTCAGTAGTCTTTTCCCATTGGATTTTTAATTTCGTACCTAGTTGGCCTTCCTGTAAACTATGCGATAAGAGAAAAAAATATGGCTTATGCCTTTCAGTCTAGATATTTGGAAGATCATTTTCAATGGTCTTACCAGTAAGCCTACATACATTCCAAGTTGTTTTACCAATAAGACTATTGGGAAGAAAATTACCAATAGTCTTACTTATAAGACTACTGGGAAAGGCCAAAACTATCTATATAATAAATCAGTTCAACTATTAAGTCATGAAAAGGTTACAAAATGACAGAATTACTTTCGCTTTTATAATATTAATATGGATTATCCATGGTCAACATAAATGAATAGATTTTAATGAAATTTGGTATATAGATAGGTCATTGATACATAGAATACTTGTTATTATCATCATCAATGTCCACGAAGGCAAAACCGTGGGGTGCAGCTAGTAATTAATAAACAATAAAATAAATTTAGTTGTAATTTAATTTCAAGAAACACCTTAGAGCATCATCATAATGTTGAGAATTACCACTGTTGTTGGCTTATAAGTTATCGGGTAAATCAAACAGTACAGGCAAAACTGCCCCACGATTCAGAACCTATCGATAGCGAACCGAATCGATTCGATTCGATATTGTGAATGAAAAATGTATTGAATGGAAAGATTTCAAACCGAATCCACAGAATAAATAATACCATATCGATCGACAACTGAGATATCGAAGGGTTCTGAATCGGCGGGCTGGTTATATAATTTCAAAAATATTTTCTAGGAACGGTCTTCTTTTTTACGGAACAGTTTTGGGTGTATGATGGTACACACCTCTCCCTGCTCCTGGATCAGTACAATCTTCTAGTTCAGCAACAAGTGTGCTCTGCGAAGCCTTAGGGCTCCGCAAAGCGCCGCGAAAATACTGGTCACAATGAAAATATAAAATAATATAGGGGTACATTATGGATACAGAGTAAAATAAAATCTTTATAAATATTCCAAAAATGTTTGAAAAAATAAAAAAACAGCCTACCATTAGATGCAAATGCTAATTTTAAGTAATATAATTATCAATTAATACACATAAATTTTTGATTATTTTAGGGCTCAGGCAAATATTTAATTTTCATTCCGTCACCAAAAAAGTTTTTAGAGCCGCTGCTCTAGTTGAATGTTTCTTTCATGTTGATGGCAATATCATGTACTTAGTATTATCACTAGGTACAACTATAGTTTTTTACTGTTTCTACACTCCCAAATATTCCTCTTAACAAGAAACATCCGTTGATGGTATTCGAGGTGAAAATGTGTGCAGAATTATGTCACTCCTTTTGTGGAGTTTTCAGGTTGAGGATACTTGTAAACAAATACTTAATGGGTGCAGGGATACCTGCAGTTCCCAACAGTACCTACACCACACTGTTGAAAGCTCCAGCATCAAACATCAAACGGAACAGCCTGAAAGATAAAAAAGCATAATGTTACTAAACCGGACACAATGATTTAATAAAAAATGCATGAGGCATGCACTAACATGTATTATCAGTCAGTGGGTTGTGGTAATTGCAGATATCATCTAAATATGGATTACATGAACAATTTTATTTTGGTTATTTTTTACTTGACTAAACAATATCTATCTCTGTATTAGTAATCTATCTAGTTATCTTGGGAAACTCATTCAAAACAAATAATACTAAACCTCTATAGCTAAATAAACAGCTATAAATCCTCTCAGGATAAATGAACATAATGAAACTTACCTACTCCTTGACGAGCTCTTTTGCTGTAGTGAGTTATTTGCAACCAGGATTTGGGTGAAGTTGTTGTTCCTCGATCAGTAGATCGTCTTTTATCAGAAGCACAATAGTTCTTGAGGGTTTGTGAAACGATTATTTTCCGTGTCAAGCCAGTTTAAATTGCAGTAAAATACATAAAACCAAAAATCAAAACCTCAATCAAATTGCAACGTCAAAATAAACCAACCATAAACTAGGCCATTGCTAGGTTTAGAGATGTTACTATAGAAAAACCAAAAACCTAACATAAACCTCTAACGCTAATACCATTTCTTCTTGATTCGGGTCTAAACCTGGGTCCAACTCAAAAACCTACCATCAACCATAATAAGGTGTTTTCAATTTTTCATATGCGGTGGCGCTTTATTTCGAAAACGCTTTAGAATCTTGGTTGGTAGGTACACATTGAGGCATTAACCGTGGAGAATCGTATAAACTAGGTATATTTAATCCGGTCAGATCTGCTGACCGGACGAAAATGTCCGACACGGACCAATGGTCCGAATCTAGTGATGTAGTGTTTCATTCCACTAGAAATGGATTGGATCAAAGTATATTCGCGAATGTTGGATTGTGGCGAGTAACGAACGGGTGTAATGTAGACTATGGCACAGAATAATCACTATGGTACTAAATATACAATACACAAGCTGCTATGCTGATGATTCATGTTTCTATAAAATATCAAGAGTATTGAAAAATAAATAAGAACTATGTTGATAAGAAGGCTCACTGTGACTTGATAAGGATCATATAATTACAATCCTGTTTAGAAGTAAGACAGCAAGTTCTATTTATAAATTGATACAAAAGAAAACTTAAAAATACGGTACTAATTAAATGAGCAATACGATATCCGATAGGTATCCTTGTACAAAAGTAGTCCATAATCAGATTACTGTGCTCGACTCAGGCTTCCATTTTTTAGCGTTCGCTATCCTAAGTAAAGCGGGATGCACTCAAGTCACAAGCACCGTCTGCCGCCGTCGGTGACGTCACTAAGTGCTGATAGCCCGGTGACGTCATCGCAAACATTCCAAGAGCTTTATTACACTTGGACACTTCATCGGTACAGTCGTTTGTAGTTTATTTGGAGCGTGCCGAAAGGAATTAGTCAGTGGGGTACGTGAGATGAACCACTAATGGTTTCAGAAGTTGTCTTCTGAACTATATTTTCTCTAACTTATAATAAAAGGTTTCACGTGAGCAAGTTAAGGAATAGGACGATAAATAAAAGTTGGTTCATAAAAATAGATTGGCCAAGCTGTGTTATAATATGACCTAAATACACGCTCCTATATTTTCCACGATAAAATAAATTCAAGTTAAAACCAGGAGTGTTACCTAGTTTCATACGCTGCATAACAAAAAATCTTCCACGCTCAAAACTTTGAGTAAGTTATGAGTAAGTAGTTTAATCTAAACACTGAAGACACGGAACTGAGCTCGAGATAGATCTACCGACCACGGCGGCGGCGTCCAGTAGTTTTATATTATGTCGTGCTCTAATGTTGAATACATGCTTGAGCGTTTGGTGTGGGGACGTCGGGACCGTGGGGACCGGCAGCTCATCGTATTTTCAAAAATCTTTCTGGGCGTCTGATCGATGCGACGCGTTACCAAAATGCTGGTGCTTATTTGGCTCATCGAATTAGCATTGAAAACTTGGACTTGTACTCTCGCCACTCGCCTCCCGCCCTCTGGGCCTCTGGATATGGGCATTCCTATAGGCCTCTAATGGTATGTGGGTTGGTCATAATCGAAAGTCCTAAAAAAGACAGACTGTGAACAAAACTAAAAAGACGCAGAAAATAATTTGGTTTTTAAATCGTTACATATCCTTATTGGTTATTCGAAATGAAAAATGATAAGAGAAACCTAAATATTATATTAAAATACCGTTTCCATTATGCCCACTTATCAACAGTTATTAAAAATTATATTAAATACCGTTTCCATTATGCCCACTTATCAACAGTTATTAAATATTATATTAAAATACCTTTTCCATTATGCCCACTTATCAACAGTTATTAAAAATTATATTAAAATACCTTTTCCATTATGCCCACTTATCAACAGTTATTAAACATTATATTAAAATACCTTTTCCATTATGCCCACTTATCAACAGTTATTAAAAATTAACTCATCACAGTTAACTTTTTAGAGGTTTTTTTTTTGCACATGTGGAGTTTGATTGTTGCTTTATCGAATTATTACCTACGTTCTTACTTAGATTATGCCATGTCTTTAGCACTCGCAAGATTAAGACGAATCGATTGAAATAAGAATCATCACATTCGGTCCACGCGTTTGGCCTATATATAGTGCCACAAAGAACAGAAGACATACATACATATAAAGGTTGATAAATACAATACCCGTCCTTTGCGTTTCCAGTCTGGTAATAAAGGCACTTGCCCGTTACTAAAGTTGTTGATATAGAGCAAATAACGTTAGTCCTATTCCTATTAGTTATTTTGTGTTAATACTGTGATGTGTGATTTAATAACTTACTACGTCATCTCAGTAATACTGTGATGTGTGATTTAATAACTTACTACGTCATCTCAGTAATACTGTGATGTGTGATTTAATAACTTACTACGTCATCTCAGTAAACATACAAGATCTTTATTACATTGAGATTGGTTAAGTCATTCCAAGGATATTTAAAGCGGGCGGGATTAGCACGTGAAGGCTGGGGCGGGAATCGGGAGTGGGATTTGATCTGGACATACAGGGGCTTGTCCAATCTTTCCACTCTGTATATCTATACATTTTATTCAAATATACTTAGATTTTCTTCAGAGACGTCAGATTCATCGTGGAGTCAACATGAAGAGATAGACAACTTATTTGAGTTCAATTAAAATGAATATTGATATTGTTATTAAAACCAATGTGCGGTTTTAAAGTTTTGCATTTTTATATAATCTTTATTGTACACATAAAGCATATATACAGTAAATACATTTTATAATAGATGTACAAGGCGAGCTTAACTAAAAGAGTTTTCAATGTTATCTCTAACCAACATCGACTTAACTTATTGTTCATTTACTTCTGTATCAAAAACATTAAATTATTATGATTTGCGCTTTTTGTCCCGGAAAATAAATAGTTTGAGAATTATGAAACCCAATGACCTTGTTCTACTAACATCATCTGAATTAGCAACGTGGTATAAATATACCTAGATTAGGATTTAAAAATAATAAATTTTAACAGGAAGTCATAATATTAAGCGATAATGTTTGTATCAAACTACCTACCATGCAGAATTACCTACGAGTATTTTGTTAAATTAATATGCACTGTAACAGTTGACCTCATTTACGGAAATTATTTGTTATCGTGAGAGTAAAAGATCTAATTAAAATTAATGAAGTAGGTACCTACCTACCTAGCCTACCTACCTACCACGTAACACGCACATCAACACTATTTGCCAGTGAGATGAAATATGCATTTAAGAAGACTTGTTCTCCATTGACCTTATCCATGTAGGTCAAGAGTGTCATTTACTTTAGTCGATTGACTCACAGATGAGATTGGCGCCCATCTAGTAGGTACTTTAGGAATCTTTTATGAAGTGCTTAAGTCTTTTATTTGTTAGAGGTATGGTGCCACAGGGTTCCAAGCTCGGCCCTGCACTGTGTGCGGGTTTGCCATTCGGAGGGTTCGTTAAGCCTAGTTAGCAACTGATAGATGTTGTTAAGCCAAATCAGAGGTCCTTGGGTGGTTGACAAACTTTGACCTTTTTACCCGACTGAGGGTTATGTGTTTGGGTTGTATCCATGTTTGTGTATTTGTACGTTTCTTAGGCGCGTTTTACAGCCTAAACGGCTTGATGGCTCGTGGCCGCCATTCGAAAACCTTTTTTCCCAGCGGTTGTCGGTTTTGCGAACTATATGGCCCGCCCATTGCCACTTCAACTTGCAAACTCTGAGAGCTATGTCGGTAACCTTGGTTCTTCTACGGATTTCCTCATTTCGGATTCTATCACGTATTGTAACACCTAGCATAGCTCTCTCCATTGCACGCTGCGCAACTCTGAGCTTTTGTATGAGACCAATAGTTAGCGTCCACGTCTCAGTGCCGTATGTCATCACTGGCAACACGCACTGATTATAAACATTCGTCTTGAGGCTCTGCGGTATCTGCGACGAGAAGATATGGTGATATGCTGCCACTGTCGGTTTTCAGCTTCGTCAACAGGCTTTGCCCAATAGACAGATCTCTTGCGAACACTTTGGGCCCTTGTTCCGCTCTATTGCGTTCTTAATACAAATAGTATTATAGGAACGCAAATCGTGTCGCATCAACTTGGAGATCTGTTTATTAAGCAAGCTGTAACTCGACATATCCACTGAAGACTGCAGCCTCATCTCGCCTCGTTCTGCCATAAGTTTGAGTGTATGCTCAGAGAGTTTGTGTTCTTTTATTGCGGGGGGTCTTAAAGAACTCCGACCCGACCGCGTGGACAATTTCCACCAGCCCGTTATTTAGTTCGTCCATTGTATCGCATTCGGTAAGGATTTGGAAGCGATTTTGGAGCTCCAACTGAAAGCTCTCGGGGTTTTGGATTTGGGCAGGACTTGGGCGAAGAGTAGATCTCATCAAACGAGACCTCTCCAGCTTCACGTTGATATTCAATGAGCCTCTTACCATGCCGGTCTTAACCCTGTTGATCACAGAGACATCAGAGATTTATATATGTATTCTTTGTTAATTTTTATTTTTTTAAATTATTCTTACTTGTGGTAAGCATGACCTGAATCGATATCCAGTATTAGCTCCAGATAAAGGAACTCTTCAACGGTTAACAGCACGACACGATTTTGTGTACAAGCATTCTACTATGGCAGCCGGTTTTAAGTTTTACCATGACATGGTTGCTCACTCAGGGTTGGGTCCTGACTAGGAAACTCCTCAACGTTTAACAGCTCAGACACGAAATGTTGTATACGCATTTAATTGTGATAGCCCGTTCTATGTTTCACCATTACATGTCTATTGAATAAAAGTTTTTTTTAAGTGTTACGTAACTTATTTAAGTAAAACCTTTTTGTTTATGATATAAGTGTTACGTAACTTATTTAAGTAAAACCTTTTTGTTTATGATATAAGTGTTACGTAACTTATTTAAGTAAAACCTTTTTGTTTATGATATAAGTGTTACGTAACTTATTTAAGTAAAACCTTTTTGTTTATGATATAAGTGTTACGTAACTTATTTAAGTAAAACCTTTTTGTTTATGATATAAGTGTTACGTAACTTATTTAAGTAAAACCTTTTTGTTTATGATATAAGTGTTACGTAACTTATTTAAGTAAAACCTTTTTGTTTATGATATAAGAGCTGCGCCTCGGGATGAGATGATGATGATGAAAAATATCTTATGTTTTATCTAAGGGTAGAACCAATTTCCATTCTAAATTTCATCAAAACCTTTCAGGCGGTTGAGAGTGAAGTATGATGATGATGGTGATAATAATGATGAAAAGAATCATGTGTTATTCCAGGGTATAACCAATTTCCATTCTAAATTTCATCAAAATCTTTCAGGCGGTTGAGAGTGAAGTATGATGATGATGGTGATAATAATGATGAAAAGAATCATGTGTTATTCCAGGGTATAACCAATTTCCATTCTAAATTTCATCAAAATCTTTCAGGCGGTTGAGAGTGAAGTATGATGATGATGGTGATAATAATGATGAAAAGAATCATGTGTTATTCCAGGGTATAACCAATTTCCATTCTAAATTTCATCAAAATCTTTCAGGCGGTTGAGAGTGAAGTATGATGATGATGGTGATAATAATGATGAAAAGAATCATGTGTTATTCCAGGGTATAAGCTATCTCTATTCCAAATTTCATCAAAATCCGTTCAGGCGTTTGAGCGTGAAGGATGATGATGATTATGAAAAGTATCTATGTGTTATTCAAAGGTACACGTAGATATGATCTATCTCCATTCCAAATTTCATCAAAATCTATCTAGCCGTTATAGCTTGAAAGCTTCCCAAACAAACAAACAAACAACATCAAGCTGGCCAGTAAATCTAAGTAGATTTAGAATTGACCATGTACCTACTAAACCCTCTGTAGACTCAGCGGTGGTTTTATGAACGAAACACAATACAACCGTTGTAAACAAGACGTCCTTTACAGTGCAATCACCTCAACCTTTCGAAAATTGGCACTATTCGAAAGAGCTGACCGGAGATTTGAATGCTGAGCCAAGGACATTTACATATGTATAGTACAGCAAAAAGGAAAAATCGAGATTCTGTCTGTCATTGAATTCAAGCACTTTATTTTTCTATTGTGTTTCGTGTCCAGTGGGTCGTTCACCCGATGGTAAGGGCCACGCACCCCATAACTATTGCAGTTTTACAAATAATGCGCGGCGCGGCGCTGCGCTCGTCACCAAGACCGCTTATCAATTATAATTATTATGCCTAGTTTCTCTGGAGTCATGAACCTCAACTAAAGAGCCACTCAGGTGGCCTGCATCAGTTGCACTTAAGAGCTCAGGAGTTGCCTGAAAAACAAAGAAGCGCCCATTACCTCGATATTGATTTTCCTACAAATATTTTCGGCTGCCTTGAGGATCTTTTAACGTTAATCATATAAAAACCCATAGTAATACTAAAGTAATAAATAAATAAATATATTCGGGACAATTCCACATCTAGCCCCAAACTAGGAGACCCTGTGCTATGGGCACTAGATAACGGATAAACATACATACATAATAATATTACATCCATGACTCGGAAACAAACATTTCTGCTCATCACACAAATGATTGCACCTTGCAGGATTCGAACCACTATACCATAACAATGCGCAAGCATCTTATTGATAAACGTATAAAAAAAAAACGAGAAAGTAACAAAATAAAAATATCTATGTATTAAATTAATATACAAGCATGCCAAATAACACCTAACACCATGACCTATAAAAGTAACTGCATAAACAAGGCCTTAACTCCGAGATAAACGCCAAACGGAAACCACGCCAATATACTCGTAATATGAGCCTTGCACGCAAAACCGAACCTGTGAATCTTGAATACTCGTAGGTACCGACAACAGACAATATGGTAAATATTGTGGTGAAGCCGCGCCCTTGAACTGTTGGCACATCTCCAATTAACATGCTTGCGTGACGCATCTCACAACTGCCAAATGTCACGATTTCATGGAAAGCGAAGCCCAAGGTTGTGGAGTACAATTTCCAGAAGCTCGGAATTTAACAAGTAGTTTGAGAATAAGGTTTTATGCTGTAGCCATGTCATGGTGAAACTTAGAACTGGCTATCACAATTAAATACGAACACAACATTTTGTGACTATGCTGTTGACCGTTGAGTAGTTCCTTTATCTGGAGACCACGTCATAGTAAAATTTAAAACCGGCTATCATTATAAAATGCGTACACTAAAATTCGTGTCTGTGCTGTAAACCGTTAAAGAGTTCCTTTATCTTGAGCTAATCTGGATGTTGATTCAGGTCATGATTACCATAAAAATGTATTGTCATCGGAACTGAACCAACCTGTAAAAATTCAACTCCGTATAATAAGAGGAAGTGGTTCTAGATCAGCTTTCAAGATCTGACAAGTACAAACATACATTACATACATACATATATTACAGACATACATACATACAAACATTGCAAATAAAATAAAAGCTTATATAAATGTAATAGTGTCGCTAATCTAGGTATTCATGGACGGTACGTATTCAAGTGCAAAAATCTTTGAGCTTTGCAGACTTTCATCGGCTGGGGAAACCCTGCTCCCTTCAGATGCAGAAACCCTGCTCCCTTCAGATGCAGAAATTTGATCTTTTGTGCAAAGGAAAGTCTAGATAGAAAGCTCATTCTATGATTTAAGGATATGAGGACCTACACAGGATTATTACAATTCCACAGTTGGTCAGTGGCGATCAGGAGATCCATGAAATAGCTCAGTTCACCTTTGTAACAACACCCTTGTTGTCCAAACGATTAGTTACGCAGGTCCGATAACCGTAACGCCACGGTGTAAGTTGACTAATGTGCAATAATTATGTCCTTGGCCGGCTTGGCACATCTCCAGTCTCAGGCGAAGACTGCCGAGGGTTGCGGATTGCGGCGTGAAACTATCCCCCAACTTGTATTGTTAGTTATTCTGTGACCAAGGTTGGGGTGATTGAACTTTTTGGCGCAGAATAGTGATTTATGTTTGTAGGATGTTTTTGTTTTCATCCTACTATACTATAGGTGCTCTTTTGGTGCCCTTGTTCCAGAGTGGAAACGTCTGAAAGAGACGCGTGTAGGAGTAGAGGGTGTATTAGAGAGCGATGAAGCTGAGATAAAAACTAGGCGGGCTTGTATCTCCTCTCATATTGCGCAAGAAGCCGAGTGTTGCAGAATTACCCAGCTTTAAATTTTTACTAGGAATCACCCACAGGGCGAACATGTGTGCCTGTTTATGAAATATTAAAAGAAATATAAATAAAGAAAAATAAGTATCTTTGGGTTTACGTCACTAAAACGAACATAATGTAATGTCATAAAATTCTACGTTATCTAACTGCGTACCTATTTATAACATTAGTCAGTATCAAAATATAATTTTTTACCGACTTCAAAAAAAGGAAGGTTCTTTTACATACACAACAAGTAACGCCAGCTAATACAGTGACATGTCACGGTCAAAGAGTTTAATCAAAGATGTGGAGATGAGTCTACACTGTCTACACATCACATCACATACAATCAGCCACATTGTTTGCCTATTTATTAGATTAGAAAATTCGACGTTTTCGGATCCTTCACCCCCATTTGCACAATTCCACTCTCCACTTGTAAAGTGGCTGGCAGCCTAATGAGGGTTTTTATAGCCTTGATGGGCGTTTCACACATGTGCACCCTGCCAACGACATTGTATCCTCAGAGATGAATGGGAGGGGTAGGTAAATTAATCGAGCAGGTTTATTAGAAGGCTTTTCTGGATATTAATATTTGCTAAATGCTTGGAGGGAAAGTGTCTTTTTACCCAAGTACGGCGAAGCAAGGGAAGGGTATGAACTTAAAAGTGTATGTATGTATGTGGATGTTACACCATAACGTCGCCTAATTTTGACACGCAAGGTATCAATCGGTTCGCCTTCAGGTATAGAGTGTCATAGGCATTTTTTTTTACGAGACTAGTGCTTATCAATGGATGGGTTAGGTATGTGTTCAAACTAAAAACTTGGTCTGATTTTGATATGCGAGGTATCTGTCTGTTCGTCTTCATTGCAAGAGTGTCAGAGGCTATTTTGATATGCGAGGTATCTATCTGTTCGTCTTCATTGCAAGAGTGTCAGAGGCTATTTTGATATGCGAGGTATCTATCTGTTCGTCTTCATTGCAAGAGTGTCAGAGGCTATTTTTTACCTGACTGTAGTCGGGTCTTAGTTTTCTGAACTTAGTTCTTGTTGTTAGAGAGGGTGATTACATTTTAAATGACAACCTTAAATAATGTTGCTTCTTGCTAAAGTCGTTCAGTAGGTATGGGGTCGTGAATTAGGTTATTCTGGATTCTACCCGGCGAGCATGTGCCAGCCCTCCATCACTAGAGCCTCACGATGGACTTTTGGGTAAACATAGACCATTCTCTCTCCGAAAGCAGACTCATGCGAGTCTCAGAAGAGTATGCATGAGTTTACTTTGCCCGTGTGCAAATTTTGCCACCCCTTTCACCTCCATATGGATAGAATTTCAAGTGCACCTCTAGGATACTCGAGGAACTTATCCTCCAAATTTCAAATCTCTAGGTCCACAGGTTTAGGCTGTGAGTTGTCTGTCTGTCAATCAGTACGTATGTCACGGTACTGTTTTATAGGTATAGATGAAGGTACCTAATTGGTGATTAAAACCGACTGCAGAGGAACACCGCTTAGATTAGATATGACGTGAAGACGAATATAATATAGGAACCTACTTATACGTAGGTATACTAATTGACAATGACAACTGGAAAGCGATATTGAGTTAGTATTTCAAACTATTAATTGCTACCTTGATTGTACATTCGCCCGCGACATCGTCCGCGTGGACTACAGTTTATCGCGAAAAAAAGCACCCTATGTTCATTTATAATATTAAAAACTGATGCAAAACTGAACACCAGCGCACTTGATGCCTGTTGACAGACTTGTTATTACATCCTTTCCACGGCAACGTCGTTCTGTTCCTTACAGCGAGTAATCGAGATAAAATTTCCGGGATAAAAAGTATCCTATGTTTGTCTCTATATTGTACAGTACCTATTTACAAAGTTTCATCAAAATCGGATGAGCCGTTTTGGCGTGAAAGCTCCCCAAACAAACCAACAGACAAAGTTTCACTTTTATATATTGGTGTGGATTACAGGAAGTTCCAGGAAAATTCCCCCGAGTTTGTGTGCTTAATTCCCGATAAGTAACTCAGAAGCTTTCAATATTCTGATCAAACTGAATCTGAGAAATTGGAATTACAAGTTTGAGCAAAGCCCCGAAACCTCAGAAGCAATTGAGTTGAGTGATAACTTAAGTTTTGAAAGTTCTTGATTTAGCTCCAAATATAAATTTAATTTTCGGCTTGTGTTTGCTGCTTCGGGAACAGAAAATAAATTCATTTTCTCGAAAAAGCTTATAATATCTTAAGGTGCTGAAACGGAATGTAATAATTTTACTATAAGTAGCATTTGTTCTATCAGAACTGTTTAAACTGATTCTGTTTCTAAAGGATTTACGATTTAGAATCATAGATCTAGTAAAAGGGGGGAAAATACGGCGCTTGAATGTCACGTAAACAAAAACTGGACTAGATACAGCTGCAGGTAAACACCCTCACAGCAACATTTCCAGTTCCATTGTCGTGCTTCAGTGCATAAACAACAAAATAGCAGGCACACGTAGACTGTAGCGCGAATGCGATAGCAATAATTGTCTCTGCTAACACGTGCTACACAGACGCCACTCCGATTGTGATTTAGGAAGGCCAGTTAAATGTAAGCTGCATTGCACCTAATTGATGCGGTCCACACCCGAGGAGCTAGTAGGTACCTAATCTTTCCACTTATAATGAGATCTATGATTAGTCTTGTACTATTATTTATTCTGTGGATTAGTACAGTAAATATTATTAAGGACTAGCTTTCCCCGCCACTTAGTTGGCGCGGACTACAATTATTAAGGACTAGCTTTCCCCGCCACTTAGTTGGCGCGGACTACAATTATTAAGGACTAGCTTTCCCCGCCACTTAGTTGGCGCGGACTACAATTATTAAGGACTAGCTTTCCCCGCCACTTAGTTGGCGCGGACTACAATTATTAAGGACTAGCTTTCCCCGCCACTTAGTTGGCGCGGACTACAATTATTAAGGACTAGCTTTCCCCGCCACTTAGTTGGCGCGGACTACAATTTATAGCGAAAAAAGCATCCTCGTATGTTCTTCGAAGATATTAAAAACCAAAGCTAAAGTATAGCTCCAACGCTCTTGATGCTTTTTGACAGACTTGTTATTATTTCGTTACCACGGCAATCGTTCCTTACAGCTAGTAATCGAAATTTTCCAGTTTTCCCGTTGGAACTTACAATTTTTCGGGATAAAAAGTATCCTATGTTACAAAGTTTCATCAAATCGTATCAGCCGTTTTGGCGTGAAAGTTAACAAACAAACAGAAAACGTCTCACTTGTATATATTGGTGTGTATATATATATATGGTTCCTGACAGTTTACCCACTCGAGTTCTAAAGTATTTAAAGGAAATCTTTAAAGGAATCTTCAGCGCCCCTTGTGTTGTAAGGTGTACAACCTCAGGTAATTGTGAATCGGGTATTAAAAATAACACTTTTCTTATTAGCCTTCATTTCGATTAAAACTCTTTCTACAGGTTGACCCCAGCAAGCTGGCGCCATCAAAGTACCACAGATTAAATAATAGTACAACAGTAGTAACTAAATACTTTTATTTTAAGCGCGTCACAGACGACTAAGATACGAAAATATTTAATCTTAAGATAAAATATCGCTCGCTATACAATTTATATGAACCACCACAAACGGCGAAGATAATATATATTTGCATCTTACAGTATCTTAAGATATCGAGCGATATGGAATTTATTAAAAGATGTCATCTTAAGATACGAAATATATCGTAAAAGATACAAAATATATATTAATATACTATCTTAAGATAGAAAATATGTCGTAATATGCTCTACAGGTTGCTCTGTTTTGTATTCGTGACGGTTTTTTTAACCCCTGAACAAAGAGACGGGTGTTATAAGTTTAGGGTGTGTATGACTGTGTGTATGTGTGTGCGTGCGTGCGTGCGTGCGTGCGTGCGTGCGTGCGTGTGTGTGTGTGTGTGTGTGTGTGTGTGTGTGTGTGTGTGTGTGTGGAGGGTGTGTGTGTGTGTGTGTTGAGGGTGTGTGTGTGTGTGTGTGTGTGGCATCGTAGCTCCCAAACGAATGGACCGATTTTGATGCGGTTTTTTTCTGTTCGAAAGCTGATATAATCGAGATGGTTCTTAGATATATGGGGAGATGGAGAGGGGAGGTGAGAAATAAAAGAGGGGTGAAAATCGTAGCTTCCAAACAAATTGACCTATTTAGTTGTGGTTTTTTTATGTTTGAAAGCTGAGGTAAACAAGATGGTTCTTAGCATACTGCAAGTCGTTGTTCGGTACAAATGCTCTCGCGCATGTTCGTATTTTGTTTCACTAAATCTTCCTTAATTAAATTATGAATTTCGTGAAAAGTTTCCTTCGACTTGTTAAAATAAGTTTTTTTTTTGTAGAAACATGCGTAAAATTTAAATTCACCGCGGCTTTTTCTTAATTGAATGTGATTTTCTAACCAAATTGATCACCTTTTACAGTGCGCTAATGCAATTCGCATATCAAATTCAAAATCAGAATCTTCGTCTGATGAGCTATGTAATAAATCTAGTAGTAGTGAAACCGTACTATTCATATTTTATCACCTGTATATAGAAAGTGGTGAAGAAATACGTGTGGCACCTAGGACGGCCTGCGAGCGAATGAATAATTTCAATATATTATCGTATCTTAGCCGTGTGTGATACCCTAAGATGCTATAATATTTTATGTGCAGATATCGTAACATAAAATATTATAGTATCTTAATCGTCTGTGACGCCCTTTAGTACTAGCTGTGTCCGCAGCTTTGCCCGCGTGGCCGCGTGGTCAATTACCTGTGTATTACTGTGCGATTCCAGGACCAAAAGTATATATAAACAACAAAATACAAAATTTCGTTTAGTTTATTAGTTATTTCATAGTTTTTTTATCGACTGCTCGGCTTCTCATTGGATTGATATACCAAGTACCGCTATCTAATAGTGAAAACCACATCGCAAACGGTCCAGTAGTTTGAACGTGATGCGCGAACAAACAGACAGAGGATTTAAAAAAAGAAACTTGTTCTGTAGTTTATTTTATTTATTACATACCCTAGACCAATTAATTATTATTATCTTAATTGTACACACTTTTTGGTAGGTACTTACTGCTTTATTTTAAGTAGGTAAGTATGTATATATACCCGTCCCTCCCCCCTAGTAAAACGTTACATAACCACCAAGTGAACATTGTTACCTAAGTCACAATGACGTGACGTAAAGTACCGGAAAGTCGCTAAAATACCTTTGTTATTGTTTTAATCGCGTTAATATTATTTATTAACATTTGAAATGTCTTATCTTATGTCGACCGTTTTGAAGGGTTAAAAAAAACAATGTTACGTAACGCGTAACGCGTAGCCTGCCACTTTAACGTTTTACAAGACCCTCCCCTAACCCCCCCCGTTCCCCCAAATTCGTAACGTAATAATTGAACGCTCCCCAAGCTGAGTGATTGTCGGTCATTCATTTCACAGGTATAGATAGTCTGAAGTGACTTCTGTCTTCGCTTGTTTGCTTTCCCCTTTAAAATCCCCCCTATGCCATCGACAAAGAACTTAGTTTTAAAACGCTCACTCCTAATTTAAAACTTGATTACGTACCGGAAGTACTCTCTCACCCCGGGTAATTTGTCACAGGTAAGGAGATAAACCCGAAATGATTTACGGTGAGCTGGTGAGGCTTCAGGTTAATGTTTGTCGAATAGGCAATTAACGGGTCTTGAACTCCTGAGATTAAAGGGCGGTAATTATGCGGAAGATCTCTTCAAGAGGCGCATTGATCTCTTGAATTGGTACTTCTCTACGCTTGTCTTCTTGTCTGTCGTATGAGGTAGTGCTGGTCCCTGGTGTCACAGATTGTCAGGCCGCCCGAGGGCTCCTAACGTGGCTTAACGACTGCTATTAATCAGTATTAGCCGGGACCGACATATTAGCGTGCCCTCCGAAGCTTGGTACGCTGTTACGCCTACACGTAATGTAGGTATAGCTAAATTGAGAACTAATTTTGAAAAGCTCTTTGGGTCAGGAACATAGCGTCGGTCGTTGAGCTAGGTTTTTTAGTGGAATACTCAATGTAGAGACCGCTGGTCGCTCTCCGCTTGAAAATTGAGAGAAATCGATGAATATTATTATAGCTTACCCGCCCGCGACTTCGTCCGCGCGGACTACAGTTTATCGCGAAAAAAGCATCCTACTTACGTTCGTCTAGGATATTAAAAACTAATGCAAAAGTAGACTTAGACTTCTTGGTTATAGCCTCTGTCGATTGTTGTTGGTACAGCACCAACTACTTAATCTGTGGCACCAGCGCCACAGTTTTTTGACAGACTTGTTATTTCGTTTCCATGGCAACCGTTGCTTACGGCGAATATTCAACATGTTCCAGTTTTCCCGTGGAAACTTACAATTTTCCGGGATAAAAAGTATCCAATGTTTTATTCCAGGGTATAAGCTATCTCCATTCCAAATTTAATCAAGATCCGTCTATCGGTTATCGCGTGAAAGCTCCCCCCACAAACAAACAAACAGAAAACGTTTCACTTTTATATATTGGTATGGTATGGATGGATATTCCCTAACGCAAAATTCAAATAGTATCCAAAAGAAAATTGTGAAAATTTCTATGATTACAGTTTGTTATAATTCCTAATCTAGTATTGAAACATTTTAACTGTCTTTGTTTTGTTATAGGCCTCATGGTCGTGAATACCTTACCATAGCAAGAATAGAAAACAATATTGTGTAATATCTTACTGTTATTTCCTTTTAGCTCCGCACTGTACCAAAAATATTACAAAGCTGCCAGCTCCCAACGTCTTATTTCCCCTACGGCCCTTTCGGAGTTGCCCTGAAACAAAATTAAAGGTCCGCAAGTTCCCAAAGTTGACCGTTTCTCCGCAGATACTGTTTAATTAGGGTCTCTCCGGTCTGCTGGCTCGTTAAGGTTCCCTTTGTTACCTTACCTTTACAACGCCTCGGGAATTGCTCGCAACTGAAAATAGCATAAAAGTAAACAAAATTAACTTTCAAACAAACAAAAATAAAGTCGGTGGTCGGTCCTCCGGATAGATTTGAACTAGTTGCTATTAAATATCTAAAACAACAACGGCCCAGCAGCCCGACCACATAACTTCGCTTCAATCGAATTCTCAATATCGCAACCACTAAATACCTTGCGATAGAGTCAAAATTGCTATGAAAAAAGTGATAATCCGATTGTAGCCAAGTTCTGTAATTGGGCCACTGATCTCTCGAGTCGGCGCTGACTCGATATCGCGTAATTTAACAGGCGCAGAAAGAAACTACCATCAAAAACTTACTACAATCATCCCGAAAAACTGCGACCACAGATGATCGAACCTAAACCGAAAGACGATTCAATACAAACAAAAATGTTGAAATAGAACTAGTATCCTACAGTGGCGCGTTTCTGTGATACTGGAGATCAAAGATGGCATATGATAATAATTATTTTTACCAGAATGCACGGAGGGATGTATTTGGGTTGTATAAATGTATGTTTGTTTGTACGTTTCTTAGGCGCGTCATACAGCCTCAACGGCTTGTAGAATTTTGATAAATGAGGTATCATTGGATTCGTCTTGATCACGAGAATGTTATAGGACATATTATGTGTCAAGAAAACTAATATGGCGGCGTACTGCTGCCATATTGTATTTCCGACGGAACAAAAAATATCCAAAACCTGTCGAGTGAGGTATCAAAATGAAGATCTTTAAGAGGCCATTTCAAATATACATAATTCTTAATAACTAAACAATAGCAATTGTCTTATTAGCTTTTTACAAAATTTTCAATTTTAGTTTATTCAAGTTAATGTAAATAATGTTGCAAATGAACTATTAAAGTACAGTAAGAAAATAAGAAACATTAAAATTTGTATATACTAGCTGCGCCCCGTGGTTACACCCGCGTCCATCAGTAACCGTGCCTGTTTCCAGGATAAAAAGTAGCCTATGTATTAATCCAAGGTATAAGCTACCTCCATACCAAATTTCATTCAAATCCGTTCAGCCGTGTAAGCGTGAAGAAGTAACACAAACACACACATATACATACATACAAACTTTCGCCTCTATAATATAAGTGTGATTATTTTTGCGGGCACTCAGCTCGTTTATATTTTGGTAATCATTTTATTCGAAGCTGATTTTTTTGTATTATTTTTATAATAATTTTACTTGTTTAGTGCATATACATAGATTATATACCATAGGGCTGGCACTAGAACGATTTAAGCAGGCTCTAGGGCTGGCATGGACAATTAACAAGCTGAAATGGCAATAGGGTGGTCACGTCTATTAAAACCGACTATAAGTTCTAGAATAGAGACCTCGTTTAGGCAAACATAGTGTACACGGATGGTCGCCGTGCAGTTGAGTCGACGGCTTGTCAAGAACAGCTGGCAGGAACTGGATGGGAGAGACTAAGATCGGACGCAGTGGCGTTTACTTAGGAAAGGCTTTCGTCGAGCTGTGTACGAATACTAGTAAAAATAATAATTCAATAACAAAATTAAACATTGTAAATGTAATTAATGTTGTTGTTTGTATGTTAGTATCAATAAAAATAATGTTCTCGTACTTCATAGAGCGAGGTACGAGATAAAAACATTCTTTAAAAACTTAACAGAGCATCTATTCCAGTATGTTTTTAACCGAGTACGGCCAAGCAAGGGAAGGGTAATGAGTTTAACAGTCTATGTATGTATTTAGATGTTCAACCATAGAGTTGCGGCGTGCCCCTATGGGTCAGATTTTAACAAGCGAGGCATCAATCGATTTGTCTTCATTTATAGTGTCAAAGGCTATTTTTTACCCGACGAAGTCGCGGGCGAAAGCTAGTAGCTTTCACTTCGTCCGCGCGGACTACAGTTTATCGCGAAAAAAAGCATCCTATGTTCTTCTAGGATATTAAAAGCATCCTATGTTCTTCTAGGATATTAAAAGCATCCTATGTTCTTCTAGGATATTAAAAACCAATGCAAAAGCAAAAGCATAGCACCAATGCTCTTGATAGTTTTTGATAGACTTTTTATTATTTCGTTTCCAAGGCAACCGCTACTTACAGTGAAGTATCGACATTTTCCAGTTTACCCGAGGAAATTTTTCGAGATAAAAAATATTCTATGTTGGGCTCTATATTGTATAGTACATATTTACAAAGTTTCATCAAAATCGGATCAGAAGTTTTGGCGTGCAAGCTCGCAAAACAAACAGACAACGTTTCACTTTTCTATATTGGTGTGGATTTGAAATGAACCTTTTGTAAGTAATTCTCAATTTACAAGGTCGTTACTCAAGTGGTAGCTACTTCACATATCATCGCCGCATCTGCACTAAACTTTACAATGAACACCCTCCAGTTACACACACAAGATACTAAACCTAACTATGTCTAGGATCTAGTGCCGTACTCGAGACTAACATAGTTTAGTATTGAAATGAAGGCCCGTGTCATGTTATCCAGGGCTGACTCATTAGTTCAGTTTCACAACACTATAGCAAGTACCTCCATATAGTGTCTCCTTGCAGAGTGCTTTTGTTATTGCGACAAATTATGCTTAGGGCCTATTTCATGAGCTACTCGTAAAGTAAAGCGTTGATCACTTACTTGATAAATAACGTTGCTCCGCAAGTAAAAGTAACGAGTATCTCTTACCTTTAATTCTTGGTTAGTATTTACTAGTGTGGTGAAATTCATACGTACAGTTACTGCTGAGTTGAACTGACGATCAGCTCACTTGAAACATTACTTGAAGGTTCAATACTTGGCGTATTGGCTGCAGTCTGCAGGATACGAACAAGCAACAAATGTACATTAAAAACAAGTTTCAGCCGGATAGCTAATCGGGAAATCGGGAAGTGCTAGTTTGAGTTGCATGATTCCACCCGGAACCACAGACTAACAAGTTTCAGCCGGATAGCTAATCGGGAAATCGGGAAGTGCTAGTTTGAGTTGCATGATTCCACCCGGAACCACAGACTAACAAGTTTCAGCCGGATAGCTAATCGGGAAATCGGGAAGTGCTAGTTTGAGTTGCATGATTCCACCCGGAACCACAGACTAACAAGTTTCAGCCGGATAGCTAATCGGGAAATCGGGAAGTGCTAGTTTGAGTTGCAAGATTCCACCCGGAACCACAGACAAACAAGAAAGTGACTAAATAAAAACGTGGTAAAACTAAAATCATAAAATGGGAAACTCTACCTAGGAACTTGAAGGGATACAATATATTGGTGTAGATCTATGTCTAATTTAACAATACTACATAAAAGTGAAAGTTGTCTGTTTGTTTGTTTGTTTGGGAATCTTTCACGCCAAAACTGCTGATTCGATTTTGATGAAACTTTGTATATAAGTACTGTACAATATGGAGATCAACACAGGATACTTTTTATCCCGATAAGTAAGTAAATAGTAAGTGTAAGTTTCCTCGGGAAAACAGGAAAATGTCGATAACCCGCTGTAAGGAACGGAATTACATGTTGCCGTTGCCGTGGAAACGAAATAATAACAAGTCTGTCAAAAGCATCAAGAGCTTTGTTTGTATGCTTTTGCATTGGTTTTTGATATCCTAGAAGAACATAGGATGCTTTTTTTGCGATAAACTGTAGTCCTCGCGGACGAAGTCGCGGGCGAAAGCTAATTTGGCGTTCAAATTGATTAAAATAATTCAGCTCGCGATTATTTTTGAGTTTTGTACAACAAATTAATGTTTGTGGGGAACGACGTTGCATTTCTGGCTTATATAAAGTAAGTTGTTGTGCGGCAACCCTATGCAGTAATTGTTTGTGCAGTGCCTTGCACTGGCCCTGTCTGCATACAAATTGGACATATCGATCTTGTGTCGGACACAAGTCGACACAACATGAATGACACTGTTGATAAGCAAACATTATAATATTCATTAGTTATTGTGAATGAACCATCTCACCAACCATTAACATGTGATTGATTGTTTTAGCTGTGTTTTGGCACAGAATAAATAAAAGGTTTTGGTGTGTGTGTGTGTGCGTGCGTGCGTGCGTGCGTGCGTGCGTGCGTGCGTGTGTGTGTGTGTGTGTGTGTGTGTGTTATTTATTTATTGAAGATACGTTATGTTATGTTCCAACCTACGGGACCTGCCGATACTTGAGAAGTAGTTATTTATGAGCAAAGAAAACATTTTGGGCCTATTCCTGGTACGTGGAGTATTAAAGGCCTTCAGGGCCTACAGTCTTGACATAAATAACGAGGCTACCGATCGCTAAATATTAACGAAAAGAATTGATTAGCTTACAACAAATGCAAGTCTCGACAAACGAGGTACCGAGCAAAATCGTCTATTATCAATTAGTGATCAAGATCATCGTGGACGCCGTCGTGAGGGCAGGTGCAAGATCATCGTGGGCGCCGTCGTGAGGGCAGGTGCAAGATCATCGTGGGCGCCGTCGTGAGGGCAGGTGCAAGGGGATGCAGTTGCACTCCCCTGGCTTTACACATTTTAATTATTGTTTTGTTACACATCGGTACATTATCATCGCATCATCAGCGATTTTGGAGTATAGCATTTAATTTTCTAAAATGATAGAAATAAATAACTTAAACTATTTGCGCTAAATATAAATAAAACGGCTAAAAACTCACGAAAAAGAAGATCGGAAATACTCCGACCAGTTTCGAACTGCTGCTTCGATTGCGCATATTTAGTTGTATTCATTACAATATTAATTATGATTTGAAATTATATTTTACTTTTATGCTGACAGAAATATGTCTTGCCTAATGTATCGAACTCCTCCTGAAAATAATCCTGCCTGCGCCAGTATGTGTATACTCTAACAACTCTCAAACACTAAGAGAATCATAAAGTTTGCTATAAAGTTCGTTATGATACCGATAACAATCGATATCTTTGACAGCTGTAGCTGGCAGTCTCGACACAGATAGCTATGCTATCGCAAGCTACCGGTCGCTAAGTCAACACAAATAACAACAGTACAGTATGGGTATCGATGATAATCGTTAGCCTTTGACATTGAAGCTATCGATTTTCATCGGTATTTGTACTTTGCGACCGATTTCTGTTGTAAAGTTATTGCTACCGATGTCGAGACTGTAGCCCCAGGATAAAAATCGATGAAGCAGTGAAACAAGACATACGAGTTCGTTCAGAAAACTAAAACCCGACTACGGTCAGTAGGTAAAAGATATCCTTTGACACTCTTGCAACGAAGACGAATCGATTGATACCTCGCATGTCAAAATCGGACTAAGTTTTTAGTTTGAACACATAACCCTTCCTTTGCTTCGCCCTAGTCGGGTAAAAAATGCCTATGACACTTTATACCTGCAGCCCGATTTCATAACTTGGCTTCAATCGAATTCTCAGTATCGCAGCCACTAATGCCTTGCGATAGAGTCGAATTTGCTATGAAAAAAGTGATAATCCGATTGTAGCCAAGTTATGGAATCGGGCTGCGGACGTCGAACCGATTGATACCTTACTTGTCAAAATCGGGCCAATAGGGGCGACGCTATGGTGTAACATCCACTTATATAAATACATAGACTGTTAAGTTCATTACCCTTCCCTTGCTTCGCCGTAGTCGGGTAAAAACTTGGTATATACGGGTATAAAATAGGAAAAGTAAGTTTTAGGTATTTAAATACCGATGATTGTAGGCCACAGCAAAACTCTAATCTGTTTAGAACAAGGCATTTTAACTTATTCTTCACAACTTTCAACATCAACTTTATAACAACACCGCACTTGCGTAAACAAACACCCCACATCCAACACGTCCGTGTTTTGTCACCCCCGGGGTAACCATGTCAAAGACAGCTGATTTATCAGGGGGCGCGAGCGGAAGAATTTCATATCATGCGAATGCATAGCAATAAACCCATAGTAACCCAGGTAAGCGGGGGCGGGAATGAGTTTTTAACAAGATGGAGCTGGGAAGGAGTTTTGCATGTAAAATAAGCGTTTTTATTTGTATGGAGTTTTTATTTGAACATTAAAGTTATTTGCTATTTTAAATGAGAATGCACCTCTATTTTATCCTAAGGTACCAATAACAGACGCAGACGGTGAAAAATGCGAACAATATAAAAAAATAACTATTTGTGTCTTTAAGAGGAAACTCAATTTTTCTCTTTTTAAGTAAACTAAAATAACTTTCAGTTGTTTGTGGAACTAATTGTTGTAAAGTATAGCGTACTCTTCCTCTCTTCTAGCTTTTGTAAACCACTGGTGGGTATAGATCTCTTCTCTTCCACGCCACTCTTCTTGGTCGGTTTTGGCCTAGTCACTACTCAACTCCTATTAAGTTATCACTTAACAAAATATACGGCACAGATATTGCAGCGACTCCACGTCAGGCGCCTCTAAATTTGTATCACGTCACAGCCAGCCTGTACCCCAGAATAACTAATAGTAACCCCTGCACGCGCCTGAAATTAGGCGGGCGCCGCCCGTCCCGTCACCCGTCACCCTCGCCCGCGCCACCGCGCCTTGTAAAAGTGCCACGTGGAGCAATTATCGTGTAAAGCTGTGCTAGTTTGGCATCTATGTTTCTCAGATACTATCTGGGAAGAAAGCTCTTCCTTGGGTCCCTTTCCTGAGCATTCTCAAGTCTTTAAAGGAGTTTCCGCTCTGATGGCTGTTATTGCCACAGTTTACTCATTTTATTACATTATGTTATGCAATTAGACCATCATTTCTGTGCCCAGTCTTATTAGGTAGGTAGCACAAGGCTACAGGTCATCAGTAATGACGCACACGCTCATAGGTCAAACATAGACATAATTTAATGTTGCCCTCATTTTAAAATATAAAATTTAGTAAATACAGAAAAAGTGTACCTTTCTAAAGGTTTTGTTATTTACTCAGAGTCAAACGTTGCGTGAAACTTAAGATTTTAATTACTTTCAGACTTTAATAAAACACTTTAACTTTGTTCGGCTACATAGCTGAAGAGTTTGAAACAATATTTCAACTTATTTTTAGGATTGAAAGTTTTAATATTTGCTCAATGGTAAAGTCAGATGAAATCTTTAACGGCAAAAGTTTATTTTTGCAACAAATTACCTTTTCAAGCAATACGAAACTTGGAAATTAGAAGTGGAGTCACAGAATAAATAATAGTAGTACGCACTGGCGGAGCAGTAGACATTGAAATGTTACGTGCCAGAGAGGAGTAGAAACTTTTAGAAGCAAAGTAAGAAAACACTTAGTGCTGCAGGGTAATTACAATTAAATGTTGTTTCGTACAATTATTATGTAGATTTATTTTGGAAAAATGAAATAACCTCATATTTTGGGAGGGATCTTAGGGTGAGTATACAGGTGGGTGGGTGTAATATATAACCTTATATTTTGGGAGGGATCTTAGGGTGAGTATACAGGTGGGTGGGTGTAATATATAACCTTATATTTTGGGAGGGATCTTAGGGTGAGTATACAGGTGGGTGGGTGTAATATATAACCTTATATTTTGGGAGGGATCTTAGGGTGAGTATACAGGTGGGTGGGTGTAATATATAACCTTATATTTTGGGAGGGATCTTAGGGTGAGTATACAGGTGGGTGGGTGTAATATATAACCTTATATTGTGGGAGGGATCTTAGGGTGAGTATACAGGTGGGTGGGTGTAATATATAACCTTATATTTTGGGAGGGATCTTAGGGTGAGTATACAGGTGGGTGGGTGTAATATATAACCTTATATTTTGGGAGGGATCTTAGGGTGAGTATACAGGTGGGTGGGTGTAATATATAACCTTATATTTTGGGAGGGATCTTAGGGTGAGTATACAGGTGGGTGGGTGTAATATATAACCTTATATTTTGGGAGGGATCTTAGGGTGAGTATACAGGTGGGTGGGTGTAATATATAAGTAACTAGTTTTCCCGCCCGCGAGTTCATCCGCGCGGACTACTGTTCATCGCGAAAAAAGCATCCTATATATCCTATAATAAAGCGAGTAATCAATATTTTTCCAGTTTATCCAGTTTTCCCGTGGAAACTTACAATTTTCCGGGATAAAAAGTATCCTATGTTTTATTCCAGGGTATAAGCTATCTTCATTCCAAGTTTCATCAAAATCCGTCCAGCCGTAATCGCGTGAAAGCTCCATAAACAAACAAACAAACAGACAGAAAGACACGATAAAAAAAATGTTATATCCTTTTTTAAGCACCCAAGAGCATTTTTTTATTTATTTTCTTTGTACAGCCTTTTTCATATTTGTTGCTTTTGCATCAAAAAATCCGTCCAGTAGTTTCAGCGTGATACTTTATCTTTTAAATAAATTTCCACCCCTATCCTGTAGAAACCCTTTATTTTTTCAGGATGAAAAGTATCCAATGTACCTCGAAGTATGAACTCAAATCATACCAAATTTCATTGGAATTGAATTCATTGAGTATTTTCGGCGTAATGCGCTGCCAAGGTACAGGCAGACAGACGGACAGACCGACAGACAAACAAAAATTAAGAAAATACAGTTCTGTCTTTAGTATTGAATATAGAACGGCCTCCTAAAAAAATACAAAATATCTTCAATTTACAGAATTGGGGACATTACCCCGCAGGAACTCTTTATTTTTTTGGGATAAAAAGTATCCTGAATTTTTACCCATTATATAATCTATGACTGTGCCAAGTTGCATCAACATCCGTCCAATAGTTTCAGCGTGCTACGTTATCTTTTAAATAAATTTCCACCCCTATCATGCAGGAACCCTTTAATTTTTCGGGATGAAAAGTATCCAATGTCCTCAATCCAATCCTCGAAGTATGAACTCAAATCATACCAAGTTTCATTTAAATTCATTCAGTAGTTTCAGCGTGATGCCTAGCCAAGATACAGACAGACAGACAGACAGACAGACAGACAAAAATATATATATTTTTTAACTTAATAATTTTAGCTAAATTAAGTATACTGATATTTCCATAAATGGAAAGTTATCTTGGCTACTGCGTTGTTGGCAAACGTCCAGACTTTGGCCCGTATCTGCTGACACTAAGCTCTAATCTAAACGAACTAAATCGACTGTGGCGTACTATATTTTAAGTGGCATTTGCATAAAACTTAAGTTTAGTAGCGTAGTAGTACTAGCGGTAGGTACGGTACCGACGTAGTCGGGTAAAAATGTATCTGCGTCATCGCTATCTGGAACAAGTACCACAGTATTACCAGTATTATTATTGTTACAAAACACATCAAACTCTCTCTACTTCAGATATCTCTACTGACCGTTACGCTAAGAAGCCTACATATAAGTACGTCCAATGCTTCTTTGGGAGAGTATGACTTGAAGATCAACTGGTTAGTAGCTTATCATTCTGTTCCACTTATATTTTATTTATTTTTGTCTATAAACAAAAAGGTTTGATCTTCATAGCTTCACTATAAAACCTTCTCTATAAAAAATTCTAAGCCATATTTAAAAAAAAAACCTGACAACGTTTCCAACTTTTCTTTATTTAAAATCTAATTCGGATCATTACGAAAATTTTAAATTAAAAATTTGCCAGATAGGACCAGCCTTTTTCAAGCAATGCGCTTACGAACGAACAGTATTTCATTTTTATTTATACACATAAATTAGTACTCGTAAGAAGTAACAATTAAATTATTCCGCAACTCAGCACAGCGCTGTCACCGTGTATTTTTTTCTTTTTATACCAAGTAATTTCTTAGGGAGTACGTCATTCCAGTTAGGCACACGAAAAATTGGAAAAGCGAGTTTTACTACGCATTTTATAGCACCGAGTATAAGAGTCCCCTCAGGCATTGTTCTCTCCACACTTCGCGGCTCCTCGTAAACATCGCTGCAAATTCCTACACCAGGCTTTGTCGGTTGTTAACGTGAACAAATAGCGATTATACGTAATGGAAGTACATTATGTGGGGTTTGTTTAGATTTTACAGAGAAAAAAGGCGGAAATCTTTGACGACGAGCGCTGAGTGCCGAGAAGGATATTTTTATTCATAGTTGGATGCCCTAGAATGTTATTGTATTGAATAGGCACTTACCATCATGCGAAGGACCACTTCGAAGACTTTGAACAATACGAAATGACCAGCATTGAATTAAACTAAATGTAAGAGCTCGTGAATTTTAGCAAAAGGAAGCACAGATCTCTCGAAATGAACTGAACTTTTGTATCGCAACTCCACAAACATTGTTTCGGCGGCAGCAGTGCTCAAAGGCTTGTTAGGACCCACAGACCTTTGAAGATACTTCCTTCAATCTTGGGTTAGGAGTTGTTTGTTTGTTCAAACTTTTCGAACAATAGCTGGATTAAATCTAGCCACAAAGGCGATGTCTCCTGAATTCAGATTTATTTTATTGTTCACGTTTATAATATATTTCATGTAAATCATATTTCGTTTTGGAGAGCGTAGTGAATTATATTGAACAAATGATTATTGACGAAGACCTTCTAGACCTCGAGAGAGTTTAGACAACAGTGTAGTACCAGCTCTGGCCTATAGGTAGAGGTAGACTAGTAGTTCTGCGAACAGTAGACCTCGCGAGCACAAACTTTTTTACAACTATCTAGCGGTGCACAGTAGCGCCATCTAGTGACCTCATTGTAACATTAATAACTAAGGTTTCCATCAATCCCTACCTAGTAGGTAAAGAGCTCATTCCTCTGGTAGAAATCTAAAAGTGAGCAATTTATTGCATTTTGAGGAGCTATTCTGCTCTTCACGCCGAAGATCCTCATCAGATCTTCACCAAATATTTATGAGACCAACTTAAAGTTACTACCTTTTAAATAAATAAGACAAGTTCAAAAACTAAAACCCGACTATTGTTAGGTAAAAAAATAGCCTATGATACTCTTGCTATTATGACGAATCGATTAATACCTAGCTTGTCAAAATCCGACCAGGTGTATTTGTTTGAACACATAACCCTACATTTGTTTCGCCGTAGTCGGGAAAAAAATAATAGATCATGACATTATGAATGAAGGCAAATTGGTTGACACCTCGCTTGTCAAAATCGGAATAATAGGGGTGACGTTATAGTGAGACATCCACATACATATATACATACATACGTAGACCTTTCCCTTGCTTCGTCGTAGTCGGGTAAAAAAGAACCATAGAAATTGGATCTCACGAGGCGGAGATATTCTGTTCCTTTTGCTTCTTTTTGGAGGAAGTATCCCCCTAATCAAATATAACCGACGAAAATAAATAATTCAAAGCTTACCAAGTTTCGTCCAGATCGGTTGTAAAATACTACCTGAGTTACCTGTTATTTGTAATGTACCAACAAAATGACAGATGAATGCAAATTGAGAATTTGAAGCAGAGCCGCTTCGCTCGCTCGGTCAATAAACTCTTTACAAGTATTTTTTACTGTTTTCCACAATTTTTCGTTTACTACAGAGTGCCCGGACGAACAGGTCTCTCGCCTGATGGTAAGCGCCAACTCAAGTTCCAGGGTGGTACTGCATATTTGCCCTGGGCAAGCATAGCAAATGCAGTACCACCCAGGAATTTGAATTGCACATTTTGGCATGGCACTTCATTGCAAATGCAAATGAATATCGAACAGCGAGCTTCAAATCGAACTCCCGCCATATTGTACGAGTATAAGCTATCCTTTGCTCAATACACAACAGGGTCTTAAATTATTCATTTCACAACCTTGTACTAATAGTGGTTTCCCCGTACCAGGCTGTTTTATTTTCACATTTTGACTTTATAACTCAAAATACTTATATACATATTAAAAGAAACACTCTCATCATGAGGTGACATGAAATGAGCCCAAACTCGAAGAGTTTTATAGCACTTAGCCATTTAAGGATTCCGTTACCCACCTTCCAAGTCCAGCATCAGAGCAGCTCCATGTTATTGTATTGTATTGTCATCGGAATTACATACAATTGCAAAGTTTGAAATGCATACGATCACTAGAAGTAGGTCAAAATCAGTTCCTTAGATTCCATTACATAATTACAGGTAGACCTAATGAACTGTTGCGAAAGTGGTCTTCTTCATTTCATCTTCTGCACCTGTACCTTAGTGAACTTCACTCGCAGATGTCATGTAAACAAACTACAAACTGCCGTATCTCCCGACACCCCAGTACATTCCCAGAGTTTTTATATACAGTTTTCATATGTAGTTGTTAAGTATATATCTTGGAACGTCTCCTAAGTGTCCTCCGCGGAGTGTTTAGGGCACAGATAACGTTTAACGTAGACTTTGGATAGGTCCTCGGAGAGTCAGATTGGATTATGAACGCAGTTTGTTTTGAGGACTGTTTCTTATCTAATGCCATTGAAAAGGTCACCAGTCGCCTACTGTTAATGTTGAATAGTTTCAAGTTGGTGTCATTAGGGTCGTCCTGTCTACACGTAGTTGAGGGTTGTGAAATCGGTTCTGTTGATCACCTGATCTGATCTGATCTTTCTACTTTGTGTAGTGCCATTTTATAGGAAATTTTAGTGAATGTGTCAAGTCAGTTACACTCACTAAAATCTTCACGTTTATCGATTCTAAAATGTGAAACTTTGAGAAGTCAGCCGACTCCCTTCTGAAATTGTCTAGAGCACACGCCAGAGCAGCTGCTTTTTTTTGCGGCTGGATGCTTTCTTTGGTGTTTGGTTTTCTAAACTTTAAGCAATAGCAAAATAAGCATTCAGATAATAAAAATGGCATATTTCAATCCTTATATACTTCTGTAGGAGAATTGAAGCAGGAAATTGCAATGCCAGCGTGAGCGAGCTAAGATGCTTACTTTTATATTATTTTGCAATGCCAGCGTGAGCGAGCTAAGATGCTTACTTTTATATTATTTTGCAATGCCAGCGTGAGCGAGCTAAGATGCTTACTTTTATCTTATTTTGCAATGCCAGCGTGAGCGAGCTAAGATGCTTACTTTTATATTATTTTGCAATGCCAGCGTGAGCGAGCTAAGATGCTTACTTTTATCTTATTTTGCAATGCCAGCGTGAGCGAGCTAAGATGCTTACTTTTATCTTATTTTTGCAGCGTAAATGTGCTGCATTTATGCTAGGGGTGTCTAATAAACGTATGAACATAAAGTTTCCGCTTTCTACAGATACATGTACGAATAGACGTTTGCGAAATTAAACACTCAATTGACCAACCCGGAAACAGTTGACCTACTTTCAAAGGGTCTCAAATTGTTTACCTTCCTCATGGTAACTTTGTATGGGTACATCGTCATGGGATATAACTATGGACGGTTAATACCGCCCAGGGGCCCCAGTTAATAGTCCATACAACCATGATTTCCTAGCTCTTGCCCGGGAAACACATAACGCGAACGATAAGTACATGTTTTATTTTATTTCATGGTGTAATTACATTTTTATGGATATTTCGGTCGTATAGTTTGGATTATGAGTGTAAAGTAGTCGGGTTAATAGTTTTGTGAATAAGGCTTGTAGAGCGGTAACACTCATGGTTAATTTTTATTTTTATTTCTATTACACTAAAACAGCAAGTTAAGTCAAACTGAATTACATGTTCACATTAGAAACAGAGTTACATTTTGTGCAACATGAGTGATGGAAAATCCGCACATTACGTGTTAAAGGACATTGCTGCGAGAATCCTAGAACCTAGAATCGTTGCATTACAAAGTGTACACATTACCACTCCACCATCATTCAAAAGTTCTGGACAGAAAAAACGAACGTAGAAACAGAGCATAAATCATTATCTGCTCTAGATTATTCCAGATAAATTGATGAAAAAGCAGTGTTTGGTTTTACTTACAAAGAGAACATTTTTCTTGTTTTGCGCCCTCCGCACAGTGCTCCTAATAATAAACAAAAGATTTAGCGAAGCGGCAATATAATTTACGTTATTGCAGCGCAAACATAGAATAATATGTTTACGTTTAATAAACAAACGGAATGCGAGAGAAAAACTGAGTACTTTCGCAAGTGCGCCGCTCTTAATAACAAAGGATGTGAAATAAAGACAATGAGAGCTGAGTATAACATCGTCGGGTGTGGTCGGAGGTACAGCGGGGAATGTTGAGGGCTTGTCATTGTTGGAGCGTCTGACAGTCTGACAATTATCAATTGTGGAGTGTTGGTGTACATAAAGTAATATGGCTATGTTTTGTGTGAGACAGTCCGTTTCCTTAGTAAATCTTTGTTTGTGATGTAATTTCCTTTAAGGAACATGTGTTGTTCCAAAAATCTTGTCCACAATGCGCGTGTATCTGTAGAACAAAAATCTGCGAAATACTGTTACCTATTTAAAACCGGCGACATCACATCGCGCCGCATTTTAAAGGTTAACACGCTTTAACAACTAACAAACGACTCATATTAATGTTCCGTCAATAAGTTTACCCACAAACCGCTGCCCGCTCTCACTGCGTGCCCGTGATGTGCATCCGGCCAATTAGATTTACTCAGAGCGGAAGTAGTTCGGAGGCAATTACTGGTACCCGCCCTCCTGTCACATTTAGTCCCCCTCCCCTCCCCGCCTGCACCACGCCTGCTGTCTTCTATTTAGTTATAGATTTTGTATTTGCTCTATTTTGACAATCGACGTTTTTCAGCTTTACCAGTGATCCTCGTTTCGTGTATGTTGTGTCTAGGCTATGGTAGTAAAAGACGTCATTTCTGTTTTACCGTCGTGTTCAACTGTCTTAATCTTTGCAGGTTTTTACCGTCGTGTTCAACTGTCTTAATCTTTGCAGGTTTTTACCGTCGTGTTCAACTGTCTTAATCTTTGCTGGTTTTTACCGTCGTGTTCAACTGTCTTAATCTTTGCAGGTTTTTACCGTCGTGTTCAACTGTCTTAATCTTTGCAGGTTTTTACCGTCGTGTTCAACTGTCTTAATCTTTGCAGATTTTTACCGTCGTGTTTAACTGTCTTAATCTTTGCAGGTTTTGGCACAGTCAAAGTATTTTATTGTAAATAGGCAAAATAATAGCATATGTCATGAACAAGGAGATATACATAAAATATAATAAAGAGATCAAATCAATAACATGTAGGCAAACTAAGTGTGCTGTGAGTTTGAAAAAGAAAATTTAGTCGGGTAGTATAATATTGTGCTCTGGAAAAAAAGTAGTACACTTTTTATTGAGTGATAATACTCTACTTTAAAAGTAGAAATATTTAGGTATGTTTGTTTAACACTTTTATATGTATTGTACAATTTGTACGTCAAAACCAAGGATGAATAAAACATACATATATAACAACTGAATTAGTTTTGACCATTTTCCATCATTTTGTTGTTGTGTTCCTGTGACTACCTTCCGGCTCCATCATCAGACCCTGAATACCACATAACACCAGAGAATTTATCAAGACAAACCAAATGAGGCCAAACACGAAGGGGGTTCTATCATTTTGTTGTTGATTTCCTGTGACTTCCTTCCGGCTCCATCATCAGACCCTGGATACCACGTAAAACCAGAGATTTCACCAAGACAAACCAAATGAGCCCAAACTCGAAGGGGTTCCATCATTTTGTTGTTGAGTTCCTGTGACTACCTTCCGGCTCCATCATCAGACCCTTGATACCACATGAAACCAGAAATGATCTCATGACAAACCAAATGAGCCTAAACTCGAAGGGATTCCATCATCCGATTGTGTAGTTCCTTTGACTACTACTACTACTACTGTAGTATTTTTATTATTAAAACCCAGTGAATTAAATTAAAGCTTGTTTAAAGCTACTAAACCAATTTCGATGAAATTTATACAGTACCACAGTTCTTCCAGAGGGCTTCTTACTCAAGTAAAAACAATCATCTAATTCGGTTCAGAAATCCCAAGATATTAGAGAACATAAACTATAAAATAAAACAAATTGATTTTGTAATGAAACTACTGAACCAATTTTGATGAAGTTTATATGAGACTACACGGAAAGTTTACCCTTTTGAATAAAAAAACTTACATCTAAATCGGTTTAGAAATCTTAAAGATAGCACAAAATAAAGGCAATATAAACACAAAATCGAATGGATTTACTCAACAAAACTATTTATTCTCGAAAAACTGCTCAACCAATTTTGATTCAATTTATACGGGACCACCTGGAGAGTGTAGCCTATCAAACAAAAAAATAATTTTTAAAATCGGTCTGCAATTGACGGAGATATTACAGCCGAACATTTCTTGAACTTTCACGCGATAACAGCTGGACGGATTTTGATGAAACTTGGAATGGAGATAGCTTATACCCTGGAATAAAACATGGGTTACTACTTTTTATCCCGGAAAATTGTAAGTGTTCACGGGAAAACTGGAAAAACTGGGAAAATGTAGATTACACACTGTAAGAAACGATTGCCATGGAAACAAAAAGCAAGTCTGTCAAAAAACATCAAGAGCATTGGTGCTATACCTACTTTTGTATTTGTTTTTAATATCCTAGAAGAACATAGGATGCTTTTTTTCGCGATAAACAGTAGTCCGCGCGGACGAAGTCGCGGGCGGGAAAGCTAGTATTATATAAAACGTTTGGCCTGGACCTTGCATATGCGTTTTCGAGCTTCCTGGCATTTATCAAAAACTGCTCGGCTCGTTAGAAGTGGGATTAGTCTGGCGGCGCGGCGCGGCCTCAACCTTGCGTCGAAGCCCTACTCGGACGGTAATCGTTCGCGGCTTCTCGTCGCGGCATAATTGACATTGGAAAATGGTGGAGCTATTTTTAATACCTACTTATTGAAATGTTTCCTGGAAACTTGCTAATTAGCAATTGACTTTTTGGTATTCGTTTTTGCTTACGTAACAAATCTTGATGCGCTTAGTACGCCCTATTACGGATTAGTAACAAACACTCTTTGGGAAGTTAATTGTCGTAAAATAAAGTAGGTATTTTTTTTCCAAACCTTCTAATTATGTGGCGTCTGCGTGTGTCATAAAATTACCAAAAATTTATTATTTTTTGAACTGTAATCTCTCTACATCAAAATTAAGATTATTACTCAGTTAATTTAAAACATACAAAAATAAATAAATGCAGTAGCCGTGTCATGATGAAAATTAGAGCGGTCTATCACAATTAAATGCGTATACAACATTTCGTGTCTGTGCTGTCAACCGTTGTGGAGTTCCCTAGTCATGAGCTAGCCCGTAGAGCAGCAGTCATGTCATAACTTCAAACAGGCTATCATAATAGAATGTGTACACAAAATTTCGTGATTTTGCTGTTGACTGTTGAAGAGTTCCTTTATCTGGAAATGTTCCTGGATGTCGATTAAGGTCATTCTTACCATAAAAATGCATTATCATCAACATGCAGAAATTCAACTCCACTGGATAAGAGAAAGTGGTTCTAATTCAGCTTGCAAGATTTGACCTTAACAAACATACATACATACATACAAGATACAAAGCAATTGCAAGTTAACTAAATGCTATTAAAAATAGTGAATTTTACTAAAACCATAAAATACTTACATTTGCGTCATCCGGCACAACGAAACAAAAGTATTATGTTTTGAATAATTATTAGTCTGAGCCAAAACTGAGCCATTCCCAGCATAAGACCGCAACTTCTCAAAGTTGACCTTTAATAAAACCTCACAGCAAATATGAAAAGTCACCCGATCTCTCCGCTCCCACTATTTCACTAAACCTTCCTTTGTTTGTTCCTCAAAGTTAAATAAAAAGAAGTAAACCTTCCGTTTTATTACGCGAAAGTTTGGCTATAAACTTGATCCTCGTAGTCCCTAAATATCCTCTAAACTTGTAACAGAATGTCCTGAGTTACCTAATATTTTCTTTCTTGTTTCAGGTAAGAGAAAGATAACTGCGACAAGGCTGTCTGAAAAAAATGAGCTGTCGCGGGATGCCTGGCAGATGTGTAAACATAATAGAATATAATTCATTCGCTTTATTGACCGAGCGAGCGCAAAGCCCGAGCGAAGCGTTTCCGTTAAGGCTTGGACAAAAATGCTTTCTTACGTCCGGATCTCCAGCTGTTTTCCTTCCTCTACCGGTCGCATTTCTCAACCGATCTAGACGAAACATAGTATACAGGTTAAACGGAGTTTTTTTTTGTCGTCGTGGAGTTTTGATTGGGGGTGGCACTTCCCCCAAAAAGGGGCAAAAAGGGGGCTGCTGAATATCTCCGCTTTATTAAATCATCGAAATCGATGGGTTTTTTATTTGAAAGGTAACTTTAATTTGGTCTCATAATAATGAGGATCTTCGGCGTGATGAGCAGAATAGCTCCGCAATTTGCAGTCAATTGCTCACTTTTAGGTTTCTGCCAGTGGAATCAGCCCTTTACCTACTAGGTAAGGAATTGATGGAGCACCTTGGTTATTAATGTTAGTTTTACAATAAGGTGACTAGACGGCGTTACTGTGCACCGCTAGATTAGTTTGTACTCGCGAGGTCTAAAGCTCACAGAGCCACTAGTTTTAGTAAGACTAGCTGATGCCCGCGGCTTCACACGCGTGGTCATTTCTATAGGTTAAAAGTACTATATTATGTGCTATTCCAGGACCTAAAATACCAATATACCAACATTTGATCAAAATTCCTTCTGTCGTCAAAGTTAGTTTTTTTTTTATCGATTGCTCGGCTTCTAGTTATCGGATTGAAATACCAAGTACCCCAGTTTCTAAGTCAAACCCTAAGCTATCCAACAGTGAAAACCGCAAATCGGTCCAGTAGTGTTTACGTGATGCACGAACAAACATACAGACAGACAAACAGACAGACACGAATTTTAAAAATGTTTAATAAACAGATTCTTGTTCAGTTGCTTATTTTAAGTACCCTAGACCTTTTTTTTAAATTATCTTCTTTGTACAGACTATTTCGTTCTTAATGCTTTATTATAAGTATAGATAGATAGATATAGTTGAAACTAAAACAACGAGCAACGGTTTGCACCGCGCGCTCCGTTGCTCGTTGGTCATGGCTCGTGGCTCGTTGGTCAACTGTGAATCAGCAACTCTTCATCTGATCTATACTTACTATTCGTCATAATGCTGTAATACAAAATGTCTGTTTGGCTTAGCGGGAGATCGCTCGGTCGCCAGTATGAAATACCGGACTTCAATTCCCACTGAAGTGAATTACATTTTGCACTAAAAAGTAGATTGGGAAAACTTTCTCATTTGATAATACATTTTGCACTAAAAAGTAGGTTGGGAAAACTGTCTCATTTGATACTATACTATAAGGACCGCCTCTTTCCCCCTCCCCATCCCGCCTCACCGCGTCGCCAGGCCGCTCGATTGCCACGCCAACAGTCGGCGTTACCCTCGTACCGCGCCATTAGATGTTTACACATCAAAAATATTTAGGTATCTTAGGTCGAGAAGACCACACATTCAAGTTAGCACATAAACAAAATATATACATAGATCGATATCTATCAGAACAGCTCCAAGACTACGTCAATTTGCGACGAATAGCAACGCTTGTTTACTAAAAAGCTTCAAGTCATTATTGGGGGATTTCTTTTCAAGACATTTTTCTCATTAGTAGATGTCACTTGGTCTTCTAGGATAAGGATCAAGGAAAAAGGATCTGATCCTTTTTATGTAAGTTTACGGAAGTACGCAATCATTTCATTCATGTCAACTTAATGAACCCATTACTGCTTTTTGTGGGTGAAGCTTATTCTATCTAACATAGTAACTATTAAGGTACTACTATTTATTCTGTGCCTTAACTATGGTGGATCAATACAACCCCCTTCTATTGGCTTCAAAAAAAAGGGGTGAAATGTACCAAAACAAAAAACGATCGATAATTTTCTGTCTTTTTTCCTTTCGTCCCGTTACCAACACTCCAACGACAAAAAGTATCACAATGAAAAATACGTTTCTCCAAGCTAGGTGTAGAATGCATCAACACAAAATGTATTACGAGAAGGTGTGTGTACGCGAGTTGACAAGATACCTCGGCTTTATCAGCGAGATTCATCGTAACTAATTCGTCCCGGTTCCTCCCAGCATTTCCTGAGATAACCCGAAAAATGTCGGCCATTTGTAAACCCTGCCGTATTAAATGTTGACAAATTGTACAACAAATTGTGCTTAGGGCTGTACACGTGGAGAGAGAAGCGTTATGTAGTGTAGGTAGGTGCATACCGCGATGGTAGAGATATTCCACGATAAGATGACTTGCGATTTCAAAAAGGAAATGCATTGATCGACTCGAAGTATTTGTGACCAAGCTTCATGGCAATAAACCTAACAACAAATTATTTTGGTCTGTTGTTTAGTTTTGTTCAGATTCTGCATCTTTATTAGAAAGATTGTCACAAATTAGTCTATAATATAAATGGGTTTCTATTTTTGCGTGTTATCGTAGTATAAGTATATCCTAAGTGGCCTTTTGTCGACAATTTTGCTAACACCCACTTAACAAACGTTACCAATTTTTATACGCTTTATATTAGCTTCACTTGTATGTTTGTAACCGACTCCTTTGCACGCTATTTTGACCCACTTTAAACGGTCAGATTTCATTCAAATTTTGCACACCTGTCAAAGACCGATGACAAGTTTTTTGAAAAAAAACTTTTTTTCTTATTTACACTATTAAAATTTATTTTCTATTTTTTAGTTTGGTTTTCTATATAAAGCGTGTTTTTTAGTTTTTTTAAACTATTATTTTATCCTAAACTCAGCTGTTTTTTCAAATATACAAGTAAAGGGCTTTTCAATAGGTATGCTCGAACTTTGACAGAGTATAGCGGCCAACATGGTTAATCTATAGCTGTGAAAATTGGCGGGAACACACATTCAGTATTGACATTTAACCATGCGACGCTATACGATTCAACAACAAATTCATTTTTTTAAATGTAAGGTACTTTTTATAAAAGTCAGTGCTCTGTTCGCATAACGTTCAGTGCGCTGCGTCCAATTTAGGGTCTTCAGTGATGAGGCTTATTTTTGGTAAAGTGGCTTCGTAAACAAGCAAAATTGGCTGATTTTAAACTAATATCCACTGGAGATTCATCAGTTGCCTCTCCACTCCGAAAAAGTCACCGTTTGGTGTGGATTTTGCTACGGCGGGATTATCGCTTAAAGCCGCTTGACTATTTTCTGTGGGGCTACGTGAAATCTCTGGTCTATGCAGACAAACCACAGACGACTGTCTCCCTGAAGACCAACATATCTCGCGTTCTTCATGAAATTGGAACTCATTTATGCGAAGATGTCATCCAAAATTTATCCACTAGGATGCGCCACCTACAGCGGAGCCGCGGTGGCCATTTGAACGAAATTATATTCCACAGATAACTAATATGCATATGTCATCATATGCGTATTAACATAAAAAGCAATCGTAGCAATATCAGTTAAACTGATTGTTTTATTTAATTTTAAAGTTCAAGCGCCCTTATTGAAAGACTATAAGCCACATAAAAATCTAACTACAGAAGTATTTTCCTATACATCACTTTTTGATAAAATAAAAAAAATTACCTTATCCCATCACTCGACAATACAATAATATGTAATGAAAACCATCGAAACCTGACGGCTGAACATTGTCAAACATTCCATCGACGAATACGCCATGAATTATAAAGCAGACATCATCTATCACGCTTCTGATTTTATTTTTGGTACATCCCAAACAATCTATGTCGAACGGCTCCGATTTGTTCTAATGTTTTCGAACAATTCGTGTCGAAACGTTTTTATAAATGTTTAGTGTGCTTGAATGAATCGACATGGGTTGTCTTAATGTTTTGAAATGTTTCTCAAATGATACTAATTTTACAAAAAAGACTTTTTGTGTCAAATGAAACCGATTTGTTTTATTGATGTTTGTCCTTTGACCTCTGATTGCTGTTTGATGTTATGTATGTGCGCCAATCATTCTCGTTGCCACCAACACTCGTCATAATCGTATATATAAGTGTGTATGCTATGTATATGTCACTGGTTTATTGTAAGAACCGATAGATTACAATATGACGGATTCTAATTCGTTTTATTACAGACAGACGAAAATTGTGAACGAATATACAAAATCGAATATTACCTACTAATCAGTGCACAGTTTTACAATTTATCCGATATCAGAGATTCTATCGCCGCCGTCAAATTGTGAACCTGCCCTTGATTGGTCAGACTCGTGTTACAAATTAAACAGTCAGTCTATTGAAAATTATCGTCATAACCGACATGAACTAAAATTGATCGTGAATTAGTAAACGGGCTCTCGCCAGAACTCTCGCATCGTCGTCCCTTCGCTCCACTAGCACACCTTCCTTCAATCCGCATAGGACGTCGTTGCCTCACTTAGCTCGCCACTTTCCCCCTCGCAACGTTCAGGCCTCGTGCGCTTATTTCGCTCAGGAGCTCCTTGCGAGCTTCTGGCTCCGCGTTTTGGAATTGCACCCGGGGGTAGGGCAGGGTCAGACCACGTGGGGGTCGGGCTGATCTGATTCCGTTTCGTGAGCTTCTTTTTAATTTCTGGCTCTAGGTGACAAACCTAGACCGATCAGTCAGGAAAAGGTATATATACAATATGACAGGTGGTAGTATATGTAAAATGGAAAAACTGCGCACTACTTAGTCTATCGGCTAGCAAATAGCATGTCCTTTGACGGTTTTTCGTTTGTTTACAATCTAATAAATTAGGATCTGTTAAATTGTAATGTAATGGTCGGTATAACGGTGACATATACTCGCATGAAATATGTACGGGTTGTGATTAATTACGCATCGGTATTGGAAAGGCTTGTCCGCATATTATCAATGGTTGACCGGATTTAGGGGTCAGAAATGTTTTCCTGTTTTGTTGAGATCCCAGTAAATGATAGATTAGCAAATATTGAGAACGCTACGCAGCCAATAATTGTGTAAGCTTGAAGTAATAAAAACTCGTGGCTTTGACATGTAAAGTAAATATTACAAAATCAACATAAAAACACCGCTAAATTAGAAGTACGTATCATATTTTCTGGTTCAAGTTCACAAATTGTACCAACAATGAAACGATTCCCCGTCGCTGCCGGCTGTCGCCGCAGCGCCACTTGACTGACAAGTGACAGCCGAGACAAGTGACAGCTCGGGAAATGATAGCGCTTTTGTGCGCGATTTTACTTCATTTGGGAATTCATGTACATACTTTCATAGTATGGCACACCTTTTTTGTACCTTGTGGTGAAGAATCAGGACGAAAATAATTATGCAGTTGTTCAACATTATTTCATGTATTTAGTTTAGTCAAATCTTGCAATTTAATAACATGGTCAATTTTTTCTTTCTCACAAAATCAGTGTAACAACAATGTTATGTAACAATGTCTAATAATATGTTGACTTCATTGCATAATAAAGACACTCATGATACTTTTTCAAGTATTACGAGTAAAAGCACAACAGCCATTATGTAGTAACAGCGACGAAATTTCTCGCTCGTCTCGCGCCGATTTTCTAAAAGCTACGATAAAATTAAGCGTTTCCAGAACACATTTCGGCGAATGCAAACACGAATGGTCTTTATAAAGGAATGTGCGAATTCATCGCATATTTTATTTCGCATGCCGACGTCAGGAATCAAAGAAAAAATGATATATCTCATTTCTTACGAAAGACGCGACCGAGTGAGTTCACGATCGACCACTTTTCCGCGACCTCTGGTGGAATGTGTTTGTTGTTTTGTCGAGTTGTTAAGGCCTATTTCGGTTATATTTTAGGTTGTGTAGAGGTCTAGATAGGTCGGTCAGTTTACTGATCCTCTGTCAATCGCTCGACAATGACATCGCCATTTGTCAAGTTCTATTCGCCTTTTTCTTGTTCGATGAGGATAGTGTAATGGTATCGGGAATTCACGGTACATTATTATCGTGAAATTATGTTCACATTTGCTTTCGTCGGTAATTTGAGATATGCCTGGATTGTGTAATATGATGTTATTTTTCTCAAATATTGACGCAAATTGTATTGCTTGAAACTAGTCAAGATTTTAATTTAGTCCTATTCAATGGTAATCTATTCATGTGCATGAATTTAGGTACAAATTGGTTTCAATTTCATCAAATGTCCATTAAATATTTCAATTTGTTTGATTGTCGTATGAGGTAATGCTGGTTCCTGATGTCAGAGTTTGTCAGGCCGCCCGAGGGTCTCTCACATGGCTTAACGACTGCTATTAATCAATTACAGCCGGTAATGACAGCAACAATTCAATTAATAATTAAAACGACATAGATAACTAACATATTTATTAATCGACTTCAGAAAAGGAGACGGTTATATGTTCGGCTGTAATGAAAAGAGTTTTTTTAAGGTGGTGCCAAACCCAGGGATCATTTAAATTTAATATCTTTACAAAATTAATACCTACCTATCAACGTACGAAGAGATATGCAGTTGTCTATGACGCACCCTCATACAAAACACGAAACGCAGAAGAGGCAAAACAAGAGACTCACACGAGCAGATTTTAACTTTCATACGTTCACAAACCGATTGACACGAATACAGCAATCTAGTAAATGATAAAGTTTTTGTAGATAATTACTTTAAAAGCTTATTATTTTATATAGCACTTCAAGTCGTTTAAGACATTATTTTTTTTAATAAGCTCAACCATATTAATAATTATGGGTCGGCTTGGCACCGCCTTCAAATAACTCTTTCTTATCTTATATTGTATTTTTGCATTATTATTACGATGGTAATTTCGAAAAAGTGATACTGGTTTTATTATGAAGTCGTTTTTTTTTTGGAAAAATATTGTTATTGCTTTAAAGTTTGAAAATGTTAGTTATCTATAAGATGTTTTAGTTTTTTAATTGAAATATCTAATGGACATTTGATGAAATTGTAACCAATTTGGACCTACTTTCATGCTCATAAATAATATAGTACTGAATTACAGCCACCAAGCTAAAAGAAAGACATACTGAAGTAGGTATTACCTCTCATAATGTAACCTAGATAATAGTGCTTGCACCAAGAAGTGCTTTCTAGCGCAAGTTTTACGACGTAGTTGATGACACTACTTCTGAGTACTAATAGAAAATAATTGAATACGTAAGCACGCTTGACTGAAAAGTTATTACTGAGGTATAAGCTGCCATCTTCGGACATAAAATAGCGAATAAAAAACCTCGTATCTACGCAATCAAAGTTTTATGCTCTTAAATACCTCGAGACGTTGCACATAAAATATCGCATATTTGTACCTATAACTCGAGCTGTTGCATATAAAATATCGCATATTTGTACCTATAACTCGAGCTGTTGCACATAAATATCGCATATTTGTACCTATAACTCGAGCTGTTGCATATAAAATATCGCATATTTGTACCTATAACTCGAGCTGTTGCACAAAAAATATCGCATATTTGTGTATATTCGTTTATTTGTCGTTTTTTTTCAGTTACAAGTACAGATGAAATTATTACGTGCAGTTCCTTCGCTCTCATACAATTTCAAGTCGAGCCATGCTTCGCATTTTCAAGACCATTAAAAAAAACTACTACATGGCAAGACTTTGTTTATTTGAAGTTGTAATGGCCAACATTTCCATTATTCCAATTTTTCCAGTTACTGGTGTGTTAGTTTGGTTGAAATTACTAAGTTTATGATGACAGCTGGAGTTTTGTTTGTTATGGTAATTTTTTATTATGAAACATGTATGTATGGAAACTAATCTACCGCTAACCTAAAATTATGATAACATAATAACACGGTTGGAATTATTTATGACGAGGTAGGAGGTAGGAGGCATACATTGTGGTAGTTTTTGTCACCGTTAGAAACGACCTCTAGCAGCAATGTTTTAAGTACATATTTGTGAAAACCACAGGAACGATAATTTATAGTTACGTGATCGCATCCGTTGTAAAAATGATTTAACCCTCCCCTATGCGATATATTTTATGTTTAAAACTAGCTTTCCCGCCCGCGACTTCGTCCGCGCGGACTACTGTTTATCGCGAAAAAACATCCAATGTTCTTCTAGGGTTATTAAAAACCAATACAAAAGTAGGTATAGCACCAATAATCTTCAACATCCAACATATCCGTTCCGCTTATAAGCACAAGCCTTACGCGCACACACACACACACACCAAGTTATGCTGATCGGCCGCCACATCGCAGCAAGATCTCGACTTGTAATCAAAAACATATGCAGTCTTATGTGATGAAATTGTGTGAAATCGTGTAATAACAGCAATACTCAGATTATCCACTCACGCACACATACGCCATTTGCTATGCTTCACTAGTATGTTTGACGGTGTAGGCTACGTTTATTTAAACCTTCTTGGTTACAACACACCTTTTTTTTAAAAACAAATTCCCCAGCACTCCAGGGATCGTTCAAGCGGCATCCTCACAAACCAGCTCGATCTGGAAGTAGTGATGATAGTTCGCCCGATCACATTCGCATCCGTTTCGATTTCCCAGTCGACTGTCGCTTCACTACTACACTCTTTTACTTGTCAAATTGAAGTTCTATTAAATAGTTTTAGTTAAGTGAGATTAAAAGTTGTCAAACAACTAAAAGATGTCCACATGGTTGCAACTTTGTTTGGGAGATTTGTTTATTTACTCTGCCATTTTCAATGTTGAATTTATCTTTGCTGTGCAGAAAATAGATTGAGATATTCACTAGAAAATTTAATAAAAATCTTCGGAATTAAGTATAAGCTTGCCGCTTGTTTCTTTTTATTTTATCACTATTGTCTTTTACACCAACGTTTTCGGTCTTTGATCTTCTGATTTTGATTCGACAAATGCCTATTTTTCGTTGTTACAAATTATAATCCTCTCACACATATTCGCACTTAAATAAATCAGTCGAGTATTCATTCACTCACATACTCACTCAAATGACACACTCGTTCTTTCACGGCTCAATATAAAGCTCCATATACACGCACCAGCGATCCCTTTGTCTGCGTCTAAGATCGTCTCACAAAGAGAGGACTTATTAGGTTTACAGCTGACTGAACACCTTAAGGCGGGCGGTAGCGAAATGCTTCTTTGATTGGGAACAGATTACGTATTCGTTTTTTTAAAAGGTCTGTAGATGTCTGATACTTCTCTATGTACTAGCTTCAAAACCTATTAAGGTTCTTTGGGATGTATCAATAAGAGATCTAAATATGAAATATCCACGCCGAGTTTTTTTTATAACTTAGGTCATCCAACTGTACATATGTACGATCTTGCTTTCTCTCCTCTACTGGTATTAGGTAATTGATTAATGTACCATCACATTCTGGGCTTACAACTACAGTTGTAAACTATTTTTCAGACGAACTTCAGAGCACAGACATGATGTATCTCAGTCATGATGTTGTCTGATGGTGAAAAGGGTGGTTAACATAATATTCAAACTCAATATTAATCCAAAGACCTTTCATCCTATGTACTTTAATACCTATAGGCAAGAACTTGAAATTGTATTCCAAGCGAATATTGAATTTAAACTTGTCCCATCGTCCCGAATACACGCAATAAGATATTATACAGAGTTACCTTCGTGTTCACAAGATTAGAGGCAAATATTAGCTCTTCGAGGAGGGGGTTGACTGATCGAGTTTAAACCCTACTCGTGGAGTCCTAACATATAACATTAATAGCAAAGGTAGGCAGTTTTAAATAGGTTTCATTTGCTGTGTTCCAGCACTTTGGTGTATTTAGTCTCGGTTCTTCGTTATTCTCTATGCTATCTACCTGTCCAAGGTTTTCCTACAAAAATACAAATACGAATATTTATTCATTTAAAAAAAGTATTTCATAATACATCCTTCAAAATTTGCTTGTGGTCCCCATACTAGGCCAGGCGACTCGTGGGAGCCTTGAGTACCGTGTTGAAAAAGTTTAACTACTTAATTCTATCCTAATCCACATAACGTCCCCTACACGAAGGTTGTCTTGCATCGACCAAATAGCAAGTAATATTCTTAATGCTAAGGGTGCCGTGCATTATATAAGTCTATCTGACCACGAAACCGCTCAAACACTAATAGTTAAACTCAATGAGACGCGTAGAATATATAAACACTAGTTTGAATATAAAAGAGACCCGGATGATATTATAAAATGTGATGGTCTTAATGTGTTTAGTTTTAATGATATTTATAAGGAAAACGACGCAAATGGTGCATTTAATGGATTTTATGATTTATTGGTGATGTTATACGGTCTATGGTTTCCAGTAATAAAAGTAAAAATTAACAACAGACCTTTAAAATCAAGATGGATTACAAGAGGTCTTAAACTCTGTAGTCAAAGAAAACGTAAACTATATCTTAAATACATAACAAACAACATAAAAAAAACATATAAAAATTACCTTTAGAATTCTTAAAAAATGTATATATAACAGCCATTCATCGTCAAATCAAAAATACATAAATAATTCTATTAATAAACGTAAGGCTAGCTGGAATGTTATAAAAAATAATTTTAATAAAAACTCTTTCAATGAGGAAATAAAATCAATCAAACTTAACAATATAACTCATACTAACCCGGTCGACATATGTAAATGTTTTAATGATTATTTTATAAACATTGTGGAACAGAAAGTTAATTGTAATTCTAATAAAATACCTGACATGAGCAATATAAATATTAATGATAATACAATATTTTTGACTCCGCAAAATTCTAACGATATTTTAAAAATAATAATGAAACTAAACATACGAATGCTGTAGGATATGATGACATAAGTACTAAAATTATAAAAAATTGCGCAGAGACAATTTCATATCCTCACTAGCTCACATTGTGAATTTATCACTGGAACAAGGCGAATTCCCTAAAAGACTAAAAATATCTGTTGTAAAACCGTTATTTAAAAAGGGAGACAAATCTGATACTATAGGCCAATCACGCTTATACCTGTTCTTTCAAAGGTTTTTGAGTGAATTATGTACTTTAAAATAAACAGTTTCATAAGTAGGTTTGATGTACTTAAGCAGGTTCAATTTGGGTTTAGAAAAGGTAGCTCAACATCTTTAGCATGCTTTTCTTTAATCAAAAAGATAACAGAGAACATAAATGCCAAGGTGCCAACTGCAGTAGCCTTCCTCGATATGTCAAAAGCATTCGACTTTGTTCGTCACGATATCCTACTCTGTAAACTGCAGATATATGGCATAAGGGGAAAGGCTCATGATTGGATCCAAAGTTATCTGAAGGATAGACAGCAATGCGTCGAAGTCATTAATATAGAAAATTGTCTTCAGACCAAATATAAATCCGAGCTTAGGCTTAACTGCTATGATGTTCTCCAAGGGAGCATATTAGGGCCCCTTCTCTTCCTACTTTATATTAATGACTTGTCCGATAATATAATATAAGAATGCATTTTGTTTGCGGATGACACATCCCTTATTAAAAAGTGCAGGGATAAAGTAACTTTTAATAATGACATAGAGACAGCATTAGAATAGATGGTTAACTGGTTAGAGAGAAATAATCTTAAAATTAACGTTAATAAAACCAAATTGATGCAATTCCGCACATATAGAGCCACTCCTTTAAATATAAACATTTCGGTGAATGGACAGAAAGTAGAGGAGGTAACTAACTATGTCTTTCCCGGTGTGACACTTGATGAACACTTGATGCTCTTGGAAACCTCATGTGGATTCAGTTTGCAAGAAAATAAACAAGTTTGTATTTGCTCTAAAACGGATACGAAAGATAGTCTCTCTGAAGGCTGCCCTCTCGGCATATCATGGGTATATTAGGTCGGTATTAAGATACGGATTGGTCATTTGGGGAAACTCTGTAGAAATGAAAAGAGCTTTTAAGGCTCAAAAAAAAATATTCGCGCCCTGTGTATAGTGGGATACCGTGATACATGTAGGCCTCTCTTTAGGGAATTAAAAATAATACCTCTTCCTTTACCTAGAGGAAATGACGATATCTGTTAATCAATATCCTCATTTTTTTAACATGAAAGGCGATGAACAGCGTTCGATTCGCTATAGAAAAAATCTTGTTATGCCAAAAGCTAACCTAAAACTATACAAAAATAATGCGTTCTGTATGGCTATAAAATTATATAACCAAATACCCCTTGAAATGCCTATCAGCAAATTCAAAATTAAACTGCGAAGCTGGGTGCTACGTTTTTCTTTTTACTTCCTTGACGATTTTTTTTTTTTTATTGATTGACCGCTATTATTATGACTTTTGTGTAAATTTTAAAATATATTGTTTGACTGTTTTATATTATGACATTTTTGAAATATACAATTATAATTTGACCATTTATTAATTACTTAAAATACTGTTTTTTAGTTGTTATACTTATTTTATTTTATACTCAACTTATTACCGTAATAAAATGTATGATTAATTAATCATTATTATGCAAAAATGTTAAAATTTTATTATATAGTTATTTTGAATATTTGTACGCCGCAAGACAGAGCATGCTGGAAACTATATGTAAGCCTAAGATCTTTATCTGTACCCGAGCTTATGACAAATAAACGACTCATTTCATTTCATTTAACAACGATAGAAACTACACTATTTTGTCAAAATTTTTACAAGATGAGGTAGGTTTACAATAAAAAAACATTTGAGTAATAGCAATAACACAAATTTTATAAAAAAAGATAATTTAATACAGGAATGGTAGAATAGTAACATTAACATTATGTCAATCTTCTAAGTAACGAAGTAGTTCTGAAGGCTACATTTCATTATGTCAATCTTCTAAGTAACGAAGTAGTTCTGAAGGCCACATTTCATTATGTCAATCTTCTAAGTAACGAAGTAGTTCTGAAGGCTACATTATGTCAATCTTCTAAGTAACGAAGTAGTTCTGAAGGCTACATTTCATTATGTCAATCTTCTAAGTAACGAAGTATTTCTGAAGGCTACATTTCATTATGCCAATCTTACTACAAGCTACATTAAAGCTACATTTCGAGGAGTTAAGAAAAATATTTTCTTTTCTTTTGTCACTTATTGTAAGCGTTGTACGAGAAAAAGTGACAGAATCTCGTTACGAAAACTAACACCAATGGATATAACCTCTACTATCTTAGACCTATTTATTTTCAAAATGTCATGTACCTACTACGTGAAAATAGATGGCGCAAAAAAACTCGCACGACTAAAAACACTCAATCCCACTTGTTCACTGTCAAACCCGACAATTTCACCTCACCCGCGAAAAAAGCTATTCCAAGCAACACTGCCAAAACGTTGGACCAGCGTAAATTGGCTGAAAAACACGTCCAAACTAGTTACTCCGAAATGTCCCTCGTAAAAGCGCTTAGCTGAACTTAGCCTTAAATCCATGTAAGTATATCTTCATACCTATCTGTATTCCCATTTAGAGTCCGGGGCTAATCCCTCGCTTCGCTGGCAGTTTTCATACAGGTTTTTTATGCCTTTTTCGGAGCACATCCGATGCTTTGGAGAGAGGGTTAATGAATCTCGATGGGGCTTCACTTTTCCGATTAGCATGGATCTTTTAAATAGGAAAGGAGACCCTCTCCATATCTGAGAAGGAAAAGTTAATGGAAATACGTGGAATAAAATTATATCTATGAAGGATTTTTGGGAAGTCTTACAGGAAAAGAGTGTCTTCTGTTTTTTTGTATTATTCCATACTAGTGACACGCCCGGCTTCGCACGGGTAGCGCTCATATAGCGGCATTTTTCTTACTTTTAGCATTTTTAAACCCGCTGTACTTCTAGACAAAATACGCCAGCAAGCGTAATTCAAAATCTTAGGCTGCGGCCAAAGATTTAGAATTACGTTAAAAAAACAACGAATGCTGTTTTTTTACCATAGACAACTGCATAATTACTCATTACTCACGTAATTGACAGACTTGTTATTATTTCGTTTCCATGGCAACGTCATTATTATTTAGTTTCCTTAGCAACGTGTCATTCCGTCCTGTATTTTTGATACCTTGGGTTACATTAATGAAGTTTTCGTAGGGGCACTAATTTTTTGTAATATAAAATTCTGCCCATGTTACTCACTCATAATGTTGCTATCTATAGGTGAAAGATTTTTTTAAATGTGTTCAGTGTTTTTTGAGTTTATCCATTACAAACAAACAAACATACAAAGAATCAAATCTTTCCTCTTTACTACTTAAATCTTTATTAGCTGCACCCCGCGGTTTCACCTGCCTGAGATATGATGATGATTATGATGATGATGATGAATGTGTCCTATGTGTTATTCCAGGGTATAAACTATCTCCATTTCATCAAAATCTGTTCAGCCGTTTGAGAGTGAAGTATGATGATGATGAAAAGTATCAAATGTGCTATTCCAGGGTAAAAGCTATCTCCGTTCAAATTTCATCAAAATCCGTTCAGCCGTTTGAGTGTGAAGTATAATGATGATGATAATGAAGAGCATCCTATGTGTTATTCCAGAGTATACGATATCTCCATTCCATATTTCATCAAAATCCGTTCAGCCGTTTGAGAGTGAAGTATGATTATGATGATGACGATAATGATGATGATGAAAAGTATCCTATGTTTTATTTCAGGGTATAAAGCCATCCCCATACCAAATTTCATCAAAATCCGTCCAGCCGTTATCGCGTTCAAATTCCCCAATCAAACAAACAAACAAACATACAACGTTTCATTTTTATATATTGGTGTAGATTTTCATATGCCCGTCGTAACTTCTAATTAAAAATACGCAAGTAAGCGTAATTCAAAATCATTGGCAGCAGTGTTTTTTTGACCATAGACTACTGCATTATTACTCACCTACTTGACAGACTTGTTATTATTTCGTTTCCATGGCAACAACATTCCGATCTTTATTTTTGATACCTTGGGTTAAAAGAAGAAGCAGAAGCCATAATTAAAAGAGTTGAATTTGATACCTTGGGCAAAGAGAATATAATCACTACGTATACTACGTTTTAAGAGGCGGGACCTCCCTACTAGCCAATGAAATCACTTTAGCAGACATTTATTGGCATCAATGCATCCAACATTAAAAGTCAGACGTTAGCCTATCTTGACAATGCTACCAATCTAACAACATAACGGGTAGAGTAGTGCTTGCTTGCACGTATTCTAGGTTTTATCGATATCGATAAAACATGCATGCCCTCTGCGTGGCTTTATTTTAATAAAAGACGGTTCCAATAAACCCAATGTTGTTTTCTCACAATGCAACAATGTTGGGCTTATTGGATACCCATTACAACAGGTAAATGTAGAGCCATGTAATAAAAAACTTTCAAATAAAAAACACTTTAGAACAACGGAACATTTTTTACAATTTATATACGAAAATGGATTTTGCAAACATAGGTACGAGTAAGCTTACCTACTAGTGCTTCACTCTGAATTGAGACCTTGCAATGTACCTACTCTACCTTTATGTCACGCACTCACAGTCATAAATGTATGTTACGACTAGTCTGTATAGGAATGTATGCTAGATCCTCATTTTTTCTCATTTTTTCGCGAACTCCACATAAAACACATCTTCTGTAGCTTTTTATAGTTGATGGCATTTCAAAAAATATCATATAAACTAATGATTCTTCAAAGAAAACACAAGACAGCACGTTATTAACAATAACATATTTTTTTTAAAACGCAGAACACCTACCCCTTTACTTATAAAAAGATATTGTACTGCGCAGAATTACTAATCATTGCATAAGTAAGGGGGCTAACCTATATTTTGGATTTTCTTGTCAAATTTCAAACAAAGAATTTATCTTCACAATACACATGCGAGAAAGAGAAAGAATGCTCTGCAAGTGGGATGCCAGTACCACAAAGAGATTGGACCAAAGTGTATAGTAATATTATCATGATTGAACTCTATAGTTCGTTCTTTTTGGATCGTTCATTGGGATCTGAAAAACAAATGAACTTCACTGTTCTGCCAAAGTCCATACGTTGGAGATTCTCGTAGGATTTTCGTAGGGATCTCTAATTTTATGAAAAATAAAATACTGGCCATGTTACTCGCTGATAATGTAGCTATTTATAGGTGAAAGTAATATATTAAAATCGGTTCATAATTTTTTGAGTTTATCCATTACAAACAAACAAACATATAAACAATCAAATCTTTCCTCTTTATAATATTAGTGTAGTGTAGATTATTATTATTATTATTAGTGTAGAAATATATCTAGTACTTTTGGTAAAATTTCCGTGGATTTTGCAATGTGATTACTTGCGTTTTAAGTACTTTTTCTCAGTTTCGGTTTTTCAGCGTAAGAGAAATGATCACGTATTAGCTGTAGCTTGCGTAATGTATTAAGTGGCGACGCCAGGTGAGGTCACCCGGGCGCGGTGCTGGACTCAGGTTAGTGACTCGGAGCCAAGGTTAACAACAGAGATCCCTATAAATACTAAAAGCACCTCTGTGAGGTAACCCCTATTACTGAGTCACAAGATACTTTATTACAATTTAAGTTATTTTACATACAGTTAAATATTCGTATTTGAATCTCAATGTAGCACTTTCGCGGCTGTTTTTGGCACTATATTCATAAGTTTAGCACAATGATCTGACATTATAGCATTTATAGCATCTAACACTAAACCGCATTTTTGTGAATTAACAGTCTGGTGGAGGATGAATTTTCTATACAAACGTAATATCATAATCATTTGTAATTGGAACATATTTCCACAGTGTGCTTACCTAAATGAAATATAGGTAAGCATAATATATTGCATTTTACTTATTTATATGCGAAATGGAATATCCGCTAATTTCGTTTCAGATAAGTATTTTGAAAACATAATATAGTTGCGAACCTCGTTAAATACTATCCGATTCCGAATAATATCATAACACTGTGGAAATATGCTCCAATTACAAACGATTTGGTGTTATGTTTAGTTCATCCTCCGCCGCTTAATGAGAAAAGGCGCTGAAGCAAACATTAAATTAGAATCCTCCAATTTAGTCAGTATTGTAAATCTGAATACTGTGGTATCGTGCTACTGCTAGACACAAAAAACCTTACCTTTATCCAGATTATTCTAAAAGTAAAATATTCCAAAATCAATCAATAATCTGCCGCCATTCAAATATAATACTTTCCTAATAAGTTCCTATAGCCCATTCTTGCGTAGTGTTCTAAAGGCTTCAAAATAGCCCAAAAACTGAGCCACTCTAACGTTCCTCAAAAATTAATGTCTCAGTTTTACCGCCGCAGGTCCCTCCAGAGGGAGAGTTTGTCCTAGGAGCGCCTTACGACGTCTTAAGTACAGCTCTAACGACAGCTGACGCCGAGAGTGACGGTTTACGAGCGAACACGTCCTAATTCCTAAATTAAGAATAGTCAGCACTTTATTAAAGACATTTAATGTATTTTATAAGAAACTAGCTTTCGCCCGCGACTTTGTCCGCGTGGACTGTTTATCGCGCAATATGAAAAAAAAAACAAAAATTCTACTTGAATAAGGGCTGATTTTTCAATTCTCAGATAATCGGGCTAATAACTGTTCGAGGAATAAATTTATTAGACTATTTAACGGTCTGATATTTAGTTGCCTATTTTTCAATTGTCATTCATTCCATGGATAGCTATTTGGCCGAATAAAGCAAATCAGGTGTGACTAACTTCAGAGAGGTGAAATAAATATATTGATAACACGAATGTTAGAGCAGGACAGATTTCTGCCTGTCAATCAAATGTCATTGTTTTGTTTGACAATTATTTTGAGGTTATGTGTGATTGTACTGTAGCCAGTAAGCGTAATTTAACCTCCTTGGAACTTTGGGATGATATTTAAAAAAATATGTTGTGCTTGTGACATCAACGTCTCAATGTCAAATAAACAGTCGAATAAGCTGTTAACTGGCCGTCGAACGGGTAGATAAATTTATTCTTCAGTTAAGCGACTTGTTCGTCGAATAAATCTGACGATTGAAAAATTCAGTCTGATGCTATTAGTCGAATAAATGCTATCTATTGCTTATCTGAGCATTGAAAAATCGGCCATAAGTAAATTAAAAAATAAGAGGTGGAAACCAAATAAAATCAGAAAAGTGTCTGCAGCGTCCGGAAAGTATCTGCAGCGTCCGGAAAGTGTCTGCAGCGTCCGGAAAGTGTCTGCAGCGTCCGGAAAGTGTCTGCAGCGTCCGGAAAGTGTCTGCAGCGTCCGGAAAGTCCGTACTAAAATAAAGATTAGGCACATTGTTGGCACGAAGAAGTTCTGGAGCTCACAACGGCACCCTAAACTCCAGCACAGAGCGAACGAGATGGTTTTTTGGAGGAATAGATGTGATACTTAAGTACTTAGTTATTTTTGGAGGAATAGATGTGATACTTAAGTACTTAGTTATTTTTGGAGGAATAGATGTGATACTTAAGTACTTACTTATTTTTGGAGGAATAGATGTGATACTTAAGTACTTAGTTATTTTTGGAGGAATAGATGTGATACTTAAGTACTTAGTTATTTTTGGAGGAATAGATGTGATACTTAAGTACTTAGTTATTTTTTTATTATTATTTTTTATTTATTTTTCTGATGTTACTATTATTTTTAAGTTGTTGAATTTGTTGTCACCACCATCTACTCATTGTCAATCTTTTTTAGTTCATCCAAAGGTTGTCTGTAACAGATTGCTGTAAGCGATAAGACCGCTGATTGTGTTACCGCTATTACTATATTTTAGGATAAATAATGTACAATGTACGTTTTACTTTTAAGTGGTATGCAATAAAGAGAAGATAGATAGATAGATAGATAAGACTAGAAGCTCAATTTATAATGAATTTTTACTATAAACTGGAACCGACATGGAAATTCTATTATATTTATTTGTTTGGTGATTTTATTAGAGAGAAAGTAAAATTAAGTATTTACCATATAACGTTTTCATTTAAAACTAATGTCTATATGAATAACACCAGCCAACAAAATCATCAAACATCACAATACGAGTATATCTACGTTTTCTTATATTGTTAGGACGCATGAGCGAGAGTAGTTTATATCTAAGTTTGCAACACTGAGTTTCTCGTGGTGCTTCAAATTCTGGCACTTGCTTCACTTTTTTCGAAAAAACTACTTTAGGGAAGCGTTTGCGGGTCTCTCTCTATCTTTACTTTTAGTTTTAGAGGAAACTATGAGGCGTAGAAGCTCCGATTTAAAGCTAATTGAATGAAATTGCAGCTATTTAATTTCTCTACAAATTCCTCTCAAGACTTTTCTATAAAAAAGTTTAGCCAGTACTTATCTTGGAAATGACCAAACCGATAACTATCCATATATTTTATTAAAAATTGCCCATTTTTGTCTGGCTGAATCTCCACTACCAATGGAACAGAGTTCAAATTGAGCTCAAAATTGTAGAAAATTTAGTTTCTACAAAAGTGTAGATTAAGAAAACCCGTAAATAGCTCGCTTTTTTTTTTTATACCTTTACAAGTGCCACAATTTCTAGTAACACAAGACGGGAGTAGATTTTCAGTGTTCCAAACTTGGTTACCTGCCTATAACTCACAGTGGTCATAACAACATAACAATATATAATAATTTTCTAATGGAAAAATTTGGATCACGGACGAGATAAACTGCTAAAATCATAAAAAATAGATTTGGGAGGCATTATCTTTCAGACACGATTTTAGTCAATAATTCAATATTAGCCGTGTTTGGTTGGTTAGTTCGAAATACTACCAATAGATGGCGTTACCATCCCCATAAGACGGGTTCAAGATGCTAGTGGAAAAATTTGGATGGCGATGCATAGGTCACGGTAGCCGAATTGGTAGAGGAATGTGTCGTGCAGAGGCACAGTGTGCAAGTTCGAATCTCGTCCGTGATCCCAATTTTTCTATTAGAAAATTATCATATATGTTTACGCTAAGCATGCGTTAACTGCTAAAATAATAAAAAACATAATAATAATAATAAACACTTAGTAAAGTGTTCATTATTATAATAAAAAATCCTTTTTGGTGTCAATAGAGACCAAAATTAAAGGACTAATATAAAGGAGAATATATAAAAAATAGGAACAATGGGCGGTCTTATCGCTAAAAGCGATCAACATATAAACAAGACATAAGTTCAAAACTTAAACTCGACTACGGTCGTGTAAGTAAGTGCTTCGTGTAAGTAAGTGCTTCGCCGTAGACGGACGTTTTCTTGTAGCCTATACACTACACTATAAGTATAAATGAAGACGAATCGATTAATAACTCGCTTGTCAAAATCGGACCACGTTTTTAGTTTGAATACATAACCCTTCCTTAGTTTCGCCGTAGTTGAGTAAAAAAAATAGTCTATGATATCCATATACCCACATACATACATAAATACATACATACATACATACATACATACATACATACATACATACATACATACATACATACATACATACATGCATACATACATGCATAAATAGACTGTTAAACTCATTACCCTTCACTTGCTTCGTCATACTCGGGTAAAAAAAAACTCTTGTCCAAAGCTCGACCCCCCCCCCCCCCCCCCCCCGAAGTGAATTCCTGGCTACGGCCTTGCCTAGGCCTCCCATTCCAGTAGTAAAAGCGTTTTTTTTTTACTATTTTCTAATTTCATCGTAGTACTCCAACTATTTCAAATTCTGTCCCTGCGTAGTTCATCAGGTTTGCTCCAGACTCGACTTGACCCGTTCCGTCGCGGGTCAACTCCACTTGACCTCAATCGCGCGGACGACTCCTAATAAACCGTAGGCGGCTCGGAGAGTTCTTTGATTTGTGTACTTACATTGTTAAATTAAAAAAGTGTTGGCTCCAAATTTATGAATATTACTTGTAGTACACAGTTAATAGCAAGCAGGCCTTGCGTTGCGTTTTTCATTTTCCATTAGCTAGTAGACTATTAATTATGTAATGGAGTATGTATGAATAAACAAACTGCAGTAACAGTAATCTGTAATATTCACGTACGAAGCGTTGTGTGCGTGTTCCACAGGGGCAACATGTGAAACAAAGTGTGGTATCTTTAATAGAGATTTGAAGGAATACTATTAGTTATTCTGTGCCTCGCAGTGCTTGAAGGGAGAGGAAAAAACTTTTTGCAAAAAATAACAATCATACAATGAAAATACAATAAGTAAATAATTAATAAGTTAATTTAAAAAAAAAGCTTTTATGCAGTAAGCCATGTCATGTTGAAACTTAGCACGGGCTATCACAATTAAATGCGTATAGAATAGAATATTATTTATTCACATAAAATAGAGTAAGTACTTACAATATTACGGTCTTATTATTTTATAGTATTTTATTTCGTCATCTATTTCGACATGTGAAATTTTGAGTAAAAATAACTCGTTAATTGAGTAAACATTTTTAGAGCTGAGGTACAGCATTAGGGTTTTCTTAAAAAGCTTATTTGGTAGGCGTTTTAAATCTTCCGGTATTGCATTATATACTTTAACACACGTAACATTGTTTCTGCTAAAAAACATGTTTGGAGCTATGCTGTATACAACTTTGTTCGGGTTTCGTGTATTTCTTAGACACATTTCTCTAACTGTTTTAAAAACACCCGGTGATTATGAACGTAATTTGCTACCTTAAAAATATACAGGCCGGGAAGTGGGAGGCTAAATAGAGGCTTGCAAGACTCATACGGTTTTTTTCCACAAATCGCTCTAATGCAAAAAAAAAGACAGACTAATACACAACATTTCGTGTCTATGCTGTTTAACTTTGAGGAGTTCCCTAGTCAGGAGCCAACCCGGAGTGCAGCGGAGTGTCATGGTAAAACTTCAAACCGGCTAGCATAATATAATGCGTACACAAAATTTCTAGTCTGCGCTTTTAACCGTTGAAGAATGCCTTTATCCAACCCTGCCTTAGTAATCAATGGGAGTAATATAAGTGAATGGCTTGATTGATTTTGATATCGTGAGTTTCTTCTTGATTTTGAGATAGTTTTTTCCGGCACTGTAATTTTTGTTATTGCAATTGATATTTTGTTACTTGTGTTTTGAGCAAATACACAATCTTTATATGTGTGTGTCATTTTGGAGAAAACATATAATTATAGCAGTTGCAGTTTGTGTTTCCTATCTTGTTTTAGTTTTACCACAACATAACAATCACTTTCTGCCGCTCTAGATAATGTAATATCCATAATACTAAAATATCTCTTATCAATAAGACCATAAAACTCACAATATCTCCGATCCAAATACGTCAACATAAACACACATTTTAAAATCGGTCTATAAACCGATTGTTGTCGAACACAATCGTAAACGGTTTAACAATCGGCGCGATATCGACAGTGGTCGTCAAACTTTAATGCTTCTTACGGAGCTAAGTGATGCTCCAGTTCTATTGTCAGTGTCTTTTACGGCGGTTTTATTTGCTCAGGTTATATTCAAAACTATTTCAATAGACAGGATCAGTGTCCCGTGTAAATAGCGCCCGTGCCAGTCCAACATACACAGTGTATAGTTTCTCAACAAGAAATCGTCAACAAGGGTAACCACATTAAAAACAAGCTAATTAAAAAACGTAAAAAAGAAGCTTTTATACAGTAACCGTCATGGTGAAACATAGAACACAGTTAAATACGTATACAACATTTCATGTCAGTGCTGTTAACCGTTGAGGAGTTTCCTAGTCAGGACCCAGCCCTGAGCGCAGCAACCAGATCATGGTAAAACTTATAACCGCCTATCATAGTAGAATGCGTAAGTACACAATTTTGATATTATTCAAAGAAATGTTAAACTTGCGGTGACAAGTAAAAGTGTCGGCTTCGTTTCGGTCTAGGCAATAAATATCTGAACACGGAAACTCCTTGTCGTAGCGAGATTTCCGACCCGCGCATTCCTTATTCAAAGAAATATCAAAGTTTCATATTGCGAAAAGTTCGTACCCTTCCGGTTATTTATGAACTGAAAACGTAGAAGGATTTCAGCGTCATTACAGGTAAACAGGAAATATTGTACAAGTTTTACTTGCTTGTCTGTACAGGAGCATTTCTTAGTCGGAATTTCTCGTAGTGGCCATTCGCTTTATATCTTATCTCTTTAGTTGGACACGGCTAGTACTGTCCGCAAGTTTCTACTTGCAAGCATTTCCTAAGTTTCATTTGGTTTTGCTCCTTTTGCGGCGGGGCGCGATTGGTAGTGGGTAAAGAGAACTTTAAAAAAATTACGAGATGAGATGGAAAGGAGCCGTAAGTGGCAGTATTTTACGCTCTTCACCTTATTGTTAATCATGTAACGTCACTGATGCAAACATATTCGCATCACAAAATGTTTTTTTTTTTTACAATTACTAGCTATTTAATTTAAACGAAATAATTTCTGTGATCTAATACTCATTTTATGTCAATTTTAAAATAATACTTTGCGATGTTTTCAGCTGTGGAAACACTGTGAGCGCCTCGCGAGGATGGACAGAATACTCTAGTGTTGGTTCTGAATGTCCACATGGCTGTGGTCGTGGGGTTCAATTCCTGTGAGATTTGGAGGGTTACGAAAAATTTCAACTGTTGCTTTAACGGCGTATTGTTTAAAAACTTGTTTACTGACTAACAAGAGAATCCACGCCAATATATAAAAGTGAAACGTCTGTTTGTTTGGGGTTTTTTCATTTATTTAATCCGATTTTGATAAAAAGTTTGTAAATACGTACTTTACAATATAGAGATCAACATAGGATACTTATTATCCCGAAAAATATTAATTTTCTACGGGAAATCTGGAAAATGTCGATTAAGTACTCGCTGTAAGGAACCGTGTTGCCGTGGAAACGAAATAATAACAAGTCTGTCAAAAAGCGTCAAGAGCGTTAGTGCTATACTTTTGCATTGGTTTTTTAATATTCTGGAAGAACATAGGATGCTTTTTTTCGCCTAAATTGCAGTCCGCACGGACTAAGTCGCAGGCGAAAGCTAGTGGGCGGCCACAGACCTACCGATTCGTTAAACAGAACAGAATCGGTAGGTCTGTGGCCATCCTAATAGGAAAAATTTGCTTGCAATGTCTGAAACTAGCAAACAGTTTCCTCCAAACTTCCAACCAGTTCTTCAGTTTGTCTCATTGCCCGCTTTCCGCCCACGAAACCAGCACGCCTCGCTTTCAGCAATATTAGCCGCACATCTGGCAGCTTGCAAGTTGGTAAAAGTTCGAGCGCTGCGGTTGCTGCATTTGAAACCATCCTTCAAAGGATTCGAAAGGTTCCTTACTTTTTTAACAATATTTATTTTTAAAATAAAAATAGAAATTTTATGAAGAACTTTAACCTAGAATACCATGCACCGGCAGTGGAGCAGGACCCAAACTACCGGTGGCTGCAGAGTGAGGAACCTCTTGACTATATACGCGCCTCCGTTTCAAGGTGTACTGCCTTCTTTATCTGACCCTTAATCCAACCGTTTAGCGAGAGCCTCTTGAGGTGTTGGTCGAGGTTCTTCGCTGTAAGGCCGTTCGCCGAAACAACTATCGGGACAATAATCGTTATAATTATTATTACGAGTATTATGATTAGTTTTGGACAACTAATTGAATTGAAGTGTACATTTTTATCAGCAAAACATGTATACTACATTAATGCGAACCGAATTTAGTCCACTTATTTAGGCAATATTATATTGTTTATAAAATTAGATAATCTGTACCTACGGTTACATTTTATAAGTCGTGAGTGTAGACTAGGTTAGCGGCTGAATATTTATACCAAAGCCGTGGTACATACGTACTCATACTCATCCAAATTTCACTCTACCCAGCCCTACCCTTCTAACCTACGAATAGCTTCTAACAGAGTGCTGCCACTCGCCGAGCACTAGTTTACTCAATACTCAATCTTTTATTGCCATAATATGTTACAAAAGATCTTAATAATTAATAGGTAGAATGACATATTACCCTCATAGGGTGTAGCAATGTAAAGTAGGCGCGGACCGAACCATTTAAAAACTAATTCCTGTTGGGTAATGTATTAGACTAATTTAGTCATTCATAAAATCATTTAAATTATAATAACATTTTTTAATTAAAAGCATTTTTAATTTATTTATAAAAACGTTATCTTTTTCTTCGTCTTTTATTTCGTCGGGTATTTTATTATATATTTTTACTGACATAACATTTGGTCCAGAACTGTGTATTTTTAATTTGGAAGAAGGCAGTACTAATTTATGTCTAAATCTAGTTGCGTACCGCCGTACTTGGTCAGCACGCTTAATAAAAAACTGTGGATATTTCCTAACAAAAATACCTACTTCCATGATATAAATTGAAGTCAAGGTCAGAATATTCAAATTAATAAGCTTTCCGGCTCTTTTATATTGGCAAGTATGCGAATGCATCTTTTTTGGGAAATAAAAACATCTTGTGCATCTACACTATTCCCCCATAACTGGATACCGTACCGGAGCCAAGCATTTGTGTCTATATCAAACCTAATAAGGTACAAGTATCTACACATTCCAGTTTAGTGCCTTTGTAAGTAAAATTAATGTATGTTTGTGTCTATATCCAAACCTAATAAGGTACAAGTATCTACACATTCCAGTTTAGTGCCTTTGTAAGTAAAATTAATGTATGTTTGTGTCTATATCCAAACCTAATAAGGTACACATTCCAGTTTAGTGCCTTTGTAAGTAAAATTAATGTCAAGGGGGGCTTTTTGGTAAGGTCTAATTGTTTATAAACAAACGTGACAAAAAATGTCTCGAAAAACCGTTATATTTAATTACCTCGAGAAAATACTGAAATAGCGGGTATATGCGGCAGCGTCACAATTAATTTGAAAACGATGTGTCCGAATCACGGGAGTTACTAAGTTACAATTGCCTGAACACCTGATTTTCTATATGCCCAACATTAATTCAAACTGCACAATTTTAATGTTGTATTCTGTCAATACAGAGCTATAGTGGCCCTTTTAAATAGTCCACATCTTATTTATTCTGTGGTTTAGAACCGAGTTTTGAACTTTATGCTCGGAGGCACGCGATTCGGACTTTAGCGTTAGTAATTTGGGTTTCGCCAATGTTGCTCTATTTTGCTTTAATTTGTAGCTTAAACGCAAAGTAAAGGTAACGTTTCCTTGTTTTGAATTTGGGTTAGTGTAGATTGGACGAGAAAGTTGGTCCGTGCTACCAGTGCTGACATTCTGAACACAGACGTGGACACTCACAGTGGGACTAGTCCACAAACTAAAGGTCGCTCAGCGAGCTATGGAGAGAGCTATGGTTGGAGTTTCTCTGAAGAATAAGATCAGGAACAAGGTATTCCGATAGAGAACCAAATTTACCAACATAGCTCAGTGGATTAAAAGCTGAAGTAGTAGTGGGCTGGTCGCATTTGTCGAAAAATGGACAACGGTTGGGGTAAATGAGTCCTTGAGTGGAGACGACGGCTTGGCAAACGTAGTGTAGGTCGTGCACCGGCCAGTTGGAGTAAAGACTTACGAAAGGCGACCGGCAGATACTGGATGAGATGGGTCGAAGACCGGGCTCTGTGGCGTTCATTGGGAGAGGCCTATGTCCAGCAGTGGGCGAATACAGGCTGATGATGATGACGATGGTCGAGAAAAGCAAACATCACTGTGTTTCTATAGGTAGAGCACTCATTGAGCGAAGCTTTGGGCATAATATATGACTTAAACACTTATGACTCAGGTTGACGAGCGCAGTGCAATGACGCATGATTTTAAAATAAGTTCTGGACACTGCTATTGTGATCAAATTCACCTCTTTACTTAAATAAAACTTGTAACTAATATGCACGTACTGGACTTCAAAGTATATCCACGGTAATTACTGTAGGGATAAAAAAAGCTCTCGGGGATGAAGATAATTCATTACCAATGATATAGAGGGGAAAGTAAGGGAGTGGGGGGAGATTAGATCTAGATAGAGTCGTTTTATTGATGTGCGGGGAGGAACAAAGGTTTTTTCTTTTGTCAGGCGATATATTGCTGTCTAATCGCTTGATAGAGCGATAGTCGCATTCCTACCGCGCATATGTCGTCGGCAATCAAGTTTACAAGATTTATGTTTCAAATGGTAAAATAGAATCAACTTAAACCGGTAAAAAAGATTTCCATTTCATTCCGTCACATTTTTATTCAGCACATATTACCGAACAACGGGGGTGGTTTTTGAACCCCCCGTTTGATATATTCGATGATACAAAACGACCCCCGGGGGAAACCCGATTTATATGCCGATTTGCCGATTTGGGTTTTTAATCCAATGACGTAGAGGTAACGGGAGGTGGAAATGTAGGTGTTTGTATTAGGTAAATGTGAAAACATTTGTTTTGGGGGTTTTGGAATGAATTGTTTGTTCATTACTCATTAGTGAAATAATCTACACCGCCTCTCTGCAATTAGGTCAATAATGATTAATTAGAGATTAATTATAAAAGCGTTGAGAGCGTGAGTCGCGTGCGCGGCGTTACGAGTGCTCTATAAAATTGATAACTGTTGCTGGTCGGAATTATTTCAGATTACAAAGCTCGTGCTTCGTGTGTGATCGATTGATTTCCAACCGTTTTTATAAATGCCTGCCTACTGATACCGCTTACAGACATAACCAGAAAATAAAAAGAGAAAACTGTAGATTCTAATAAAATTTCTTAGTTTACTTGCAAACTTCATAATATTTTAAACACTTAAGAATAGAGGCCGCATCGGGGCATATTTATCACAACTGACAAAGCAGCTAGCATAAGTTACCTCTAACTAGCATTTCACTTAATGCAGAACCCATTTGCGACGCTTCTGATAACGAACTAGCATTTTCATGATATAGAGACTGAACTCTGGCCACACTGAACATAACGAACTAGCATTTTCATGATATAGAGACTGAACTCTGGCCACACTGAAAAAAAAAGAAGAAAATTTCCGCCCGCTTTTTAGTTGGAAGTAGGACGTAGCTTCGTGGCTTTTTAATTAAATTAAATGTCGCTTATATTCACGACTAAGCCGGGATAGCTCACATTATGAAGTGAATGAATAAAATCTGACATCATCGAGTAGGACGATAGTTCACATGTAAATATATTAAATCGGCTGACCTGTCGGTTATCGGTATCCCGTACGGGATATATACTATACTTCATAGTATAGAATGTCACTGGTTTTTACCATAATAGTTTTCCGGTAGTCAAATTGAGTTGTGGTACTCAACAGCACACACAGTTCCCATGTGAATACGAGTGAGAATCGATGAAATCTTTCGGTAAAAACGGAAGGTGTGGGTGGACAATAAACTTTATGGAAAACTGTACGTAAAATATAAGGCCTCGGGCGCGATTATTAATTCTGAATTAATTTATTTGAAGCTTACACTGTGGAGCCTATTGGTGATATGATAACACTGGAATATTATCGAAGTGGGCGCTTTACATAAAGTCTAGAAAGAAGTGGAAGCACTTACAACGAACCTGCTGTAGTGTTGCTAATAAAGACACGGATCTTGAAGTTCGGCGGCCATATTAGAGTAGTAGAAGTTTAGAAGTAAGATAATAACCACTTGAACATAAAAAGCGGTATTAACCGGTATTCCAGTAGTAGCCGACGAGATCGGCTACTACCGATATCCAGTAGTAGTAGGTACGGTATGATATCAAAGATCCTTGCAAACAGCTCTTTTCCAGTGTCTGGGTGCCAGTATGGAAATTTCGAAATAGAAACTGCATGTTATTTATAACACCCGTAGTGTTTAATGAAATTAAATTGGAATAACTGTACCTACTTTTTATTTGTTTGAACAAAATATACTGCCTCTATTTTCGAAATAGTTACAAAAGAATCGAATCTTTCTATTAACAACTAGTGACTCGCCCCGGCTTCGCACGGATAACGCTTACACCGCGACATTTTTCTTACTTTTAGAGTTTTTAAACCCGTCGTAACATCTAAAAAAACGCGCTTGCAAGCGTAATTCAAAATCTTTGGCAGCAACGATCGTGTTGATTTTTGACTACAGACAACTGCATTATTACTCACTTACTTGACAGACTTGTTGTGTATCATTATATTATTATATATGTAAAGTATGTATGTAATAGAATGTTATTTTAATGCACCGCCGTCTACCCCTTGTTCTTACATTGCTGTCCATCCAAAGGTTGTCTGGAAGAGATCGCTCTTAGCGATAAGACCGCCCATTGTACTTATTTTAAAGAAATATTTTATGTGTAATAATATCTTTTTAGGTGCAATAAAGTATTATCTATCTATCTATCTATCTATCTATTATATATATATATATATATATATACCTAGTCTGTGCTTGTTATTATTTCGTTTCTACCTGTCATTCCGTTCCTTACAGCGAATAATCGTCATTTTTGCAAATTTTTGATACCATAGTATATTATTGAAAAAGTAAATACTGCCCATGTTCATCAACAACCTATACTAGTCCACTGCTGGACACAGGCCTCTCTCCGGCGCGCCACTGAGCCCGATCTTCGGCTCTTCTCTTCCAATGCCAATCTTGCGCAGATCGTCGCTCCATCTAGCCGGAGGGCGTCTTACACTACGTTTGCCGATGCGCTGTTTCCACTCTAGAACTCGACTACCCCAACGGTTATCGGTTCTACGACAAATGTCTAGTCAGCTTGCTTATTCCCTGAGCTATGTCGGTATCCTTAGTTCTCTGCTGAATCCCCTCATTTCGGATTCGATCTCTCAGAGAAACTCCACGTTTCGGCTCCGTATGTAATTACGGGTAAGAAGCACTGGTTGAAGACTTTTGTCTTCAGGCATTGTTGGGTTGTGGAATGGGTGACGAGAAGACTTGACTAAGTTTTCCAAAAGCTGCCCAGCCCAGCTGAATTCTTCTACTGCCCATATTACTCACTGATAATGTAGCTTTCTATAGGTGAAAGAATTTTTTAAATCGGTTCAGTATTTTTTGAGTTTATCCATTACAAACAAACATACTAAAGAGTTATCTATCTAATCTATCTATATAAACATCCAAAAATACAAACATATAAAAAACAAATCTTTCCTCTTTCTAATATTAGTGTAGAAGGGAAGATTAAAATCAAGATTTTAACTTTATCTTGACATTCTTGTAAGCTACTCTCAGGCGCACACAGTCCTTAGCAATAAGCTCGCGCTCTCAGTGCGGTGTTTAAATATTAACCGGCCCTCAGCGCCATAACTCCATTCTTGTATAAAGAACGCACAGCGCCCCCAACTTTGTTTGATGTAAACCTGTAAATATTAACTTTCGCTGGTTTGTGACATTTAAGATAGATAATTCAGCGTAGAACAGGATTTTTTATCTGCAACGTTTATAGACGTTGCTTTTGATTTCTCAGTGGAGTTTCGAATCGAGACACGACAGGTGACATGAAAACAAAAGGCTAACATGAAATTAATTGCTCGAAAGCTTACAACCGGTCCCGCCCATATTAAACAATTACCTATAATTTATTAACGCTGCACAACAGCTGTACGTAACAGCTGTAATCATCGGAGCTCCAGCCCAGAATTACAGCTGTTACCTTGCCACTTTAACTTGTCAAATTACCTCACAATACATGTGACCATATTCTGTCAGTAAACGTCAGCTGATACTATATTATATTCTGTGGTAGTGTGACAATGTTCTAACTGCATTTTATGAAGTTTCGTGAGAAATAAATCGCTCTGGCAATTACGGCATTTCCACAAATGTCCCCTGCGGTGCTGCCAACTCTCGTTCATTTCATACGGCTCTAGTTTCCCCAGTTTTTCTGCTCCTCCATTTCACGCGCATGCAAGCGGTTTTATCGGTGTTTTGGATAGTTTGCTCAATTTCCGCTGCATGTGAGTTGAAGATTTATGTTAGCTCCAAGGAATAGTTTCAGAATGTTCTGGAAAGTTGTTGCGCTACCTGCAACCATTCGGAATGCAATCTTAAAAAGTTTATAGCATACATTTTTCAAATGTGGAATATTTGAAATGAAACGGTTGAAGAATCGGGTAATATGATAACAGTCGTTATCACGAGGGATAACGACTGTTTGTCATATTTTATGAGAGCAATGCAACATTATAGCTGCAACCTCAGCCTCCCCTACCCTGGCGCCATTTCCTATCCAATGAGTAATGCCTTAAAATTTCCATATGGAAAACCACTACAACAACTAGATGAGTTATGATCGTGATGGTGTTGTATATTCTAAAAACAACTTGTGAAAGGAAAAATGCCATTGAAAAATGAGTTTGTTTGCAAAGCTGACAACACATCGCGTGTTTACATAAAACACGCGATTGTATTTGTTGTCTCTCGACTCCATAAAGTAAAGATTTCATTTCACATACTAAGTTTATGATCGCCTCTATCGTGTTGTTTCATCCATCAGTCAACACATACTTACGTTATTGAAGTAACATAAGTCATTCGTTATCTTAATACTTCGGGGTGATTACAGGTGTGCAGCTAAACTTATGTTGTTTCTTTATTGTATACTAGTTTCCCCGCCCGCGACTTTATTGTATACTAGTTTCCCCGCCCGCGACTTTATTGTATACTAGTTTCCCCGCCCGGGACTTTATTGTATACTAGTTTCCCCGCCCGCGACTTTATTGTATACTAGTTTCCCCGCCCGCGACTTTATTGTATACTAGTTTCCCCGCCCGCGACTTTATTGTATACTAGTTTCCCCGCCCGCGACTTTATTGTATACTAGTTTCCCCGCCCGCGACTTTATTGTATACTAGTTTCCCCGCCCGCGACTTTATTGTATAATAGTTTCCCCGCCCGGGACTTTATTGTATACTAGTTTCCCCGACCGGGACTTTATTGTATACTAGTTTCCCCGCCCGGGACTTTATTGTATACTAGTTTCCCCGCTCGCGACTTTATTGTATACTAGTTTCCCCGCCCGGGACTTTATTGTATACTAGTTTCCCCGCCCGGGACTTTATTGTATACTAGTTTCCCCGCCCGCGACTTTATTGTATACTAGTTTCCCCGCCCGGGACTTTATTGTATACTAGTTTCCGCGCCCGGGACTTTATTGTATAATAGTTTCCCCGCCCGCGACTTCGCACGCGGACTACTTACTGTTTATCGCGAAAAAAAGCATACTATTTTCTTCTAGGAAAAAAACCAATGCAAAAGTTGCCCAATGCTCTTGATGTTTTTTGTCAGTCTTGTTATTTCGTTTCCATGGCAACCACAGACCATTCTGTAATGTCAACCGTTCCTTACAGTGAGTGATCAACATTTTCCAATTTCCCGCGAAAACTTTCACTTGTCCGGGATAAAAAGTATCCTATGTTTTATTCTAGGGTATACCTAAGCTGTCTCCATTCTAAATTTCATCAAAATCCGTTCAGCCGTTATCGCTTGAAAGCTCCCCAAACAAACAAACAGACAACGTTTCACTTTTATATTTTGGTATGGATTATACAGTAAGTAATCAAAAAAACGGATTAAAAAGCATTTTAATCACTAAAATTCTCAAATCACACGACAAGCAAGCAACTAAAATACTACAATCTCATTACCCATAATTTATTGACTAAAATACACCTTAATAAAGTTATTAAACCAAACTGCCTTTTTTGTAACTTATTTCGCTTTCGAGTAGATAACACAAATACTAATTACATTGAACGAATATATCCTACCCTAAACCTATTGTTTGGCAGCGTACGTTTACTCAAGATTGTATCATAATTTTGTGATAATGCTTAACTGCTTTTCATTATGTAACTGCCATAATACCAAACGTGAAGCAGTGCAAACTTCTTGTAGAACTAGGCGACAGGTTAAACACGAAGGAACCTGAAATCAAACAGAACCTCGACCCATGGAGTGTGTGCGGAGCATTAGTGCGTGTGGACTTGATGTTATTCTTGACACACTTCCGCGAAAGGTAAAGATTAACTCATTAAAGCTAAATCATTCTACTACCAGATTCGAAATAAAATCATGCGAGAGGAACAGATAAGAAATAAAACCACGCGAGAGGAACAGATAAGAAATAAAACCACGCGAGAGGAACAGATAAGAAATAAAACCATGCGAGAGGAACAGATAAGAAATAAAACCACGCGAGAGGAACAGATAAGAAATAAAACCACGCGAGAGGAACAGATAAGAAATAAAACCACGCGAGAGGAACAGATAAGAAATAAAACCACGCGAGAGGAACAGATAAGAAATTCTGCTCATCTTCTTTCTCAACATGTATCCGCTTGCCGTTAGTATATTAACAAAAACTCACTGGATCAGCCCCTACTCTCTGTAACAAGCAGAATTTAAAAATGCCACCCCCACACCTTTATATCTAACAAGCATTTCGATCACATCAGTTTTCAAACATAAAAACCGCATCAAAATCGGTGCATTCGTTTGGGAGCTACGATCCTCAAATTATAGCTAAGAACCATATAGACCACATCAGCTTTCAACAGAAAAAAAAACCCGAATCAAAATAAGTCCATTCGTTTGGGAGCTACGAGCCTTACCCACCTCTTTTTATAAGAAACATCTCGATCACATCAGCTTTCAAACAGAAAAAAACCCGCATCTAAATCTGTCCATTCGTTTGGGAGCTATACTATGCCACAGACAGTCACAGATACAATGATACATGCATACCTTAAACTTATATTATAATACACCTCTCTTTCGAGTTAGGATGTTAAAAATATTATACAATATTTATTTTATTTATTCTTTACTTATTTTTATATTTATCATATTTATTTTGTTCTTCTTTTTATTCTTATCTTCGACAAAAGACAGTCCAGAGCTCTTGATGCTCCGGAAATTAAGTCAATGCATCCATGATCTACAATTTCATTTATTCTTTCCTTATAATTCTCCAACATAAACGCATTTCTAATTCCTCGATCGGAAAAATAGCAGGTAATAAAAATATTTTCTCCCCATGGGGTTGATTCTTCTGTCCCAGAATCGGACACTTTTATCCCGAGGGCTGCCATCGTGGAATTGAAAAAGGTTTTTCTTACCGGGACGAAAAACGTTTTATCTCGATAAGTTGTTTGATCTTCAATGAAGATGGGTTTATCATAAAGTTAGGATTTCGCTTACCGGGAGTTAGTAATGGAAGTACTTTAATGTAGTGTGTTGTGCATTCAATTTTTTATTATGATACTATCTGTGCCCGTGGGTTTGCCCGCGTGGTCATTTTATTTAAAAGTAGCCCACACGTGTTATTCCAGAACCAAAAGTACCTACAAAGTCTTCAAAAATCGTTCAGCCGTCATATAGTTTTTTATCGATTGCTCGGCATCTAATCATCGGCATAAGGCTAGCGCGCACTGCCTTGCGTTTTTATAACGCATATTCTGTGAAGTGCGGAGTGTCATAGAAATGCACGTATTGCGGAAATAATATAATATGAAATAAACGGTAGAATAAACGCACCGCGTTACACCGCAAGGCAGTGCAATTACAACTTTCAAAAAATATTTAATGTACAGATTTAGCCCATTTACAGTTTTATTATAGTATAGATAGATAGATAGATAGATGAAGTGGTAATGTTTCAAATCTTACAATGAAATTGTTATATGCGTTAGTGCAATACAATTTATCAGTAATCTTTATCTACTTATAATAAAGCAATAAGAACGCCTGTACAAAGAAGATAATTAAAAGAATAATGTATAGGATACTTAAAATAAGCTACTGTACAAGAATAGAACATTTTTTTTAAATCGTGTTTGTTTGTCTGTATGTTTGTTCGCGCATTACGTAAAATCTACACGACCGATTGCGATGTGGTTATCGCTGTTGGATAGCTTAAGATTTGACTTAAAAACTGGGGTAGGTACTTGGTATCCTATACGATAAGTAGAAGTCGAGTAATCGATAAAAGCCCATGTGACGTATGAACGAAGTTGTCTGATATTGGTACTGTTGATCCTGGAATAACACATAGGTTACTTTTAACACACAGCTAGTTAGAAAGTTGTCTGATATTGGTACTGTTGATCCTGGAATAACACATAGGTTACTTTTAACACACAGCTAGTAAGAAAGTTGTCTGATATTGGTACTGTTGATCCTGGAATAACACATAGGTTACTTTTAACACACAGCTAGTTAGAAAGTTGTCTGATATTGGTACTGTTGATCCTGGAATAACACATAGGTTACTTTTAACACACAGCTAGTTAGAAAGTTGTCTGATATTGGTACTGTTGATCCTGGAATAACACATAGGTTACTTTTAACACACAGCTAGTTAGAAAGTTGTCTGATATTGGTACTGTTGATCCTGGAATAACACATAGGTTACTTTTAACACACAGCTAGTTAGAAAGTTGTCTGATATTGATACTGTTGATCCTGGAATAACACATAGGTTACTTTTAACACACAGCTAGTTAGAAAGTTGTCTGATATGGGTACTGTTGATCCTGGAATAACACATAGGTTACTTTTAACACACAGCTAGTTAGAAAGTTGTCTGATATTGGTACTGTGGATCCTGGAATAACACATAGGTTACTTTTAACACACAGCTAGTTAGAAAGTTGTCTGATATTGGTACTGTTGTTCCTGGAATAACACATAGGTTACTTTTAACACACAGCTAGTTAGAAAGTTGTCTGATATTGGTACTGTTGATCCTGGAATAACACATAGGTTACTTTTAACACACAGCTAGTTAGAAAGTTGTCTGATATTGGTACTGTTGATCCTGGAATAACACATAGGTTACTTTTAACACACAGCTAGTTAGAAAGTTGTCTGATATTGGTACTGTTGATCCTGGAATAACACATAGGTTACTTTTAACACACAGCTAGTTAGAAAGTTGTCTGATATTGGTACTGTTGATCCTGGAATAACACATAGGTTACTTTTAACACACCGCTAGTTAGAAAGTTGTCTGATATTGGTACTGTTGATCCTGGATTAACACATAGGTTACTTTTAACACACAGCTAGTTAGAAAGTTGTCTGATATTGGTACTGTTGATCCTGGAATAACACATAGGTTGCTTTTAACACACAGCTAGTTAGATAGGCATACTCGTATTACAGTATAGATTGAAAATCAGTAATTCAGTATTAGCTGCCGAGAATGTGTTGGCTTCTGAATGCAGGCAGAACCTTATTCTGAAGTATTTATAACTTCCTGCTGAATGCAGGCAGAACCTTACTTATTCTGAAGTATTTATAACGCCTTTCGAATCGATTGCCATCAAAAATGTTTTTGTGCAAATTGACTATTTTCTTGCTGGCTGTAATTCTTTTCCAAATCTGTGAACGCAGGTCGAAATATGTCCGAAAGTTAAGTACATCTCCTCACAACGTTCTCCTGTAACTAAAACGGTTATGGTACCTGGCTTTACTACTCAATTTCAAAAATATGTCCGAAAGTTAAGTACATCTCCTCACAACGTTCTTCTGTAACTAAAACGGTTATGGTACCTGGCTTTACTACTCCATTTCAAAAATTATGTCCGAAAGTTAAGTACATCTCCTCACATCGTTCTCCTGTAACTAAAACGGTTATGGTACCTGGCTTTACTACTCCATTTCAAAAATATGTCCGAAAGTTAAGTACATCTCCTCACAACGTTCTCCTGTAACTAAAACGGTTATGGTACCTGGCTTTACTACTCCATTTCAAAAATCCACCTTGTATACGACATTGTATAAGTACCTACTATTATTTTGTGTTCTATATAGTGATGTGTTCAATATAAGGTGAGGCCCACTTGCACAGCTGTCTTCGCCCTGGGCTAGTCTCTAGTCAGGGCTATGACAAGTACGTAGACTGTAGATAACATTATTTTGTGTTCTATATAGTGATGTGCTCAATAAAAGGTGAGGCCCACTTGCACAGCTGTCTTCGCCCTGGGCTAGTCTCTAGTCAGGGCTATGACAAGTACGTAGACTGTAGATAACAATATTTTGTGTTCTATATAGTGATGTGCTCAATAAAAGTTGAGGCCCACTTGCACAGCTGTCTTCGCCCTGGGCTAGTCTCTAGTCAGGGCTATGACAAGTACGTAGACTGTAGATAACAATATTTTTTTGGACAACTAACTAGATACTTTTTTGTTTTCGTGCAAGTGGGCTTTATTGTATTGTATTACAATCGTTTGAAGGAATATAATGTACCTACAAAATAAAGCTGGTGTCAAAACGCGAGTTACAGCTCGTTGTGCTCGTGTGTCTCTCCGCTCGCTCTACGGGGGAATCCTATGTATAAAAAGTGGAAGTCTTCCGACTGAAATGATAAATGTAGATATATGTAAACTTTTAATTAACTACAAATTAATTCTGTCAATGCATAGGTAGGTAGGTACATTACAAAGTTATAACAAAACAATATCTGCAACAATAGCTTTCCCTGCGCCATTTCTGCGTTTATTTAAGTACCTTACTGCACAAAGCAATCACACGAAGTAGTAGTTTCAAGTTCCGCAATATTCTGCATCATTGTACAAGTAATTTCGCTGCTCGCTACGAGGTGGGACTTACCCGTCTTTGTAAGTACCCAGGAACTTGGGTAAACAGAGTTGCGTAACTAGGTGGTAACTGGAATTGGTGGTAGGTGGATGTTAAGTGGACAAAGCAGAAGAATAACATTGTGTACTTCTGAGGACAGAATTGTTATGAAAATATAGTGAATGTCATGGAATATTTGTAAGAATTTTCGACAATAAAATTTATCAATTTTAAAGCTAGCGACTAGTTCTGGCGATTTAGTAGTTACCAACAAAGTAATTTAAAATGGTGCGTTATTTTTGGGTTTTCCTCATTAAAGCATTTTACAAAACAAAATTAAATATATACAACACTAAATAAGGAGAAAATAGAGAAGATTAATAATATATATTATTTATTAATAATATATAATATATATATATATATTATTATTATTACTTATGTCAAATTATATGTATACACAAAAAATAAAGCAAAATACAATGAGCTTTAAAATGAGTCCCAGACAACACTGTCATAATCCAGGTGCTCCAGAATTCCTAGGAATAGTAGGTATTCCAGCGTTCCTGTTGCACGTACTCGTGTCTCGTCAAGCGGCTGGTTATCCGAGCGAACGCTATTTTATTTTTCTGCTCATCTTTTTGCATGAAGATGCTGTCGAGATGAGACAGATTGGATTTTGATGAAGTTAAAAGTTTCCCCTAAAACATGGCTTTAATTTAATAAGCTTAACTTGAGAACTAGAATGAAAACATAGCCAAGTTCATGTTGCTATGCGTAATTTAAACGACGGGGAAAATAATGGAAGCTAAGTTAAATTATTATTTTTTTCTAAAGGAAAGTTTTTCTTATCTAGCCACTGTAACCACTACATCGTACTCAAAATTATTCCTTCAGTTTCTTATTAATGGTTATAGGGACGGTGACGCCATCTGTTGACCAATAACTGTTTTTTTTTATTCCGTTGAGGGACAAGTCTTATCTAGCCACCGTAACCACTACATCGTACTCAAAATTATTCCTTCAGTTTCTTATTAACCGTTATAGGGACGGTGACGCCATCTATTGAACAGTATCTGTGTTTTTTTATTCCGTTGAGGGTCAAGTCTTATCTAGCCACCGTAACCACTACATCGTACTCAAAATTATTCTTTCAGTTTCTTATTAACCGTTATAGGGACGGTGAAGCCATCTATTGAACAATATTTGTTTTTTTATTCCGTTGAGGGACAAGTCATATCTAGGAACCGTAACCACTACATCGTACTCAAAATTATTCCTTCAGTTTCTTATTAACCGTTATAGGGACGGTGACGCCATCTATTGAACAGTATCTGTGTTTTTTTATTCCGTTGAGGGTCAAGTCTTATCTAGCCACCGTAACCACTACATCGTACTCAAAATTATTCTTTCAGTTTCTTATTAACCGTTATAGGGACGGTGAAGCCATCTATTGAACAATATTTGTTTTTTTATTCCGTTGAGGGACAAGTCATATCTAGGAACCGTAACCACTACATCGTACTCAAAATTATTGCTTCAGTTTCTCATTATCCGGTATAGGGACGGTGACGCCATCTGTTGTACAATATCTGTTTTTTTTTCATTGTGTGAGGAGTCGAGCAGGTCACCACCTAGTTACAGCGCCAAGACTGCCCAAAACAATTGCATTGCCACCCATATCTTTAATTGCAAAATCTTGCGCGACACTGCACTGCGCTCGTCACCCTGAGACATTGGTTCCAAGTCTGATTGCCACGTAATGTTGCTGGAAATATTGCCCTTCAAACCGAAACACAGAAATGCTTACACACTACTGCTTGGCGGTTGTATATCTGACCAATGTGTGGTACTTCCACAGGCGGACTCTTGCGTAAGGGCCTACCACTAAAAAATAATTAAGGTTTTAGTAAACAGGCATCACTGCTAAAAATCAAATTGTCAGTTAAATCTTTAGCAACAATGCACCATTTTTAGTAAAAATATTTTTGAAAACAATATATTTTGTTGCAAACAAACACTAAAAATAATAAAATAATTATATATTAACCAGAACAATACATATTTTTTTCATTTTTTTATACCAAGACAAATAAAATAAGCAAGAGCTTTTGAAGTCGGTGCCAACTATAAATGTAATCTATCTTTACAACAAATAATACATACAAACATACCTCATACAAAACAAGAAACGCAGAAGAGACTAAACAAGAGACTGCCGTCACGCGAGCTGATAGACAATAGTAGACTTTCACACGTCAACAAGCCGGTTGACACGTCCACAGCAATCTAGGAAATGATAAAGTAAATTAGAATTCAAGTTACGTTTGTCTGTCACAATAACCAAGAGATAGTACTTTTTGTTATGTCTTTACAGCTGTTGCCGACTTGGCTTCACACGTCACTGGCGGCTAGTGTGCCGCTTCCAGCACAACTTATGAGTTTCAAAGTTAAAAGCACAAAGTTTTGTAAGCTGTGATCTGAATTACAATGCCCCAATAACCTAACTAGGACATCCTGTACTATGGGCTCTAGACAACGGATAAACATACATAGATACGAATATTACATCCATGACTCGGAAACAAACATTTCTGCTAATCACACAAATAAACTTGCGGGATTCGAACCCGAGACCGTGGGTTGACTTTGCCTTCAGGGTCACGAACCACTCTGCCAACCGGTCGTCTTATATACCTAGGTGGCTTTAATGTTTAACTTGAGATATTTTCAAAATAATACCGTGGGACTGAACTGTAGTAGTAACGATCGTTGCAGCACCATCATCTGTTATCAAAATAATACCGTAGAACTGAACTGTAGTAGTAACGATCTTTGCAGCACCATCATCTGTTATCAAAATAATACCGTGGAACTGAACTGTAGTAGTAACGATCGTTGCAGCACCATCATCTGTTATCAAAATAATACCGTGGAACTGAACTGTAGTAGTAACGATCGTTGCAGCACCATCATCTGTTATCAAAATAATACCGTGGAACTGAACTGTAGTAGTAACGATCGTTGCAGCACCATCATCTGTTATCAAAATAATACAGTGGAACTGAACTGTAGTAGTAACGATCGTTGTAGCACTATCATCTGTTATCAAAATAATACCGTGGAACTGAACTGTAGTAGTAACGATCGTTGCAGCACCATCATCTGTTATCCGATATCGTAGGTCAATTGCAAAAAAAGATAAATTATTTCAGAATGTCAAATAAAAAGTGAATAGTTAAAAAGTTTCAAATATCTCACTAAATCAATTTGAAATACGTAAACGAAGTTTTATTTATTCACGCCTTCATACAAAGCCCAAAACAAGAAACTAACACGAAAGCTATTCAAATTCACCAAGAAAAAAAAACTAATTTAACTAGATGTGACACACAAACCTCTTCCAACTGCCGACTTTCGCGAGCGTAGTTTGACAACTTCCACGCTCAAAAGTCGAGACGGCCGCGCGGTGCGCGGCTGCGACGCCTCTCTGTGTATTGTTCTGCGCTCCATTCAACTCGCTGACTTAATATCGAGACTATAAGATCTATGTAAGATAGTTTCAACGAATGAAGTTTGAATAGGCGCTTGCTTGATTGTAAGGTAAGTTTGCTAACGAGTCCGTTTGCAACTTCGCTGTTGCATGCTTTGTAAAGTTGCAGGAAGTTTCAAACGAAGTCGAATTTAAGTTTTACAATAAAACAGGATACAGGATACAGCGAAAATAGGATTTTTGTAGAAAAATATTTAGCGATAGAAACAACTAGGTACCTACGTATAGCAGCTATGATTTAGAAAATGAGTCAGCATTTTTTTATTAGGCAGCGCTTCTTTTACGTAGTGGTCTACAACAAATTGATACAACGATAACCAGCAAATACTTTCAATGTGAATGAAACCTATACTTATTAGCGATAAGTCTGCCTTTTTGTATCTTTAAGTCATTGAACTCTAACTAGACTCATAGAAACCTAGCTAGGTGTGTGGCCAAAGTCATTGCGCTGTCTGAGGCAGCGATAAGTTCTCTCCTCATCGGAAGACCAGACGTACGGTGTACTGCCATCCATAATAAATTAATGATTGGAATTCCACCTCTACGAACACCTCTACGAGCACTTTGCTTCACCATTCATTATTACAACGGCCAAGAAGTGGAACACTCGACCCGCGTTGTAAGTGTCTCGCGATCACTGTCTACGTGTGTTCTCGCCTTTAATGCGAGAACACACGTGTATCTAAAAATGCAAAAAACAGCAAGCGTGTTACATCCCTGCTTGTGTGTTTTTTAACGATAAGATCGCCCATTGTACAATAATATTTCATAAGTTTTAGTTTTATTACATTTATGTAAATTTTGGTGTACAATAAAGAGTTATCTATCTATGTATCCCAGACCGGAAAATCGCTTAACATCTGGACAGTAAGCAGGCACACGCAATCGCAATTAAATCGCTTAACATCTGGACAGAAAGCAGGCACACTCAATCGCAATTAAATCGCTTAACATCTGGACAGTAAGCAGGCACACGCAATCGCAATTAAATCGCTTAACATCTGGACAGTAAGCAGGCACACGCAATCGCAATTAAATCGCTTAACATCTGGACAGAAAGCAGGCACACGCAATCATAATTAAATCGCTTAACATCTGGACAGAAAGCAGGCACACGCAATCGCAATTAAATCGCTTAACATCTGGACAGTAAGCAGGCACACGCAATCGCAATTAAATCGCTTAACATCTGGACAGTAAGCAGGCACACGCAATCGCAATTAAAATGGGTTTGAAGCTTTAGTAATATTAGGTCTGAAGTTTGAAGCTAATAACTCTTGTTACTCCGAGTTCATTTCAGCTTTCGATTCCATCGCTTTTAAATTCTGCATTTAAACACGCCATAACAACTATCATTCTGAGTTCAAAAGCGCTGCAGCGTCTATTATATGTATACAGTAGGGAGTAATGCGGCTAACGCTCCCAGGTTTTATTTTGAGTAGCACTATCTCAAGGCCCCAAAACTCTTGTTACTCTGAGTTCATTTCGGCTTTCGATTCCATCGCTTTTAAATTCTGCATTTAAACACGCCATAACAACTATCATTCTGAGTTCATAAGCGCTGCAGCGTCTATTATATGTATACAGTAGGGAGTAATGCGGCTAACGCTCCCAGGTTTCATTTCGAGTAGCACTATCTCTAGGCCCCATAGGGAGCTGTATGAGCATTAATTATGATTCAATTTAATGAAGTGCTTAGGACGGCTATTAACGTGTGTTTGAAGGTGATTAACGTGAGGTGAAGTGTGGTATATTAAAAAAACATTGATGATTATAGTCGACTTCAAATGATTGACTGTCCCTTGATTGAGCGTGGAAACTGCTACCAGTCTATCCTCATTTATGATCGCAAGGTTTGCGCGCGCGCTCGTATTGAGCCTATAATGGAAGCGAACAGGACATCGCGCAACCTTTTGTTTTTCTTTATTAGATGATTATCTCAAATAGTACCTTTCGGAGACAATCAAGTGTCTATGTAACGTACTGTTACACTGCGCATATTGCTGACCTAAGGGATAACCCCCAATAACCATTCAATTCACTGTCAGCAATATGCAAAGGTATATAATCCGCGGTTTATAGTATTCGAGGCTTTTTTCCTTAATCGCTCTCTAAAGCCACCTGACTACGGACCCGGTCTTAAGCCTGCCGGTCAGCTTGGACTAAGCATAGTCAGGTGGAACCACTGCCCAAATAGACAGAAGTGCAGCAACAATACAGTATCATAATTGTTGTGTTAGCTGTAAAGACTTGCTGAAGAAAAATAAAAATAAATGTTAGTGTGTGCCCGAAAAAATGTTTTTTTTTAAGACAAACTAATAGGCCCACACAACAGAACGCTCATCATGTTAAAAGGACACGGCCCGTTTTGCTAGCGCTTCCTGCCTAGTTATTAAAAGTTCATGTTCATCAATAATTTAATGTTATTTGTATTGAAGATTATCCTATTACTAATTGCAAATGAGCAACATCTCTCAAGAACTTATGGTCTTAAAGATAATGACAACATACTTTTTTACAAGTTGAAACGCTTAAAAATATTTATAGAGGCTCTCAGGCACTCCATTTGAATTTGTTTTGAGAAAATCTTTTGAATTTTAGAGTATTTCAATGAATAATTACTATTTTTAGATATAATCTTTACATAGCCCACTCAAAATTCATTTTTACATACTTACCTCAATTGATAGCCATCGTGTGAGCTTCGTAAGTAAATGCGTTGATAGTGAGGATACATTATACCTTCGCAAACGTTGCGTGGCTATCATGTGGCTATGCTACAGTAGATACACCTCAATCAAATCAGTCGCATAAATATTTATCCAAAACGTGAGCAAAACTGAGTCCGTAGTAACGAACGATGGTAAAGACATATTTGTAGAAGAAATCAGTCCGGGAGAAAAGCGAGGGTCGTCGGTTTTATAATGCACTAACAAGATCAGAATTAAATGGTACAATACACACGAATGCAAGCGCAACGGAGTCAATGCATAACTACTTGTGATAACTACTAAAACGTAGTGATTATATTCTCTTTGATAACTACAAAATGCAAAAAAGTATGTATACAAGTGACATGACATTGTGTGGTGTGACAGATGTCTGATATTTCTCGTAGTCCGTTTTTGCTAAGTGAAAAGCAAAATCGTATTGAATTATTTTTAAGAATGAAATAACAAACAAATAATCAAGTCAAAAAATTTTGCAATTTACAAAATTATTTTTAATAAACATTGTGTACATTCACTTTAATTATTGATTCATTTTTCATTTATAAGTTTATTTATCATCGTACATACATTTCGTTGAACGGAAAGTAAGACATTCAAAATGTCGTTGATTTTCAGATAGAACAATTTAATTACTTTTAATAGCAGCCCTTTAAAGCCTGGAGTTTTAGACATACATAACACATGCCGTAATTTCTATATATTTATTGTGAATATTAATAATTACCTGCAGTCAAAGTACGTTCTAGGCAAAAACTGGCCATGTCCTTTAAATGTAACGTGCCTAAATTCAACTTGAATCACCTCACGTTCTTTATAATCTATCAAAAACTTGTAAAACATATATGATTGTTGAAACGCGGTGTTGAGTCTACGACATTCGGACGTGACTGCGGCATCCTGAAGAACTCTACTCACCAGGTTCTATTCAGTTCAGATTCTGAAATGTCGTCCGCTCGTAGAAACTGTCGAGACTCCAGAAGTCTCATTAAAACATGAAACGGTGGGGACGTGATTTATATAGCCGCGGACGTCGCTTGTTGTCTAATCTTGGTGTAGTATATTTAAGACGAGCGTCGATGTTCTGTGGCAGATAGGATTGCAAAGTTTATCTTTGTCCACGTTACGTAAAGGTGGTCAACCTCTTTTTGTGGAGCAGATATAAAGGTTCCTTGGTGTAGTCCACATAGAGAGGTTAAAAACCTTCTAACTATTACCCTGCTCCGAACCATAATTCTCAAAAACACAACCTATATATAATATATCGTGTCTATGCAGTCGTTGCTTGTTAAATCGGAATACATGGGATTTGAGAATATACTAAATTGAAACACAGAAGTTTCCAGGGTTTCCTTCGCTGCTCGCATGACAATGAGGAAGAACAGGGATCCGTGCGTGCAAGAACAAAGACTTGTTACCCATTGCCGCTCTATTTACTTACTCGAGGCGTTGTACGCTTTTTTAGCCGCTGTCATCACCACAGAGTAAATAAGAGTTCATCACACCCTCGTTCTCTAGTGCTTTCGAACTATTACTACACTGTGTTATCTCGGCAACCTATCCGGTTTTCAATACTGATGAACCACAAATAGTTGCAGTTTATAACAGCATCCGGTGCTATGCCCATCGGTCCGAAGTTGCAAGGGTAGTTGTAGAACAATCCTTTGAGCGCAGGATACAACTTTTGTTATGGAACAGGTCTAGTTGAGAGTGCACCATTGGCGAGCGATGAGCTTTGTTATAACAAGTTTGGTGGAAATGCTTTTAGTAAGTGCTAAAAGCTTTTAACTATTTAAAAACTGTAATCCCACAAAGGAAATAATGTGGAAACCTATTATACATTGTTACTAAGTTACTTGTCAAAAATACGAGGGAGCGGGCGTACCTATATACACAGCAAACAGTCACAGCGCGCATTGTATTCGCATTCTGTGTAAATCGATCTAACATCATAACTGATCAAAACTGATTGCGTTTGAATAATATTTTACAGAATGTTTCTACTGATACATAGAGTGATCAACACTTTCGCTCCACGGCACAGAATTGAGGAACTATGAACGGACTATCGGTTCAGATTAAACAGATTCCGTTTCATTGTTATAGAACAAGACATAAGTCAAAAACTAAAACCCGACTACGGTCAGGTAAAAATAGCCTATGACACTCTTGCGATGAAGACGAATCGATTGATACCTCGCTTGTCAAAGTCGGACCAATAGGGGCGGCGCTATGGTGGAACATCCACATACCCACATACATACATAGACTGTTAAACTCATTACTCTTCCCTTGCTTCGCCGTAGTCGGGTAAAAATAAGAAAGAAGCGACAAACCCTCAAATATACCGAATAAACCCAATCGAATACGCGGCTTGGAATATCCAGCCGCTATTACAATACATAAGATTCGCTTGAGAGGTTCCCAAAAGGGCTAAAGTCTACTATTGGAAACGAAAGGATACAATACTGTTAACCCACTTTCAATGTTATTCCTTACGTTGTAAGTTCTAAAGTTGCTTGATATTGTTAAGAGGGCTTCAGGAAAAGGATCTTGATGATCTCTTGCTTTTACGGACAAACACAAAAAGGAAAAAAACATTAAACATGAGAGTAAGTAAAGATGGCTGAAGCGACATGAATGGGCAGTGATGAGGGGTAAATCCGCGGCTTAGCTTGTTTACATTTTAGTTTCGTAGCTGGGAAGTGGAGTTTATAAATACTTTTTACATGCTGAGATGACAGGAAATGCTTATAACGCAATCTAGAAATTGTTATCTGACTTTTGTTATTTAAATGAGGACACAACCAAAGAATAAGCATTAACGGTTTCGGCTAAAACCGTACAAAATCCCAATGTCCCATTTTCCAATTAATTATTTTCTGTAGGTATTATACTGTTTGGTTTGTAGTAGGGTTATAGAAACGAGGTTGTAATTAAAAAGAACGGAAATGTTTTACCCAAAAAAATATGCAAGCTCACTATCTTCCCATCCCCCTTACTTACTAAAAATACCTCCACGGTTCTGCTCGTCTCGGTCACCCTTCCCGACATTTTGCGTTTTTTAAATTGGCAATAATTTAACCTAATTTTTCGTTTCACATTGCGACCATTTCGTCATTGAATCGCTAGTATTAGCCATGAAATTTTGTCTGGGAATTGAAAAAGTACTACTTATGGATTGCGATTCTGTTTTCGGTACCTGCGTTAGCCGATACATACAGTACAAACTACAAAACTGGCCTAAATCAATACATGACAGCGAATCAGATGGCGCCAGTTCTGCCTTTATAGCTGACGGTGTAATAAGTCGCCGTTGATAATTACAGTTACCTACTTAACGCAACATTTGCTGCGAAAATTAGCGGTTACGTTTAACGAGCATTAGCGGTTTTTATTTGCGTCAGTACAAATGAGATTAGTTTGTAACCGGTTTCAGAGTATTAACTTTTATTGCAATTTTAACAGGTTAGTTAGAGTTTGGCGTGTGTTAAGAAACAATGAGTTTACAAATCGTTTGTGCTTTAGAAGTTTAAGAATTGTTTGACTTTGTGGATTGTTTTATAAATTAGACAAGTTTAGTTCTAGTTTAAAAATCTCGCCCCAAAAAGTTGGTACAGTCATTAATTTTTTATAGTTCTGTTGTGTCCCAAATGTCCCAATGCTGGAAAAAGCCCCCCAATACCATTCCATTCCGTTGTCGACAACCTGAAGACTCCCACTGAGTAATGACTTTCGCTCCCCTTGTTGGATGCATGCAAGCCACATGCCCGGCCTTGTCCCACGTCATCCTAGATCTCTTAAAATCAGCATCAGCGACGCCAGTTTTCGAGCGCAGTTAGTGTTGCGGAATCTAACTGCACTTTTCACTCCTAGTGATTTTTTCATGATAGAGGGTGTGGGGAGTGTTAAACAAAAGGTACCTGTTGTAGTAAAATCAAAATATGTTATATTTAACATAATGTTATTTTGTCTTCCATTTACAAACAAAGAACATGCTAAACAGATAAGGCTAGTACTTGTACTATTAGTTATTCTGTGGACAGAATTAATCTTGCAGTACAAAGCTAGATTAGTTAGTTCCTAGCCGGAGTAGACCATCAATTCTGTAGGACGGTATTAACGAGGTTCCTAACCGCTCGAGGGGATAAGAAGCGAGATAAAGGTCTTCAAGACATTGTCTGTTAACAAGCAAGAGCCACGAATGGAGACGGCTGGTTAGTATAATGTGATGCCCCCCCGCTGCCGCTTGCCGGCCACTGCCGCGGCATGCTCGCTTCGCTCGCTCAGCGCACGCTATGTGTAGTCATGTTCAAACCTAACCTACCCTAGTTTTTGGGGCCATACGTAACATCTTCAAAATAATTTCATGCAAAAGCTGCAGAATAAAACACATTCTACTAATTAAAAAATTTAGTTAAGTTTTATAAACAAACTTTACAACTTTTAAAAGCTCTGTAAATGCGTCTTTTTTGTCACGCAATACATCACGGCGCCATGAATACTCCACAATAACATCACCAAAGTTCTCATGATGATTGTAATTATTTTTATAAAAAAAAACGTTTGACACAACGCCATTGTGATTCAATTCGTTGTGTATGAGTGCCGTCTTCGGCCACAAAGGGGTTGTCCTGAACACTGTGATTCAATTCGTTGTGTATGAGTGCCGTCTTCGGCCACAAACGGGTTGTCCCGAACACTGTGATTCAATTCGTTGTGTATGAGTGCCGTCTTCGGCCACAAACGGGTTGTCCGGATCACTGTGATTCAATTCGTTGTTTATGAGTGCCGTCTTCGGCCACAAACGGGTTGTCCGGAACACTGTGATTCAATTCGTTGTGTATGAGTGCCGTCTTCGGCCACAAACGGGTTGTCCGGATCACTGTGATTCAATTCGTTGTGTATGAGTGCCGTCTTCGGCCACAAACGGGTTGTCCGGATCACTGTGATTCAATTCGTTGTGTATGAGTGCCGTCTTCGGCCACAAACGGGTTGTCCGGATCACTGTGATTCAATTCGTTGTGTATGAGTGCCGTCTTCGGCCACAAACGAATTGTCCGGAACACTGTGATTCAATTCGTTGTGTATGAGTGCCGTCTTCGGCCTCAAACGGGTTGTCCGGAACACTGTGATTCAATTCGTTGTGTATGAGTGCCGTCTTCGGCCACAAACGGGTTGTCCGGATCACTGTGATTCAATTCGTTGTGTATGAGTGCCGTCTTCGGCTACAAACGGATTGTCCGGAACACTGTGATTCAATTCGTTGTGTATGAGTGCCGTCTTCGGCCACAAACGGGTTATCCGGATCACTGTGATTCAATTCGTTGTGTATGAGTGCCGTCTTCGGCCACAAACGGGTTGTCCGGATCACTGTGATTCATCGTTTTGTGAATAAAACTATGTTGATTTAAACAGTCACAGGCACGCCAATAATCCGTGTGAACAGTGGTGCCCTCCATCACAAGTTTTTTAATTAGCGGCACCAAGACTTCTGCTGACCTTATGTTGTCGGGACACACCTCCAAGCGAAGATCCTCAGCCCCATCTTCAATAAGGCCGAGTACCCACTCGCCTCCCTATAACAATATAAGTAATAAGTTAATAATAACCTAAAGGAACTGGTGGTGGTGGAACAATGTATTTTAAAACTTATTCCACATTACATGTTCTCAATAATATGCTGTAATAAACATAAACATTTTTTAATTACCTTTATTATATTTTCTTTTCCCGAATTTGCTCTCGTCGATTTGAACTATTTTTTCTGGGCCACCAATTTTGCCCACGTATGTTTGTTTGTCTAACTGATATATAACCACAGCCTCTCAATCTCGACATTAATTATAACAGTCAGAAACGGTGCTTCGTGACAGACATTTTTGAGTCTCCGTCCTCAAAATGTCTTCCCATATAACTTTGTCATAGGCAATGATGTGCGAAGCAGTATATTAAGTAAAAAATATGCGGGAGTTCTATTTTTACGTTTTCAAACCAGGTGCCCTTTGATCTACATATGCGGGGCCGAGCTCGGCAGACACCTCGGTTGCAGACAAACGTCCCCACAGTTTTATTATATGTTTAGTATATTTTCATGGGTGTTCTGTGCACTCTGCACATCTTTTCGACCACTAAAAGACCCTGCTCTTCGGCAAAAGCCACACATTGTTCTCTGGTCCAAAGCTCCCGTACAATCTTGATCAAATTCCACATGCCAAGCACTTCAACCGTATACAAACGTCTCTTGACAAAAGACTCGGCAGGTTCAAAAACGTCTTCCCCATCCCGGCTAGTAGACGGCGTCGGTTCGTCAATTGAAGATGCCATCGCAAATCCAATAATCCAAGTACAATCAAAGTCCAGTAAACAAGCCAAGGTAACAACAGGTTGAGCAGAATGAAATGTTAAAACGCAAAAACAAGTCCATAAACACAGATAAAACCACAAAATAAGAAACAAAGCACATTCACGTTACGCCAAGGAAAACGGAATGACGCAATTATTAAATATCTATGAGAATTAAACTGGCGACTACCTTCCATTTCACGATAATAATGAAACTGCGACTACCCTCCATTTCACGATAAAAAAAACAGTGAAATGCTCCTACAAATTGCGATTCGTTTCACGTACACTAAAATACCGTTCAGTCCCACAATGTCCAGTGTCTCATAATGACTAGTGTCCAAACATGTCCAGTGTCCCATAACGTCAAATGACTTATAAAGGTCTAGTGTTTTATATACTCGTTTTCTTTCCAATTCAATTTAAATAGCATTTCATCGCACTAATTACGTTACACTAATTACACTAATTACGCTATTACACTAATACACTTACACTAATATTATAAATCTGAGAAGTGTAGTTACTGTTGTAAACAGGTCAATCACAGCTAAGGACTTTAAAAAATAATACTCTCTTATCGAGTGGAAAACTTCGTATGCGCGATGCAGAACTCCGTACATTAGAACTAACAGTCCATACAAAACGACATAAAATGCATAAAATCCGATTAGCGCCATCTATCATCACATGTCACACTAATATTATACATGCGAAAGTTAGTGAGGATGGATGGATGTAGTGTACACTAAAATTCGATTTAAAAAAAAAAACTACGAGTCTGCGCGAGTTGGAAAGGGTACCAGGGGGTAGCCCTCCAATTCCGTCACCTCCTTCACCCCCACCCACCCCCCAACTCCTCGTTTTTTTTCTAAACTTTAAACTGAAATATCTCATAAACTAAGTGACTCCGCGCGGGGGGGGGGGGGGGGGGGTTACCAGGTGGTAACCCTCGACCTCCCCCACCCTCCCTCACCCAAACCCCCCCCGAACTCCTGCCCCTTAATTCTAGACCCAACCCTAGAGTTCCGAACTTACAGTTGCTTGGCTGTTCCTTCATAACTTGAAAAGTTTTATTCAAAGAATGCTCGAAATAACTAACTTGCGAGTTTCCAACATATTTCACTGCATTGAGAATTCACATGAGTGATTTCAAGTTTCTAGGCTTAACAGTTTAGAAATTACAAAGAAGAGTGGGGAGGAGGAGAGAGGGTGGAGGCACAGACATTGTTAAAGACTTTATCGGAGTATAAAATATCTCGCAAACGGTATGGGAGATAAAAAAATATATATCAAAGGGTGTATGTATATAGTTAGCACATAAAACTGTTAAATCTACGTTTATAGTATCCTTGTATCCAATTTCATGCATTTCTCTGGAGGTTGTGTTGCTGGGAAGGACGCACAGACTGCCGGACTATCAACACAAGGTTGCTTGTTGGACTACGGACCCTAAAAACAGACATTAAAGATACAATGAGTGATCTCATTACACAATTACACACTCGTAGCACACAGCTGTGAAAATATGAAAATATGATTACAGCAAAGTCTATGTAACTTACTGTAGATGATCAAGTGTGCACTTTGTACTGTCCCAGTTCGTGATAGAGCCATTCACTCAGCTTCACTGAAAGTGATTTTCCTTGTTTTTCATATAAGTAAAGAGCGTATACCAAAAAGCCACTACGATCGTTATTTCTGATCTCTCAAGTGTTTTCTCTATTGCTCTAAGTACGTTGGATAGAGTAGCTCTCTGGCGAACTCTTCCACCATTTGTAGAGAAAGAGTAAATAGGAAAATATCAGGGCGTTTGCATGATGTAAAGGAGCACATCTGCATCACAACTTTATAACATCACCTATAATTTACTTAGAAGTACAAAGTAGAAAGAAGAACAAGAAGGGTTTGCAATGTGCTCGTCCTGAGATATTGCTTTTAGTCACTAAAGCCCAGTAACTACGGTGTCTATATTTTCTATGCAAATTGGAATACAGCTTAGTAATGATTATTACACAACATGGCGGCGCGGCAATAAGAAGTGTTGATAAAAGAAGAGCTCGCTTATAGATGTCTAGATCTAGTCTCGCCTAGATGCAAACATTTTCACTTTTTTTTCTGTGTTGATCCCGTCAATGTTGGATTAAATAAGTAAACATTATTCTGAACAAGTTTCTGATATTATGAATGTCCTGCAAGTTCTGTGCCCGGCTGTATGTAAATTGAACCAGCATGTAACCACGAGTAAGAACTACTCGTTACGTAAGAACGCAATCTCCGCCGGTGACGTTATAAATTACCCTAGAGTGCATACCTAGGATTAATGGTGCCTTCGGGTTAGAGTTCCTCTGGCGCAGTCATTAATCATTGGTTTCATGTGGAAGATCGGTTTCATTGATACGAGTGTTATATGGTTTAACATGTTCCAAATATGAACGTTTCAAACGACCGCGTGTACACAAAGTTTCATTTTCAACAAGTTACCAAAAAGTCGTTTTTTTCTTTTTGTGTGTATGTTTATTCCCTTCTCCGGGACTGTTTTTTATTCAGAAGAGTCCCATAGAAATTACATCACAATTGGTTAAGTGTTTTTTTTAGTAAATCCATTTGATGTCAATATGTTGTGCGATATACTTGTACGTACATTGTAATCGAACAATAATTATTTTTAAAAGCTTTTATTTAACTTCACTTGTATCTATGTATGTATTTCTGTCCTGGAATCTTGTAATTCAAATTACGAGCACTTCCCGATTAGCTATCCGGCTGAAACTTTCAGGGTATCTCACAACTCGATGACAGTGCATGTAAATAAAGACATAAAAAACATTTTAAAATGTCATTTACAGAAAAATACACATAAAAGCATTTTATTTAATTTAAATTTTTAAATTATACGTATTTCTTGCAAAAGAAAGTATAACTCTTGGTTAGCGTTAATTTACGTTTCTGAGTGCGGCAGTAGTAGTGCTAAGCTAATTGCTTTATCTTGTAGAGTGTCTGTGCCGACACTGTAATTTACGCCGCTTTCTATACAGTATACAGAATGTAGACTTGTTGTTCGCTCGCAATTTTCGTTGATTTTGCTCACAAAACCGACAAAACCTGTGTTTTCTGTTGAAATAGACACAGTGAAAAGGAAATGTTGATGTTGCAACTACTATCACAGTTAGGAAACCTGTATACAGTTAAAATATAAAGAGCCATAAACACAGTAATTTTTCTCGGCCTACTTTCACTCATTATGATCTTACCAACCCCTTTCCGCTCACCTCGGCTCACCTCGGCTCACCTCGGCTCACCTCGGCTCACCGGCATGGTTCCCTGAAATCTCGTAAGTAATCCGCGTCCGCGAACAATGCGGCCGCGAGACAATGTGCTCTTGTGCAGCGCTTGAGCCGAGAGGTGAATGAAGCATTTAACGTGCTGTTTTACTGGGATAATGTCAACTCACTAAACATTTAATTAAGATGTTTAAGAAGTTTTCTTTACAGCACTATACCAATGTTTACAGGCCAGTTCCAAATTTCATTATCTATCTATACTTATAATAAAGCTATAGACAAGTACGAAAAAGTCTGTACAGAGAATATAATAAATAAAATGGACTAGGGTACATAAAATAAGCTACTGAACAAGAATATAAAATTTGATAAAATCGTTTCTATCTGTTTGTCTAATTTTCTGTATGTTTGTTCGGGCATCACGTAAAAACTACTGGACCTACTGCGATGCGTTTTTCATTGTTGGATAGCTTAAAATTTTACTAAAAAAAACTGGTATACTTGGTATCTCAATCCGATGAGTAGAAGCCGAGCAATCGATAAAAATCTTTTTGACGGCTGAAGGAATTTTGATCAAATGTTGGTGTATTGGTATTTTAGGTATTGGAATAGCACATAGAGTAATTTCAACCTAGAGAAATGACCACGCGTGCGAAGCCGCGGGCACAGCTAGTGTTATATAATATTAGTACATAGTATTCTCCTTGGTATTATTAGCTCAGCTCACCAAAGAAGTTTTACGTTTCTATTTCTTACCCAAATGTGTACGAAAGTGTGAGAAAGAGGTACGCTGTTGTTTGAAATTTGTTTGTCTATCCTCAAAAAGGCTTATAATTGTCTCTTCCATTGATTATATGTATATGTGTATATGTGTATATGTTATATGATTATGTGTATATCCACCTGAGCAATATCAGCGCAAAAACAACCTTTTTCTGTCTCAGTCTGTTCTCTGTCGTTCTTCACTTGCACCAGCTGTCTGTTGTTGTTTTATAATGCGTTCTCAAAGTTCCACTCCACAGCGGCGCAATACCCGCGCCCCAGTTCGCGGAACTAGCCTGGCCGCCTCAACCCAGCACCTTAGTACCACAGCGGCGCAATACCCGCGCCCCAGTTCGCGGAACTAGCCTGGCCGCCTCAACCCAGCACCTTGGAAACTTTTACATCAAACCCCTTCTCTGTAATGCAAACACTGAACAATAAATGTGCAGGTATTTTTGCTTAGTTAATTCATCAGTCTCGATTTTCGTTAGAAAAGAAATACTTTAGAAACTAATAACCGGGCAAACCAAGCGTGCCGGACTTTAGCTTAATCAGTTTAGTCTATCTACATCTAAACTAATATTATAAAGAGGAAAGATTTGATTGTTTGTATGTTAGTATGTATCCATTACAAACAATGGATAAACTAAAAAAAAAATGAAACGATTTAAAAAAAAAAGTCTATAGTATTATTCTGTTTAACACAAGGAGGTTGAATTACACTTACTATTAAAAAGTTTAACGCCAGTAAGCGTAATTCAACTTTCTTTGGTTTAAAAACCCGATGGGGCTGTGTCGGTGCGCAGGGCGATTTTTTTGTCTTGAAACGTCTACGCCGCGTCTAGAATTTTAAAATCAGTTATGTATTTTTTTAGTTTATTGAGTTTATCGGTAGCGCTTACACCGCTACAATTTACTTACTTTTAGAATTTTTATACACGTCGTAAATTAAAAAAAATATGTAATTAAGCGTAATTCAAAATCATTGGGCAGCAATTCTTTTTAACCATAGACAACTGTATTATTACTCACGTACTTGACAGACTTGTTATTATTTCGTATCCATGGCAATGTTCCTTATACAATATTATTTTTGCAAATTTTTGATGCCTCGGGTTACATTATTGCAATTTTCGTAGGAATATCAATTTTTTTGAAATACTGCCCATGTAACTCTTTGATAATGTAGATTTCTACGGGTGATTGAATTTTTAAAGTTTTTTTTTCAAACAAAAAACAAACATACAAGCAATCAAATTTTTCCTCTTTACAATATTAGTGTAGATAAGCAAATCATTATAGCAAAGATAATACAATCCATTATAGTTTATGGAGGAAGTAAGTGTAAGTAGTTGTTGTTAGGTTATGGTTGTGAAAATGAAGTATTTTGTGTACGGAATTGTTGCAAAATATTTGTGCAGATTAAGTACTTACGATCAGAAGTTGTTGTGATGTTTGTCAAAAAAAAGTATTTAGTGTAAGGAATTGTGCATCAGTTATATCTGTGCAAATAAACATTTTGTATAAGAAATTGTTTATGTTCTGTTTGTCAAAATAAAGTACCTACTAATTTTATTTTTCTATATATCTACCCGTGCGAAGCCGGAGCGGGTCTCTAGTATAACTTATATAAACAGATGCAATATTCACCAATAGCATAATATTGTTTTAAAAAAAAAACGTTAATATAAACAGCATACACTGTAGCTTAAATAATATTTACCGCTATATCTATTTATAAATGCATTATATTTATCAGAATCATAATAAAACACCAGGTTCAGCTCTGTTCCAATGCTACGAAGCTCTAAAAAGCTCTTCCGCCGCGGAACGAATTAATCCAGGTAGCAGCCGCCCACAACGGATGCGGTTGCAATCAAATTACTCTCTCACAAGATTTTTCCACCTTAAAGCGATTACCTTCTAATCTGATTGGTACTTTGAGCATTACATGCGTTCAAAGAGCCGTGTAGCGCGGCGAGGAAATAGGGCGCGGAGCTGCGAAAACTCAACTAAACGCAAGCATATTCCATATGAATACAAGTAAAGCTTATTATGAATTAACAAAAAACCTGACTTCGAAAAAACTATTGAATAAAAATCTGAGGGCCCGGTTGTTATTCATTTAATAGTAGTCGTTAAGCCATGTCAGAGGCCCTAGAGCGGCTTGACAGACTCTGACACCAGAGGCCAGCACTGCCTCATACGACAAACAAACATCTAGATTCACAAAGCAGCTGTGGGGCGCTGGACACACGACGCAAACATAAGCCTGGGTCTTTTGCTTTTTAGCCGTGACAGCGGACGGACGCGATGCGAGCTGTAAAAGCGAAAGCATGTAAGCCGCCATATTAGTTTGTTTGTTACTTCATAAATCCTATAGCACTCTCGTGATTGAGACGAATCCAAAGATACCTCATTTATCAAAATCCATCAAGCCGTTTAGGCTGTAGGACGAGCCAAAGAAACGTACAAACAAACATACATCCTAAACACATAACCCTCCTTCTTCGGGTAAAAAACAAACGTTCTACTGGCAACCCTGCCATTGCTAACATATCACTCCCAATATTATTATTTTAGTTTCGCAGAATTCTGTAAAAAATTGGATCATAAGTGCTCGCAAAGTGATCTGTACACAAGGAAGCTAAGGTACTGTTTTCCTCGGGAATTTCGGACTGCAATTCTACAAAATTGATCAAGATAAGTCGGAATTAAATACCCACATTTTAAATTGGAAACATAAGTGCCCTCGCACAACGAGTATCTATACTGTCAAGTTCAACTGACATCACTTATTTTCACTTTGACAAGTGCGCGCCTAGTTGTCAAATTCAATTGACAGCGGTAATTGACAGCTTGACAAGAACAGTGTAGCAATGAAAATGAGTATCTGTACCAAATGTAGCAAGCAGATAAAGACCAGCGACATCAAGGTTTGCTCGAAGTGCAACGCCACCTATCACTATCAGTGCCTAAGCGTACCTGCAGACAATTTCGCCAAAGAATCTAAGTCCTATAAAGATACGTGGAAGTGCGTAGACTGCAAGTTGACGGATAAACGGGGAGACAGCTCTAATCCTACTCCTTCCTAGGCTAAGACACCAATGCAAAGCATAGACTCTCCTACTGTGTGCAACATCGATGACCTTAAACAGTACTTTGACAAGCAACTTGAAGAGTCCTTGACACAGCTCCACAGAGATATCAAGCGTGACTTTACTGCTGAGAGCTCCGACACACTAAAATACAAGAGCTTACCGAAAGTGTAAATTATGTGTCAGCTAAGTATGACCAACTAAAAGAAGCATTGGAAAGCAAGACCAAGGTAATACACAAACTGCAGGAAGATAACAACTCACTTCGATCCCAAGTTGTCGATTTGCGCTTTCAAGTTGGCGATTTATGCACCCGACTTAACCAGTTTGAGCAACTTTCGCGTGATTGCAACCTGTAAATTCAGTGTGTACCAGAGCACTCATCGGAAAATATCAAAACGGTGGTACGACAACTAGCCACGACAGTGGGCTATTCTCTGCCTGAACACGAACTACTGAACTATCATCGCGTGGCTAAATTGAACAAAGATTCAGTCAGACCACGGTCTTTTGTGGTCAAGCTGTCTAGCCCGCTGGTACGAGACTCCCTGATTGCTGCGGTGAAAACGTTTAACAGGACCAACCAAAGCGATAAATTAAATTCATCGCATTTGGGTATTGCTGACGAAGACAGAAAGCCAATCTACGCGTGTGAACAATTGACTCCGGCAAACAAGCAGTTGCACGCGGCTACTCGAAAACTAGCTAAAAACAAGAAATTTGACTTTGTGTGGGTGCGGAACGGCAGAGTTTTTATGCGAAAAGACGTCAACTCGAAAAGTTTCGTTGTTAAAAATTTGGACTTTCTAAATTATATATAATTTATGTTCTCATTGTTAAATTCAAATTTTGTGAGTAGTTTTAAAATCATATATAAAAATGTTAGGGGCCTTCGGAGTAAAACCGATATTGTACTGACCAATGCATTGAAACAAGAGGCTGATGTTGTGTTGTTTACTGAGACGTGGCTTAATGACTCAGTTTACTATCACGAAATCCTTGCATACCTATTAAGGTATGCAATTTTCAGACGTGACCGTGCTTCTACCTGCAGCGGTAAAAATGATGGAGGAGGAGTTCTAATTGCTATTTTAAAGAAATATGAGCCTAATCGTAAGCTGAAGTGGGAGTCAATTGACGAAGATCTCTGGGTTGTCATAAAAGTAAGACAAAAAACTTCAATGAAACATCTGTGCATTTGTGCATTGTACAACCCTCCTCCTGTTTCCTATGATAGACTTGATCGCATTTCTACTAATATAGCGCTTGTGGTTCAGCATAATCTTCCTCAAAATTCGTTGTTGCTACATGCGGGAGATTTTAATTTGCCTGGTTTGGTTTTGCAGCTGGACATAAACTCGAACTCAATTCTTCCATGTTGTACAAACTCGTTTTCTGATCAAGCGTGTGTTGTTTTTCTTTCTTTTAATAATCTTCATCAAATAAACCCAGTTTCCAAAGCAAATGGATGTACGCTTGACTTAATAATTACTAACGTTGCTAATATTTTCTCAGTAAACTTATGTAATGATCCTTTAGTGGACATAGATACTTACCATACCTTTAGATATATCAATGAAATTTCACTCTAACACTGTAAAATATAATAGGTCCCTTTTCTTAGATTTCTCAAGGGCGAATTATGCTAATATTACAGAAGATATGGATAACATTATCTGGGGTGACCACTTAAAGGTAGATAGACAGTAGATGAAACCGTTGACGCATTGTATGATTTAATTACCCCCATAATCCTCAATAATACACCGTCAACCATTAGACGAGATATTAATTATCTATGCTGGTTCAATAGTAGTTTGTTGAGTGCTTTAAGAGAAAAAAACAAAATTCACAGTCGATTTAAAAAATACGGCAATCTCATGGATCACCTAACTTACAAAATGTTACGCAACCGCTGCGATAAAATGATGGTTGACTGTTTATCCAAATTTAAGTCTAACGCTAAAGAGCATATTAAAAATAACCCCAAGTATTTCTGGAAATTTATAAAATCATTTAGATCAAATAGTAATGAAATCCCGGATGAAATGTTTTTTGAGAACTAAAATGTACAAGGCGGGCAGCAGATCAGTAATTTATTCTCAGAATACTTTCACTCCATCTACATTAATAGTATACTACACCACTCCCGTTATTTGATAATCTTAACAGCTGTCTTAGATCTCTAAGCTCGTGTAATATATCCAAGATTGATATTTTATCATCCCTAAAGCTTATTTGGTTTTAAATAAAGGCTCTGGACCAGACATCCCTTGCATTCGGTATGTTTCCCACATAGTGGAAAACTGCTCATATTACCCCTATCCATAAAAAAGGCGACCAGAGTAACATATCTAATTATAGGCCCATTTCTATTTTGTCTTCAATGGGGAAGCTATTCGAATCTATTGTCCAATAAAATATTTTCCCAAAAAAAAAAACGACTTCATAATAAAAATGTTATTTTGTAAACAACCACTAAAAAGAATAAAACAATTACAATTGAGCGAGAACAGTATCACTTTTTCGAAATTAGCAACGTCATAATAATGCCTAAATACAACATAAGATAAGAAAGAGTTTTTTGAAGGCGGTGCCAAACAATATTTTATTTTTTGTTTTTTAGTGGCCTAAGCAAACATCAGAAAGAATATATGCCAAAGAAAATAGTAGACACTCACTCACTTTAGACTCAAAGCGTTGGTAAATTAAAACCAAGGATTAATAAAACCTACATATATTACAACTGAATTAGTTTTGACCATTTTCCATCATTTTTTTGTTGCGTTCCTATGACTACCTTCCGGCTCCATCAGCAGACCCTGAAAACCACATAGCACTAGAGAACTCATCTAAAAAAAAACAAATAAGCCCGACCTCAAAGGAGTTCTATCATTTTGTTGTTGAGTTCCTGTGACTACCTTCCAGCTCCATTATCCCTGGATACCACATAAAACCAGAGAACTCACCAAGACAAACCAAAAGAGCACAAAATTGAAAGGGTTCCATCATTTTGTTGTCGAGTTCCTGTGACTACCTTCCGGCTCCACCATCAGACCCTGGATACCACGTAAAACCAGAGATCTCATGAAGACAAACCAAATGAGCCTAAACTCGAAGGGATTCCATCATCCGATTGTGTAGTTCCTTTAACTACTACTACTGCTACTACTACTACTACTACTAATACTACTACTACTACTACTACTACTACTACTACTACTACTACTACTACTACTACTACTACTACTACTACTACTACTACTACTACTACTACTACTACTACTACTACTACTACTACTACTACTACTACTACTACTACTACGACTACTACTACTACTACTACTACTACTACTACTACTACTACTACTACTACTACTACTACTACTACTACTACTACTACTACTACTACTACTACTACTACTACTACTACTACTACTACAACAACTACTACTGTAGTTTTTAATTGTCATCAGAACTACACCCATGTGCAAAACTTTAGCATCTTTGGACGTCCTTAAATTGTTCAAAATTGACTTGTAATCCAGTCCTAAACATTATAACACAGTGAATTAAATTAAAGCTTGTTTAAAGCTACTAAACCAATTTTGATGAAATGTATACAGTACCACACTAGAGGTCCTCTTACTCAAGTAAAAACAATCATCTTATTCGGTTCAGAAATCCCAAGATATTAGAGAACGTAAACTATAAAACAAATTGATTTTCTAATAAAACTACTGAACCAATTTTGATGAAGCTTATGTAGGACTACACGGAAAGTTTACCCTTTTGAATAAAAAAACAACCATCTAAATCGGTTCAGAAATCTTAGAGATAAACACAAAATTGAATGGATTTACTCAACAAAACTATTTATTCTCGAAAAAATGCTGAACTAATTTTGATATAATTTATATGGGACCACCTGGAGAATATACTCTTTCAAAAAATTTTTAACATAGATCCACAATTGACGGAGATATCGACCAACATACATAAAAAAAAAAACATTCATACAGCCGAACATATAACCGTCTCCTTTTGTGAAGTCGATTAAAAGGTTATATTACCACTTTGTTGAACCATTGATCGACTCTCATCAACATGGTTTTCTACGAGGGAGATCAACAGCGTCGAACCTCGCTGGATATGTCAATGACATAAATGAAGCATTTGAAAACAAAAAGGAAGTTCACGCAATTTACACAAACTTCTCCAAGGCATTCAACGTGGTTGATCACAGTATCCTTACTCGCAAGCTCGGTCACGCTGGAATATGCGGCTCTCTATTGAGGTGGTACGAGTCATACCTATGAAATCGATCTCAGTTGGTAATTGTTCGCGGTTTTAAGTCTCCTGCAAAAACGATGCCCTCAGGCGTACCTCAGGGTTCGCATCTTGGGCCTCTGTTATTTTTGATTTTTATTAATGACCTGTGTTCTAAAATAACTTCCAGTTTCAAAATGTTCGCCGACGATTTGAAGGTCTACAGAGTAATACACTCAGTCGATGATATAACTTCGTTGCAAAATGATCTGAATAATATAAGTCTGTGGTGCTTTAAAAACAAGATGATTCTTAATACACCGAAATGTTTTCACATTAAATTTACGCGAAAAAGAGTTTTAAGCTATGCAATATATTCTATTGACAGTATACCAGTATTGTGTTCCCCTACAAAATTATAAGTGGCAAAATAGATACCTCAGACCTTCTGGAAAAGTTTCAGTTTACAATACCTCGAATGGAAGTCGCCTTTGTAATTTTAAAACTTTTAATCTGCCCTTGTGTCGTACCAACTATAGGCATCATTCGCCTTTGTACCGCTTGTGTTCAAGTCACAACAGTATTTGTCAGGATCTTGACATTTTCGATGCATCTGTCATTACTATAAAACATTACTTTTTCATTCAAAATTTTAATTTTAATATTAATTAATATAATATCATTAAGTAATTAACTTTACATAGATATTGCTTGTCGGTTATTAGTGTGCACGCTGTGTTCACTTCTAGAAGGCCGTTCAGCCTACCATGTGTATCTTTTGTTCTCGTTCTTGTATGTAAGAATATGCTGTAACGTCCAGTTTATGAACCGAATAAATAAATAAAAAAATAAAAAACCTTGACAATACCTACTTTGGGTGGAGGTGCCATTGATCTATGCTGACTGTTGGAGGAGTATATATAGTTATTCTATGCTGCTTGTTGAAAAATCAGCATAATAACTCAGCGAACACATGTTAATTCAGCCTCCACAATACTCCATAGATTTTTAAGATTTAAAATGTTTGTATCTATTCAGTAATGTGTAGTGTAATTCTAGTATTTAGTTAAGTATACGTTTTTGACTTGTTGTTTCGTTTCCATGGCAACCGTTCCTTACAGTGAGTAATCAACATTTTCCAGTTTTCCCGTAGAAACATACAATTTTCCGGGATAAAAAGTATCCCATGTTTTATTCCAGGGTATAAGCAAATTTCATCAAAATCCGTCCAGCCGTTATCGCGTGAAAGCTTGGGGAGCAAACAAACAGACAACGTTTCACTTTCATATGGATATAGTAGTTAAACACGGTCCCGTAAAAAGCCTTCTAATACCCTCGCATGAGCCCGCCCGCACTCAACGCACCGCGACTTATACCTTCTAATACCCTCGCATGAGACCGCCCGCACTCAACGCACCGCGACTTATCGTATGGATATAGTAGTTGAACACGGTCCCGTAAAAAGCTTTCTAATACCCTTGCATGAGCCCGCCCGCACTCAACGCACCGCGACTTATCGTATGGATATAGTAGTTGAACACGGTCCCGTAAAACGCCTTCTAATACCCTCGCATTAGCCCGCCAGCACTCAACGCACCGCGACTTATACCTTCTAATACCCTCGCATGAGCCCGCCCGCACTCAACGCACCGCGACTTATCGCCGCCGATCTCCGATGCGAAAGAGATGCAAAATAAGGGCACACCTGTCTCTTTTATATGAATGTTTGAACGGTTAAGATGTTCCAATTGAAATATAGTAGTATATCTTTTAATTTATCTAATAATTTTCTAAAGGAAAAGGTCCCGTCCATGATCCAAATTTTTCCTTAAAGAAGTTGTTAGAGTATGTGCTCAAAAATACCTTTACTTTTAATAAAATTTGTAATTGTGCGATGAAGCAGTCTAGCGACCCGGACTTTCTAATGGTTTAGTTTTCATATTACCCGAGTAACATCCAAAAAACACTTTTCTTGCAAAACCCGTGTCAACTCAAAAAGAGAAAAAGCGGATTTACTCTTCCTTTTTCATTCGACTGAAGTCTGTATTAGCTATCCTCAATAAAATTGTAATGGGAAATATGTACCTGGAAGGTAAAAAGGTGCTTTATTCGATATATTCCGAGAAACAGAAATAGAAATAAACCTCGGTATTTACCTGTAATTTCTGGAGCTGGATAACAGTGTGTACCTTATGTTCTATTATTGTGAGTTGCTTAATATTCCGTTGTAAATATTAAAAGAAAAGAACAATCTTAATCTGGGAGCCAATTGATTTAAATTTAATTTGAAGTCAAAGTTATAATATAATTAGGATTCGCCGTTGTAGTCCTTATAAAAGAAGACTATTTTAGAAATAAGTAATTTGATTAAAAATAATGTTCCCGATTGTTTTTTTTTTGGATTTAATTGAAGTTGGCGACGAGGTACTTATATATGATTCATTTCTGACGAAACCGCAATATCCGTGGCTATTCCCGACAAAAATGGTAACATTATGGTTTCGATAAACAGGCACTGCTGAAAGTTAAATTATAGATGTCTGCACTACTTAATTATTCACTCCCATGTTTACCACAATCTCTCCACAGTGAAAGTTTACGTCCAAATAAATAATATTAAACTCTTAACTCAAGTAGACACATTAGCAAATTATTCGTCCAAAGTAGACGTAAGTATGTACCCCGGGGACCAGGTATCGACAAGGGAACGACCGCAAAGTCGAGACTTTCATAAACTTTACATATTGCATTTTGTATCAGCAGTATGGGCACTCCTGGCATAGATGGATTTACTCTTTCCTTTAAAATTCTCCTTAGCGTTCCTCTTTGCTGAAGATAGCATGAACTTTCTTGGTAAATTTCCATTAATCCATTTGATCTTCAGTGTACTCTGGTAAAAGATTTTTGACTGTCATAATTATCTTTCAAAACGTTGATTTAGCTTCAAACACTATACTTTCTTTCTTGAGTTTGCAAAACTATAATGCTAAGCGTCTATCTTTTTGTCTATGTCTATCTAAAGTCCATCGCTTTGCCGTTCAGCTGACCGATAAATAATTGCTTGTGATTGATGACTAGTCTGAATGGTGGAGCTATGCCGATCGCATTTCAGCAATCATTTTTGTTAACGATTACTGGAATTCAATGACTTCTGTATGAGCGTGTGGCCTTATGGGTGTAAAACCAAATGTAGGTATAACTAACCATACTGTAAGTACTTATATTGCGAATATACTGAACAACAAAGTTAGTTGTTTCAGTTTTAGTATGGTCTGATATTAATATTTTATGAAGCGCATCCGTTGTTGTCTTCACAGAGTCTTGACTTTGAGTAAATCACTCGAATGAATGAATTACTTAACTACTTATTTGATAAGTAATTGTACAAGTTTTGTACCCTCTTCTACATTATGCTTTGTATCTTCTCAGAATTTATTAGTAACATAGAGACCTGTATCAGAAATATTAAACTTAAATAGCGTTAAAATACTGTATTCTTAAAGCTTTTATTTAATTTCACTTGTATATATGTATGTCCTGGAGTTTTGCAATCAATATTTCACCGACTTCTACTGAAGCTATCGGGCTGAAATTTGGCAATTACGTTTGGTTCTCGTGACAATGCACGATTAGTTAAATGCCGCCATTTTGAAACCAATATGGCGGACGTTACGAAATGGCGTTTTATCATTTCCGTATAAACCCCTATGATATGGGTATCAAATGAAAGGGTAGCCCGTTCTAAGTTTCATCGTGAGCTTTTATTTTAATTTTAATGTTATTGATTAACTTCTTTTCTCAGCTGCTCTGTTAGGCTAGGAGGCTTCTTGTTATCTCATAGTTACTATGAATGTTCCTGGAACAAATTGTAGTCACTAATCCAACTGACTATGACTAGATCCCTAATTTTACCACAAACCAAAGTCTAATGATTCGGGGTATTATAAAGACGAGCTTAATCACTACGCCACGAGTTCAATTGGAAGTATAAGCTCCAAAGACAATAAATCAATAGCGGTTAAACCTGTACTCTTTTAAATGAGAGTCACGTCGAGCGTGTCAGTCCCTTGTCTTACTGTCGCCATTCCCTGCATCCTAATATCCCGTGGTACGGGAAAACAAATAAACAGTAGGAACACTAGTTACAAATGTCAAGCTCGATTAGACTAAACGCCTGTTAGTAATACGTTATATCAAGTTTTGTTTGTCCTGATTAACCAACTGTTTCTTTACACTGTGTTATTTCGCACTACAATCATGTTAATTTATTACTACTTAAACCTTGCAGCACAATGCGCCGTATTAGTGGTTCCATACGTCCGAATGAACAAAAACGGATCCCCTTATACGATCACTCGTCGGTCTGTCTGTCCGTCTGTCAGTCACTGCCAATTTGCTCCGAATCTTCTGGACCGATTAAGTTGAAATTTGATAAACATACAATACAATAACTCTGTACTGAACACGTCACAAAATAGAAAACTAAATAATAATACTTAAACATAAAAAACAATGTCGTACAATAAGCTACCTTATGGCTATCAGCAATTTCTAACAGGCAACCTTTGAATGGAAAGGAATTGAAATTATATACATTGCGGTCAGTGATGGAGGCTTAGATGAGAACAAAAAAGTAAATAGATTATAAAAAACAACTATAAGTTTATATTTTTATACATACTTACGTACGTGTACATAAATTACATATTGTTAAACACATCAAAATATACTTAAATTACATAATATAATATATAAATATGCGTAATAAATAACATAATCTAATGTATATATAACATAACAAATGATTTTCTGTGACACAAACACCGACGTGTAAAGTAAATAATAGAATTTAAAATTTCGGTCGTGGTCACTTTTGGGGATCAATTAGAAAATTTAATATAAAAGTTGTGCAAACTGTACCGTGTGACATATCAAATGAAAGGGCTTGTTATGATGGTCTTAGTTTTTACCCGAATGAGGAGGGTTATGTGTTTGGGTTGTATGTATGTTTGTAAGTTTCTTAGGTGCGTCCTACAGCATAAACGGTTTGATGGATTTTAATAAATGAGGTATCATTGGATTCGTCTTGATCACGAAAGTGCTATAGGATATATGAAGTGTCAAGAAAACTACAGCTGATAGCTGCTATATTGTACATACAATGAAACAAAAAATTACCAAAACCTATCGAGTGAGTTATCAAAATACGGGTCTTAAAAAGACCATTTCAAAAATATATAATTCTAATAAACTAAACAGTAGCAATTTTCCTTTAAGGTTCTTAAAAAAATTCAATTTTATATTATCCAAGTTAATGTGAATACTTTAGTCTAATGTTGCAAGTATTCACCTAAAATAACATATGTAAATAAAAAGAAACATTAAATTTATATAAATAATAGCTGTGCCCGCGGATTAACCCGCGTCCCTCAGGAACCGTACATTTTTCCAGATTAATTAGTAGCCTATGTGTTAATCCAGGGTATAAGCTACCTCCATATCGAATTTCATCCAAATCCGTACAGCCGTTTAAGCGTAAAGAAGTATCAAACATACACACAGATACAAACTTTCGCCTCTATAATACTAGTGAGATTATTTTGGCGGGCGGTCAGCTCGTAGTCAATAATTTTGTACGCAGTCGGGTTTTTGTACTTATATAAGAGTTTTACTTCCTTCGTTTATAATTTTATTATTAATAGTTTTAAGTCATTTAGAAAAAATGTATGTTAATTCACTATCTCCCCCTCATCTCAGAAACTACACAGCGTAAAATTTCCGAATAGTTCCTCAGTTATATATTAAAGGAAAACCTATAAGAAGTCTATGGTCTTAAAATAACATGGTAAATCTCACAATATTAAGTGATAATAATATATTCATCGTACGGAACCCACTCCACGCGAGTTCAACTCGCACTTGCCTGGTTGTTACTAATTTTATATTTCATCCGCAGGTATGCCCATTGCCCATACTGTCTTTACTCGTACTTGTACTTTTGCACTGTGACTTGTATTATTCTTTCAGAATGAACTGTTGACTCAGCGAAACGATTTCTCCGGTAATGGTCTAACTCTGCCGTTTTGTTGCAGGTAACGGAATACAAGACGCGTGGAGAAGGATTGCGGTCCGCAGAATCATGTGACGTGAGTCGACTTTTTAGCGTTTGCTTAGGAAATATTGATAGAAAGGAAACTGACTGGATGCACAAAGTGACGTATTATGAATGTGACCTATCAGGGATAGCGACGAAATAGCTAATGTGACCAATGGTCATCGCATCCTAACGGCTCATGTATAAAAATGGTGGAAAAGTCCTTCTAATCTATACTTATAATAAAGCAATATGAACGAAGAAGTCTGTACAAAGATGATAATAATATATATATATATATAGTGTACTCAAAATAAGCTACTGAACAAGAATATAACATTTTTTAAATTCGTGTCTGTCTGTTTGTCTGTTTGTCTGTCTGTATGTTTGTTCGCGCATCACGTAATAACTACAGGACCAGTTGCGATGCGGTTTTCACTGTTTGATAGCTTGGCGTTGGACTTAAAAACTGGGTTACTTGTTATCTCAATCTGATGAAAAGAAGCCGAGCAATCGATAAAAATATTTTTGACGGCTGAAGGAATTTTGATCACTTTTTATGCCGAAAAAATTGAAATTTTCTTTGGGATAACAGGAAAATTACGATTAATCGCTATAAGGAACGGTTGCCATGGAAACGAAATAATAACAAGTCTGTTAAAAACCATCAAGAGCGTTGGTGCAATACTGTTGAATTGGTTTTTAATATCCTAGAAAAACATAGGATGTTTTTTTCCGCGATAATCTGTAGTCTGCGCTGACGAAGTCGTGGGCGAAAGCTAGATATGTATAAATTATGTTATAAGTGTAAGAAAACCCAACGTCCACAATACTGCTATATTCAAATACACCTTATTATCGTACGTACAACTTCCTATCATCCTTAGTATAATAATTCACCTTTTCTTTTATAATTAAATCCAAATCTCACTCCTCCTTGCTATCGGCCACTATAGAGTCATTAATCTCCCAAAAGCGCAGCAAAACCCCAAATCCTTGTCACAGAATATATAGATCGTACAGATTCCACTAACAAAAAGGTTAAGTTGCTAACATAAGTAACTATACGCTTTGTTGGTTAAACATTCAGGCGGTAGATAAGTTTGCTTTGAGAATTTGATCCCTGCGTTTACAACATGTTACAACATGTTTCATGATATTGTTTCGATGTTCTGAAACTTTCAGACTTCTCACTTTACAGTTTAAGATATTGATGCGCGGTTGCTGTGAGTCTAAACTAAGATAACAATAGAACTTTCGCAGCAAACGAATATTCTTTAATCACAATAATATCTATTAATTCTGTAGATTAACCTTCATCATGTCAGCCCTTAGAAGTCCACTGCTGAACATAGGCCTCCCCCAAAGAGCGCCATGACGAGCGATCTTGTACCACCTCCATCCACCGACTTCCTGCGATGGCTACAATGTTGTCGGTACATCGTGTGTGTACGAACAAGCAAGCGAAGTGTGGGGACACTCCGTCCCCACACTTCGCTTGCTTGTTCGTGGCCACCATTCGAAAACCTTTATTCCCCAGCGGTTGTCGGTTCTGCGAACTATATGGCCTGCCCATTGCCACTTCAACTTGCAAACTCTGAGAGCTATGTCGGTAACCTTGGTTCTTCTACGGATTTCCTCATTTCGGATTCTATCACGTAGTGAAACACCGAGCATAGCTCTCTCCGTTGCACGCTGCGCAACTCTGAGCTTGTGTATGAGACCAATAGTTAGCGACCACGTCTCAGTGCCGTATGTCATCACTGGCAACACGCACTGATTATAAACTTTCGTTTTGAGGTTCTGCGGTATCTGCGACGAGAAGATATGGCGTAATTTCCCGAACGCTGCCTATCCGAGTTGGATTCGTCGGTTGACCTCTTTGTCGAAGTTGGATCTACCCAGTTGGATCGTCTGACCTAAGTAGACATAGTGATCAACAGCTTCGATAATATCGTTCCCAACATAAACCGGCATGCGTACGACATGGGCATTTGACATGATGTTCGTCTTACCCATGTTCATTTTAATAAAATAAAATAAAACAGTTTCGGAGAAATAACGTCTGCTGTCTCACCCCTTTTTGCACCTGGATAGAATTCGTGCTCTGATCCTGAAGACGGACTGTCATGGTGGCCTTGCTGTACAAACACTTCAACATTTCGATGTACCGGTAGTCAATCTGGCACCTCTGTAATGACTGTAGCACTGCCCAGGTCTCGACTGAATCAAAGGTTTTCTCGTAATCCACAAACGATAGACATAGTGGCCGATTAAACTCGTCGGTCTTCTGTATAATCGGCCGGAGCGTATGGATGTGGTCTACGGTGCTAAAGCCTTTCCGCAATCCAGCTTGTTCGGGAGGCTGAAAGTCGTCAAACCTACGAGCGAGACGGTTTGTAACTACTCTCGAAAACAAGCTGTTTTCGAGAGTAGTTACATATAGACGTGGCTCAGCAGCAAAATGGGCCTATAATTCTTCACGAGGGTTTTATCACCTTTCTTAAAGAACAAAACCACTACGCTCCTGTGCCACGCCTCTGGCGTAGTACCCTAGAGGATGACGGAGTTAAACAGCTTCTGAAGGACTTTAAGTACCGGTGTTCCACACGCATTCAGTAGCTCTGTCGTTATTCCGTCCTCCCCTGGTGCCTTGTTGCTCTTAAGCTGTTTGAGAGCCATTCTGATCTCGTATTGGATGACGTCCGGGATATCTTCGGTATAATGACGGGTTAAACGGGCTTTAGCATCGGTAGTCGTGCTAGGAGGACTACGCGATGAGGTGTATAATAATTGTCCATAGAACTTCTCGAGCTCACTCAATATCTGTGGCTTCGACGAAACGATGCTGCCACTGTCGTCAACAGGCTTTGCCCAATAGACATATCTCTTGCGAACACTTTGGAGCCCTTGTTCCGCTCTATTGCGTTATTAATACAAGTAGTATTATAGGAACGCAAATCGTGTCGCATCGACTTGGAGATCTGTTTATTAAGCAAGCTGTAACCCGACATATCCACTGAAGACTGCAGCCTCATCTCGTCTCGTTCTGCCATAAATTTCAGTGTATGCTCAGAGAGTTTCTGTGTTCTATTTTTGCGGTGGGTCTTAAAGAACTCCAACTCGAACGCGTGAACAATTTCCATCAGCCTGTCCGTTTAGTTTGTCCACTGTATCACATTCGGTAAGGATTTGGAAGCGATTTTGGAGCTCCAACTAAAAGCTCTCGGGGTTTTGGATTTGGGCAGGACTTGGGCGAAGAGTAGATCCCATCAAACGAGACCTCTCCAGCTTTTCGTTGATATTCAATGAGCCTCTTACCATGCGGTGATCACTGCCGGTCTTAACCCTGTTGATCACAGAGACATCATTGTATATATGCTTATTGGTCGTCAAAATGAAATCTATCTCGTGCTTATGACCGCCGGGGCGCATCCACGTCCATTTCCTGAAAGTCAACCAATCGCTAACCCCTTTGGTTCCGCTGTCCAAATCCAAACTGCCCCACTCTCATCACCATTCCTCATGCCCAGCCGTGCTTTGAAGTCCCCCATCACCACTGTGAAGTGTGTTTTCGGGACATGCATGGCATTAGAAATGTCGTCATACATATCCTCCACTTCATCGTCCGGGCACTTCGAGTGTGAGGCGTACACCTGTATGATCTTCAACGAATACCGTTCGGTAATTCTGAGTATAAGGTATGCCACCCTGCTCGAAACGCTTTATCTTCACAATGTTGTTCACGAGGGACTTGTGGACGAGAAACCCGATACCGTGTTGAGACTGCTGGTCGCCCTCCCGATAATAGAGTAAGTTGCCAGAATTGGGGGTCATCGTATCCTCTCCCTCTTCGGACTTCTGACTACCCTATAATACCCCAGCGCAACTTACTTACTACTTCTTCCAGCTCTATCAACTTCTCATCGGTCGTCAAGGTGCGTGCGTTATAAGTTGCCAGGTTCTGAGATCGTGGGGGTTGGTAGCTGTGTCTCTGCCGGGAATTCTTAGCACCCCCTGCTCCGCCGTAACCGTGGCTACTACCGGTGCCAGGAATAACGGAGCCGCCGGGGAATGGGGGCAATCTTTGCGGTGTGTCTATCATATTGGGGGGGTTTGCCATAGTCACCACGCAGGCGGATTGGTGACCGCAGTTTTACAAATATGTGCTCGGAGGACGCTGTTGCCCATCTTCCGGTGTGTATTCCTTTAGTCGCCTCTTACGACATCCACGGGAGGATTGGGAGGGGTCTTATTCTAAGCCGAGACCGCCACGGCGTAGATTAACCTTATCCTAAAGAAATTTTACTCCAATTCACCTCAAGATATTCCCGCTTATGGGAATCAGGTATAAGTAAATGACAAAAGTGAGCCGCAAAAACGTAGAGCAGAGGTTTTAGACAGCACTCTGATGACACTGCGTCTAACAGGTTCAGCGTAAAAATTTAAATAGTTTTGTTTATTAATATATCTACATTATCTGCACTAATATCACATACTTACATAGTACATCATCTGACTAAGAGATTAAACACGGCTGCCCTGCCAAAACTGAACTTTTTATGCTGTATGCCTAGACATTATACTTAATATATTATTTGAATGTGATCATCAAGGCATTCAATAAAAAAACGCATTTGGAAATGGAGCCATACAGACGAAAAAATGAATTTAAAAAAAAATTGCTTTATTACTCGGGAGGCTGTAAGGGTTCTAACGATACCCCATACATCTAAATCTGTTTAGGCATATAAAAGTTATGGTGGAATAAATAAACTCACATACATACATGAACCCTGAAAACATTACACTACTTTTTTGGGAAGTCATGCAATAAAGAAGAAAGATTAGATTTATTTGTATGTTTGTATGTTCGGAATAGATAAACACAAAAAAAACACAACCTATTTTAAAAATTACCACCATCCCCAATTGAAAGCTACATTATCAGAGAGGAACAAATGGGGAGGAGGGGTGCGGGTGGGTGGGGGGCGGCAATATTGTATTTTTCAAAATATTTGATATCCTACAAAAATTGCAATAACTCAAAATATCAAAAATTTGCAAAAATGGAGATTACTCGCTATAAGGCACGTATTGACATATTATGTTGCCATGGAAATGAATTAATGACAAATCTGTGAAGTACTTGAGTAATTGACGTGTCAAAAACACCACGATCGTGACTGTCAAAAACACCACGATCGTGGCTGTCAAAGATTTTGAATAACGCTTACTGGTGTATTTTTTTTAGAAGATACGACGGTATAAAAATGCTTAAGTTAGAAAAATGCCACGGTGTGAGCGCTACACGCGCGAAGCTGGGGCGAGTCACTTGTCTTAAATAATTCAGCTCTTCCCACTTGACATACGAAAACTATAACAACATTCACCGCCAGTCGATTCTGATAGTCATGAGAGACGACTTCTTCCGCCTCCAATATCGAGAATATTCCCGATATTGGAGGCGGAAGAAGTCGTCGTACATGGCATTTCTGACAGCAAAATAATAGTTTTTCATAAACAGCGCAGAAAAATCCAGCTCGGATTTGAAGTATTTCCCGGTTTCTGCATTAAGCTTAGCCCGAGAAGCTGTCGGGGATGAAATTGGTTTTATTTACCCCAACCCCTTCAGTTTTTATTGGCTTTGGGGAGCAGTATGAGAACTTCAAACAAGTGCTTTATTGGGCGCTCAACCTCACGCATTTACGTGGCATTACAGGAACGTACTATATTTTACTTGGACGGAAAAGTAAGATCTACACACATATTATTTCGCTTACTGTAGAACATGTTGGTCACCTACTTATTTTGTTCCACTTGTTTAGTTGTTAATTAGTAGGAAATTAATTAAAAAGGAGCGAAAATTGCGGCATCTAAAGTGGCTGTGAAAACAGGATATTATAATAATGAAATTTAATGGGACTTAATCGCGCTGAAAACTTAATTTTTATTTCGACGTTTTGATCAAGTTACATTGATCGTGGTCACGAAAAGACTGAAGTAGTGGTTGAAAAAATATGTAAAGAAATGACAAAAATTGAAAAAATACATACGCGTAGAATTTATTGGTGCTCTCTGTTCTACGGGTGTATTTCCGTAGCACGGGTAGAGTCAGAAGGGTTCTGTTCTACGGGTGTATTTCCGAAGCACGGGTAGAGTCAGAAGGGTTCTGTTCTACGGGTGTGTTTTCGAAGCACGGGTAGAGTCAGAAGGGTTCTGTTCTACGGGTGTATTTCCGAAGCACGGGTAGAGTCAGAAGGGTTCTGTTCTACGGGTGTATTTCCGAAGCACGGGTAGAGTCTGAAGGGTTCTTGGACTCGAGTTTGAGTCAAACTCAAAGCATACATTTAGGTAACAAATTTTATTGATTTGGTTTATTTATGTTTTAAGTTCTTCTCCTTGTTCATGAGATGTTAAATTTTGACTTGTAAAAGTGCTATTATTTCGCCTATTTCCAATAAAACATACTTAAAGTTTAACTTACTCTAACAAATGTTCTGAGCTGGTGCACTGCGGTCGGACGTAGTGTCGATCTCCGTTCAGCCGACAAGAAGCGAGGTGCCTTTAGCTGCCTTTTATTTTGGTCACTATTGATTTTAACGTCAAGGGATTAGGGCTTGGGAAAAGCTAGGATAGAAATAGGTCACGTATTTATTAAGGTTATAGCTATTATTACACACTTAAACATATACCCCGAGAAAAGTTTGAGAAAGTTCGTTCACGCCGATAGACATTTACAAAGTCCTGGTGACTACCATTAAATTTATTTATGTGTACTGTGATTGTAAGTTATGTATAGATATTAGCAAAAAAAAACGCTTCAATATGCTGTGTCTGTCTTTTCGAGTATTGCAACTCAGTAGTAGAGTCATTGAACCCATTTGCAAAATTAGCAAAATTGACGGTCTTCCCTTTTCCACTCTTTGCTTACTTAGCCAACCTAGCTGCCTGCTCCAGGCTTCTGAAAGTAGAGTAAAATGATTTATCAGATGAGTGAGCTCTCTACCTCAGCATTAAAGTATTGTTGCTTGTATATTATGATTAGTGATCACTCAGGCTCTCAAGACTCCCACACACACACACACACACACAGCCAGCACTTCGCCAACTCACATCCTTGCGTACATTACTTTGGCTTTCATTTCCGTTTAATTTCCGTTGCTTTGTTTTGGAAAATAAATTAATGTTCTCTTTGAATTACAAGACACGTGGCAACATTATAAAGGCATGAGTTAACTACATTAACTTACATGTATAAGTTCTTAGTATAAGTAATTAGTAGTATTAGTAGATCATTCACGACATAAATATAGATATATATATATATATATTATATTTGTGTTGTCTTTTGTGTTTACAAATAAGTGGCTTTTAATGGTACATTATAACAATTTTAAGTGCAATGGTTTTATTACCCGACTACGGCAAAGCAAGGGAAGGGTAATGAGTTTTACAGTCTATGTATGTATGAATGCTTCACCATAGTGTCACCCTTATTGGTCCGATTTTGACAAGCGAGGTGTCAATCGATTCGTCTTCAGGTATTGAGTGTCATAGGCTATTGTTTTACTCAACTACGGCGAATCAAAGGAAAGACAATGTGTTCAAACTAATAAATATTTATATAATACTAATAATAATTTCTTAGGGACGACTGCTTTCGTATGCGAAGTTTTATGAGAATCGGTTAAGTATAAGAAGCTGTAAAATCTTTAAAATTCGCAAGATTTGAAGGAAATGTGTATAATCTCACTCACTATTTTTAATAGACCGGATTCAAAGTGGTTCACTTCAATACCTTTGCTGAGCTGTGCCATCAAAGTACTTAATCTACAAGCCAGCGCATGCAGATTAAAATTCCATACATGAAATAAAGTGCCTTATTCACACATGTGTAGAATTACAGAGTACATTAAATTTAAACTGGCTTAATATTCGATGTAAATTCATTCTTAGTAGAGTAATTTTTACTCGCTCATTCTTTGGAGATTTACTCTTTGGGCTTTATGTACACTGTATTGTATTTATATATTGATCTTTCGACACATTAAATGAAAGAAAGAAAGAAAGAAAATACATTTATTCAACACACACAAAAATAACAGATACAAATAATTAGAATAATTAAGTAGGTACAATAGAAAAGGAAAACAAAGAAAATTGAAAGGGAAGGTAAGGTAAAGTAGGTAGCTGCTCCTATACATGTCAATTAGTAGTTAATCTTATCAGTCTTAAAATACTAATAATCGAAAATTAATTCAGATATTTTCTGCAATAGCATCGTTAATGTGTATAACTAATAAGACAATATCATAAAGAGCATCGTTAATGTGTATAACTAATAAGACAATATCATAAAGAGCATCGTTAATGTGTATAACTAATAAGACAATATCATAAAGAGCATCGTTAATGAGTATAACTAATAAGACAATATCATAAAGAGCATCGTTAATGAGTATAACTAATAAGACAATATAATAAAGAGCATCGTTAATGTGTATAACTAATAAGACAATATCATAAAGAGCATCGTTAATGTGTATAACTAATAAGACAATATCATAAAGAGCATCGTTAATGAGTATAACTAATAAGACAATATAATAAAGAGGAAACATTTGATTGTTTGTATATTTGTTTGTAATGGATAAACTCAAAAAATAATATAACAATAAAACAAATTGTTCACGAGAAAGCTACATTATCAGCGAGTAACAAAGGCAAATACTTATTTTTCAAAAAATTGCGATCCCTACGAAAATTGCAATAATGTAACCCAAGGTATCAAAAATACAGAACGGAATGTCATGTTGCCATGGAACCGAAATAATAATGACATGTTGCCATGGAAACAAAATAAAAACAAGTCTGTCCGTAATAATGCAGTTGTCTATGGTCAACAAGACATAAGTTCAAAAACTAAAACCCGACTACGGTCAGGTAAAAAATGATACTCTTGCGATGAAGACGAATCGTTTGACACCTCGCTTGTCAAACTCGGACCGATAGGGGCGAAGCTAAGGTGGAACATCCACGTATATACATTCATAAATACATACATACATACATACGTTTGACACCTCGCTTGTCACACTCGGACCGATAGGGGCGAAGCTAAGGTGGAACATCCACGTATATACATTCATAAATACATACATACATACATACGTTTGACACCTCGCTTGTCAAACTCGGACCGATAGGGGCGAAGCTAAGGTGGAACATCCACGTATATACATTCATAAATACATACATACATACATACGTTTGACACCTCGCTTGTCAAACTCGGACCGATAGGGGCGAAGCTAAGGTGGAACATCCACGTATATACATTCATAAATACATACATACATACATACGTTTGACACCTCGCTTGTCAAACTCGGACCGATAGGGGCGAAGCTAAGGTGGAACATCCACGTATATACATTCATAAATACATACATACATACATACGTTTGACACCTCGCTTGTCAAACTCGGACCGATAGGGGCGAAGCTAAGGTGGAACATCCACGTATATACATTCATAAATACATACATACATACATACGTTTGACACCTCGCTTGTCAAACTCGGACCGATAGGGGCGAAGCTAAGGTGGAACATCCACGTATATACATTCATAAATACATACATACATAAACTGTTAACTTCATTACCCTTCCCTTGCTTCGCCGTAGTCGGGTAAAAATACCAATATCGTTGCTGGCAAATATTTTGAATTACTCTTACAGGCGTATTTTTTGTAGAAGTTACGACGGGTATAAAAATGCTAAAGTTTTGAATACATCATTATAGTGATTATTGTGCTGCTAGTAACTGTATGTATATGTTCAACTAGTTACTCGCCCCGACTTCGCACGTGTAGCGCTCACACCGCGGCATTTTTCTTACTTTTACGAGTAGCATTTAAACACTCATCCTAATGACTAAAAAAAACGCGTTAACGCGTAATTCAATTTTTTTGGCAGCAACGATCGTGGTGTTTGTTTAAACATAGACAACTGCATTATTACTCACGTAATTGACATATTTATTTGTTCATTTCCACGGCAACGTGTCATTATTATTTCGTTTCCATAGCAACTACATTCCGTTCTGTATATTGTATACGTTGGGTTACATTATTGCAATTATCGTCGAGATCTCTAATTTTTTGAACAAGCACTAATTAAAAAAATATATAACCCCCTCACCATTAGAGCTAAGAACCATCTCGTTTACCTCAGCTTTGTAATATGAAAAACCGCAGCTAAATTGGTCCATTCATTTGGAAAATACGATTCACACCACCTTTTTCTCGACTCTCTCCTTCCCCCCATAAAGCTAAGAACCATCTCGATCACATCAGTTTTCAAATATTAAAAACCGCATCAAAATTGGTCTATTCGTTTAGGAGCTAGGATGCTACAGCCAGACACACCCTCACACCCTCACACACACACACACACACACACACACACACACACACCCACACACACACCCACGCACGCACGCAGTGATACACACCCTAAACTTATAACACCCGTCTCCTTGTCTGGGGGTTAAAAATAATCATTTACATATAATAAAAATTTTCCTCTTTGTAATATCAGTGTAGATGTACGAGTAGATAAGTATTTGAACCTCAAAATTCTAATGGAGTAACTAATTAGTACCAAATAAATTATCATGACCTTCATTCTTCGAGCAAACAACAATCTCCGTTTAAAAGTTGGTTGAGTGGTCGTAGCCTGTATTTTAAAATAGCTTAAAAGCTAAAAAAACACGCCTGCCCTGCCAAAAATGAATTTATGCCAATAAATTATATACTATTGAAATGTGCATATCAAGGCCTTTAATTTGATACCCATATTGTAAAATTCGAAGTATTTTTTTTTGCTTTTGAAAATGGAGCCATACTTCGCCATATTGCTTCTTTTTTTTTTTCGAAAATAGATGTATCCTTTGTTACTCGGGGGAATGTAAGGATTCTAACCATACCACATACGTCTAAATCTGTTCAGGCATTTCAAAGTTACAATATAACTTATACTTTTTTTTTTCAAAAAATATGTATCCTTTGTTACTCGGGGGGATGTAAGGATTCTAACCATACCACATACGTCTAAATCTGTTCAGGCATTTCAAAGTTACAATATAACTTATACTTTTTTTTTTTCAAAAAAGATGTATCCTTTGTTACTCGGGGGGATGTAAGGATTCTAACCATACCCCATACGTCTAAATCTGTTCAGGCATTTCAAAGTTACAATATAACTTATACTTTTTTTTTTTCGAAAAAAGATGTATCCTTTGTTACTCGGGGGGATGTAAGGATTCTAACCATACCACATACGTCTAAATCTGTTCAGGCATTTCAAAGTTACAATATAACTTATACTTTTTTTTTTTCGAAAAAAGATGTATCGTTTGTTACTCGGGGGGATGTAAGGATTCTAACCATACCACATACGTCTAAATCTATTCAGGCATTTCAAAGTTACAATATAACTTATACTTTTTTTTTTTCGAAAAAAGATGTATCCTTTGTTACTCGGGGGGATGTAAGGATTCTAACCATACCACATACGTCTAAATCTGTTCAGGCATTTCAAAGTTACAATATAACTTATACTTTTTTTTTTTCGAAAAAAGATGTATCCTTTGTTACTCGGGGGGATGTAAGGATTCTAACCATACCACATACGTCTAAATCTGTTCAGGCATTTCAAAGTTACAATATAACTTATACTTTTTTTAACTATTACTTTTTTGGGCAGTCGTGTAAACAAACACGAACATTGGTCACGTGGCATACATACGCGTCGCTGTTATTAAAGTCGATTGCAAACGCTGAAAAATTACGAAGGAATAGACAACATTTAAAAACCTTGGCTAAAACCAATCGTCCAACTTAATTACATAAACACTTAACTCCAATCTCACTTCATTCGCCTCCTACCGGGTGAGTTAACTCCAATTTCCTGGCTTTGTCCGCAATCGCAGCAATTAATCTGTAGTTATGCAGAGACGTGCTGCAATAAAACGAGACCTCCTTGTTTTTTTGTTTGTTGGCTAGATAGAGCTGACTTCCATTAACTAGCGAACTGTAGGTACCTAACGCGCTACAAAACTTTAAGTAGATGGTTAGTGTTAGAACGTTGTTTAACGTTATGGTATAAAATTTATTAGAACAGTTTTGATAGATATTTTAAATAACTGTATTTTTTTCTTCAGATGTTATTTGTTGAGTTTGAAGATTTTCTTATTGTTATAATTTTCTAACTGTTTGTAATTTTCCGGAATGATGGGTTACCTCCTGATTCTCTAGTTAATGTAGTAAATGGCCCAATCTGTACTTAGAATAAAAGAGTAAGTTACTAAAATCTGTGCAAAGAAGATTAGTAAAGTAAAATTATTATGAAAATACAAAAAACCCGACCGCAAACTAAATTATTGACTACGAGCTGACCGCCCGCAAAAATAATAACACTAATATTATAAAGGTGAAAGTTTGTAAGAATTTAAGGGTGTGTGTGTATGTTTGTTACTTCTTCTCGCTTAAACGGCTGAACGGGTTAGGATGAAATTTGGTATGGAGGTAGCGCATACCCATAGGCTACTTTGTGTCCCAAAAAAATGCACAGTTCGCGAAGAGGAACGCGGGTGAAATCGTTAATTTATATAAAATAATCATAAATGCACAGTTCGCGAAGAGGAACGCGGGTGAAATCGTTAATTTATATAAAATAATCATAAATGCACAGTTCGCGAAGAGGAACGCGGGTGAAATCGTTAATTTATATAAAATAATCATAAATGCACAGTTAGCGTAGAGGAACGCGGGTGAAATCGTTAATTTATATAAAAGAATCATAAATTTATATAAAATTAATGTTTTTTTTTTACTTACATATTTTACTTCACTTTAATAGTTGCAACTGCAACATTGGACTATAGTATTTACATTAACTTGTATAATCTAAAATTGAAAATTTTGTAAGAAGCTTCAAAGAAAATTGCTACTGTTTATTTATAAGAATTGTATATTTGTGAAATCATCTTTTAAAGACCATCATTTTGTTACCTCATTCGATAGGCTTTGGTAATTGTTTGTTCCGTGGGAAATACTATATGGCAGCTGTAATCCACCATATTAGTTTTTTTGACACGTCATATACCCTACTAGATTTCCCGCCCGCGACTTCGTCCGCGCGGACTACTGTTTATCGCGAAAAAAACATCCTATGTTCTTCTAGGATATTAAAAACCAATGAAAAAGTAGGTATAACACCAATGCTCTTGATGTTTTTTTGACATATTAGTTATCTCGTTTCTATGGCAACCGTTTCTTACAGCGAGTAATCAACATTTTTCCAGTAGCAACTTGTAATTTTCCGGGATAAAAAGTATCTTATGTTTTATTCCAGAGAATAAGCTATCTCCATTACAAATTTCATCAAAATCGGTCCAGCCGATATCGCGTGAAAGCTCCCCAAACAAACAAACAAACAAACAAACAGACAACGTTTCACTTTTATATATTGGTCATTTAACAAAATCCATCAAGCTGTTCAGGCTGTAGGACGCGCCTAAGAAACGTACAAACAAACAAACATACATACAACCCAAACACATAACCCTCCGTGCAGTAGGGTAAAAAAAGGTGTCAAGGACTTAATATGAGCTATTGAACATTTTTTTTTTAAATAGTGTCTGTCTGTATGTTTGTTCGCGCATTACGTTAAAACTACGGAACAATTGAAATGCGGCTTTTAGTGTTGTTTTGCCTTAAAATCTGGTGCAGGTACTTTCTTTCTGGTTTTGTATCTCAATCTGACGAGTAGAAGCTGAGCAATCGATACAACACTTTCTGGTTTTGTATATCAATCTGACGAGTAGAAGCTGAGCAATCGATACAACACTTTCTGGTTTTGTATCTCAATCTGACGAGTAGAAGCTGAGCAATCGATACAACACTTTCTGGTTTTGTATCTCAATCTGACGAGTAGAAGCTGAGCAATCGATACAACACTTTCTGGTTTTGTATCTCAATCTGACGAGTAGAAGCTGAGCAATCGATACAACACTTTCTGGTTTTGTATCTCAATCTGACGAGTAGAAGCTAAGCAATCGATACAACACTATTTGAGTGCAGAATGAATTTTAATCTAAATTGATATATTGGTACTTTAGGTCATGGAATAAGAAAGGACACTTTTAACCCAAATAAATTACTACGCGGGCAAAGCCGCGGGCACTACTAATAGTATTTGAATAGCAGATAGAAGACAAACCCAGATTTTCCAAGCACATAGTGAGTTTCGTTGTACCAAAGAATAACTATATATTGCTAGCTGCGCCCCGCAGCTTCACCCGCGTGCATACTTTGGGTAGCAAAGTACCCCTTCAGCAATTAAATTTCAAAAAATCCTCCTCTTTGCACCCTTAGTCCTGTCACTTTGACTGTTTGACCACTATAAGACAACAGCTTACAATAGCTTGCACTTTTACCATTTTATCTACAATTATGTCGTAAAACCCAGATTATAAACTAGCTTAAAACCTAAAAATATACGTGAATCGGAAAACCATTACTCTTTTTTTTATAGGCAGTCATGTAAAAATGGTGGCATAATAACAAGCATAATAACATAATATGGCATAATAACATAATTCGCAAGGCACGTCTCTAATAAAAAAAAACATTATAGCACTTTCCCATAACAGCACCGGTTTGGCTCCGTACAATGAGGGTTTTCGCCATTTGTTATCTGTGGTGGTGCGTGTTAGACCGTATGCGCGCGAATTCATTGTGGACTGGATTTTGGCGCCATAATTTACTTTACATTAGTAACTATTTAATGTGATTTTGTTGATATAAAGTTTTATCCTGATTAAAAATGTCCGACGGCAGTGTTAGTGAGGAGAATTTGACTCCACCTGACATCGCGGAAACAGCAACGAACATGACGAACGAGCTTTTACCAGCAAAATCAAGAAAATATATCGTCAATATATTTTTTCACTAGAAGTAAGTTTAAGGGTTCATGAAGGGTTGAAATATGATGTTTCATTATTCCTTGTTATATTATATAGTGCAGTAGATATTCAATACCCTTGTGGCCGGAGCCCCCCCGAGGGTGTTTATCAGCTCAAAGGGACTCCTAGCTCACAATATTAAGTAACAGGTGTAGAGGAAACTTCGTAGTGTGAGCCATCCTTTTGGCTATGGGTAGTAGATTTATCTCATATGGAAGATAATAGGCTCACAGCTGACATAACTTTGAGGTACACTTCTTCGAACCCACAGTTTTGGTACTATGGTATTTCCAATTAAAGTAATTTCATCATCAGGAATCGGCGTGAGGTAATAATAAAAACATAGTACTATATATAATAATAATTGTGCAGGTGCACAATTATTATTATATAATTACGAAATCTTGTTTTACAAAATCGCAACTCCTCACCATAGAGTTGGGCCGATGCCTCCATGACAATCTAGGAATGACAGGTTATTTGAATTTAGAATTAATAATGACAAACTATCAAATGGGTATGATTATGAAAGAATTAAGAATTTATGAAAGAGGTTTCACATCGTCACACCCTTAAGTAATATTTTCCAGCTGTTAACACTAAGTTAATTGGGCAAAAATGTGCAATTAACTAATTGCATGTTAACAAGCTTTTGACTTTAGCTCAGTGGCGCGCATTAGGATTGTCCAGCAATGGACTAATGCAGGATGTTGATGATGATTGATGAAGCCATCAATTATTATCAACATGTGAAAAAGCTTTCCAGAAAACCAAAATCACTTCAATTGACTTTTATTTGGTTATTCTACATTTGCGTTAACAGGCTGTAATATGACATTGTCAGCAACCCAAAGTGCGTTCGACAAGAGATTAACTGGCTGTTGTTTTTTTTTCGTTAATTTGCGTTCCAGGAATCGGCTGTTAATGAGCGAAAACGTCAAACAACTAACAGCCAACAGCCTTTCTTTTTCTTTTGAATTCATTTCGCGGTAATCTATACTGCTAATATAAAATAATTACACTTTTTTTTGTTTGTACATATAGCTGTACCTATATGTAACTTAAATAACGTTTACAAACCTAGCTCAGGTTGCCAAAGGCTTACACTCAACAATCCTAATGCGCGCCACTGAGCTAAAGTCAAAAGCTTGTTAACATGCAATTAGTTAATTGCACATTTTTGCCCAATTAACTTAGTGTTAACAGCTGGAAAATATTACTTAAGGGTGTGACGATGTGAAACCTCTTTCATAAATTCTTAATTCTTTCATAATCATACCCATTTGATAGTTTGTCATTATTAATTCTAAATTCAAATAACCTGTCATTCCTAGATTGTCATGGAGGCATCGGCCCAACTCTATGGTGAGGAGTTGCGATTTTGTAAAACAAGATTTCGTAATTATATAATAATAATTGTGCACCTGCACAATTATTATTATATATAGTACTATGTTTTTATTATTACCTCACGCCGATTCCTGATGATGAAATTACTTTAATTGGAAATACCATAGTACCAAAACTGTGGGTTCGAAGAAGTGTACCTCAAAGTTATGTCAGCTGTGAGCCTATTATCTTCCATATGAGATAAATCTACTACCCATAGCCAAAAGGATGGCTCACACTACGAAGTTTCCTCTACACCTGTTACTTAATATTGTGAGCTAGGAGTCCCTTTGAGCTGATAAACACCCTCGGGGGGGCTCCGGCCACAAGGGTATTGAATATCTACTGCACTATATAATATAACAAGGAATAATGAAACATCATATTTCAACCCTTCATGAACCCTTAAACTTACTTCTAGTGAAAAAATATATTGACGATATATTTTCTTGATTTTGCTGGTAAAAGCTCGTTCGTCATGTTCGTTGCTGTTTCCGCGATGTCAGGTGGAGTCAAATTCTCCTCACTAACACTGCCGTCGGACATTTTTAATCAGGATAAAACTTTATATCAACAAAATCACATTAAATAGTTACTAATGTAAAGTAAATTATGGCGCCAAAATCCAGTCCACAATGAATTCGCGCGCATACGGTCTAACACGCACCACCACAGATAACAAATGGCGAAAACCCTCATTGTACGGAGCCAAACCGGTGCTGTTATGGGAAAGTGCTATAATGTTTTTTTTTATTAGAGACGTGCCTTGCGAATTATGTTATTATGCCATATTATGTTATTATGCTTGTTATTATGCCACCATTTTTACATGACTGCCTATAAAAAAAAGAGTAATGGTTTTCCGATTCACGTATATTTTTAGGTTTTAAGCTAGTTTATAATCTGGGTTTTACGACATAATTGTAGATAAAATGGTAAAAGTGCAAGCTATTGTAAGCTGTTGTCTTATAGTGGTCAAACAGTCAAAGTGACAGGACTAAGGGTGCAAAGAGGAGGATTTTTTGAAATTTAATTGCTGAAGGGGTACTTTGCTACCCAAAGTATGCACGCGGGTGAAGCTGCGGGGCGCAGCTAGCAATATATAGTTATTCTTTGGTACAACGAAACTCACTATGTGCTTGGAAAATCTGGGTTTGTCTTCTATCTGCTATTCAAATACTATTAGTAGTGCCCGCGGCTTTGCCCGCGTAGTAATTTATTTGGGTTAAAAGTGTCCTTTCTTATTCCATGACCTAAAGTACCAATATATCAATTTAGATTAAAATTCATTCTGCACTCAAATAGTGTTGTATCGATTGCTTAGCTTCTACTCGTCAGATTGAGATACAAAACCAGAAAGTGTTGTATCGATTGCTCAGCTTCTACTCGTCAGATTGAGATACAAAACTGCTTCTTTATTAATGTCCGGAATGGTTAATAGAACTATAAATTGATAAATTGATTTGCACTTGATACTTGTATCACGATAATTTTGTTGAGTTTTTGATATTTGTTTATGATTTGTAGCGGAGCTGTTGCCGTCGTAATTCGGAAACATGTAAGGATCCGGAAGTGCGGGGGGGGGGGAGGGATGTTCTTAAGCGAACCTCTACTAACTCATTCATTAAAAGCGGGAGAATATAAAAAAATGGATGTTAATGAATTGCTTTAACAACTGTTGACCGCTAACCACAGAGTACTAGAAAGCTTGTGCGCCTTACTGAGATATTCTGCATCTAGAGAATCAGAAACTAAGTACATACTTATAATACATTCAAAGATTGCAGTAACTGAATATTAATTTATTACTATAATTTTTCATTAATATGCGCGAGATAGGATCCATGTTTTCTAAAAAACATGAATAAAATAGGCATTAGTTAATAAAAGTAGGTACAACGTTAAAAAACTACACATTTATCAAAATTCTTTCTTGATATTTATAATACTAGCTGCGCCCGTCGCTTTGCCCGCGTGGACAAAACTTAAAATAATGTTTCTTTGCCACCACGTGAACGGAATTTCATAAAATACTTCCTGTGCGCCTCTAGGGGGTAGTTTTAGAATATTTCATCCATTCAAATCTTTAGGTCCACTGGTTTAGGCTGTGCGCAGACTGTAAGTCAGTCCGTCAATGTCACGGTACTATTAGTTTATATAGAACTAGCTGTGCCTGTGGTTTCACCCGCGTGGATTATGACGATGATAATGGTGAAACGTAGCCTATGTGTTAATCCAGGATATAGTCTACCATGGTACCAAATTTCATCCAAATCTGTTCAGCCGTTTGAGCGTGAAGAAGTAACAAACATAAACACACTTCGAAAGACAGATGGCGCTAATGGATTTTTATGCATTTTATGACGTTTTGTAAGGACTTTCAGTTCTAATGTATGGAGTTCTGCATCGCGCATACGAAGTTTTCCGCTCGATAAGAGAGTATTCATTTTTAAAACTCTAAGCATTGATTGGCAAGTTTACGACAGTAGCTACGATTCCCTGATTTATAATATTAGTGTGAAGTGTGATAGGTTTAAGACCCTATCACACTTTCTACGACAGTAGCTACACTTCTCTGATTTATAATATTAGTGTGAAGTGTGATAGGTTTAAGACCCTATCACACTTTCTACGACAGTAGCTACACTTCTCTGATTTATAATATTAGTGTGAAGTGTGATAGGTTTAAGACCCTATCACACTTTCTACGACAGTAGCTACACTTCTCTGATTTATAATATTAGTGTGAAGTGTGATAGGTTTAAGACCCTATCACACTTTCTACGACAGTAGCTACACTTCTCTGATTTATAATATTAGTGTGAAGTGTGATAGGTTTAAGACCCTATCACACTTTCTACGACAGTAGCTACACTTCTCTGATTTATAATATTAGTGTGAAGTGTGATAGGTTTAAGACCCTATCACACTTTCTACGACAGTAGCTACGATTCCCAGATTTATAATATTAGTGTGAAGTGTGATAGGTTTAAGACCCTATCACACTTTCTACGACAGTAGCTACGATTCCCTGATTTATAATATTAGTGTGAAGTGTGATAGGTTTAAGACCCTATCACACTTTCTACGACAGTAGCTACACTTCTCTGATTTATAATATTAGTGTGAAGTGTGATAGGTTTAAGACCCTATCACACTTTCTACGACAGTAGCTACACTTCTCTGATTTATAATATTAGTGTGAAGTGTGATAGGTTTAAGACCACCCTATCACACTTTCTACGACAGTAGCTACACTTCTCTGATTTATAATATTAGTGTGAAGTGTGATAGGTTTAAGACCCTATCACACTTTCTACGACAGTAGCTACACTTCTCTGATTTATAATATTAGTGTGAAGTGTGATAGGTTTAAGACCCTATCACACTTTCTACGACAGTAGCTACACTTCTCTGATTTATAATATTAGTGTGAAGTGTGATAGGTTTAAGACCCTATCACACTTTCTACGACAGTAGCTACGATTCCCAGATTTATAATATTAGTGTGAAGTGTGATAGGTTTAAGACCCTATCACACTTTCTACGACAGTAGCTACGATTCCCTGATTTATAATATTAGTGTGAAGTGTGATAGGTTTAAGACCCTATCACACTTTCTACGACAGTAGCTACACTTCTCTGATTTATAATATTAGTGTGAAGTGTGATAGGTTTAAGACCCTATCACACTTTCTACGACAGTAGCTACACTTCTCTGATTTATAATATTAGTGTGAAGTGTGATAGGTTTAAGACCACCCTATCACACTTTCTACGACAGTTATTTGCAAACAAAACGAACACGCATAGGCACTATTCCGCATTAAAAACATCACAATACACAGAGGTTAACTGGAAGGTAACGCTTGCTAACAATAAGTTCGCCTATGTATTCGTACCTATCTTTTGTGTACAATAAAGAATATTCTATCTATGTAACACGCGTGAGCGTGATCACAATGATCACGACTTGCCTTCAACCAGAAAATGGCATGTCTCACATGTCTGTCTGACAATGACAACAAGAATGTCAAAATTTCGCAAAAGCAACCTGATTGATGTTATATTGATGTATCTTGACATCCGTAATCACGTTTTCAGCTAAACTTGTTTAGCTAATCAAAATTACTACTGATTTAAATGAAACATGATGCAAGCAGCTTTAAGAATAAATACGAATAAATTTGTTTCTTTCAGAGCAACCTTACTCTTACACATCAACGCTTTTTTTTTAACTAGTACTTACAAATCAGTCGAAAAAATAATAAGCATACACAGTCAGAAAAATATTGTTTAATGTTCGATGTTTACACAAAATTATTTCACGTCACATAGCTCAGAACGAAATTGAAACTAGGAATATGTAATATTATTGAGCCAACATTATGAATATTGAGTTATTTACATACATTTCCCTTATTATCTAGTAGAAACATTTAGATAATAAACTTTGGTAACTATTAACGAAAGAGAAAACAAGAGAAAATATATGACAACTAACAAGTTGTTATTGTTACAGATACTCCACGAAGCAATTCTAATAGCAAACAGCAACACACATCTGAAATGATGTGTACCCACACAGTATACTGTATCTCCGACCCACTTCTGAACAAACGCTTCGTAACGGAATCTCCATACAATATGCTAACAAACACAAACTTGTGTAACTTTGCTGTTCTACGTCGTAGACGTCTGTAGCAGGTGGCTACGGCTGTAGCGGCTACGCTTTAGACATTTCGTAGACACGAGCTATGGATATTGCATACCGTTACAATTTAGTAGATTTGATTTGAATAACGCGATGTTCTGTTTACGATAGCGCTATATACATAATTCAGAAGCAAATTGATTGATTTTAACTTTTTAAATCAATATAGGATGGACGTTTTTGCATCCATTATTCTATTTAGGAATCAAAAACCAAGCGGCGCTTGCCTGGAATCGCTTTCCGCCCTCTCAGGAAATTCCGATCCAAACAACGTTCTGCACACAAAATTTGCTGAAAATAACTTTGGACAACAGACATTTTACACCAAAAAGCTATCCGAAGTTGCGAAACACCTAGTTAGCAAGAATTAAGTGTAATTTTCACCGTTGCCAGCCCATGAATGCGGGGAAACCTCTACAAACATCCTCGTTGGCATCGTTTGGAATGCCATCAACGGAATACAAAAACCTCTGGAAAATTTACCGTAAGGAACAAATATAAGCGCAGAATCAGCTCAACGTGGAGTGAACAGGCTGGGTCATGAATATTCATATTCGAAAGCAAAGTGGCGCCAACGCCCCTCTGACAGCCGAGCCACAGAATGGAGATGGGCATTTGCTAGTAGGTCGTTAGAGGATAGATAATCAAAGTTCATTAGGGTCATTTGGCAAAGTTTTCGTGGCCGTTGGGCCAGTTGACGAGACAGTACTGGTCGAATTTAACACACATGTTTTTGCTTTAACTATTAATTAAGAAAAAACCGCATATCTTGCCTTACGAAACCAATTAACAGACAAAATATTACGAAGACTGCTCAAAAATTATGTTGAGAATAGCAACATAGTCAAAAAAACTATTGTGACAGATTTAAGAGTCAAAAATGTTTAGTACATGATTTAACATGTTACAACTTGTACGCTTCAGCTAAACATGTTACAACTTGTACGCTTCAGCTAAAAGAAAACATTATTGAAAACTAAATATATTTTATCGGACCAATAAACTTAGCAGTGACACATTATAATTTACAAAAAAAACAATACTTGTATGTACTTGTATGTACCAGCTTATCCCAAGACAAAAACCAATTAAGTGGCTTCCCTTACGAAGCCAAATCTCTTTAATAGAAAGGAGAATTTTAAGTAGATAATTACACGGGAAAAATTGGTTTTAGCCAAAACGTCGATGTTTCTTGTTTGCGGTGAACCCCCAGATAAAGTTTACGGTAAGGATTTGTTTTTGTTTGCGCAAAAACACTCACACTTTATGATAATGCTTAAGAATGTTTTAACAACTTTTAGGGGGATTTAAAGTATGAAAAAGTGGTGTCATACTTCCAAGCAGAGACATGAATTTGTACCTACTCCAAATTAGACTCAAATAGCGCCCTTTTTTTTGTCCTACCAGAAGCAAATTTTTTACCCATTAGGACTCAAATATCCAGCAATTTTCATAGTCTCTGCCAGGAAGGACGACTTCCTGACAGGGTCTATAGTTTTTACGAACTTGTGAATGAAAATTTTGATGATTCTCTTCAAAATATAGGGAGGAGCTCCATTGGTCATTTTTGTAGTTAGATGTTTCTATACTTGGACGTTTTTTCGATTGGGCGTTTTGATATTTGGACATTTTTAAGGTCTTGGTCATTTTAAGGTCTTGGTCATTAGTCGTGTGAATCTATATTTCTTGTGTTCATGGTTTTGTGTAACTTACGCGTTTATTGATAATTTTTCTGGTATTTAAAGGTTGAAAATAGTAATGTCCTAACATTATTGGTCTTATATTTCACTTGTATTCATCATAAATTAAAATATTTTCTTCGTTAGAAAAACTTGAACAAAAAAGTGAAGTGACGTATTTGTTATTGTGAAAATAATTCGATAATTTTTTAATATTAAGCTGTTATCGATAATAATGAATTATTATCGATAACAGCTTAATATTAAAAAATTATCGAATTATTTTCACAATAACAAATACGTCACTTCACTTTTTTGTTCAAGTTTTTCTAACGAAGAAAATATTTTAATTTATGATGAATACAAGTGAAATATAAGACCAATAATGTTAGGACATTACTATTTTCAACCTTTAAATACCAGAAAAATTATCAATAAACGCGTAAGTTACACAAAACCATGAACACAAGAAATATAGATTCACACGACTAATGACCAAGACCTTAAAATGACCAAGACCTTAAAAATGTCCAAATATCAAAACGCCCAATCGAAAAAACGTCCAAGTATAGAAACATCTAACTACAAAAATGACCAATGGAGCTCCTCCCTATATTTTGAAGAGAATCATCAAAATTTTCATTCACAAGTTCGTAAAAACTATAGACCCTGTCAGGAAGTCGTCCTTCCTGGCAGAGACTATGAAAATTGCTGGATATTTGAGTCCTAATGGGTAAAAAATTTGCTTCTGGTAGGACAAAAAAAAGGGCGCTATTTGAGTCTAATTTGGAGTAGGTACAAATTCATGTCTCTGCTTGGAAGTATGACACCACTTTTTCATACTTTAAATCCCCCTAAAAGTTGTTAAAACATTCTTAAGCATTATCATAAAGTGTGAGTGTTTTTGCGCAAACAAAAACAAATCCTTACCGTAAACTTTATCTGGGGGTTCACCGCAAACAAGAAACATCGACGTTTTGGCTAAAACCAATTTTTCCCGTGTAATTATCTACTTAAAATTCTCCTTTCTATTAAAGAGATTTGGCTTCGTAAGGGAAGCCACTTAATTGGTTTTTGTCTTGGGATAAGCTGGTACATACAAGTACATACAAGTATTGTTTTTTTTGTAAATTATAATGTGTCACTGCTAAGTTTATTGGTCCGATAAAATATATTTAGTTTTCAATAATGTTTTCTTTTAGCTGAAGCGTACAAGTTGTAACATGTTTAGCTGAAGCGTACAAGTTGTAACATGTTAAATCATGTACTAAACATTTTTGACTCTTAAATCTGTCACAATAGTTTTTTTGACTATGTTGCTATTCTCAACATAATTTTTGAGCAGTCTTCGTAATATTTTGTCTGTTAATTGGTTTCGTAAGGCAAGATATGCGGTTTTTTCTTAATTAATAGTTAAAGCAAAAACATGTGTGTTAAATTCGACCAGTACTGTCTCGTCAACTGGCCCAACGGCCACGAAAACTTTGCCAAATGACCCTAATGAACTTTGATTATCTATCCTCTAACGACCTACTAGCAAATGCCCATCTCCATTCTGTGGCTCGGCTGTCAGAGGGGCGTTGGCGCCACTTTGCTTTCGAATATGAATATTCATGACCCAGCCTGTTCACTCCACGTTGAGCTGATTCTGCGCTTATATTTGTTCCTTACGGTAAATTTTCCAGAGGTTTTTGTATTCCGTTGATGGCATTCCAAACGATGCCAACGAGGATGTTTGTAGAGGTTTCCCCGCATTCATGGGCTGGCAACGGTGAAAATTACACTTAATTCTTGCTAACTAGGTGTTTCGCAACTTCGGATAGCTTTTTGGTGTAAAATGTCTGTTGTCCAAAGTTATTTTCAGCAAATTTTGTGTGCAGAACGTTGTTTGGATCGGAATTTCCTGAGAGGGCGGAAAGCGATTCCAGGCAAGCGCCGCTTGGTTTTTGATTCCTAAATAGAATAATGGATGCAAAAACGTCCATCCTATATTGATTTAAAAAGTTAAAATCAATCAATTTGCTTCTGAATTATGTATATAGCGCTATCGTAAACAGAACATCGCGTTATTCAAATCAAATCTACTAAATTGTAACGGTATGCAATATCCATAGCTCGTGTCTACGAAATGTCTAAAGCGTAGCCGCTACAGCCGTAGCCACCTGCTACAGACGTCTACGACGTAGAACAGCAAAGTTACACAAGTTTGTGTTTGTTAGCATATTGTATGGAGATTCCGTTACGAAGCGTTTGTTCAGAAGTGGGTCGGAGATACAGTATACTGTGTGGGTACACATCATTTCAGATGTGTGTTGCTGTTTGCTATTAGAATTGCTTCGTGGAGTATCTGTAACAATAACAACTTGTTAGTTGTCATATATTTTCTCTTGTTTTCTCTTTCGTTAATAGTTACCAAAGTTTATTATCTAAATGTTTCTACTAGATAATAAGGGAAATGTATGTAAATAACTCAATATTCATAATGTTGGCTCAATAATATTACATATTCCTAGTTTCAATTTCGTTCTGAGCTATGTGACGTGAAATAATTTTGTGTAAACATCGAACATTAAACAATATTTTTCTGACTGTGTATGCTTATTATTTTTTCGACTGATTTGTAAGTACTAGTTAAAAAAAAAGCGTTGATGTGTAAGAGTAAGGTTGCTCTGAAAGAAACAAATTTATTCGTATTTATTCTTAAAGCTGCTTGCATCATGTTTCATTTAAATCAGTAGTAATTTTGATTAGCTAAACAAGTTTAGCTGAAAACGTGATTACGGATGTCAAGATACATCAATATAACATCAATCAGGTTGCTTTTGCGAAATTTTGACATTCTTGTTGTCATTGTCAGACAGACATGTGAGACATGCCATTTTCTGGTTGAAGGCAAGTCGTGATCATTGTGATCACGCTCACGCGTGTTACATAGATAGAATATTCTTTATTGTACACAAAAGATAGGTACGAATACATAGGCGAACTTATTGTTAGCAAGCGTTACCTTCCAGTTAACCTCTGTGTATTGTGATGTTTTTAATGCGGAATAGTGCCTATGCGTGTTCGTTTTGTTTGCAAATAACTGTCGTAGAAAGTGTGATAGGGTGGTCTTAAACCTATCACACTTCACACTAATATTATAAATCAGAGAAGTGTAGCTACTGTCGTAGAAAGTGTGATAGGGTCTTAAACCTATCACACTTCACACTAATATTATAAATCAGAGAAGTGTAGCTACTGTCGTAGAAAGTGTGATAGGGTCTTAAACCTATCACACTTCACACTAATATTATAAATCAGGGAATCGTAGCTACTGTCGTAGAAAGTGTGATAGGGTCTTAAACCTATCACACTTCACACTAATATTATAAATCTGGGAATCGTAGCTACTGTCGTAGAAAGTGTGATAGGGTCTTAAACCTATCACACTTCACACTAATATTATAAATCAGAGAAGTGTAGCTACTGTCGTAGAAAGTGTGATAGGGTCTTAAACCTATCACACTTCACACTAATATTATAAATCAGAGAAGTGTAGCTACTGTCGTAGAAAGTGTGATAGGGTCTTAAACCTATCACACTTCACACTAATATTATAAATCAGAGAAGTGTAGCTACTGTCGTAGAAAGTGTGATAGGGTGGTCTTAAACCTATCACACTTCACACTAATATTATAAATCAGAGAAGTGTAGCTACTGTCGTAGAAAGTGTGATAGGGTCTTAAACCTATCACACTTCACACTAATATTATAAATCAGAGAAGTGTAGCTACTGTCGTAGAAAGTGTGATAGGGTCTTAAACCTATCACACTTCACACTAATATTATAAATCAGGGAATCGTAGCTACTGTCGTAGAAAGTGTGATAGGGTCTTAAACCTATCACACTTCACACTAATATTATAAATCTGGGAATCGTAGCTACTGTCGTAGAAAGTGTGATAGGGTCTTAAACCTATCACACTTCACACTAATATTATAAATCAGAGAAGTGTAGCTACTGTCGTAGAAAGTGTGATAGGGTCTTAAACCTATCACACTTCACACTAATATTATAAATCAGAGAAGTGTAGCTACTGTCGTAGAAAGTGTGATAGGGTCTTAAACCTATCACACTTCACACTAATATTATAAATCAGAGAAGTGTAGCTACTGTCGTAGAAAGTGTGATAGGGTCTTAAACCTATCACACTTCACACTAATATTATAAATCAGAGAAGTGTAGCTACTGTCGTAGAAAGTGTGATAGGGTCTTAAACCTATCACACTTCACACTAATATTATAAATCAGAGAAGTGTAGCTACTGTCGTAGAAAGTGTGATAGGGTCTTAAACCTATCACACTTCACACTAATATTATAAATCAGGGAATCGTAGCTACTGTCGTAAACTTGCCAATCAATGCTTAGAGTTTTAAAAATGAATACTCTCTTATCGAGCGGAAAACTTCGTATGCGCGATGCAGAACTCCATACATTAGAACTGAAAGTCCTTACAAAACGTCATAAAATGCATAAAAATCCATTAGCGCCATCTGTCTTTCGAAGTGTGTTTATGTTTGTTACTTCTTCACGCTCAAACGGCTGAACAGATTTGGATGAAATTTGGTACCATGGTAGACTATATCCTGGATTAACACATAGGCTACGTTTCACCATTATCATCGTCATAATCCACGCGGGTGAAACCACAGGCACAGCTAGTTCTATATAAACTAATAGTACCGTGACATTGACGGACTGACTTACAGTCTGCGCACAGCCTAAACCAGTGGACCTAAAGATTTGAATGGATGAAATATTCTAAAACTACCCCCTAGAGGCGCACAGGAAGTATTTTATGAAATTCCGTTCACGTGGTGGCAAAGAAACATTATTTTAAGTTTTGTCCACGCGGGCAAAGCGACGGGCGCAGCTAGTATTATAAATATCAAGAAAGAATTTTGATAAATGTGTAGTTTTTTAACGTTGTACCTACTTTTATTAACTAATGCCTATTTTATTCATGTTTTTTAGAAAACATGGATCCTATCTCGCGCATATTAATGAAAAATTATAGTAATAAATTAATATTCAGTTACTGCAATCTTTGAATGTATTATAAGTATGTACTTAGTTTCTGATTCTCTAGATGCAGAATATCTCAGTAAGGCGCACAAGCTTTCTAGTACTCTGTGGTTAGCGGTCAACAGTTGTTAAAGCAATTCATTAACATCCATTTTTTTATATTCTCCCGCTTTTAATGAATGAGTTAGTAGAGGTTCGCTTAAGAACATCCCTCCCCCCCCCCCGCACTTCCGGATCCTTACATGTTTCCGAATTACGACGGCAACAGCTCCGCTACAAATCATAAACAAATATCAAAAACTCAACAAAATTATCGTGATACAAGTATCAAGTGCAAATCAATTTATCAATTTATAGTTCTATTAACCATTCCGGACATTAATAAAGAAGCAGACAAGCCCCAGGAGAGGCCAGGAGTTCTAAGCTGCCAACCGATGAATTCTCACCCATTTTACATTCATTCTATCATCCCAATATACGAGTAGATAGTACACAAGTGGGCTTTAATTTCATATTAGTCCACTGCTCCAACAACAGCAATCGTATGTAATCAGTAATTGTTAACCGTTATTATATATTTTTATTTCATATCGTCCTAAGGTCTGTTTTGTTGTATAGTTCATTGTATTATGGGTTTTTCTAGAATAAGTATAATGAACTTTGAATTATACTGGCATGGAAAATATTTAAACAACATTATTAATTACCTTACACGTACTATGCTACTTATAATTGATACCGGCCTGCCTATTACTTTTATCCACGCATTTTACAATTAAAGCTTTCACAATAGCACACTATCTCGCTCATTATTTCCGATATGATAACATACGAGTAACATAACTAATATATTATATACGTGTGCCTCCGTTATCACCTCTCCTCATATATAAAGTGCGCACAAGTGTACCACACGTCAGTTGATAGTTTACGGCGTGATAACAGTTTATTGAATGCCGTTTTTTATTGCGCGCTGTGAAGGGCTCGTTAAATTTTCGCAAATTTTGGTGAGTACATACCATATCAACTTTTTATTTTTTGCTCAGTTTAATTGACGATGTATATTCTAGAACTTTTTGCCGAATTCAACAACAACTGGTTTAATTAACGTGGTAGTATTTGATCGATTAAGTCATATGGACTACGAAACAAGTAAAGTTATTTGGTATTTGAAATTGACTTACGTTTTAAATACACCGGAAGGATTTATTTAAATACTGTATGTTCTTTTTAATTTTGATGTGTTTTATAAATAACCCTTGCACTTACATCTAACTTGCTTAGATATTGTCTATCTGTCTGTACCTTTAAACGAGAAATATTCGTAAGTGACAAAAACCCGACTTCAGACCAAACTAAAAAGAGGCAAAAGATTCAGTGAGAAAGCTTGCCAACTTCAAATCGTGATCTTAAATGGACATTCGAAATGAAAAATGATAACAGAAACCTAAATATGATTTTCAAAAGCCTATTTAATGATACCCCACATAACATAGTTCGTCGACTTAATTATGTTTGTTCTTCTAAATATGGTGTCTGGTTGTCGCCATATTGAAATTTTATTATTCTCATGTTTTAAGTAGGACTTGCAAGATTAAGACAAATCGATTGACATCAAAATCGGTCATTGCGTTTGGTCTATATAGTGCCACAATGGAACACCATGATACATAGGCTGATAAATACAATACCCGTTGCTGTCTAGTAGGCTTTTCTAGAATTATTAGATAATTATTTTATTTTTACCACTTTAACTACCCTTTACCTGTATTATAACTTGGGTTTTTTTTAAGTGGTCACATGTCCTCAAATCTATAAATTAGTTGCAATACGACCCTAAACTATACATATTTTGTTGCTATTATCTTCTTACAACCAATAAATAATGGGTTCAGAAGTAATGTAACCCCGTTCTATAATCAGTTTTCAAGTATTCAGACCCTTGAGCGTCGACGCAGTTGCGACTTGCGAGCCTACCGGTTTTTTATCGGATGCATTCTTCAAGTGTACGTTGGAATTGCACGATTAAATTCCCAATCACATTCCATCACCTGGACGCCATACAGTAAACGCCACCGTTACATGGAGGATATTCCTATACGCACAAAAAGATTTGCCACCATTGTATTATGCGTATATTTAAGGAGTAGACTCTTTGCTGATTTAATATTTCCCGATAATTAATATCTTGTAATCCACAATTCAGAGAGAAAATGTTAATCTAGCCAAGCGTATAAGCGGTGACTGCCTCATAGCTTTACAACAACTTACCAAAAAAAAAAACTCGAAAGACTTTATTAAGTCTTGCTGACTAAAATCTACACGAACCTAAAAACCTAATTTGTCTACAATCATTTTGTCTCAAAGGAAGGCAATCACAAACAAGGACAAAAGAGGAAAAAAACTTTTTTTAAAACTTATCCAAAACAGAACATCCCAGCCGCCGACTTCGCCGCCCTGACGAAGTTAGGTAACCCGATGCGCGCCTATACTACCGTAACGTCGGCCTAAAGAAATAAAATTAAAGCATTTTTATCCCCACTGATTTAATCCTAAGTTACCGAGCTTTTGTAAGATTATCCTAGGGGGAGGGGCGAGCACGGGAGGAATAATTCCACTAACGTCCCGATTGGGAAATCGGAGACGATCTTTTTCGAATATTTTTCCAAAGCGATTTTGTAACGAGTTTGGCTGAAAATTCCCCGGTCTTGGAATATTTCGTCAAAGATACAAACGTTTCGATGAAAAGGAGAAATAGTTTGAAATTCGGGGTCAAAATCTGTGTTTTTTGTCGAGAAACGAAATCTAATATTTCGTTTGCTATGTTTTACCACAGTAAGATGGATGCCTGCTATCAATAAGTCTGTAAGAAAAGCAATGAAAGTCACTGCTGGAAGATACTCATTTAAGTCATGAAGTAAATATGTATTATTTAATATACTTCCAAAAGGAGGAGTTTCTCAATGGGAATGTTATTATTTGTGTGTCACACACACACACTCATATATCAAAATAATAATCCAAAAATAAATAATTATTGATATGATTATATTATAAATAACAATGAAATACTTAATAAAACAATTTCTATATGTTAACCTTAAACGCTAGCTAATACTAAACCTATTATAACAAGTCGCTACCATTCAACAAAGTTCCCAGAATGCTGGATTTGAAGTCGGTTGGTATTTCGATGAACTGTAATTGTGTTAAATTTATAAAATGTATGCTAAGCAGGCGTCACTCCTAAAATCATAATAGCTGAAGAATAATAATAATAAACACTTTATTACACCACATAAGGAACAAATACAATAACTTATTTTTAAAATACGGCACAACGTGCGGTCTAAGAATTATTGTTTAAAGTGTAGATTTCCACTATCACCGCGTCGGTCTACTTCCATCTCTCTAATTAATACAATACTTAATCAAACGCACAAATCATTAAAATGCGTGATAAGTTCTATTAATTAGCTGAAATCGAACAGTTATAAAATCAAAAGTGATAACCGTACATCGAAAGCGCTTCAAAATAAATGTACATAATAAACTAATAAGCCGACGGTATTAATTACCACTGACCGCAATATATTAGTTTTAATGAGTTCGTGATAATTCTGGATTAACTGTTTCTGTTTCATATGCATCGGCAATCGAAGTTATAATTGAACATTAAACTCAGGCGGTAACTCTAGCTAGTTACGCTAATTACTAATTACGGGAACTTGGATGAAGTACAACTTTTTTTGATAATTATAAGAAACATGATACGATTGGACAATTTGCAGTAGTGCGGTGTGCAGTAGTAGGCTGCCAGTATAATGGGTTCTCTGTCAACTGATATAGATCTGTAAGAAATCTATTTTAAACGTCTAAAGTCTAAACTTCACTTACGATGCAATTAAGGAAACGTGAGATAAGATCCCAGCATCAGTCACAGGCTTTACAAGGTCTTTATCGGGGAAAATACAAGTTACAAAAAAATAAGTAATTACATTTAAAAAACACATTGCAATTTTGTAAACATGTTTATTTAAATTTAGGTTTGAAATAAAAGAAAACGCTACTAACTAATGGCTAAGTCATGGTCGATATTCTGAGGGCAATTTAACTCGATATCGAGAACAACGATTCGAGCGATCGATTTAAATAATATTTTTAATCATTTATAGTGACCAAATTCACATGCGGAGTAACGGCAAAATAGGAGAACATAAAAATTATTCTTAAGATCAGTGTATAACCCTAGTTTTCGTTAGTAAATTTCATTTCATTTCAACGATTTAAATATATACGTCGAAAAGTGAACATGAGCAACAATACGATCGAGTGCTGTTGAAATGAACGAACAGGCAAATCGATGAATATACATTTTATTTACTTCTCTATAAATTTTCCTGTAACTATGTTCTTTAAAACTAGTTTAGGAGATTTCCTTTTTTTTCTAGTTAGTTTGCAATTAAAAAAACGAACTTGCTTCATACCCTATCTGTTGGTTATTTAAATGTATGCAGGTAAAGTGAATTTTATTCAACTTGTATTTCATATTGTGATCACTTAACTTCTATCATGGTTTTCATTAAAACATCTAGCTATTTCACATAATATTGAAGTCACTAAATATAAATAAAAACAGAGTATAAATAAGATGAATATGATAGACTCTTCCTTGAATACCAAAGAACAAATAAAAATATAAAATTACATTTTAATAAAATTATACCGACAATTTAAACACTGTCGAAGTTACGTAGTCGTTAAATACTGGCCACATTGTAATAAACTTTCCAACGACCGTTAATTGTCCGTAATTAGACAAAAACACGTTTCCAATAAATAAATTAGACCAACTACGGAGTTTGCTTTTAGTTACAGCTAGGGTCACATCGCGCTGTAGTTTCATGGGATAGGTACCAGCTCATCTGGCGTGGACCGCATCAATAGGTGTAACGCGCACTATATTAGCCTTAGTCACATTCGGAGAAGCATTTGTGTAGCAATTGTTAGCACTGACGACGAGCTGAGCTATACTCTGCGTGTCTCTCTATCTTTGTGTTTGATGCACGTGGAGCATGACGGGCGGTGGGAATGTATCTGTTGATGCACGTGGAGCATGACGGACGGTGGGAATGTATCTGTTGGTGCACATGGAGCATGACGGACGGTGGGAATGTATTTGTTGATGCACGTGAAGCATGACGGACGGTGGAAATGTATCTGTTGATGCACATGGACCATGACGGACGGTGGGAATGTAGCTGTTGGGTGTGTTTTGCTGTAGTAGTAACTAGTCCAGCTATTATTAATCGACTTCACAAAAGGAGACTGTTATATGTTCGAATGTATGTATGTTTTTTTACGTGATATTAAAGCGTGCCGCATTCCCCACTTTAACTAGATCTATAGATTCGGGTACTCATGCTGCTCTAATTTGAGTGTTCCACTAATTTATTTCACCATACTGTCCAATCTCCCAGAGCTACACGTAAAAGTACGTAAAGTTTGTTATGCCAATGGTTTTTAAATTTGAATAAATGCATTGATATTTAGGGATAATTATGGGGGTCAACAAGTTTAAAAGAAAAAATAATATTTTGGATCCCCATCGAGTGAGGTGCGAAATGAAAGCTAGCGTTAACTATTTCAAGTTGGCTAAAAAACAAAATTGTTTTAAAATAGAGTTTGTTTTGTGTTGACGGGATCAACTGTGCATTAACTTGGTCGAGTGTAGTTCATGAACTAATGGACTCTGGAGCCGCGGTCCGTTGTTATTTTATACTAAGTATGTTCAAGTTTACTGTAGTCTATGAATAAAATGACTGACGTACAGAAGGACATGCTGAAACTATAAGGGTTCGTTGTTTGAATACAAAACCTTTTCAACCATTCAGTTTGTAAAAAGATATACAATTAAAGATTTTGTAAATATTTTAGATAGAGGCGATAGGCGCTGCCGAATGATGACCGCAACACTTCGCGTTTCGCATTAGTTAATGTTTTTGAGCTTTGACAATTTTGATATTTTTTTTATTGTTTATTGTGCTGTATTCGAAACAAAGAGATCTCAGGACGCGCGAAAAATATATGATTCTAAAACCGCACTCAAGCAATTGGAGATGCTGAATCGCGGTACGAGATTTATTATTTTGCAGTTTTTGTACTTGTTCTTATATATTCGGCGGATATGGTGATACAAGAGTAGTGTGGTTTTACCCCTCTGGTCCGACTTAATGTGCTTGTTGGTAACTAGATCGTTATTTTTAATTGACACGAACAACTATCGACCCGATGTCAGTAGAAGGGATGTTTGATTTGTATTCAATATGAATACAAATCAAATATCCCTTCTATGTTATGAATTTTGGACTTTTTAGTCATAAATATTATGGACGTTGCATCCTTAGATAAATTATTACGTCAAATATATACGTGACTGACTAATTAGACGGATTGGCTGACTGACTTTTGGTCTAAGCCATAAAGACCATTGTTGAAACTTGGAGGGGTTGTTCCTTGCATAATATGGCATCAGTGCCACAGGGGTTTTTCGAAATTCAATCCTTCCATTCTTTAAAAAAAGAAGCTACAATCGTTAATTAAGAAGAGTTCTCATACTTGATAAATAATAAATAATTTAGGTCATTATATGTGTACAAAGTTTTAACTTATATGTCAAGAGAAGTCGTCTATTATTAACTTGCAAGATTTGGATTGAACATTGTAACTTATAATGTATGTATAATACTTGCCAAAATTTTATTGATTGCGCTTGCAACGTTTTTGACAGCAGCAGGTTTAAAAACCCTTTGGTACAGCGAAGTATTCCCAATACACCTTTATTTCAATATATACCTCGTCCTAAGATAATATTATGTCCGATCCACAAACAAATATCTCTCCGATTACAAAGGCTGCCTCTGGGGACCAATGAGAGCTAGCGCTGGGTCTAATTCCGATCCTTTACACCAATCAGATGATTGCAACCCTTCTCTGCCGTCTCGGGATTGTTTGAAATTAGAAGCCCGTATTGTATATTGTTTTCGGGACATAGTAATGGGCATTTACACATGTGCTCTTTTGTTAGCTGAAATGAAATTGTAACTTGACAGGTTTATAGGCTTGATGTTAAACTGAATGGGTTTAATGTTTTTTAAGGATTGAGAGGTGTAACTGTTTTTAATTAAAAATATTGGATTAATTTCTCATTGGGTCAAATTTCAAAGTCACATAGTGACGACGTTGCGAACTCTTTCTCTTACTTTTATTTCAAAGTCACATAGTGACGACGTTGCGAACTCTTTCTCTTACTTTTATTAACTACTAGTTTTCCCGCCCGCGACTTCGTCCGCGCGGACTACTGTACTGTTTGTCGCGAAAGGAAGCATCCTATGCTCTAAAACCAATGCAAATGTAGGTATAGCACCAATGCTCTTGAAGTTTTTTGACAGACTTCCTATTTCGTTTCCTTGGCAACCGTTCCTTACAGTGAGTAATCAACATTTTCCAGTTTTCCCGTAGAAACTAACAATTTTCCGGGATAAAAAGTATCCAATATTTTATTCTAGGGTATAAGTTATCTCCATTACAAATTTCATTAATATCCGTCCAGCCGTTCTCGCGTGAAAGCTCCCCGAACAAACACAAACAAACAGACAACGTTTCACTTTTATATATTAGTATGGATGGATAAGCTGTGCCCGCGGCTTTGCCCGCGTGGTCATTTATCTGGGATAAAAATATGCCAGGACCAAAAGTTTCTACAAGGTATAATTATACCAAATTTCGTTCAGCCGTATTTTTTATAAACAAAGAAGGAGAGTAATGTTTTTAGAATTCATGTACGTTTGTATGTATGTTTGTATGTATGTGAGTTTCTTTATTCCACCATAACTTTTAAATGTCTGAACAGATTTAGACATATGGGGTATTGTTAGAATCCTTACATCCCCCCGAGTAACATAGGCTATTTTTTTTTTAATTCTTTATGGCGTCTGTATGACTCCATTTTCAAATGTGAAGTAAATGTGAATAAACTTTGTATTTTACAATATGGGTATCAAATTAAAGGCCATGATAAGCACATTCCAACAGTATATAATTTATTGGCATACATTATTTTTTGGCGACAGGCGCGTGTTTTTAGCTTTTAAGCTAGTTATTTTATCGGTTGCTCGGCCTCTACTCATCGGATTGAGATACCAAATAAAACCGCATCGCAATCAGTCCAGTAGTTTTTACATGATGCGAAAACAGACAGGAAAAACGATTTAAATAAATAAATATGTTATTCTTCAGTAACTAATTTTAAAAAAGTAATTTAAAAATGGCCTAGGTCACCTAAACGTTTTTTTTATTATCTTTTTATTACAGACTTTTTGGTTCTACTTTACTGCTTTATTATCAGTATAGATACGAGTAGATATTGTTTTGTAGTGTTTGGAATAATGTTATTTGGTCTCTTAACTAAAGAGTATTTTAATTGTTGCTAAAACAATATTCCGTGAAGTTACTTACGTTGTTATAAAGTTCTAGATCGTACATCAATGACTTCTCACCAACAAGTAAAGCGTTCCCCCGTATCTACTCAATAAAAGTGCCATTTACGTAGCTTTTATTGCCTTGCAGTGTTGCCGAATTGCCGGCAACACCGAGCAATGCCAAGCTATAGCGAGCAACAGCACGCAGCTGGTCGCAGGCTGGCAACTCGCCAGCTCGCTCGATGTATCTTTTATGAGATTTATTGCTGAAATACTCCGGGTTGATATAAAAGTTCCGGCGGAAATTGTGTAAGAAGTTATGCTACTGGCTACACAAATTTCATGATGGGTTCGTTCAGAACCAAGTTGTTTGGCAAAGGTTTCTCTTATCATATTTCATTTCAAATGTCGATAACAAACTTAGCGAAATAAATTCCCAGTAACGAAATTTAAAATGAATTTTAGGACCGCGATGAATTTCCTAGCCGAAAAACATCTAGAAATCTAGAAACATAAGTTTACCTAGATTCGAAACGGCCACATTTGGTCTGAGGGAATATATTTGAATAATAAATACTGTACCTGTTTCATTTTATTCATTATTGGTGCTCGTAGAGCGCGGGCGGGGAGAGACATTGTGCTGGCAACATTGAGATGAAGATAGCGACGTAACCGCGACAAACGGAGATATTTCCTGACGTATGTTGATATTCCTCTACGTAATACCTTAATTTAAAACCTGTGACTGGAAGGTTATGTTATACGTGTTGAGTTGTGACAGAGAGAAATATTTAAGTTTTTTTACTTACATTAATTAATTACGGAGTCTTATCATTATAGTAACATTCTTATACATCTACTACCTGTGCCCGCGGCTTCGCACGCGTGGTCATTTCTTTGTGTTAAAAATACTTTATGTGCTAGTTCAAGACCTAATCCCTACCAATATATAAAAGTGAAACGTTGTCTGTTTATTTGTTTGTTTGGGGAGTTTTCACGCGATAACGGCTGGACGGATTTGATGAAATTTGGACTGGAGATAGCTTATACCCTGGAATAAAACATAGGATACTTTTTATTCCGGAAAAAAGTTTCCACGGGTAACTGTTTTTTTTATTACTCGCTGTAAGAAACGGTTGCCATGGAAACGAAATAACAAGTATGTCAAAAAAAAAACAAGAGCATTGGTGCTATACCTAAACAGTAGTCCGCGCGGACTAAGTCAGAGGGGGGGGGGGGGACTAGTATACCAATATAGCAACATTTAATAAAAATTCCTTCAGCTGTTAAAAAGCTTTTTATCAATAAACACACCGGATTGAGATACAAATTCCACCAGTTTTTAAGTCAAACCCTAAGCTATCCATCAGTGAAAAAAGCATCTGAGAGTTGTGATGTCTTTAATTTCTGAACTAAACAACCGATATACTTAAAATACATACATGACAATTTTTAAGGCGCCTCCTTTCTAACAAAGAAATAGTGAATGAAATCAGACTACGCGTTAATGAATTATAACTAAGTACACTTTTGACTTTCATCCCCTCTCCCAAGGGAACCATGCTAAATATCGGGATAAAAGTATCCAATGTCCTACTTTGTAGTATGAACTCAAATCATACCAAGTTTAATTTGAATTCATTCAGTAGTTACTACGCTTGACAGACATACAGATAAATACAGTTTTGGCTTCAGTATCGAAAACAGAGTACCTACCCTCCAAAAATATAATATTTATTGCTTCAAACTGAACATAACTTTGGACCCTTATGTCGCAAGAGTCCTTTTTTGGGATATAAAGTATCCTCAATTTTAACCCATCATATAAACTATGACTGTGCCAAGTTGCATCAAAATCCGTCCAGTAGTGTCAGCGTGATACGTGTTATTTTAAATAAGTTTTAACCCCTACTCTGCGGGAACTCTTTAATTTTTTCTGGATGAAAAGTATCCAATGTCATACCTGGTAGTATGTACTCAAATCATACCAAGTTTCATTTGAATTCATTCAGTAGTTTTGGCATGATGCGCAGTCAAGATATAGACAGACAGACAGAAAGACAAAAATGAAAAAAATACAGTTTTGGATTCAAATAGAGAGTACCCTCCAAGAAAATATTATTTATTACTTCAAATTCATTCAGTAGTTTCGGCGTGATAAGCCGCCAAGATACAGACAGACAGACAGCCAAAAAAGAAAAAAAAAACTGTTTTGGCTTCAGTATCGAATAGAGAGTAAACTCCAAAAAAATAACTAAATATCTTCAATGTATAGAATTGGACCTGTTACACTTTTATTATTAGTATAAATTAAAATTCACAGAGTAAAAAATAATAATATACAAAAAAACTGCGTACAAAACTAACAAGCACGGTCAAGCACCTTCACAAAAACCCGACGGCGAACTAAACTAAAAACTGCGTACAAAACTAACAAGCACGGTCAAGCACCTTCACAAAAACCCGACGGCGAACTAAACTAAAAACTGCGTACAAAACTAACAAGCACGGTCAAGCACCTTCACAAAAACCCGACGGCGAACTAAACTAAAAAGAGGCAAAAAAAATATGTGGGAACGGTTGCTAACCAACTTTAAATGGTTATTCGAAATGAAAAATGATAGAAGAAACATAAAAATGGTTTTTAAATACCTTTTCAATTATACCCTACTTAACATAGTTCACTTAACTTTCTTTTTCACAAAATGGTGTTGTCCGTATTGAATTTTGATTACTGACATGTCTTTAGTAGCAGTCGCAAATTAATGAAAATCGATTGACGTCATAAAAGTCATCAAAATCGTTCCACGCCTTTGGTCTATATTGTGTCACAAAGCAACAGACATACATACATACATACATACATACATACATACTTACATACATTTAAATTGTTGTAGATCCAATGGTCATTCGAAATGAAAAATGAAAACTAAAATTATTTTCTAGCACCTATTCAATGATCCGGACGGACATACGAAAGCATTTTTGCCCAAGCTTAAACGGAGATGCGTCGCTCGCGCTTCGCGCTCTCTCAGTCAATGATTCCACACTAATATAGTACGTCGACGTTAATTTTTATCTATTTCACAATGTGGTATCTGGTTGTTGCCATATTGAATTTTGATTCTTGTCATTTCTTTAATAGCACTTGCAAGATTAAGACAAATCGTCTTACGTAAGAATCATCAAAATTGGTCCACCAGTTTGGTATATTTAGTGCTACAAAGGAACATACATACATTATATATAGTGTATATATGTTCCTTTGTGGCACTAATGTCTAATGTATATCATGGGCATTATCGGGCCTTTTCTTTGAGCAGTCTAGTAAAAAGACGTAAACAGGCTATATAATCTTAATTTTGAAATATAAGATGCAGTCGGAGGCATCATGCATTTCATTTCTCCTTTGACGGGAACAGCTAGCACCTGGCGAGCTGTACTCCTCATGCCTCCGACTGCAACCCAGTTTATAAAAAATATATGAGAATTTCAAAATTGATAAAAATAGTTGATTGAAAATCTTTTTAGGTTCACTGATATATATTTGGAATGGTCTATTAAAGACCTTCATTTTTATACTTTACTTGATTGCTCATATTTTGTTCCGTCAAAAATACAATATAGTACCTGCAAGGAAGTTCTATGTACTGTTGTAGGTACATAGAACTTCCTTGAGTAGCTGTAAGCCGCCATATTAGTTTTCTTGACACTTCATATATCATATGTTACTCTCGTGATTAGGACGAACCCAATGATAATGATAAATTTTGCATCATTGTTACATTTTCTTTAAATAAATACCTAACACTACAATTACAAATTCAATTCAATATAGTACTATGTAATATCAACATATTGCAACTACAATTAATCTTACAATAATAAACAGAAATTCTATTATCGCCCTTAAACATTAACTAACACTCGTATATCACAAAGGATCACAAATTACGTTACAAATAGTATATTATATATATATATTCAATTATCTTAGCTATAGTATATTAAACACAACATCGAATTAAAGTGGTGGTTATCGTTAGACACTAATGATTATGAAGTGGCGAACTGCCAGAAAGAGGGAGGGGGTTTGGGTTACGCGAAAATGGGTAGGGGGTCTAGTTACGCTAAATTAATGGATGGCAGCCACTTCTTTGATTAGGGGTTCGTTAGTGCCTTGTTGAGAGTTGTGACAACAATTCATACACGTGGGTACATGAAATGACCTTTCATTACTACTTTTCTGTTTAGATTTGGTTTCTATTGAAAAGTTATTGTATTATATTTTAGGAATCGTTCACTACATATACGAGTGTTATTGTTGAAATCATAGTGTAAGGATTCTACTAGTAAGAAAAATCGTATTGGACATATATCGAGTTTTCAGAATTATGCAATAGTCGTTTGAAATTGTAATGAGTCATTTTTCTATGAATATGCGCTGGACAATGGAAAACTCAAGTAGATCACGGATATCACAAAAGCCATATCGAAACTATGTCAATGTTAAAGCCACATTCGTCCATAGGTACATACAATCTGTCAACCGGATGGACAAGTGTCTGACCCATGCAGATATCCAAGCCACCTGTCGTCACCAGTTCGATGCTCATCTGCATTGTGGTTGTAGATCATGCAGATATATCCGCCATTTGAGTATCAGTTTCTAATTGACTGAGCGAGCGAAGCGAGCTCAAGTCTCTGCTTCAAGTACAACAAATTTGCTTTCATCTGTCAGTTTGTTGGTACTCCTCTAGAGGTCGTATTTTTCAACCGATCTGGACAAAACTTGGTATACAGATTTAACGAATTTTTGTATTTTTTTGTCTTCGGGGATTTTCGATTCCTCCAAAAATATCTTCTATATCTTCGTCTTATTAGATTCGATTTCGATGGCTATTTTTCTATTTGAAAGGTAGTAACTTTAAGATGGTGATTACGCTGAGTATACGATCCAATCCACTTAGCACGAATCGTAAATTAATCATAAATAGCTCAAACAAATACTCCTGCAAGTCTCTATCTTTCATTTCCTGCGGAAACAGTGCCGGTATAATGTAGTAGTAATTTATTCATACAACTGAGTCTCGAAAGAAGCGGATCATTTCTCTGTAGATAAGCGCAATAACTATAACAATGTTTCACTCTCTCCTTGGCCACGTCGTAACATATCCGTAGACACTTCGTAGCAAATTCCTAGCGACTTCATTGCACATCCGTAGCTCCTCCGTAGCCACTTCGCAGTCACTCGGCACTCTCATTAAACTAAGAGCTAAGTCATAGTCAAAGTATTTTATTGTAAATAGACAAAATAATAGCACTTTTACAAGTCAAAATTAGCATCTCATGACCAAGGAGAAATATATAAATATTATAAATAGATCAAATCAATAAAATTTAGGTAAACTAAGTATGCTTTGAGTTAGAAAAGAAAATTTTCCTTTCATGTGCCAACAGAGTTAAATCGCACACTCACTGGAAAAGGAAATACCCTCCTGACTTTACCGGTTGCAAGAAACTATACGGGAATGTCATTTTTTCCATACTTCTTAATTCTTTTTTTTTTATGTCAGGAATTATATTAAAACATATTTAAATTACAAATATCTATACTTATAATAAAACTGTAACAAGTCCAATTCTGTACATTTTGTAAATTTTTTTTGGAGGTTTTCCTTTTTTCTTTACTGAAGCCAAAACTGTTTTTTCTTCTTTTTTGTCTGTTATCTGTCTGTCTGTCTGTCTGTCTATCTGTATCTTGAACGCGCACCACGCCGAAACTACTGAATTAATTCAAATGAAACTTGGCATGATTTGAGTTCATACTACGAGGTAGGACATTTAATACTTTTTATACCGGTAAATTAAACGGTCCCCGCAGGATAGGGTTATTTTATTTGGAGCTGGTATTCATATTTTACGGTTTATAGTTACTTCAAAAGTTCACCTCTACGATACTCAAGGAATATTCCTCCAAATTTCAAATACCTAAGTCCACCGGTTTATGCTGGATGTTGTATGTCAGTCAGACAGTCAGTCAGTAGGTATGTCACGGTACTGTTATAGGCATGATTTAATTAATGTAATAAAACCCATATTTTTATTATTCTGCCCAAAAGTGAAGGGCATCTATACTTATAATAAAGCAGTAAGTACCAAAAGTGAAGGGCATCTATACTTATAATAAAGCAGTAAGTACCAAAAGTGAAGGGCATCTATACTTATAATAAAGCAGTAAGTACCAAAAGTGAAGGGCATCTATACTTATAATAAAGCAGTAAGTACCAAAAATCTGTAAAAGGAAGATATTTAAAAAATTGATCTAGGGTACTAAAAATAAGCTACTAAAAAATAATAAAACATTTTTAAAATTCGTGTCTGTCTGTTAGTCTGTTTACGCATCACATAAAAACTACTGCACCGATTGCGATGCAATCGTTGATGTTGGATAGCTTAGGGTTTGAATTAAAAACTGGTGTACTTATTATCTCAGTCCAATGAGTAGAAGCCGAGCAATCGATAAAAACTTTTTGTCAGCTGAAGGAATTTTGTTTAAATGTTGGTGTATTGGTATTTTTGAGCGATGGTGGCCTAACGGTTCTATAGTGCAATTTGGAATCCAACGGTACCGGGTTCAAAATCTAGGCTACTCACCAATGACTCTTCTGAGTTATGTGCGGTTTTCCATCGCTCCGTGCTTCGGAGGGCACGTTAAGCTGTCGGTCCCGGCTTTTATTGATTAATAGCAGTCGTTAAGCCATGTCAAAGGCCCTTTGGGCGGCTTGACAAACTCTGACATCAGAGGCCAGCACTATCTCATACGACAAACAAACAACAAACATACATTGGTATTTTCGATCTTGGAAAAGTAAAAGAGTTTTTTTAACCTAGAGAATTGGCCACGCGTGCGTAGCCCCGGGTACAGCTAGTGAAATATAAAATGACAGTGAGATGTCCCACAATCATCAAACAATCAAACTGGGAAAAATAAAGTAAACAAAGTATGTTGTATAAAACAACGTGACATCATGTCATCATCTCATGGCATGTTGTAGTCCACATCGATTGACACGTGTACAGAAGACGCTACGAAGTCCATCAAGAAAACAAAAACGATATTTATAAATGACTAGTGACTCGCCCCGGCTTCAATTTTATACACGTCGTAACTTCTAAAACTAGTGGCTCTGTGAGCTGTACACCTCGCGAGTACAAACTTTTTTGCAAACAATCTAGCGGTGCATAGTAGCGCCATTTAATTACCTTATTGTAAAACTAACATTAATAACCAAGGTCCATCAATCCCTACCTAGTAGATAAAGGGCTGATTCCGTCGGTAGAAACCTAAAAGTCTGCAATTTACTGCATTTTGAGGAGCTGTTCTGCTCAACGCGTTGAAGATCATCATCAGACTTCACTAAATTTTAATGAGATCAACTTAAAGTTACTACCTTTCAAATAGAAAAATTACTATTGAAATCGGATCTAATAAGGCGAAGATATAAAGTAGCCCCCTTATTGCCCCTTTTTGGGGGAAGTACCCCCCCAATTAAAAATCCCCGATGACAAAAAAAAAATGTTCAACCGATATACCAAATTTCGTCTAGAGCATAGTTAAATATTTAAACGGGACTTAATCGCGCTGAAAACTTAATAGCGTTTAAATATTTAACTATGTGTTCGAATAGCGAAAGTTTAAAAGTTAAATTCGTCTAGAGCGTTTGAGAAATGCGATTAATTACTAATTCTCTTCTTCTTGTTTCTACTGAGCGGCATACTCGTTAGTGATAAAGTTCATTCAACTATTTCACGGATGTTTTTTTTATAAAATATTGTCCTTTAGAGTATTTTTTTTTGTACTCACTGGAATAACACATAGGTTACATTTAACCCAGAGAAATGACCACGCGGGCAAAGCCGCGGGACAGATACTTTAAAATAAATGACTTCGATTGATTAGTTACTGAATTATATGGTTAACAACTCTAAATGAATATATTGTCAGAAAGTTAATTCCCTTGTCTGCGGCTGTACGTTCAGCGTTGGATCCACTCGCATTTGAATCGTGCGCGGGGAATGAATAATTCAAGGAGTGAAACAGAACTGAGCAGTTTAGTGCACAGTTTACTGATCAACCACAGACACCCGACTGCTAGATTTTTGTTTATTTTAGTGCAGGTATAAATAAAACTTTATTGAACTCTAACAGATGCTCCGACGTAGAGCGAAAGTGGCCGAACGGTATACTAGCGCGCGTAATCGGATCCAATGGTACAGGGTTCTAACCTGTAACTTTTGTAAGTTATGTGCGGATTTCCATCGCTCCGTGCATTGGAGGGCACGTGAATCTGTCGGCCTTGCCTTTTTATTGATGGTTAACAGTCGTTAAGCCATGTAAGTGGATACCAATGGTCCGTCATGATTCTACCTTTTCTACGCAGACTGTAAAGCTTGAGAAGATACGGGCAAGGCTCCTCGTACTCTCTTCAATCATTTTGAAAGTGACCCTTTTAACCTAAGATTAACTACAAGTCACTGGTTACGCAATACAAAGATTTCCATAATATGGGAATAGATTATATTATAATATGAAATATATTATATTGCGCTTTCTCAGAGACAAACAAACAGTAGCTATAATCCTAACTGTTGATTGATCGACTTGGCTGATGCCGCTTGTAGCGAGGAGCAACTAGTTGATATTTTTAATGTTGGAAAAGCAATGTGAAAACGTTTACTTGAGAGAAAAAAACTTTCCTCTGTAGCAATACGAGCAGTATTGCTTTGTTTTTTTTTATCTAGTTTATATTTTTGTTCTTATCTTTATAGTTGGTATCTCCACATTTTTGGCAACTATGATACGAAAATGAAAGCTCTTTACAACTTTCCAAATATGATTTATCGGTTTCCTTCAGAAAGCGCGTCCACTGTCTCCTTCTGGACATTTTATCTTCAACTATTAACCAGGCGAGGGTATAGTGTCACTATACTAATTGGGGTACGAAATTATACTTAATTTTACATCTTTGTTACAGGTACATGAAACACGAAATCTTCACTTTTTGCTGTGACGATGGCAATTCTGTTCAATTACAAATTGTTCAGTATAGGCGCTATGTAAGTAACCCTGATTCTGCTTTATCATCTTTCCACTTGAAATTGACTATTGCTTATCTACAATTGACTATTGCTTAATCTTCTAAAAAGTGCCCTCTGAGAATTAAGCTGTGCTTAACCTTCTAAAAAGTGCCCACTGAGAATTAAGCTGTGCTTAACCTTCTAAAAAGTGCCCTCTGAGAATTAAGCTGTGCATAACCTTCTAAAAAGTGCCCTCTGAGAATTAAGCTGTGCTTAACCTTCTAAATTACTACAAAATTCCGGAAAAATCTTAAAGCCTGTAACGCAGGACGTCAAGTACTACAGAACTTGTTTACGTTCCAAATTGACCATTCACGATGTTTGTTAAATCGTACTTGCAGAGCTGCTCTGTCAACAACCCTAACTTTAGGGACTCTATTTTTCTCTATTGCTTATCTACAATTGACTATTGCTTATCTACAATTCAACCGGAATTAACAATTTAAGAATAGCCAATTTAATTTCACATTTTTAATCACCTGTAGTCGTCAACAGACAGTTTGAAATGAGCGACTCTGTTTAGTAGCGAATAATACAAACATGTACATGAAATATAACATATTATACGGAATATGTTATATTGTACACGGAACAAACAAAACAGTCTTAGGCTCTGCACCAATGACTTTTCAAAGTTTGGTTTGGTTGTCCATCGCTCCGTGCTTCGGAGGGCACGTTATGCTGTCGGTCGCGGCTGTTATTGCAATAGCAGGGTGACCTGACATACTCTGAACCAGAGGCCAACACTATCTAATACGACATACTATACTAAGTTAAATTACGACTGCTTTTGATTTATAACACGAAATACTTGTCGGTTTCAAGTGGCATTATATAACTTGTTAAGGAAAGAGACCAAGTTTTATTATTTTATGAAATAGCCCTACGGTAACTACCGTCAGGCTGATCGTTTGTCACATCATAATAGTTATTTCCACTATAACAACAGACAGTCCCCAAGATATTTCACCTGAATTCATAGACATTACTGAAATGGTTTTTGTGAGAACATCGTGTTCCTTTTACCGCGACGCGATAAGTTATATAAATGGTATAATTATTGTGATAAAACGAGTTTTTGTCTACATTTTAGCTTAACATATTTTGTAGTATTATTTATCGCACTTTTTGTACAAAATATAGACTCCCTGAGTGATGGATCAGCAGGCATTATGAGCGTTGATCGATCGGGCTTGGCTCAGTTGGGTCGGGAAAAAAGGGTTGAAGCTACTCGTTGATTTTGTTTCCGGTACTTCCAATTTATTTATGCAGCCACGAAAGCTGTCTTCGGAAACCGGTGGTTTTAGATCCTTACTCAATAATATGTCAAGATTTGATAAATATTCTAAAAGTTTGTTTTACTGGGCGAAGTGATTGTTCTGTGAAAAAGTCCATTAAATAAATTGCGAAATAAAACAATACAGCACGCATTGATATCGCCGGTTTTACTCGTATATCGATTCAGGTCATGCTTACCATAAAAAAGCATTGTCATCGGAACTGAACCAACATGCAATAATTCAACTCCTTAGGATAAGAGAAAGTGGCTTGCAAGATTTGACCTAGACAAACATACATACAGCCATACAAACATTGCAAGTTAAATAAAAGCTTTTAAAAAGCTATTAAATCAAATTATTTTAAAACTGCGTCGTAATAAAGAAGGAGCTCTTTATTATTTTTCTTAATATTAAGAGAACTTAATAACACTCTCTAAAAACAGGAACAAAGAATCCCATTTTCTTTAAAAAATAACAATACCTACACAATTTTTACGCGGTTACCTTTAAAAAGTGCCCTCTGAGAATTAAGCTGTGCTTAACTTTCTAATTACTACAAAATTCCGGAAAAATCTTAAAGCCTGTAACGCAGGACGTCAAGTACTACAGAACTTGTTTACGTTTCAAATTGACCATTCACGATGTTTGTTAAATCGTACTTGCAGAACTGCTCTGTCAACAACCCTAACTTTAGGGACTCTTGATGCACGTTTAAATTGGATCTTACTCCTGAACGTATTTTCAACGATGGAAAATATATTAATAGAAAAGTGACACACGTTTAAGTGCTGACTGCTAGTTTTTAGGGTACCGCACCTCAAAAGGAAAAATAGAACCCTTATCACTTCGTTTTCCGTCTATCTATTTGTCTGTCTATCTGTCTAACTGTCAGGACAGTGTGGACTATCAAGTTGAAATTAATATCAAATACTCAGGTTTGCATCCCTTGGAGCTTTGAAAAAAAAACAAACTACTGAGTCAACGTAATCAGATACGGCCGTTTATGCCGCATATTTCGACACTCACAAGGAAATCAAAACTTATAGGGTACTTCCCGTTGACCTAAAATCATGAATTTGCCAAGAAACAGTGTCTTATGGTACAAGTAAAGGGAAAAATCCGAAAACAGACAATTTTAGGTACACCTCATTAATTTTACATATTTGTACGGAACCCTCGGTCCGCGAATCAGATTCGCACTTGGACGGTTTTTTACTGCGTTAATGCACATGGCATTAACGCAAGTGCTTACTGTCTAGCGGCAGCAGAACGGTTAAGTTTACTTTATCTACTGTTCTAACTATACTGAGTGATAGGAAGTTTATTACAATAAATTAAAATGCAATGAACCAGTCTTCCTAAATAACTTAAGCTTGTTTTCACGTGCCCTATTGTATAACTGGACAGAACCAAGTGACTAAGCGGCGAAACATCATGAAAGCGAAATATGGCCTCTATTCCGCCATTGTACTAGAGATGCCTACTTGGGCAGTAGGGCAGTGAGGCGGGCGGGTGGACAGGGGAGGGGGAAGGTTTCCGGACCGGAAACGGACGCGGGTGTTTCCTGAGGGCCTACTTGCAGCTCTGTATTACCGACCACGACGCCGACCTTTTAATTTTAAATTGTGGGCCTCTGATGTTATATTTGCAGTTTGCTTAATGGAGCGCCGGTCTGACGAAGTGACGAGCTTCTTAAGGTCTCGATGATGTTTCGGCTTTACGCACTCGTAGCTTGAATCAAGAGAATTTGGAAGTCTCACTGGTGTGTTGTTATTCAAGATAACACTTAGTGAAAACTGTGGAAGTGCGGTTGACAATTACTTTTATTTGGGGCTGTGAGCTATAAAGACTTAGGAACCTAATTTAGTAAAGTACTAAGTTCGTACCAAGCAACATTACGAGTGATTCTATACTCGTCGAGTTATGATATGATATTCACGGATGTACAAAACCAACTAAAATGGAAATCAGTGTTATTACCAAAATTGCATTTCTCGATATTTCGGAATTTAAGGTTGCTTCACAATAATTGAAAGCCGCAGCACACTGAGTAGAGGCTGGATGCATGTAGTTAATAAAATATATGGCCACCTCGCGCTGGAAACCACATGGTGAACGGTTTAAAAAATCGTATTCCAGTGATAAATGCCATATAAAACTACCATTTATTATATTAATAATAATAATTAAATCAAGGCAAAGATCCATTTTTTGTCACTTCTTAAATTAATATTATTATCAATTATTTTATTTAATATTCATATTGCATTAATAGCATATGTTTCTAAGTAGTTAGATGAATGAAGTATTTCTTCACTGATTCACCGGGATGTTGTTTTACAACTTATTCTTTAACATTAATAGCATACGTTTCTAAGTAGTTAGATGAATGAAGTATTTCTTCACTGATTCACCGGGATGTTGTTTTACAACTTATTCTTTAACATTAATAGCATATGTTTTTAAGTAGTTAGATGAATGAAGTATTTCTTCTCTGATTCACCGGGATGTTGTTTATCAACTTATTCTTTAACATTAAAACTTACTGTCGCGGCCGCTAATAACTAATTAGGAGCTAATTAGGTTAGAGTTAAAAAAAAAGGCAAGTGCGTGTTGGACACGCAAAGATTGAGGATTCGTAGCCAGGACTCTAAAGCTACCCAACTGTAAAATCCGTACTGCAATCGAACTGTATATTAGTTTCTCAATATCTCAGAATTTTCCTCATAGAGTCTGCAACATTCGTATAAGACATGTCTGAAAGTTACATGCAAAATAAATGAATGAATAAAATTGTTAGAACCATGGATCTAGTAAAAGGGGGAAGATAGGGCACGCTTTCATATCGCGTACACAAAAACTGGACTAGATACACTGAATACTGAACTGAATACAGAGATGAACTGGATACAGGCAAAACGCCACTCTGATTGTATAAAGAAGGCTATTGTGAGTGTTGCACCTAATTTATGCGGTTCACGCCCGACGCGAGCTGTTATCTAATCTTCCCACTTTTAGTTAGATCTATGGTTAGAACATATTTGATCAATTAGCACTTTTTCTCTAAAATATAATAACAGAGTGAAGAACAACTTATCAAAATCATCCACATAAAATATTTTTACACAAAATCGGAAGAGAACATTATATATGCATATTTTGGTCCAAAACTGAAATATCCCGGAGGCGGGCTAATCGCCGATGTGGAGAGCACTTAAAGTGAAGGGCTGAAGAAGTTGGCTTTGGGATGTTGTTACGAGAGGGCAACTTAATAACTGAAGCACAATACACCCCAAGCGGGACGTCAGTGCAGGCCTTACCACCCTCATCTCGATTAAGAATAAGAATAAGAGAGGGCAACTCTCGAAGGCTTGTCGAGACTTTATTCAATGAACATTATGTTTTTGAAAGTTCACTGGCCGGTATAATATTTTTTAATTCTCTATTTATGTGATGAGGCAGATAGTGTTGCTAAACTCATCTTGATGAAGACTACAAGCGACGCGATGGTGAACAGTTTTCACAGCTTATTAGAAAAGCTTATGTATGTATGTATGTATGTATCTATCTACATACATCTGCGTTGCGCAGTCTGGTAGATACATACATACATACATAGGCTGATAAACACATATATATATTGCCACAAAGGAACAAACATACATACATGGATATGTAGACCAAACGCGTGGACCGATTTAGATGATTCTTACTTCAATCGTTTTGTCTTAATCATGCGTGTGCTAGACATGACATTAATCATTAAATAAGTAGACGAACTATGTCAAGTGGGGTATCATTGAATAGGTATTTGAAAATCATCTTTAGGTTTCTCTTATTATTTTTCATTTCGAATGACCATTTAGTATCTATAACGATTTAGAAGTAACCATTCTCACTAATTTTATAAATATAAACAAAAAAAAAAAAAAAAATTGATAATTATATAAAACAAAAACCCGCCTGCGAACAAAACTAAAAATGGGCAAATAAGCTTAAGATTTTTTATTTTGAAATATAATATGCAGTCGGAGGCATTAAGAGTTAGCTCGCCAGGTTTTAGCTGATTCTGTCAAAGGAGAAATGAACGCACGATGCCTCCGACTTCACCTTATATTTCAAAATCAAAAATCTAAACCTCAGCTTAAAAAGAGGCGGTAAGAAATTAGATTTATAATCTTATTCTGACTTTAATTAACCTTCCAGCAAATAACCTAAACGGAGTTGGTAGCTTTCTCAAAAAAAAAACAATAAAAAGTTTACCTCAATGCATAGTTTATTATATATTATATACATGTTACATAATATATACAAATCATACCGTTCTTACTAACCTCAACACTTGTAATACGCGGAATGCATGCCAACTTGCGGCAAGTGGGTTAGTTGCGCTGGCGCTGCGCCAGGAATCGAACCCGCATCTGGCTATGGTTTATTCATGCGCTGGTGTTTACGTTCCGTTGTGTTATTGTTTATTGCACAGCATTTACTCACACATTCAATGTTATGCTTCTATTTAGTACGAGTTAAAGATTTTATATCTACGATTTAGGAATATTTCGAATCTCTGTTTACCAAACGACTCGAGCAGCTTTCTGTCGCCTTCTTTAACTGGTGTGATGTATAGTACCTTCTAGGTTATCTGTGAGGTCAAAATATAAATAGAGGATAAAATGTCAAAGGTCAAACCGAGGTCAAACGTATCTTTACTTTTCTCTATTTCAAAAAGTTTTCTTAGATTCAATGTAATGGGAAAGAGCAGTTTGCTGGGATAGGCTTTATGAGTACTTAAGATATGTGAGTAGATCAAAGAAAACTGCATTCACAGTCTATAATGTTAGTCATTCTGTGGTAATGCCTTCCGTGCCCCCACAACCCTTTACTGGAGGGTAGCGTGGGCAAAGTTTCGAACCATAGAAGACTGTTTATGATCTCGAATATTCTTACTTGCAATTTCCCTTGGTTTTCCCCTGCCAAATACCTACGCTTCGCAAACTCTTCATGAGGTCAGTATAAACGATTTAAAAGTTCCCGAATCTAGTTCAAACTGGATATATCTGGAATAATGGAGTTCCTAAACTCGATATAACCGGTGTTAGGTCGCCATTGTAACCGCGGTGGTGCAGTGCGGGTTTCGAACGCTTTACGTAATATTTTCCTAAGTATCGGTATATTTTGAGGCAGGTTATAGGTATATTGTAGGTATATTGTGGGTAAAATATTGGCTATTGGACCGGGGAAACCGATTTGTGCGAAACCGTTCGAGCATTTATTCTGTGCGAATGATATCGATTTAGTTTTGGGGTAGTGTATGCAAGGAGCGGTTTTGTGAGAGGAATAAAGTAGTCGATATGCTGTTACGAAAACTATTTCATTTTCGATGCCTTATTATTACCAGACCGCGCAACGTAAAGGTCGGGTATTGTGTTTATCAACCTATGTATGTATGTATGTATGTATGTATGTGTGTTCGTTTCTGAAACTATATAGAACAAACGTGTGGACCGATTTTGATAATTTTTACATCAATCGATTTGTCTTAATCTTACAAGTGCTACTAAAGAAATGACAGTCAAAATTCAATAAGGCGACAACCAGAAGCCATATTGCAAAAAAGTAAAAATGAAAGTCGACGAACTATGTTAAGTGGGGTTATTTAGTGGGGTCATTGAATAGTCATTATATATTGAAAACCATGTTTAGGTTTTTCTTATATTTTTTTATTTCTAATGACCATTTAGGATCCATTGCGATTTAAAGTTGGTTAGCAACAATTCTCACTTAATTTTTTGCCTCTTTTTAGTCTTGTTCGCAGTCGGTTTTCTTGTGAAGGTTATTATTATCCACTAGTTTACAAGTAGGTACACACAAAGTACAGAAAACATTCTAAAATCAAAGATTGATGGGAGGCTCGCTTCAATCCTCTCGTCTTTCAATCTACCTTTAGGAACAATACTGCGCACTAAATAATATTATCCCAGTGTTTCCAGCAGTGAGAACGAATTCTCACGAAATATATTTTTGGTGTTGATAAGAAAACCGAAAGGGGCACTGTACCAATCCATTCGGAATTCATCTACATACCATCGCAAAACCTCTGGAATATAATGCAGATATTGTGATTGTTTGTTTGTCGTATGAGGTAGTTACTGGCCTCTGGTGTCAGAGTTTGTCAGGCCGCCCTTTGGCCTCTGACATGGCTTAACTCCTCGCGCGCCATTTGGGCTTTTAAGCCCGAATATCGAAGGCACGCGCCGTACGGCAATGAAGCGGTGGCCGTGTAAGAGTTAACAACTGCTATTAATCAATAACAGTCGGGACCGACAGCTTAACGTGCTCTCCGAAGCACGAAGCGATGGAAAACCGCAAATAACTTAGAAAAGTCATTAGTGCGGAGCCTAGGATCGAAGCCGGTCTCGTTGGATTCTATGTTGCACTATTGAATAGTTAGGCTACCATCGCTCTTTGTGATGATTTAACATAGGTAAATGTTTTTCTCTAACTTTATTTTTAATGCTCTTTGTTTTACTCAAAGAATCTTTTCAGCAAGAAATAAAATGTACACCAGAGTTTATGAAGCCTCTTTCACCTCAAATGAACAATCACCTCATTTGATCAAAAACAACATCTGACACATCCACATAAGGTTTATTTCTCTACTCTCCAACTCCTTATAAATGTACTAAGATTATTACCAATTTAATTCCACGCATCCAAAATTAATTCTTATGCCTATAACTCAAGGTGGAGTTTCGCAAATGAGTGTCGAGTGTTTGTGAATTCAGCGTATAACACGTGTTTTCACGGATCGTCTGTTTCCCAAAGGCTTTATCCTCGAGGGAGGCGGGAAATACGATCACGCGGATGTCTGGAGCTATGGAAGTGCCTCGAGCGTACCTGTGTGAAGCTGAGTATGTTCAAAGCCTTCGAGAATATATTTCGACTCGAGCTTTGTCGAGTTGCCGACCTAATTTACAAACTACGCTTCTATCGATTGTATAGTTAAGGTATTTCGTTTGAGTATATTGTATTCATACTGAGTGTACTCATAATGAGTACACTAAAACCCAATTTTAGTTAGAACGTGTTGTCATTAATTGTTAAAACTAGATGTAATTTTTTATTAACCTCCGAACTACAGCGAGAGGGGTGTTATAAGTTTAGGGTGTGTATGTATCATTGTGTGTATCCGTGTCTCTCTATGGCATCCTAGCTCCCAAACGAATGGACCCATTTTATTTCGGTTTTTGTATGTTTGAAGTCTGATGTGATCAATATAGTTCTTAGCTATAATGAGAAGGGGGGGGGGGGGTGAGGATCGTAGCTCACACACGAATGGAACGATGTGTCAAAAACTAAGTCTGGAGAAAATAAGGCTGCTGTGTTTTTTTGGTGCATATACAGTACATCGTTATCAGGTACAGTACTCGCTACGCTCAGGTTTCAAAGGGATAAGACGCAGAATAACTTTGCTGCCGTGCGAAACACACAACTTTCCATGTCACTACAACGAGGAAAACGCTATCAACAAAATTAGCTTAAATAATATATTAAATTAGTGTTAATAATAATAATAATAAGTAGCCAGCCCTAGCCACCGGTAGTTTGAGCCCTGCTCTGCTACCGGTGGTACCCTAGGTTTAAGATTTATAAAATATTTTTATTTGTATCTTTATACAAATATTATACTTACAAAAAATTAATCTAGTGTATCAAATAAATAAAGTGAAATAATAATAATATCAATAACAACAATTATAATAATTGAATATAAATAAGTATTAATGTATAAATAAGTATAAGGCCAGTTGAGAGATTCAGGCGTTACTTTGCGGAAATCGATATTCTCTCCATTCATTTCTCTCAGTCCAGCACACGACGAGTCAACATCACCCGAAGATGATGTATTTATATTATATGTATATAAATATATAAGTGATACGATACTTGTATCTGGGTAGGGTTTGTTTAGCGTGGGGTTTTTATATTGTGTATTATATATATATATATATATATTATTTTTTCTGGCCTCCAAGGCCTTAGCTTTCATTTCGTTTATATTTTACAATAGTTCAATTTGAGTAGGGTTAATTGTTTAGCGTAGGGTTTTACTTTTGTTATATTTTAATTTTATCATTTATCATTTGTCTGACTTACAGTTTTGGCGGAAGTAAGCTACATATTTTTATTTTGTTCATTTTAAGTATAAGGCCGTATAGAAAATTATTGAAAAGGCAGGTTCGAATTTTAAAAACTCTTTCCACGCTAGCGAATGAAATGCACTTTTGCACTCAGATGACAAACAGAATCTTTTCGTGCTTGTGAGGTAAAAATTGAGTTTTTAATCTAAGGAACCAGTTATTTCCGGTTAGGCGATATAACGTAAACTGCGACCGGGTATAGTAAAAGAGTCAGAGAAGGTCGGAAAAGCATCGGTGCCCCTGGAAGTGCCATAACATTATTGCCTTTAAAAATATAGCACAAATTGTAACAAAGTAGTCAGCCCAACGCACAACTACTCGTATCGCACCGTCACATCTAGGTTTCAAGCGCAACGGTTCGCTCGCACTCAGCAGGCAGACCGAGTCACACGAGAACTGGGTCGGGATAGTCATCTGACGGCACTTCCCGAGACCGGACACCCGGTCCGGTGCTGTCCAGGACTATGACTGCTGTGGATACGAAGTTTCGGACAGATGCAGATATGGGTTTTCCCATTTGCGTATCATGATTCTATCGGGTATTTCTAATATATACTACCGCTCGGATTTATTTAAGTATATACAAGTACATGTTACAACAAAGTGTTTTTTAAACTGTTTATTGCCTTTATTGACCAAAAATACCACAAAATACAAACAACTGCATAAAATACTAGCTTTCCCCTGCGACTTCGTCCGCGCGGACTACTGTTTATCTCGAAAAAAGCATCCTATGTTTATCTAAGGTACAATAAAAACTAATGCAAAAGTATAGCACCAACGCTCTTGATGCTTTTTGACAGACTTGTTATTATTTCGTTTCCTTGGCAACATGTCATTCCGTTCCTTACAGTGAGTAATCGTCATTTGCCGTGGCAATTTAACATATTCCGGCATAAAAAATATCCTATATAGGTCTTGTACAGTATCTATTTACAAAGTTTCATCGAAATCAGATCAGCCGTTTTGGCGTGAAAGCTCCCCAAACAGACAACGTTTCGCTTTTATATATTGGTGTGGATTCTGACAACTTCAAGCCATTACTGGCTCATAGGTAGCCCATATGATCCAGCCCCTACCAGTTAGCAGCGTACCCAACATGCTGGCAGCATTGCCCCGCTGAATTGCAGTGCTAATTCGATGAGACTAATATAGGTACCAGCGTTTTGGTTACGCGTTGCTTCGACCGGGCGCTCAAATAGGTTCCACTATCTCAACACCAAACGGCTTAAATATGTAACCACTGCCGAAGTTAGCATATTTTCGCGGCTTGAGCTGCTCTGCCGATGTAGCCGTGGGCCAGCCCTGCTCTGTGTCTCAGAAAGACGTCGTCCTCCAAGGGACAAGGATCATATACCATCAGATCTTTCACCGTCGGTCGTCATGTATCAGTCCATTTGGTTCGAGAATAGCTGCCACAATGGCGCTGGCTAATGGTCGTTAAAGCTGATGTGACGGGAAATTTGACTAGCACTTATGGAACAAAAGAGGCCGTGATGACTGAGCAGATCGGCAGCAGGACCACACTGACAGACATGGGCACCATAGCACCATGTGTTTGATTGTTCATCAACCCTTAGTGGTATAAGATCCTGACATAACAAAAAATACTTACTTATTTTGGTTAAGTATTTGTTTCTTTTTATTATTTACATTTAAATGTTATATTCTTGCTTATTTTAGCTTATTTTAAGCGCCCTAAACGTTTTTTTTAATATCTTCTTTGTACAGACTTTTTCGTACTGATTGCTTTATTATAAGTATAGATTACTTGTACCCGATTGTTTCGATTACGTAAAAATATAACATAACACCCCTATCTGAGTCCGTTTGCCCAAATGAACCAGGGCGACCTGTTATTGCACGTTTATTGGGCCTTGTCTGGGTTTAATTAGACTTATCAAGTCTAGGGGTTGCCAGGTAAGGGTGAAGGTCGGCTAGTGCCATGATTGGCTAGGGGTTCGTTTCATTGAGTGTGTTGAGTGTTGTTTGGTGTCATGCTTGTTAATGTTTAAAATATGGTAGTACTGTTTCAAGTTATATCGTTTTTTGGGCTCAATATGAAATGGGAATATCATAAAAATCAAATGGATATTGATTAAAATGGAGGCCTATCGATTATGAATATAGGAATTAACGGTCAAATTCTACATTAAAAAGAGGGCAATCCAATTTTACTTGTCCTCTTACATGAAACGGAAACTGAGCAGTGATGGAACGGTACGTAAGTAAACTGAGCAGTGATGGAACGGTACGTAAGTAAACTGAGCAGTGATGGAACGGTACGTAAGTAAACTGAGCAGTGATGGAACGGTACGTAAGTAAACTGAGCAGTGATGGAACGGTACGTAAGTAAACTGAGCAGTGATGGAAAGGTACGTAAGTAAACTGAGCAGTGATGGAACGGTACGTAAGTAAACTGAGCAGTGATGGAACGGTACGTAAGTAAACTGAGCAGTGATGGAACGGTACGTAAGTAAACTGAGCAGTGATGGAACGGTACGTAAGTAAACTGAGCAGTGATGGAAAGGTACGTAAGTGGGGTCAAGTCGAATTAGCTATTCTATTTTTATGACGAATATTTTGTATTGAAAAGTTAGCAAGTAAAGTGTTAATAAGTTTTTTATCTTGGCTTTCAATAGTAGTATAAATGGTCGACACAGTGATCCAAAAGTACCTTAATTTCTGTAACATTTGCTTAAATAGAACATCAGCTCAGAATTAAATCTGAGCCCTAAATAAGCGGCTCCACAAACGGACAGTGTCCGACATTGGTACATACGTAATTAGGGGTTACTGTAATGTTGACCTAACGGCCTACGTCTGAGGGACGGCGCGCCAACCGCAAACGTGGGATGTTCCGGGAATTTTTTATTTTAACAAAAACCAGCATCCTTTGTTGTAATAACGCTTAATCTCGTTGTTGTTTGTTTACATTGGTTGAGGGAGTAGAGGATTTCATTAGTGTTATTTATCACGTTTTTGTTAATTATCTTTCTTGTTTGTGTGTCTGTCTGTCTGTCTGTCTGTCGTTCTGTCGTTCCGGGTGGAATCTTGGACCTCAAATTACGAGCTCTTCCCGATTAGTTTTCCGGCTGAAACTTTCAGGGTAGCTCACAACTCGATGACAAAGGATTCTAAAAAAACGTGGTATTTAGATTAGTTGTTTAATCTACGTTTGCTGCTCGTTTGGATGTTACGTTCAGGAAGTGTTTCATTCCTTCTCAGTTTTCATTCCAACTTTACCACAGAATGATACTTTAAAGACTATGCTACTACTATTTATTTTCAAAGGTTGTACGTCCAAGCGTGACAAAGGTTGTACGTCCAAGCGTGACAAAGGTTGTACGTCCAAGCGTGACAAAGGTTGTGCGTCCAAGCGTGACAAAGGTTGTACGTCCAAGCGTCACACAGGATGTACGTCCAAGCGTGACAAAGGTTGTACGTCCAAGCGTGACAAAGGTTGTACTTCCAAGCGTGACAAAGGTTGTACGTCCAAGCGTGACAAAAGTTGTACGTCCAAGCGTGACAAAGGGTGCTTAGTTATAAAAAGCTAACTTTAAAACTAAACCAGACAACGCAAACTGTGCAAACGCAGACCGTGAGCAGACGTGGCCACAGAAATCCACTGCTGCATGTGTCCACATTGCCACCACATTCGTTTCATACCTCATTCACTCTGCCAGATAAAAATAAAAGTTTATACAACCGGTTAATGTTAAATGCGGTTGACCTTCAACAGACTGAATGGAGGATTTCAGTCTGTTGAAAGTCAACCGCAAACTTAACATAAAGAGGTGGTTATACTCGTACGCTAGAAGGGTTGTCACATGAATTGCTAATTCCAAAATCACGTAACTAACGCTAATCGTTAATTTAGTGCCTATTCAGTAAACTTAGCGAGCGAGTGTAAGGTTTAACGCACAGTTTTCTCTCAAAGGGCCATTATTGCCAACTCATCTGAATTACGTCATGTAGTTATTACTTTGCTAATAAACACGGGCTTGTTACAACGTCGTAGAGTTCAATTTCGGGCGAACATAAGCTGTCACGTTCTGAAGTTATGTTCGGCTACGCGTGAGTCGTAACTAGTTCATTTGTAAATCATAATAGGAATCAGATTCGAATATAATGTAGTGGGCTTAGTCGTAACTAGGTAGTTATATCGTTACATTACGCTATAAACATATATATATTTACATAGGTACTACATGTTTAACATTTCCATCTGTTACTTTTGGGCGGTTGTACTCTTTTCGAAAAAAGTTTTAAGAACCGAAAGACACAAACAATAATAGTGAGGAAAACAATAATTGACCTTAAATATTGGGCCAATCAATGTACTACATACAATCTATAGTGATTGGCTCAATATTAAGAGGTAATCTCAAAATTAGCTGTCATTGGACCCATCTAAAACTTCAATTTTGGTATGCAAATTTTACAGCATTGGGGTCGAGAATTCAGGACAAAATAGCAACTCGAGTCGCTGGTGTAACAAATTCCAAGAGAAAAATATGTTCAATTAAGATTGTAGACTAATATACGATAAGTTCAAAATCCAATTGTCGAATTTCCATAAAAAACTAAATGGGCAAAAAAAATATTTTTTTTGGTTGTTTTGGGTTTTATAGAATTTGACTTTTGTTTAAAAAATCGTATCGTACAGATTTAAGTTTAAGTTGTAAGCCATTCAACAATGGAATAAAATGAATGCAACAACATTTTTTTCGAAAAATATATTTTATTCGAAATATCTTATTTCCTACTGAAAACTTCGAATAAAAAACCTAAACTATAGCAATCGATAATAACCATAGTCGTGTGCAAATTGCAATTAGCGCTCCGCGAGTTGGCTCTGTTGGCCCTTTAACCACGCTCAAAGCATAGAAACAAGTACGCTCAAAGGGTTCCGCATCCAGGTAGTTTAACTCTGTGTTTTATTAAACTTTGTCTCAATGAGATAGATTGCTTAGCTCGCGTGTTTGATGCTATGTTAGGTGCTACGTAGCATAAACATCTCATAAGTTACAATGAGATAGATTGCTTAGCTCGCGTGTTTGATGCTATGTTAGGTGCTACGTAGCATAAACATCTCATAAGTTACAATGAGATAGATTGCTTAGCTCGCGTGTTTGATGCTATGTTAGGTGCTACGTAGCATTAACATCTCATAAGTTACAATGAGATAGATTGCTTAGCTCGCGTGTTTGATGCTATGTTAGGTGCTACGTAGCATAAACATCTCATAAGTTACAATGAGATAGATTGCTTAGCTCGCGTGTTTGATGCTATGTTAGGTGCTACGTAGCATAAACATCTCATAATTTACAATGAGATAGATTGCTTAGCTCGCGTGTTTGATGCTATGTTAGGTGCTACGTAGCATAAACATCTCATAAGTTACAATGAGATAGATTGCTTAGCTCGCGTGTTTGATGCTATGTTAGGTGCTACGTAGCATAAACATCTCATAAGTTACAATGAGATAGATTGCTTAGCTCGCGTGTTTGATGCTATGTTAGGTGCTACGTAGCATAAACATCTCATAAGTTACAATGAGATAGATTGCTTAGCTCGCGTGTTTGATGCTATGTTAGGTGCTACGTAGCATAAACATCTCATAAGTTACAATGAGATAGATTGCTTAGCTCGCGTGTTTGATGCTATGTTAGGTGCTACGTAGCATAAACATCTCATAAGTTACAATGAGATAGATTGCTTAGCTCGCGTGTTTGATGCTATGTTAGGTGCTACGTAGCATAAACATCTCATAAGTTACAATGAGATAGATTGCTTAGCTCGCGTGTTTGATGCTATGTTAGGTGCTACGTAGCATAAACATCTCATAAGTTACAATGAGATAGATTGCTTAGCTCGCGTGTTTGATGCTATGTTAGGTGCTACGTAGCATAAACATCTCATAAGTTACAATGAGATAGATTGCTTAGCTCGCGTGTTTGATGCTATGTTAGGTGCTACGTAGCATTAACATCTCATAAGTTACAATGAGATAGATTGCTTAGCTCGCGTGTTTGATGCTATGTTAGGTGCTACGTAGCATAAACATCTCATAAGTTACAATGAGATAGATTGCTTAGCTCGCGTGTTTGATGCTATGTTAGGTTCTACGTAGCATAAACATCTCATAAGTTACAATGAGATAGATTGCTTAGCTCGCGTGTTTGATGCTATGTTAGGTGCTACGTAGCATAAACATCTCATAAGTTACAATGAGATAGATTGCTTAGCTCGCGTGTTTGATGCTATGTTAGGTGCTACGTAGCATAAACATCTCATAAGTTACAATGAGATAGATTGCTTAGCTCGCGTGTTTGATGCTATGTTAGGTGCTACGTAGCATAAACATCTCATAAGTTACAATGAGATAGATTGCTTAGCTCGCGTGTTTGATGCTATGTTAGGTGCTACGTAGCATAAACATCTCATAAGTTACAATGAGATAGATTGCTTAGCTCGCGTGTTTGATGCTATGTTAGGTGCTACGTAGCATTAACATCTCATAAGTTACAATGAGATAGATTGCTTAGCTCGCGTGTTTGATGCTATGTTAGGTGCTACGTAGCATAAACATCTCATAAGTTACAATGAGATAGATTGCTTAGCTCGCGTGTTTGATGCTATGTTAGGTGCTACGTAGCATAAACATCTCATAATTTACAATGAGATAGATTGCTTAGCTCGCGTGTTTGATGCTATGTTAGGTGCTACGTAGCATAAACATCTCATAAGTTACAATGAGATAGATTGCTTAGCTCGCGTGTTTGATGCTATGTTAGGTGCTACGTAGCATAAACATCTCATAAGTTACAATGAGATAGATTGCTTAGCTCGCGTGTTTGATGCTATGTTAGGTGCTACGTAGCATAAACATCTCATAAGTTACAATGAGATAGATTGCTTAGCTCGCGTGTTTGATGCTATGTTAGGTGCTACGTAGCATAAACATCTCATAAGTTATAATGAGATAGATTGCTTAGCTCGCGTGTTTGATGCTATGTTAGGTGCTACGTAGCATAAACATCTCATAAGTTACAATGAGATAGATTGCTTAGCTCGCGTGTTTGATGCTATGTTAGGTGCTACGTAGCATAAACATCTCATAAGTTACAATGAGATAGATTGCTTAGCTCGCGTGTTTGATGCTATGTTAGGTGCTACGTAGCATAAACATCTCATAAGTTACAATGAGATAGATTGCTTAGCTCGCGTGTTTGATGCTATGTTAGGTGCTACGTAGCATAAACATCTCATAAGTTACAATGAGATAGATTGCTTAGCTCGCGTGTTTGATGCTATGTTAGGTGCTACGTAGCATAAACATCTCATAAGTTACAATGAGATAGATTGCTTAGCTCGCGTGTTTGATGCTATGTTAGGTGCTACGTAGCATTAACATCTCATAAGTTACAATGAGATAGATTGCTTAGCTCGCGTGTTTGATGCTATGTTAGGTGCTACGTAGCATAAACATCTCATAAGTTACAATGAGATAGATTGCTTAGCTCGCGTGTTTGATGCTATGTTAGGTGCTACGTAGCATAAACATCTCATAAGTTACAATGAGATAGATTGCTTAGCTCGCGTGTTTGATGCTATGTTAGGTGCTACGTAGCATAAACATCTCATAAGTTACAATGAGATAGATTGCTTAGCTCGTGTGTTTGATGCTATGTTAGGTGCTACGTAGCATAAACATCTCATAAGTTACAATGAGATAGATTGCTTAGCTCGCGTGTTTGATGCTATGTTAGGTGCTACGTAGCATAAACATCTCATAAGTTACAATGAGATAGATTGCTTAGCTCGCGTGTTTGATGCTATGTTAGGTGCTACGTAGCATAAACATCTCATAAGTTACAATGAGATAGATTGCTTAGCTCGCGTGTTTGATGCTATGTTAGGTGCTACGTAGCATAAACATCTCATAAGTTACAATGAGATAGATTGCTTAGCTCGCGTGTTTGATGCTATGTTAGGTGCTACGTAGCATTAACATCTCATAAGTTACAATGAGATAGATTGCTTAGCTCGCGTGTTTGATGCTATGTTAGGTGCTACGTAGCATAAACATCTCATAAGTTACATTAAAGATTTAGGATGGTTTAACGTTTATATACATAGGTATGTATATGTTTTTTTTAATAATTCATACGGGTCTTTTAATAAGACAAAGCTACGTTATAATTAACAAGCCGGAGTGGGAACGGGCTGGTCACATACAACGCACAGCCTAAACCGGTGGACCTAAAGGTTTTTAAAAGAGGATATTTTCTTTGAGTATCCTAAAGACAAAACATCTAAGGAAGGAATTTTTGAATTCTATCGCTAAGGGGGTGAAAAGAGGTGGCAAAGTTTGCACGAGGGCAAAGCTACGGGCGCAGCTAGTTTTTTTTACCAAATAAACATAATTCCTCCTAAATACACTTCTATTTAATAATTTTATTCGTTCACCCGACAATAATTTTCACAAAATCACGTCCCGTCAATTACCACCATTAGAATTAACCGACGTGCTGGGTGCTCTGTTACTAAGGTAATTAACTTTATTCCTAACTAGCTTTCCCGCCCGCGACTTCGCACGCGCGGGCTACTGTTTATCGCGAAAAAACTTTCGATATTAAAAACCAATGTTTGTTTGTTTGTCGTATGAGGTAGTGCTGGCCTCTGGTGTCAGAGTTTATTAAGCCGCCGAAGGCCTCTGACATGGCTTGACGACTGCTATTAATCAATAACAGCCGGGACCGACAGCTTAACGTGCCCTCCGAAGCACGGAGCGATGGAAAAGCGCACATAACTCAGAAAAATCTAGGTTTTGAACCCGGTATCGTTGGATTCTAAATTGCACTATAGAACCGTTAGGCCAACATCGCTCTATTAAAAAATAAAAAATAAAATGCAAACCAATGCAAAAGCAGGTATAGCACCAATGCTCTTGATGTTTTTTGACAGACTTGTTATTTCGTTTCCATGACAATATTTTTAAGTTTGCCCGTGGAAACTTACATTTTTCCGGGATAAAAAGTATCCTATGTTTTATTCCACGATGTAAGCTATCTCTATTCTTAATTTCATCAAAATCCGTCCAACCGTTATCGCGTGAAAGCTCCCCAAATAAACAAACAAACAAACAGACAACGTTTCACTTTGATATATTGGTATGGATTAATGTGGTGAAAGTGGCCAAGCGTGAGCCCATATTAAATGACAAATGCACTCAACACAGACCAGCAGTTTACAGATGAGAAGTTCGTTGAGTATGTTACTCCTGGCTACATCATCAGGGCATACATACAATAAAATATATAATTATGTAGTGTATCTATAGCATACACTACATAATTATAAATATTCTGTACATATGAAGAAACTATAAGGATTCTTTGTTTGACTTTGTAACTCTATCAACATTAAATATTCATTGGATTGACTTAACTGCCGTAGGAAACAAACCGTGGAAAACAAAAAAAACTAATGTTAAGTGTTAATTAACATCTCTGAGTGCAAAATTACATAAAGTGTTAGTTTAATTGGAACTGATCTGACTTCAAATCGTCATTTTGTAACCTTAATCAAATAAATAACAAATAAGCACCGTTTTAAACACATTAATGTATTAATCAGACATATAGGAAGTATCCGCTGATCCGGCGATTATCCTTCAGTATTAGCCGACTATATTACAGACACTATATAATCGTGGATCCTCTATTACCCATGCTAATTGAGTAGGTTATTCCGGCATGATTGATGAGATAACGTGTTATCGGGATTAGTATATTGGATTCATCTTGTTAATATATAACACTAATAGGGATAGGTACATATATACAAAATAGTAAAGTTTAGCTGGTGGCGAGGCCTTTTTAATAGGTTTTATTTCTTTAACTTCAATAATAATATGCTATCTTACAATATACTTATTATATTATTAATATTTTAAAGATGTTTTTTTGTATGTTTGTTTGTAATGGATATACTTAACCTATTTAAAAAAATATTTCACTTATAGAAAGCTACTCTATTCCAGATTGGACACAGGATACTTTTTTGTAAACGGGCGGAGCCGTAGCAGACAGCAGCTAATTTTAAATAATTTAACTATAATCCATCGTGTCCATCAATTTGAGTTTTTAATTTAATTGTACAACGATTTCTCATTTGACTGATTCTGTGTTTGGCTTCTTCCAATGATTGTTTCGTTTTGAATAACCATGACAACAATTTTGTGGCTGTCTCCAAATCACAATTAATTTCAAAGGTTCGAGGCACAGATACAAGGACTCAAAACGATTCAATACATTTATTTAGATATGGAAAATATTGTCTATTTAGCTACTAAGTACAAGTACTAATTTGACGACCGGTTGGCTGACTGGTGTGTGACCCTGACTAGTCAACCAACGATCACGGGTTCGAGTCCCGCTAGGTGGATTCAGATAACGTGCTCATGACAATTGAGTGCTGCAGTTGATTCGGAACGCTCGTGAGCGTGATTACAAGTTCACAATAACATGACCTCAAAAGTGGCTCAAAATACAAAGTATTACTCGTGGGGAAAGTAGTCTATCTAAAAATTGGTCAATTGTCTGTAGTAATATTTGAAAAAATGTACGAAAATCACACACAACTGAATTCAAACAACAGTTTTTTTTTCAAACAACCGTCAGTCTGTCACTTTGACTGTAGCGCTCACGGTGAATATCGGTTTGGGGCATGGTCGGTGTAATCGCAAAATGGCGGATGTAATGACGTAATCCGTGATGTCACAAGGGATATCGTTGTCGTGCCCACGGTCACTCGGTACGCGTTTTAGCGCGATAATATCGATTTCATCGATTTTTGCGTGTCTCGGAATGCACCCCTAGTTTGGTGCTAGGTAATTGGTATGAATTGTTTGTATTGTTGTTTTTTCTTTTTTAATATTAAGTAGACATTATGAATAAGAAACGTCCTAGAAATTCAGAACCCTAAAAAATACAGGAAAACGTGTCTCCCGCAAAGCTACTACAATTAATCCGCCGATTTCCTCCGGGCACTTCGCACTACAACTTCACTTGAAACTTGCTCCGCTGCATGCATAGACCGGCTGCGGCGGCGCGGCTCAACTCTGCACTCGACAACTCCATTACAACTTTCATGTACGGTTCTAATAAAAAAACTCTGCTACGGTGAAACTGGCAACATGGACATTATTACTTTTTTCTAGAAACTTTTACAGAAAAGCAACATTTTCCAGAGTCGAGTTTTTTTTATACGTTTACTTGTTGTTGTAAGTTAATGTGAGCGAGTCGCCTGAAAGCGTAAATAAAATTTGCATTCTGCAGGGACGTGGTGGGTTAAAAAACGCTTTAGTTTTGTAGGGGAAATACAAGAGAAGACCTAATTGTAAGCAACTGTACAGCTCAATTCAATATAGTATAAAATCAGGTCATGATTTAAAGGTTATGTTAGGTATATAACTACGTTAATCTCAGTATTATTACAATAAATGTTAAGAAATATGTTAGTTTCATTGATGCAGTGCCAAACAATTAAATAGGTACTGATTCAATAAGATGACGTGGCTTTAGGCCTCACGGGGTTAAACATTTCACTATAATAACATCATTCTTTACCTCAGTCGTTAACTTAAGCCATATTAATGGTCGATGGTCGTCGATGGGCGCCGGTGGCCATAACGTCCGACGTATCGACCTTTTACGGTATGTCCCATAGGGTATTTAATGAGTTTTTTTATGTATTGGACGGGTTTTATTAATATTAGCCGATTTTATAGTTCAGCGGGTACAAAAAAATACGATTATAATTTTTCGTTTTAGTACTTACTTAAATTTTGTTTCGTCTCAAGAGTGATGCAATGCAATGTAACTTACGAAATGAATGTGGTCAAAAAAATATCTCGACACGTTCACAGATAAGTAAACTATCTTGGACTGAATCCAGAGTAAGCAAAGAGTTTTAAATGGAATGGACGAAACACTGAAAACAAGACATAAGTTTTTTACCCGACTACAGTCTGGTAAAAAATCCTATGAAACAACAACTCAACACATGAAGACGAAAATCCTATGAAACAACAACTCAACACATGAAGATGAATCGATAGATACCTCGCTTGTCAAAATCGAACTAATAGGGGAGACGCTATAGTGGAACATCCATATAAGTATATACACACATGCATACATAGGCGGTTAACTTCATTACCCTTGCCTTACTTCGCCGTAGTCGGGTAATAAAAGTTATTTTTTGTAAACACCCGCGTGATAAGACTAGCAGATTGTTCACCTGATGGCAAGCGTTTCCCCTGTTATAGATAACAATGCAGGGAGGGCCTCATAGTGACTTAACCAAGATATGCAAAATCTTGCGCCTAAAATTGTTTTTTATAGAATAGGTACTATAAACGTTGTTGTACATGATATCAGTTAAAACTTAAAAATTACCTGTTTGTTAGTCGTATGAGGTAGTGCTGGCCTCTGGTGTCAGAGTTTGTCAGGCTGCCCAAGGGCGTCTGACATAGCTTGATGACTCCTATTAGTCAATAACAGCCGGAGCGGTAGAAAATCGCACATAACTTAGAAAAGTCTTTGGTGCGGAGCCAAAGACGAATCCGGAATCGTTGGATTCTCAAAACGTAGATACTGATATTGTACAATACATTAAAGTGTCGTATCGCATCGACTTCCAACTTTTTTTGTCTGCTTTTCCCTGTAGGGAAATACAAAAATCAACAAAGCATTACCTTAAACCTAAGTCTGCTAATCTATACCTACAATTTAAATGCCTGGTCTGACATCGGACATGCTAGGTCAAACATGATCTTCTGTAGCTTTCATTCCTCACTCATTCTATCAAAATATGTTGTACACATCCTCAATAACCCAGCACAATTGGGAGATGGAATCTTTTTGATCAAAAATGCAAACTTCTTCGTTGGAATAGTGCGGAGCTACTAGATCGTAGTAGTCTAAGGGCTGGCACTAGCATTTTACGATTCGGGATATTATTGTTTCCGATTACTATGTATCGATTGTATCCATGGAAACTTAGTAATCTGCGGTTGGATAGTTCGATACTAAATAGCTTTTTCTTTTGATCTTTCGTCAATATACGCCTGCCATATATTCCTACATTGCTCTATTATAAAGTTTACAAAATCCGAAAATAAAGGTACTACCCCCAATGGAATTCCATCTACCACAACCTGTTTCGTCTGAAGATCCACCTCATCATTTTCTTGTATTTGGCTATGGGATGGAATTCTCTGTAGACATAATTTTGTTATGTGACTGTAACTCAAGATGGATTCTGAAATGTGGTAGGCAATCGGTGCGCCTCGCACTTTTGAAGTACACCGAACCAAATGTTGCAGAGAACTCTTGGAGTCACTCCGAATGTCAATTTTATACATTAAAACACAACCTTTGTTGTTTATGCTGTTATCTGAGGTCGTCCATTCCAACCGCATCCCAATGTCCACGAATAGGTACATGACGCCAAACCCAGAACTATAAACATTTCTCATTCAAACGTACGAGGTTTGTGACATGCTATAACCGCTCTATCCTTTTTCACTCTGTGGTACTTGATGTACGAACAAGTATACAACGGAGTAGGATTAGAGGCAAGCACACATTTAAGCACTTTATAATAGCAACAGGGCGGACTAGGCATGCGCCCATTCAGACTCTGGAGATAAATTGACCAGTACATTCATTAGTGATCTGCTGCTGCGCTGACGTTGCTATTGCAACCTTGGAAACTTAATTATTGCTTAATAATGTAAGCAAAGACATAAGTTTCCAAATTTCGTGGTTTTGTAACAAGATGACTATTCCCGCATTTGAGAACCAGCGTAGTGAGCTTAGACTCTGTACCTTTTCTCTGTTTTTATTATATTCTGTGCTTTTATTTTTAATACCTCTCGAAACCGCTCGGGGCCAACAGCGGGTCACTCGTGACCGGCATGCGGATGTTTTTCCATTTACGCGCCGGGGGGATTGAAACGTGTTGAACAGCTGTGTGTATAAATATATGCTGATTGGAGCCTTTCCGGGGCGAGAGTGTTGCAAGGTACGTGATCACTTGCAAATTACAGTTCACACAATTATGATGTGTAGAAAAATGATTCTAAATGACCGGAACTTCTGTTCTAATTGAATGTTACGGTTAGCCATTAGAGCTCATAACAGAAAAGCGCCACTTGATTCGTGTTGAGAGAAAACTTAATGTCAGACTTATGTCAATTATAGTTCGGTGAAATTTATTGATTTACTATTTACCTACTAACAATCTGCAACTTTTAAATTTTGATCTATAAAGGCTAAAGCAACCGTGAAAAAACAATAATGTAACAAATTTCTATTAGAAAAGTTTGTCAATCAACACTTCCAATCAACACTTCCAATCAACACTTCCAATCAACACTTCCAATCGTCCAACCTCACATTTCCAGTTATCTTTCTGAAGCTGAAGATACATGACGAAATTGTTTTGTAAAAACCAATCCTACTATCCTGACTTCTAATACCCTGTTAAATTATATAAAAACGTCTACAAATCACGACTATGATTATCAGATGTACCGATATGAATTTCACTCGCGTTGGTTTTCAAAATCTAATTCCCTGTGTCTATAAATCAAGAAATATCAACAAATAAGTAAAAAATAAATATTGGTGTGTCTTATCACTCCTAATAACGGTCCGTTTCAGAAAACCTTAGTAAACTGCTAAAGCATGGACGGTGGACACTGAATTAAAAATGATCCATACCAATATATGAAAATGAAACATTGTCTGTTTGTTTGTTTATTTGTTTGTTTGGTTTGTTTGGGGAGCTTTCACGCGATAACAGCTGGACGGATTTTGATGAATATTGTTTTTTTCATATATTTTTTGGTTTATACCCTGGAATAAAACAAAGGATACATTTTCACGGGAAACATGAAAAAACTGGAAAAAATATATTATATTAGAATTAATCTAGGGTATTAAAAACCAACGTTTCCATGGCAACCGTTTCTTACAGCACTTGCTGCCATGGAAACGAAATAACAACATACTTGAAAAAACATCAAGAGAATTGGTGTTATACCTACTTTTGCATTGGTTTTTCATATCCTAGAAGAACATAGGCTTTTTTTCGCGATAAACAGTACAGTAGTCCGCGCGGACGAAGTCGCGGGCGGGGAAACTAGTATATAATAAACTACACAGCAATAGGCAAATACTACTGTAGAACATATTTATAAACTGATTTATATAATTTTACATATATTTACTATTATTATACATATGAAATCATTGAATGGACACAGATTTCATCATGAGAGAGAAAAAAATATAGGAAAATTAAAAAAGAAGGAAATAAATTGGTGTTTGAAAAAATAATAATTTGTTAGTGTAAATTTTTACTTGAAATTTGCTAATCTTTGACGTCTGATAGCGAGTGTGAGGGCAATCCAGACACGCTACACTACACTGCAAAGGCGGGCGGCAGCCAGACCGGTCCGGCTGCGGCCGATCGCAACCGGAAGCCGCTTTGTGCCAAGTCCGGCCGCGTGATAACAAAGACCGACAAAGATATCCGCACCGGTGATTCTTTATATAGCGAGTACCGAGACTCGTTTTGTTTATTTCAGTAATACTTTCATTTCCCTACCTTTATCCCACTATATATATTATTGCACAGAAAATATGGAAAGCATAAATGTAAAAATTTAATTTTGCCTCAAATATACAGTTACATAATAAATTATTAATAAATTATTGACTATCGTAGGTAACAACTAACTTAAAAGCTAAAAAAAACGCCTGCCCTGCCAAAAAATAACTTATGCCAATAAATTATATACGTTGGAATAAGCTTATCAAGGCCTTCAATTTGTTTTTCAAAACAATGAATTGCCTGTGTTACTTGGGGCGATTTGAGGATTTTAACGATACCATATACGTTTAAATCTGTTCAGGCATTTAGATGTTATGGTGGAATAAAGAAACTCAAATACATACAAACATACATGAATCCTACAACATTACACTCTTTTTTTTTTGGGCAGTCGTTTAAAATATATAAAAACAAACATGACTCTAACGATAAAAGCAATTACTCATATTCGAACGAAACGAAATATTATCTGTGCTCAAAAAACGCGCAGCATCCTTCCCAAGGCTTTCTTCCCATCATTTTAAATTATTATTTACTTTATTAAATCATTATATATTGTATACACATATATTTATTTTTAATGTTATTTATTATTTAGAGTAAGTAAAAAAATATTCATGTAAAAAAAAGAAACACACATTACGTATTTAGTATCCGAACGCAAGAATTCTTTGTGCTCAGTAAACGCGTAGCATCCTTTTGCGTTGACTTTTGCCACATCCCTACATTCCGTCCCTTCCGGAACCGCCCTTCTCTGCTTAACAAGACAGCCCCATATATAAGAGATAAAATCTTTAAAAATATATCACAATCCGCCTACAGCTATCATAAAAACTAACCAAACAGACTTCTTCGCTGACGCCATTCACATGCAAATGTGACTCCGAGCACGTCCTTCATTCAAGCGAGAAAAGCGGAAATAGCGATAAGAGCAAAAGAGCGTGTTGATCGAATAAAGAGAGTAAAGTCCTTTATCCTTGTTCCGCAGGTAAGCTGACTATCGGCGTCTTGCGGTAAGTGGATTGGTCAGCTATCGCCAGGGCAGCTCTATGACATGACGACTTTCGGCTCAAGTTGATGACTTTGTATGACGCACCCACATTCGGCTCAAGTTATTGAATGGCACACCAGGTGAGTATTCGCTTCATAAATAAATATAAATATATTCGGGACAAGTCTCTGCTGTACAATCAGCCGCTTCAACGAACGAGACACATGAGTCTCACTAGTACAGTCAATGAAACTGATAATTGTACTAGCAGGAACAGAGGAGAAATAAAACTGAACCAGCTGTTATCTTTATTTAACTATTGCCGAAAAAACGCGGTACTAAATTTTTCTTTGATGACAAAGTGATGACGCGCCAATAACCCGTCACAAAACCGTGCATTACTTTATTTATGATGCATTCACTCAAACTACGACATTCTAATACAACTGCTTTCCGCTATAATTCTATTTTCTCAGCTTAGGCGCATCCGGAAAACAGTTCCCTCATCATAAATTCCGTTTCCGTTTGTAAAACGAACGAAATAACGTCGTTATTCAAAGCGTTTGGAATGACGGCTTAGAGAACGTTATTAAAATCGTATTGCTTCATTCATAATAGCTATTATATTCCAGGAAACTCTGCATTTAAAATCTATGAAATAGAATTTCAAATCGGAATTTCTCGTTGGCTCCGTAGCACGTAGCGGTTCGTAGCTTGCTCGTAGCGCATAAAGCGAATCTCTATGATTAGTCTGCATTTTATGAAGTCATCTGCTCCGATTCCTCATATATTATGGTTATGATTTCAAGGCACATAATAAATAATAGTACTCGTACTAGGTAATATAATTTAATATAAAACATTTATAAAAAAGCTTTTTTCAGTAGCCATGTCATGGTGTAACTTAGAGCAGGCTATCCTAATTAAATGCGAATACAAAATTTCGTGTCTGTGCTGTTGACCGTTGAAGAGTTCCTTTACCTGGAGCTAATCCTGGATGTCGATTCAGGTCATGCTTACTCTAAAAATGCATTGTCATCAGACCTGAACCAACATGTAAAAATTCAACTCCTTAGGATAAGAAGAAGTGGTTCTACTTGCAAGATTGTACCATAACAAACATACATACAAACATTGTAAGTTAAATAAAAGCTTTTAATTAACTTACTTTTTTTTTTGACGATCAGTTGGTCTAGTGGCTAGAGATCCTAGGTACGAAATCGAGCGGTCGCGGGTTCGAATCCTGCAAGATGCAATCATTTGTATGAAGAGCAGAAATGTTTGTTTCCGAGTCATGGATGTAATATTCTTATCTATGTATGTTTATCCGTTATCTAGTCCATTGTACAGGGTATCCTAGTTTGGGGCTAGGTAATTCGTGTGGAATTATCCTGAATATATTTATTTATTTATTTTATTAAAAATAATGTTTGTTTGTTTTCACGCCTTAAGAGTCCTGTGGAGGATGAATTTTCCATACAAACGTAATACCAAAATAATTTGTATTGGAACATATTTCCACATAGGTAATTGGTGTGGAATTGACCCGAATATATTTATTTATTTTATTTATTTTATTATCTTTAACTAGCTTATAACCTAAAAAACACGCATGCCCTGCCAAAAAAGAACTTATGCCAATAAATGATGTACTGTTGGAATGTGCTTGTCAAGGCCTTCAGTTTGATACCCATATTGTAAAAAACCAAGAAAATTTATTTTTTTCGCCTTTGAAAATGGAGCCATACAGCCGCCACATTGTAATTTTTTCGAAAATGCCTATGTTACTCGGGGGATGTAAAGATTCCATACGTCTAGTCCCCATAAATCTGTACAGGCATTAAAAAGTTATAATGGAATAAACAAAATTCACATACATACAAACATACATGAATCCTAAAAACATTACACCCCTTTTTTTGGGAAGTCGTGTAAAAAGCTATACTAAATATATAAATTGTGACAGTTGGTATTTTTCTTTCTTCTCGTGAATATCAATGGGCATATTATCATAGTAACTGGGTCAGCAAATGTCGCCTCCAACATTTCTTTTCATACTCAATCACTGACCCATTGACATTTTGGCTTCCGAAATATCTGGGTATACATTTTCGATGTGAATCGCTCGTTCGATAAATAGGTCGTAGTAAAGGACTATTCAAAAAACATCGCTTTTATTCTGGAATCACGCCGCCATCTCGTCAGGCGCGTGGTTCGCTATCGGGACAGATACAATAATTTCCGGCGGAAGCTGTCTCGATTCGGCGATAATGCGAATATTATTGTACAGATGTCGATGAGCTATGCATTCTGACTTATGTAAAGAGTCGGCGAGCTATGCATTCTTACTTATAAGTAACATTTATAAATGGTATTTTAATTATAATAGACTTATTGGAATTGTACGATATTTCTGTATCCGAGTTTTACGCCATTTCTTTTATTAAGATTGTAAAAAGGAGATGTCAATAAATGGTTACACATTTAGTTAGCCTACTTTATATAAATAGAAATGAAAACTTAAACATGTAATA